>LR738713.1:720309628-720373724 GCA_902687465.1 Secale cereale | reverse complement strand
GGGGGGGGGGGGGGGGGGGCACGGCCCCCTCAGTCTCGTACATAGCTCCGCCGTTGCACACCTGCGCAACTGAAGAAGTGAAAAGGCCGGCCAGCACATGGGTAGAGAGCATGTTGCCACGGGTTGTAACAAAGGCCGCCGTCATTGCGGTGCCACCTGTCAGCCCTTTCATGGCCGCAGCCGCAACGGCGCGCGCCCTCCTAGCACCAGGAGCCTCGATCACCGGAACCGCTTCCTCGCCAGGGGCGCCTTGGGCTTGCATCTTCCTCTCGATCAGCTTGCTCCTATAAACTTCGTGTTGTATTCGGTGTTTTGCGTGGGAAAGTCTCCAAACCCTCCATGCCCTATGTATACGACAGTGCACAACGACTTGGCATCGCGCCTGGGATCATATCATTCGAACAGATTACATGCCGGAGCTACTTTTAATGGCGAGTTTTGTCAGTCGGCAGAGAATTTCTACGTTTCAAGTATTACCTTCGTCCGAAGTCTTACTTACATTGTATTTTCGGAACGGAATCGCAAAACTAGTCGAAGCCACTCACATGGGCTACACACGGGGCAGACAAAACGGCTTTTGCACATGCTAGGCGATTCCAAAGAGGCAAGTATCAGACGTTGCGCCATAAGTAGATGGAGGAGGTACTGAGAGGGAAGCAACCGATAGCTTTGATCAACACGGGTACACTGCAGCCAAGTGTGAGTGCAGCCACTAATAAGCCTTGGATTAAACGACCAGTTGGGTGGGTGTCCCTCGCTATAGACGGTTCATACCGTGATACAGATCAATCAGCTGGACTGGGCACAGTTCTTCGGGATGCCGACGGACGGACGATCTCCACATCTTGCCGTTTCCTTCAAAACTGTGAGAGTGCACTAGAAGCTGAATTAAGTGCATGTTCTGATGGCATAAAACATGCACTCTCCCAGTCAGAACTTCCAATCAGAGTTGAGACAGACTGCTCTCAATTGATATCGTTGCTCACATCTACGGCAGTGGATCGCTCCTCTCAAGTTAATTTAGTTCCCGACATTAAATATTTGTTTTCTGGCATTAGAGAGTGTGCTTTTGTAAAGGTGGAATGTAGTCAGGTTAGGGTTAGCCACCACCTAGCAAATCTTGCTAGAGTGGAACGCCGTTCTGAAATAATCGGTTCGGGACCTGAAGAAATTCTTCAGTTGCTTGAACTTGATCGATGTGTAACCCTATCCGTTTAATAAAGTTTCTACTTTACCCATAAAAAAAGTAGATGGAGCCCGAGCTACATGGAGCTCGGGTTACAAAAAATCAAAATCGAAATTTTCATTCCAAAAAATTCTAAAAAAAAATCCTGGGATAGATTATGTCAAGATCCATCACTATGTAAAATCCTGGATGGGTTCCGAAGTTAAACATTATGATGGGTACTACTATGAAAGACTGAGTATATCGTTGTTGTGACAACAAAGGAGGGTATTTCGAGTCAATAAGTTTGCTATCAAACTTGGTGTAGTTCCAAGCGCGAGTACTATGAAGATCTATTGTAAGACAATAGTGGAAACATAGTTTCGGCTGAAGAACTAAGGTCCCACCAGTTGACTAAAATATACAATGTTGTCTCATTAGAGAATGAGTGATACGTGGGAGACGTAAAGAATATGAAAATACACACAGATCTGAACATGTCAGATTCGTCGAGAAAGTTTACCACTTACAAAGCATGTACCTATTTGAGAGAGCCATATGTTATCATGATTTGTTAAAATTGCTCTTTGTGCTTCACTTAAATTTTTTGAGCTATGCAATTGCTCTATGTACTTCACTTAAATCTTTTAGAGCACAGTGGTGATTAAATTTTCAAGAAATACTTGAACTCTCATGCTTAACTTATATTATCTTGAGAGTTGATATATGAGCTTTCTTGAAGAAATCTTTATGTTCTTGTGCTTCGCTTAAATCTTTTTGAGAGTTGATAATAGCAATGGTAATTTGCACGAGATATGAATTTGGTCCCAAAGTGATGAATATTCAAGGGGTATATAATAAAAACTTATATATATATATATATATATATATATATATATATATATATATATATATATATATATATATATATATATATATATATATATATATATATATATATATATATATCATTGGATATGATAAACTTGATTCCTTACAATAGTTTTGCGATATGGAGATACTGATATGTGAGTCATCTTGGTGAGTAATTGTGCTTTAGTAAGAATATTTGTGTTAAGGTTTGTGATTCCCTATGCAAGCACGTAAAGTGAATAGTCATGCAACAAAACTACATCCTACTTGTGGTGCATTATTCAGTGTTAGTTATGTTCAATGTATGTTTATGACCATTTTCGTTTTTTCGTTGGTCACTTCTCAATCTAATTGCTAGTCTTCATGTGTACTAAGCGGAATGCTACTTGTGCATTCAATTCCTTAAACCCCAAGTTGTGCCAAATGAGTCCACCATACCTATCTATATGTGTTTTACCTTACCATTCCAAGTAAATTTGTATGTGCTAACTCTAATATTCAAAATAAATTTCCATTTTGTGTGCCTGTACCGCTCATGAAGCTGTAGGGGGTGGCCAATATTTTTTATGCTAGGTATTTTATTCTTAAGGTGAGTTTTTATTCACTTGTCATTGCACGAGAGTGTGGAAGATAATAGGGATCCACAGTCCTGAAATGAAAAAAAGTTAATATGATGTTAATAATAAATTTCTTGGAAAGTGCTGGTATGGAAGGCACCCGTGGATACGGTTAGCCATGGATTGTGTAAGAATGGTGTAAAGGAAATAAAATTTACTTTCCGTTTTGGAACCGCCTATGATTTATCTAGCATGGAAGATATTGGGAATTCTCGGTCATTTTCGTTGACAGGAAAAACATGCCTCTCAAAATAATTTTATCTCTAAATTTAAGCTATGAGCTCTGGCACCTATAAAAATCTCTGTTTCCCTCTGCCAAAGGCCTTTCTATTTACATTTATGCATTTTTATTTTTATGTTGAGTCTCCATCTTCTCTTATAAGCACCAACTAGGGAACCCTATTGCCATACTAGGGCATTGGATGTAGCTAATATTTGAGTGTGTTTCATGAATGGATCGACGATTGAGCATAATGGGGTAGGGATAACTTTCTTTAGCACTGATATTCTAAAAGACATGGTTGCTTGTTGATATGCTTGAGTATTGATGTCTTCATGTCAAATTATAGACTATTGCTTTGAATCATTTAAGTCCAAATATCCATGCTATAAAATAAAATAAAATATGATGAACATGATAGGTAGCATTCCACGTCAAAAATTCTGTTTTTATCATTTACGTACTCAAGGATGAGCAGAAATTAAGCTTGGGGATGTTGATACGTCTCCAACGTAACTATAATTTTTTATTGTTCCATGATATTATAATATCAATCTTGGATATTTGATACGTCCAAAACGTATCTATAATTTCTGCTTGCTCCATGCCTTTTTTGTGTGATATTGCTATGATATTTATGCACTTCCATACACTTTTGATCATATTTGGACTAACCTACTAATGGTTGCAAAAATGCACAATGTTCTTGTTTTACACTTTATTGTGTAGGAATTACTTGGAAATTGACAAAAACGCAAAAGGAGTCGTATTGGAGTAGGACTCTGACTTTGCTGAAATCTGTTTGAGAACGTCTTTTAAAGATGGTCAAGTTCCGGACCGAAGACGACGTCAAACGGAAAAAGTCTAGTTGCGAAACTTGTGGGGAATTTCGAGGCGATGCTTCTGGATATAAAATTCGTCCAAATCGGAGTCCGGACGGCCGAGTAAAGCCCGTTTTACTGAGGCCCAAAATCTGATGACGGGAATCCGAGAGTCTATATAAAGAGAGGAAACCTAGGTCACCAAGGGCCACGAAATTTCTTCCTCCCGAGCCGCCGTCTTGGAGGGGAGGACCAGCACCATTGCAGCACCATCCACAAGGAAGAAGGGGGGGCCAAGGAGCCGCTGCCCCCTAGGGCCACCGCCGCCCGGAGGGTCGCCGCCGCCGCCGCGCCACCAAGGGCCGCCGCCTCCGTGGCTGCCGCCGGCCATCTCCTCCTCGCGGGGCTGCACCTCTCCATCAACACCATCATCAACCTCCTCCTCACCATGTCCATGTGTGAGTAGTCTTCTCCGAGGCCGAGGGCTCGTACATGTAGCTATGTGGTTATCTCTCTCTCCCATGATGTGATCTTCGTTGTGATCATAGGCTATGTTAATCTAGGGTGATCCCATGATATTTCCCCTTCCTCTATGTATTGGATTGATGTACTCACTTGTCTTTATCTAGTATAATCCCCGAGACCAAGGTGACAGCGGTCTATTGGACATGGATTAGAAAAATATTTTCATGAGTGATTTCCTCTCTTGTGTGTTCATTGAAGATTGAGAGTCTCTTGGTGCTTGTCTTTGACTATCCTTTAGATATGTTGTGGTGATTGTGGGACTCTCTTTGGATGGCCGCGGTGACATTGGGAAATCCTTAGATTGAGAACTACGAACTTTGAGGTGTGCTTTTGTAGCCCTACATAATTCTCGTCCTCTCTTGACCACGAAGGAATGACCTCCGGGTGCGTCTCCATTGCATGTTTTATGAGAAATATCATGTGATTCGATTATGTTAATGTTGTTGGGAGTTGCCACTAGTGAAAGTATGATCCCTAGGCCTTGTTTCCACCATTGCAATACCATTTGTGCTCACGTTTACCACTTGTTTGCTTGCTGCACTTTTTATTACAGATTTATATTACTTTGCTTTGCCACTCCTATCATCCATATTTTACCATCTCTTCGCCGAACTAGTGCACCTATACAACTCCTAGTTGTATTAGGTGTGTTGGGGACACAAAAGACTTCTTGTATCTTAGTTGCAGGGTTGCTTGAGAGAGACCATATTCAACCTCTACTTCCCTGAGTTCGATAAACCTTAGGTCATCCACTTGAGGGAAATTGCTGCTGTCCTACAAACCTCTGCGCTTGGAGGCCCAACATAGTCTACAAGAGTAGAAGCGTGTGTAGACATCAAGCTATTTCTGGCGCCGTTGCCGGGGAAGTGAGTGCTCGAAGGTATATCTTTAGATCTTGCAATTAAATCTTTTTGTTTCTTGTTTTTATTTCACTAGTTATGCTTATGGACAACCTTGCTATTGGATCGTTGCTTGCGGGAAGACGCCCCACACCTGTGGTGGTTGCTCCTCCCCCTACTGAAATTGTGCCCTATAAAATACCAGCTGGTATTATCGATTATGTCTTGGCTAATCGTTATGCAGGAGACAGACATCCCGGTGAACACTTGCTATATTTGTCACAATTATGTTCATTATTTAAGCTTGCAGGTGTATCAAGGGAGTTTGTCATGAGGAAATTGTTCGCCGTATCACTTATAGATAAGGCTTCAAAGCTTCTCAATAACTCGCACTTGCTTGATTGGCAAGAGCTTATGTCTCTCTTTTATACTAAGTTCTATCCTCTTCATGAAATTCATCGAGACAGGAACTATATCTATAACTTTAGGTCTCGTGACGGAGAGAGCGTAGCTCAAGCTTGGGGGAGACTGAAAACGTTAATGCTAAAAAGTCCTAACCATGGGCTCCCCAAAGATGCTTATGTGGAGAGTAAGAGTACCTTTTTGCATGTGGATCATGGTAGCAATGCTTTATGTGATGCTTATATTGTTGAGTTTATTCGTGATCCCACTGAAAATTATTATGAGAAGGGAACATATGCTTATAGATATTTCAATAATATTAAGTTCCCTCTCTTTATGTTGAAGGTTTTGAAGTTGCACTTGTTTTGTCTTCCTATGCTTATTGCTTTGTGCTTCAATGAATTATTCTATTGCAATATTACTATGCATAGGAAGCATGTTAGGCTTAAATGTATTTGGTATTTGCTTCTTGATGCTCTCTTTTGTTCTTCAACTCTTATTCCTACGAGAGCATCATTAAAGTCTTAAGCCTAGCTTAAAGGCATAAAAGAAAGCGCTTTTGGGAGGCAGCCCACAATGAATAAAATTTTATTTTGCTTTTGTTGTGTCTTGATGTTGTTACTACAGTAGCATCATCATTGTATCTTTACTTTTCAGCTTTGTGCCAAGTGTAGCCTCTGATTGCAAGAAAGTTCAAAAGTTGTGACGTGTTGTCCAGGAAACAGATTCTGTCCTTGGACAGAAAAATTCATATAAAATCACCAGATCATCTTTTTGGTCTGAATTTTTTCGACAGCGTGCTCTATATAATTTTCTTTCGGGCGTCTGTTCTGAGCTTTTTGATTAGAGTTGCAGAAGTGCCCCGAAAAAATCATTTACTACCTGCTGGTCTGTTTTTCACAGATTCTGTCCTGTTTTGCCTTTCCTTCATTTTGCAAACCTTGAGCTTGCTTTTTCTTTGCAAAAACCTTTTGGCAATCTTGAGAAACATTAGACCTTCAAGAATATCCTTATTTCCAGCAAGGAAAAATTATTTTATTATGGGTACTAACCTCGCTAATCAGATTATGATGAGTTATGTATGAAGGGAGTTTTCAAGTGTGCGAGGGAAGATGATAAAAAGATTCAGAAGTGTCAACGCTCGAGCTTGGGGATGCCCCCATGCACCCCCAAGAAATATTCAAGAAGACTCAAGCGTCTAAGCTTGGGGATGCCCCCGTGCATCTCCTTCTCCATCAACAATTATCAGTTCGTCTTTCGTTCCACAATATTTTTATCACTTCATGTGTTACGTGCTATGCTTGGAGCGTCTTGCTTTTAGTTTACTTTTTAGTTTTCTTTAGCTTTGCTTGCTTTTCATAACGAGTTGGAACTCAGCTTTCTTTGTGTGGGAGAGAAACACGCTCCACTTCAACCTAAAACACAACATAGAATTTTCATGTTTATCTTTGCTGTGTATGTTCTTGGTCTTTCAATAGCTACTGTCATGCTTAGCTCTTAGTTTTCACGCTTTACTTTTTAAAGAGCTTTTGTTTAGTTGGTTGCTGGAACTCTCTTTAGTTATCATGCTTATCTTGTTAAGAGAGTTGGCTTCTGTTGCACTGGTTGATATGTCCATGATAAAAATGCTATGTGCATAATGGTGCTTAGTAGTTCATGTTTTCTTATGGTTAGTCTCAAATATCTGGGGTGGTTCCCAATGTGTTATTGGAGTACCAACATGATTTGTTTGCCTATGATGTGGTATGGTTTAGTGATATCTTCCTCCGAGAATTTATTTTGATTGACTTGGCATATGCTCACGCATATTTAAGACTGTAAAGAAAGTCTATCAAGTCTTGATGATCTTTTATTTCTGAGTAGCGATATAACTTCCATGCCCGATTCAATGTTGCTTTGTCGCTCTGCATGATTATGACCGTCATTGCTCTCTTAGTTGGTCGCTCCCAGTCTTTTGCTAACCTTCGCCTGTACTAAGCGGACTGACTGCTTGTGCATCCAAAATCCTTTAAACCAGTTATGCCATATGAGTCCACCATACCTTCCTATACATGGTATTTACCTGCTATTCCTAACGAAGACTTTCATGTACCATCTCGAAATTATTCAAGAAAAAGCATTTCTCTTTTGTGCCTCTGTTTTAGTTCATGAGGAAGTAGTAGTTAATTCATGATCTTTTTAAGTTGGACAAGCTTCACCCCGGGATTGCATGTCTAATGTGCAAACCCATAATACGAGAAGGAACTGGCAAAGAGTGTGCCCGGCTCATTAAAAATATATAACAAACAAACCCTCCTTCACGCTTTGTTCATGAGAAATCAGAAAACTTTGGCAGTGATAAACAAAGGAGATTAAGATGATGTGATTGTCCTCATTCGGGAGCCGTTCTTCGAAACTTGTCCAGCTCAAGAAGTAATTGAGTTATCTGCTAGCATTCGTTGACGAAACATGCATATTCTAAAAAAATAATTATTACCTCTGTTTTTAAAACCAAGAGCTCTGGTACATGTTTAGTTTTTGTTTCCGACCACGGGTTTTCAACCTTGCCATCAAAAGCCACGGTTCGAGAGTCTCCACCTTCTTTAAAGCACCAACTATTGAGAGCATGATTGTCATTCTGAGTGTAATGTGCATTGTCCCAAAGTACCATTGTCTTTTGCATGATTATGATATCGTTTATTCTGAAATCATTGTATCTAATCGTCACCTAAAACTTGGAGGTGCCCCTGCATTTATGTTTTGCTTCACTAAAGGGGGCAAGCGAGGTAGCACTTTATCATATTCGCACACCATGCTCACTACAAATCTATTTAATGTTTCAGTATCATATTGTAAAACTTTCAGTTCTTTGTGATTTTCTCATGAGGCAACTTAATTACTACAGATTCATTGTCTCAGTAAGCTTTTGTCATGTGACTGTGAAAAGTCCTTATATGGTTAATAGCATGTCACCATAGAAATTATGCTTGTTATCATTTACCTACTCGAGGACGAGCAGGAATTAAGCTTGGGGATGTTGATACGTCCAAAACGTATCTATAATTTCTGCTTGCTCCATGCCTTTTTTGTGTGATATTGCTATGATATTTATGCACTTCCATACACTTTTGATCATATTTGTACTAACCTACTAATGGTTGGAAAAATGCATAATGTTCTTGTTTTACACTTTATTGTGGAGGAATTACTTGGAAATTGACAAAAACGCAAAAGGAGTCGTATTGGAGTAGGACTCTGACTTTGCTGAAATCTGTCTGAGAACGTTTTTTAAAGATGGTCACGTTCCGGATCGAAGACGACGTCAAACGGAAAAAGTCTAGTTGCGAAAGTTGTGGGAAATTTCGAGGCGATGCTTCTGGATATAAAATTTGTCCAAATCGGAGTCCGGACGGCCGAGTAAAGCCCGTTTTACTGAGGCCCAAAATCTGATGACGGGAATCCGAGATTCTATATAAAGAGAGGAAACCTAGGTCACCAAGGGCCACGAATTTTCCTCCTCCCGAGCCGCCGTCTTGGAGGGGAGGACCAGCACCATTGCAGCACCATCCACAAGTAAGAAGGGGGGCAAGGAGCCGCTGCCCCCTAGGGCCGCCGCCGCCGCCGCGCCACCAAGGGTCGCCGCCTCCGTGGCTGCCGCCGGCCATCTCCTCCTTGCGGGGCTGCACCTCTCCATCAACACCATCATCAACCTCCTCCTCACCATGTCCATGTGTGAGTAGTCTTCTCCGGGGCCGAGGGCTCGTACGTGTAGCTATGTGGTTATCTCTCTCTCCCATGATGTGATCTTCGTTGTGATCATAGGCTATGTTAATCTAGGGTGATCCCATGATATTTCCCCTTCCTCTATGTATTGGATTGATGTACTCACTTGTCTTTATCTAGTATAATCCCCGAGACCAAGGTGACAGCGGTCTATTGGACATGGATTAGAAAAATATTTTCATGAGTGATTTCCTCTCTTGTGTGTTCATTGAAGATTGAGAGTCTCTTGCTGCTTGTCTTTGACTATCCTTTAGATATGTTGTGGTGATTGTGGGACTCTCTTTGGATGGCCGCGGTGACATTGGGAAATCCTTAGATTGAGAACTACGAACTTTGAGGTGTGCTTTTGTAGCCCTACATAATTCTCGTCCTCTCTTGACCACGAAGGAATGACCTCCGGGTGCGTCTCCATTGCATGTTTTATGAGAAATATCATGTGATTCGATTATGTTAATGTTGTTGGGAGTTGCCACTAGTGAAAGTATGATCCCTAGGCCTTGTTTCCACCATTGCAATACCATTTGTGCTCACGTTTACCACTTGTTTGCTTGCTGCACTTTTTATTACAGATTTATATTACTTTGCTTTGCCACTCCTATCATCCATATTTTACCATCTCTTCGCCGAACTAGTGCACCTATACAACTCCTAGTTGTATTAGGTGTGTTGGGGACATAAGAGACTTCTTGTATCTTAGTTGCAGGGTTGCTTGAGAGAGACCATCTTCAACCTCTACTTCCCTGAGTTCGATAAACCTTAGGTCATCCACTTGAGGGAAATTGCTGTTGTCCTACAAACCTCTGCGCTTGGAGGCCCAACATAGTCTACAAGAGTAGAAGCGTGTGTAGACATCAATATTTTATATACATTTACAAGCAACTTTATATCATTTTTTGGGACTAACCTATTAACTTAGTGCCTAGTGCCACTTGCTGTTTTCTTGCTTATTTTTGGTTTCGTAGAATATCAGTACCAAACGAAGTCCAAATGCCACGAAACTTTTTGGAGATTTTTTTCTGGACAAAAGAGACATTGAAGCTTTGAGAGAAGACCAGACGTGGGAGCATGGGCCCACCACCCACCAGGCCGTGCCCGGGAGGGGTAGGCGCACACTGATGGGTGGTGGGGCCATGAGGCTCCGTTTGACCTAGCGCTGCCTCTATAAATTCTCTAAAATCGGGAAACCAACAGGGGAGTCCACGATATACTTTTTTCGCCGCCACAAGCCTCTGTTCACGACAGATCCCATTTGGGGACCCTTTCTAGCATTCTGCCGGGGGGGGGGGAATCAATCAATCCCGGAGAGGTTCTTCATCAACTTTTGCCCCTCCGATGATGCGTGATTAGTTTACCTTAGACCTACGGGTCCATAGTTAGTAGCTAGATGACGTCTCGCTCGATGTTCTTCAATACAATGTTCTCCTTGATGTCTTGGAGTTTTATCAGATGTACTTCTTTTTTGCGGTGTATTTATTGGGATACGATGAATTGTGAGTTTATGATTAGATCTATCCATGAATATTATTTGAGTTTTCTTTGAACTCTTTTATGCATGATTAATGGAGCCTTGTATTTCTTCTCCGATTTATTGGTTCGGTTTGGCCAACTAGATTGATTTATCTTGCCATGGGAAGAAGTGCTTTGTAATGGGTTCGATCCTGCGGTGCTCAATCCCAGTGACAGAAGGGGACATGTGAAGGAAATATGCCCTAGAGGCAATAATAAAGTTGTTATTTTATATTTCCTTATTCATGAAAAATGTTTATTATTCTTGCTAGAATTGTATTGATCGAAAACTTAAATACATGTGTGAATACATAAACAAATACAGTGTCCCTAGTAAGCCTCTACCAGACTAGCTCGTTGATCAAAGATGGTTAAGGTTTCCTAACCATGGACATGTGATGTCATTTGATAATGGGATCACATCATTATGAGAATGATGTGATGGACAAGACCCACCCGTTAGCTTAGCATAATGATCGTTCAGTTTTATTGTTATTGCTTTCTTCATGTCAAATATATATTCCTTCGACTATGAGATTATGCAACTCCTGGATACCGGAGGAATACCTTGTGTGCTATCAAACGTCACAACGTAACTGGGTGATCATAAAAATGCTCTACAGGTATCTCCGAAGATGTTTGTTGAGTTGGCCTAGATCGAGATTAGGATTTGTCACTTCGGGTATCAAAGAGGTATCTCTGGGCCCTCTCGGTAATACACATCATAAGCTTGCAACCAAATGACTAAGGAGTTAGTTATGAGGTGATGTATTACGGAACGAGTAAAGAAACTTGCCGATAATGATATTGAACTAGGTATAGAGATACCGACGATCGAATCTCGGGCAAGTAACATACCAATGGACAAAGGGAATTACGTACGTTGTCATAACGGTTTGACCGATAAAGATCTTCATAGAATATGTAGGAGCCAATATGGGCATCCAGGTTCCAATATTGTTTATTGACCGGAGAGGTGTCTTGGTCATGTCTACATAGTTCTCGAACCCGTAGGGTCCCCACGCTTAACTTTTGATGATGATATAGTATTATATGAGTTATGTGATTTGGTGTCTGAATGTTGTTCGGAGTCCCGAATGAGATCACGAACATGACGAGGAGTCTCAAAATGGTCGATAGGTAAAGATTGATATATAGGATGATGGTATTCGGACACCGGAAGTGTTTTGGAGGGTATCAGGTACTTATCGGGTCACCATAAAGGAGTTTCGGGCACCCCCGGCAAAAATATGGGCCTAATGGGCCAAAGGGGGGAACAAACCAGCCCCTGGTGCGCCCCTTCTTTGGACAGCAGGCCCTAAGGGAAGGAAAGGGGGAGGGCTAGCCCCTCCTTCCTTTCCCTCTCATGAGAGAAAGGAAAGGGGGGCACTGTCAGGGATATGACTAGCAGGTATAAACCGGCTAGGAAGGACCGGATTACGCTAGTAAAATTATATTATCAGAAGCCCAGTAGAGTATGTAGCAGGAGGTTATAACCCACGGAGGTTTAGGGCCCATGTATAAAGCCCATGATCTGTAAACCGTCATACCGTGTAACTTGGAATGTATGATAGAAAGAGTAGAGACCGAGGCGGACACGCTTATGAGCCGGCCTCGGGACTCTGTAAACCGGACCGGGCGTCGCCTCCTATATAAAGGGACGACCCGGCGACGGTTCAGGACAAAAAACAACAGCTCGAGACACAGGTAAAGCGGATTCGCTCCCTGGTCATCGAAGCCCAAGCAATACCACACCAAACTAGACGTAGGCTTTTACCTTCATCGAAGGGGCCGAACTAGTATAAAAATCCCTGTGTCCTTCGTCCGCTTTAACCCCTTTAAGCTAACCCGAGCGATGGCCTCACACCTAAGTCCGTTAACCCGGACATCTGTCGTGCTAAATCCACGACAGTTGGCGCCCACCGTGGGGCTATCGCATGATGGTTTCGAGTTCTTGAAGGGCAGCTTTGAAGGTCTTTAGGGTTACGCTGTGGGCCGGATGACTAAGAGTCGTCACGGCCGGATCTACATCGACGATGCAGGCTGGGGCCCCGAGGCCGATTCAATCGAATACGGGTATCGGGTCTCCTTCGGCGGCATCCACGTTTTCATCGGCAAGATTGGAGAACCGGGCCCTGAGTCGGACGTCTTCCCCAACATCGTCGAGCCGGCTCAGCGTGCGAGGACAGCCCGGATTCAGCCTGCCGTAAAGCATGTCTTCGTCGGAGCAGTGCATGGAGTACAAGCCGAGGACGGATCGGATTCTGGTGGCAAGACAGTTGTCTATTCTGACGATGAATCTTCGTCCGGAGAGACCGAATCTTTGTATCTGTTGCAGGACGGCCGGTCTGAGGGCGTGTCCGATGGCAATAGTATTCCGGACCCCTTTGATCCCCCAAACAGGGTTGCTGTTTTCATGGCCGGATCGCAACCTATGCAGCAGCCCACAACGACCGGGGCGTTAACCTCAGAGGCAGCGGGAGCCAGAGTTGGAGACCTTCCCCCGTCGCCCTCTGACATCCTATCCACCTTAGTCGATAACTTGACGGCGCTCGCAACAGCGGAAGTAGCCCAGGCCGACAAGGCGCAGCATGATGCGGAGATCGCTCAGTTGAACACCAGTATTGAGCAAGCTAAGTTGGATCTGGATGCGGAGAAAGCCAGGATGGCTACAAGGCAGGCAGAGCTAGATTCCCAAGCTTTTCGGCTCAGGCTGGATTAGAACGCTTCACAGGAGGTAATGTACAGAAGGCAACAATGTCGTTTACCGCCGGTTTATGAGGCAAGGAATCTCTTTAGCACACCAGGAGCGGGAACCAGTAACCGCCCAGAGGTAAACCGGGGAGGAGCTCCAGGGACGGGCGCGTCGGTTCAGCCACTAGCCACAGAGCGGAAGCGCCAAGTTGTGCCGACGCCGCACGTACCCACTCCTCCCGGCCATTATTCTAACCCGTTGGACAACATTGTCGCCGCCGCTTCACGGCTGGCCGCTCTTCCCATTGAGGGGACGTCCCCCATAGCAATGGAGGCACGACGGGCTAAGGAGTTGCTGGACACAGCGTTAACACAGCAGCAGGCGTATTCTTATAGCCGAGAGAGGATTCATTCAACCCCCCGCCCGAGCCAGAGTTACACAAGGCACCTGGATGAACCGGCTGTATCTAGCAGCGCGCGGAGACGGCACCGACAGAGGCAGGATAATCTGGCAGGAGTAGGAGCACATGCCCAAGAGGCGGTGGACCAGGCTAGACATACTGCCCACGACGACACCCGTCAAGCAACGCCGGTTCACCCGACCACCATAGAAACAGGAATCATGTCCAGTTCCTTAGGGGTGCAGTGTCTCATTCCCGCTTTACGGAACGTGAAATTACCCAAAGACTTCAAATGCCCGCGCAAGGTACCCAACTACACGGCGGATCTGGCTCCGGAGGCATGGGTTGAAAGTTATGAGATGGCTATGGAGATGCTTGATGTGGACGAAGCTGCGTGTGCCAAATACTTCACAATGATGCTTGAGGGCACGGCCCGGACATGGCTAAAGGGTTTACCACCTAACTCCATCGGATCATGGGGCGAGTTGCGTCGCCGTTTTATCAATAATTTCAAAGACACATGCAAGCAGCCGATGTCCGTGCTTGATTTAGCTGCATGTGTTCAAGGAGAGCAAGAGACCACAAGCAGTTGGGTGCGGCGAGTATCTGAAATTTTGCACTCCTCCAATAGCATCAATCCGAGCACTGCTATAGTGACCTTGGAAGGCAATTGCCGGTTTGAGCCTTTGATGCAGAAGTTGGGACGGCTCAAGCGTGATTGCAATGACATGGGAACGCTCATGTGCGCTTTGGTAAAGTATGGAGACTCTGATAACACCAAGTATCCAGATGCAGACGGAGACAAGTCCGGGAAAGCGAGCAAAAACGGTAAACCGGCGTAGGCCAATCTGGCAGGTAGAGGTTACAATGGCAAGCGTAAAGCGGAAGGCAGCTCGGTCTTTGTGGCCAATACCAACGTTCAAGACAATGGGCAGCGCCGCAAGGATAGACCGCCCCCACGCAATGGGAGGCCGCCTATTAATCTAGATCGCCAGTTGAGTGTGCCTTGCCCAAAGCACGGTACAGAGGAAAACCCGGCTACGCATCTCTGGAAAGACTGTTTTATTATGCAGGAATTTATGAAACACGCCAAGTATAACCACGGGCCCCCCGGCGGATCAGGTCCCGGTTTTCAGGGTCCGGGTTACCAGGGAGGTGGATCCGGATCAGGATACCACGGCGGTAACAATAACCATAATGGCAACAATCAGCATCAGCAGAACCAGCAACATGGTCAGGGTGGATACAACAATCAAGGGAATCAACAGCGTCAGCAGCAGCAGCAATCCGGATATCAGAATAATCCGAACGAGCTAAGCAGTGGGCAATATCATGTTTTCACCACAAGTCTGTGCAAACGGGATCAAAAGGTTCTGAAGAGAGCAGTACATTCTGTTGAACCGGCGATACCACGTTTTTTACGTTGGTCTGAACAACCCATTGTATGGAGCAGAGAGGATCACCCGCCACGGGTTGATAATCCGGGTCAGCTGGCCTTGGTGGAGGCACCACAGGTGGGTGGTTACAAGTTCACAAAGGTACTTATGGATGGAGGCAGCAGCATCAATATCCTATACTATGAGACTTTCCGACGTATGGGGTTGACAGATAAGAAGCTCCGACAGTCCAACACAATGTTCCATGGAGTGGTGCCCGGTAAATCGGCTTACCCGGTTGGGAAAATTGATCTAGAAGTTACCTTTGGGGATGAACATGACTCTAGATCGGAGATAGTGACCTTCGAGGTTGTAAAAATCAGGAGCCCATATCATGCTCTGTTTGGGAGACCGGTTTACGCCAAGTTCATGGCTAGACCGTGTTATGTTTATCTACAGCTCAAGATGCCGGGCCACAAGGGAACCATCACGGTTCATGGGAGCCGTAAGATCGCGTTGGAATGTGAGGAAGGAGACATGGCATATGCTGAGGCAGTTTGTGCTACGGAGGAGCTGAAATTTTATAAGGACAATGTTGATCCGGCAGATATGTCCCCGTTGAAAAAGCCAACCACAGAGCATGATCCGGCGTTGAAGTTCAAATTGGCAGAAGAAACCAAGCAGGTTAACTTTGTTCCGGGCGACTCATCCAAGCAATTCACTATCAGCGCTAACCTAGACCCTAAATAGGAAAGCACGCTCATCGAGTTCATCCGTGAGAACCGGGATATCTTTGCATGGAAACCTTCTGACATGCCAGGTATACCGAGGGAACTCGCTGAGCACAGTCTTAATATTGATCCGAAGTTTAAACCGGTCAAGCAATATTTGCGCCGCTTCAATGAGGAGAGGCGCAAGGCTATAGGTGAAGAAGTGGCTAGGCTCTTGGTCGCATGCTTCATAGTTGAGGTGTTTCATCCAGAGTGATTGGCTAACCCGGTGCTGGTGCTCAAGAAAAACGAGACCTGCAGAATGTGTGTTGATTACACAGACTTGAACAAGGCTTGCCCAACTGATCCTTTTGCTCTCCCCCGTATTGATCAGATTATTGATGCTACGGCGGGATGTGAGCGGCTAAGTTTTTTGGATGCATATTCAGGTTATCATCAGATCAAGATGGCAGTTAAGGACCAGGAGAAGACAACTTTCATAACTCCCTTTGGAGCCTTCTGCTATGTATCCATGCCTTTTGGGCTCAAGAGTGCCCAAGCAACTTATCAGCGTTGTGTGCAGAACTGCCTACAAGGGCAGATTGGAAGAAATGTCCATGCATATGTTGATGACATCGTGGTAAAATCCAGGAAGGAGGAGACACTGATAGATGATTTAAAAGAAACTTTTGACAACCTCCGAGTTTACAAGATGATGCTTAATCCGGAGAAGTGTGTTTTTGGTGTTCCAGCAGGCAAGTTCCTTGGATTCTTAGTATCAAACAGAGGGATTGAAGCTAATCCGGAGAAGATCAAGGCGATCACATCCTTGGCTAAACCGGCTTGTATTAATGATGTCCAGCGCGTGGCAGGTCGTATTGCAGCGTTGAGCCAGTTCATCAGCCGTTTGGGAGAAAAGGCGATCCCGCTTTATCAGATGATGAAGAAGACTGACTGGTTTGTCTGGAGCGATGCTGCAAACGCTGCGTTCGAGGATTTGAAGCGGCAATTGGCAGAACCACCAGTCCTTGCTGCCCCGGTTGACAAGGAGCTGTTGCTATTGTACGTAGCCGCCAATGCCCGTGCAGTCAGTGTGGCCATTGTGGTAGAGCGCAAGGAGGAAGGCAAGGAATATCTGGTTCAACGTCCGGTTTATTACATCAGTGAGGTGCTCATTGAGTCAAAACAAAGATACACGCATTGGCAGAAATTGGTATATGGTGTGTTCATGGCGAACCGGAAGTTGAAGCACTATTTCCAGGGCCACCCAATCACTGTTGTCAGTTCTGCTTCGTTAGGGGATATAATCCAGAACAGAGAAGCCACTGGCAGAGTGGCAAAGTGGGCCATTGAGCTTAGCCCGCACGGATTAAAGTATGTGCCCCGTACTGCTATAAAATCCCAAGCATTGGTGGATTTCATCAATGATTGGACAGAGTTGCAAGCACCTGAGGAGAAGCCGGATCATACATACTAGACTATTCACTTTGATGGTTCAAGGCAATTGGAGGGCTCAGGGGCTAGGGTTGTGTTAACTTCCCCGCGAGGTGATAAGTTCTGTTATGTCCTCCGTTTAATGTTCCCTTGTAATAACAATGCTGCTGAGTATGAAGCTCTCCTCCACGGTTTACGGATGGCCAAGAAGATGAACTTGAGCCGGGTTAAGTGCTTTGGTGACTCAGATCTGGTGGCGCAACAAGTATCTGGTAAGTGGGATTCTAAGGATCCGCTCATGGCAGCTTACCGGCGAGAAGTGGATGCAGTCGCGGGATACTTCAAGGGATATCAGATGGACCACATAGACCGGCAAAAAAATGAAGCGGCTGATGCATTGAGCCGGCTGGGATCTCAGCATAAACCGGTTCCACCTAATACCTTCTTGGATGAATTGCATAGTCCATCAGTACAGATACCTTCAGAGGAGGACTTGGTTGTTCCTGATCCGGAAGCACAGTTAGTCGCAGCGCTTCATGTCATTCCGGATTGGACACTCCCATATTTGGCGTATATGAGCCGAGGTGAGTTGCCAGAGGACGAAGGTGGAGGCCCGGCAGATAATCCGGCGGTCTAAGTCTATGACTATCGTCAATGGAGAACTTCATCACCGCAGCGT
Source organism: Secale cereale (assembly GCA_902687465.1). NCBI lineage: Eukaryota > Viridiplantae > Streptophyta > Magnoliopsida > Poales > Poaceae > Secale > Secale cereale. Next base: position 720,355,700 of record LR738713.1, on the reverse strand, counting down.
TTCTGGAGCGTTTCAGCGGTGCATATCGTCAGAGGAAGGCTGCGATATTCTTTGAGAGATTCATGAAGGGTATTGTGGTCATCACGCCGGTTCAAAGTCCTTGGTAGCTAAAGCTTTTCATCATGGGTTCTACTGGCTGAAAGCTCACGCCGACGCAGAGGACTTGGTCAGAAAATGTGATGCTTGCCAGAAATTTTCGCGGCGTGCTCATGTACCGGCACAGGAGCTGCGGATGATTCCAATCACTTGGCCGTTTGCGACTTGGGGGCTGGATATGGTTGGACCCTTTAAAAGATCCCAAGATCAGAAAACCCACCTGTTAGTAGAAGTGGACAAATTTACAAAGTGGGTTGAAGCAGAGCCTGTCAGTAAGTGTGATGCGGCAACAACAGTTAAATTCATCAAAAAGGTAATTTTCCGGTTTGGCTTTCCACACATCATTATAACTGATAATGGCACCAACCTATCTAAAGGAGAGATGGAAGAGTTCTGTCAAAGAGAACATATTCGCCTTGATGTGTCTTCAGTAGCTCACCCTCAGTCCAATGGCCAAGCTGAGAGAGCCAACCAAGAGATCTTGAGAGGCATCAAGCCCCGTCTTATGGTTCCTTTGCAAAGAACACCGGGTTGCTGGGTAGAGGAGTTGCCTTCTGTCTTATGGAGCATCAATACTACGCCTAACAGATCTACAGGATACACGCCCTTTTTCATGGTATACGGTGCTGAAGCGGTGCTCCCTAGTGATATCCGGCATGATTCACCACGCGTGGCGTCCTATGTTGAAGCGGATAATGAACAAGCAAGGCAAGACAGCTTGGAACGGTTAGACGAGGAACGGGACACGGCAGCAGCGCGATCAGCAATTTATCAACAGGATCTGCGCCGGTACCACAGCCGCCGGGTTAAGACCAGAATGTTTCAGGAGGGAGATCTGGTGCTCCGGCTCATCCAAGACCAGACAGATATGCATAAGCTATCCCCACCTTGGGAAGGACACTTTGTGGTCAGCAAGAACCTACACAACGGATCATACTACCTTGTCGATGTTCGAGAACATAAGGACTCACGTACGGCAGAGGAGGAGACCAGGCGGTCGTGGAACATCGCTCTTCTTCGGCCTTACTATACTTGAGCCATTGGCTCCGCTTTATGTACAATGTATATATTATAATTAATAAAATAAACTGGCGCCCCCGGAACACCAGGGAATCAGCCATCTTCTTCGCAAAAGAGTATCACATGGGGGCTTCGAAAGAAACCTTCCATGGCCTCTTAAACCGGCGCCCTTGACAGAATCAAGGAATCAGACGTGTTCTTCAAAGGAGTATCACATGGGAGTTTCTACAGCATCTTACCATGGCCTGCTAAACCAGCGCCCTTGATACATTAAGGAATCAGCCATCTTATCAAACAAGAATCGCATGGGGGCTTCCGCAGGCAAGGGAGTTTTCCATGGCCTCTTGAGCCGGCGGGGGTATGAAGCCCATCATAAGAGCACTGCTCTGGTTGCTTCGGCAATTTCCACATGATGATGAGGGGTAAAAGAGAGTGTTGGTGCCTAACCCAGCTCAAACATATACCCGGATGAGCAAAAACGGCTCACACACTACCGGGGGGCTCGCAGAGAGTTGAATACCCTTGTAGTGAACATGGCTTGGAAGCCCGGTGCATGCACCTAAAACCCCGGATTAACCTGCCTGCCTCAAGTAAATCACGCCGTCCAGGTAAACCTGGTATGACCCGTCGAACCTGCCACAAGTTACTCCTACGGGACCCTGAACTTGGCCACGTTAAATTGACGATCATCGAGTTGATTACCTAAAGACAAAATCTTTACGAGATTTTGAAACATTGGGTAGCTTGTCATCGATGATTTGGTTAAGGATTGCGGAGCATCTTGACAGGCTTTGCTAAAATGGTTAATGACAGTAGCCTGGCAGCTCATAAAAAGCCTTGAATTTGGAGCCTGGCAGCTCGTAAAAAGCCTCGACTACATGGTCTTATTTGCCCAAAAAACCTTATTTTTTATTTTTTATGATTTCACAAATCTTGGTCGTCATGATCATTGGTTTTTAACCAAGTCCATTAATGCGAGACTGGACAACTACAAGGTTGACCATATATCTACAAAGTTAAAGTCTGGGTCATGAACACCAGCGAGAGTTAAATCGGCATTCATGCTAACCCGGATCGGCCATCAGGCTAAGCCAAACAAGAGAGCCAAGGGCCTCATTAGCGCCTGCGCTATCAATTATTCCTACCGGGTTAAGGTTGACAAGCACACTTAATCAGAGGTATGGTATATGTTTGTGTTCGAAAGCTATTCCTTTGATATATATATATCAGAGCAGTATAATCCGTCCGGTGGTAATCCGCCAGGACATCTTTTAGCTTCGTTCATGCAGGCACAGGTAATATAAGCTGATCAAGCATTGCAAACAGATGGTAAATTGGGAGTGCCAAACAAAATAATACCATGACAGTGGGACAAAGGCAATATCTCAACTATTCTATTACAAGGCACTCGCAGGCCCGAATGGATCAAAGTTTTTTAAAGTACTCAGCAACTAAAAGTTAAACCGGATGGTTTACGACTCCTCTTCACGCTGCGAAGGCTGAGGATCAGCTTGTTTCGGGTCTTCGTTGATTTCAGGCAATTGCTGGAAATCAGGAGCGCTCTCGTCAATCTTGGAGAGGGCACGGAAATACACTTCATCATTGATAAGATCTTAAGGGTCAATATCTGGAGCGAAAGTGTGGTTACGAACTGGTGGGATCAGATTTTCAGTGTCGTAAACCGGCCGCTCCACCCGCGAATTTTCTAGATCGTAAGCCGGATGATACCTTGTCAAATCTGCTTCATTGGCAAGCTTACTGGCAAGAGGGTGCATGTCCTTGGTCAAAGAACAGAGATCTTCAGTAGAGAAGGCTAACCCGTCCTCTTTCATGATGGGGTAGCCGTTCATGGCCTCCGCCGGATCAAAATCGGGGACCCATGCTTTGGCCCGGGTCAGCGCCATGAGAGAGCCAGCTCGTGCAGGAGACTTCTTCACTTCAACAAGACGCGCAGGTAGGACAGACAGCTTTTCCAGGGTGGCTTGGATGGTGGTCGCTGCCGGTTTATTGTGCGACATGGCACTGATAGCCCTTTGAGCGTCGGAGTAGAGCTGCTCCACCAGGGTATAAGCTGCCTTGAGCTTCTTTCGGACATTGTCTCCAAGATGAGTTATGCGCCTCCCTGTATGCAATTGGCGAGTTAAACCGGAGCGGAACAAAGATTGCAAGGATACAAATATACGAAGACAGATACTCACCGAAGATAGCAGAAGTCATGTTCTCTATTTGCTGTTTCAACCCGGATAGTTCCTGTGTAACCGGATTGAGAGCGGCTTCGGCATCCTTTGCTCTTTTTTCTAGAGCGTCCATTTGCACCTCCCATGTGGACCGCTCCGCTTCAAAATCTTTCTTTAATTTTTCCATGTTAGTCAAAGCAAGGACAAGTTCTTCCTTAGCTTTGGTTCAAGCAGCCTCATGGAAGGCCAAGCTATTCCGGAGCTTAGTTGCCTCTGAAGCTCTCCGGTTCAAGTCAGCCTGCAAGAAAAGCAAACGTGTGAGAAGGACAGATTATTCAAAGTCTCAAGCACATAACAGGTTATGCACTTGACACTTGGGGGCTAATGTACAATTGAAGTAAGGAAAGCAAATTTGTTCAGACAAGTCCCAAGCACATAAACAGGTTATGCCCTTGGCACTTGGGGGCTAATGTACATTCATTCTCAGACATAAGTTAAGTCCCGGTTCACCTACAGGGAAGCTAAACCGGCACTTGGGGGCTACTATGGCCTAAAGGTAGGATTGCAAAGTACAAAGCAGAAACTGGAAAGCAAAAGGAAAGAAAGTCACCTCATATTTATCTTTCATCATGTTGACTAAGCCGGCTTCATAATCACGGCTGGTGAAGAGCCGGTTCAGATACCCAGAATGGAGTTCCTGGGCACTCAGCTGAGCATAGCTTGATAGGTCTGTGCTCCACTTGCCTTTATCTTGTTGAAGTTTCTCTTCCTTGGCAGTATGCCTAGCTAGGGCAACAGGCTCGGTGGGAGTAGAGAATCTTATCCCAGTTATTTCAACATCCGCTGTTGAGGTGGCCGTCGGTTGAAGGGGATCAGCAGTGTGTGCTGGGCTGACAGGAACCGGGCTAGCCCGAGGAGGACTAACCCGAACAGGGCTTGCCAGTTCAGCCGTGTTCTCCATGTCATCACCTCCCGGAGCAGCAACATCTTCATGATCCATAGGAGCGGGATCATCGAGCTGAACTTCAAAGTTGTCCTCTGGAGGGATGGCCGCTTCAGGGTCCTCAGCCGGTTCAGTAGTACTGGTCTCCACAGCCGGTTTATTTGCTTTTGCCTTTTTGCTAGGCTTGGGCATTCTGATAAAGGTCTAAAGAACAATGAGAATCACAAAGTTAAAACAGGAAGATAAACTGGACGTTTGAAAGGACTTACCCAGGAACGGTCTTGAGCACTGGGACTTGCGTAGCGGTCGACTCGCCGGAAGAAGACAGAGGAGCCTCCTGATAGTTGGGATCAGACGGTTTAAGTGGTTTACGTATAAGGCCTGCTTTTGGATGAAGAAGGGTTGGAGTGAGCAAAACCTCTGAGCGGCGTCTGCGAGCCGGCGTAAGGGGTATTTCGGACGATTCAACCACATGGCCGCTATGGCGCGTGGTCCGGCGAGCTTCATGCTGTTGTTTCTTCAAAAGAAAGTTGGGATCCAATTGAGCATAAGGGTGAGAAAGTGGATATTTCCGGGATACCCGACGGATCTTGGGTGGCAACGGTTCTGAATCAGATGAGAGAGAAATTACCTCAACTCCCTCCGCTTTACTTCCTTCCGCCAGATCCTGCGAAAAGGCATTGTTAACATAAATTCACACAAAGGGAGATCAAAGGACATAAGAATCAAACAGTACCTCAGAAGCCGGATCATCTTCCTCAGGGTTTGAACCGGAAGCAGTAACAGCCTTCTTTTTCTTCACAGCAAAGGTTTTCTTGCGTGTTGGCTTCGTCGGTTTATCCTGCGCTTTCCTCTTCCAGAAGGGATCATTGGCCTGTGAAAAGGAACAAGAACATGTTGAAAACAAGGAATATGAATAGATTAAACCAAAAAGAAAGGGTCGGAAGAGCTTTACCGATGGCGGTTTGTTGGTTAAGCAGAATGGAGCTAAACCGGTCCGGCTGCAATCCTCCAGAGGGATGTTCAGCATTTTCTTGGCAGACTCAGTAACTTCATTATCAGGAAGTACTATTTTTGTGTGGCATTGAGGATCTTCCGGCTTGCCGGTATATTTGCACATCAGGCTTGAGCGCCGGCTTAGTGGAAGAATGCTCCAAGAGAGCCAGTAGTGGACGAAATCAACTCCGGTTAAACCGTTTGCCACGAAAGCCCTGAGCTTGGAAAGTTGAGGGGCATATCGAGCCTGGTCTTGGGCGCTTAGACGCTGCGGCAAAAGATGGTTTGATGCCAGACGGTAAGCGCGGTAACCCGGTAGTGGGTTTTCTCCTTCTGGCAAAGTGTCTTTGCAGTAGAACCATGTCTGGTTCCAATCCTTCGGGTGGCTGTGAAGAGTGGCGTGAGGAAAACTGACGTCCTTCCTTTTCTGGATGCTGACACCACCCAGCTCCTGATGAGGCCCATCAGAAAACTCAGTCCGGTGGTTCAGATAGAAGAAATCCCGGAACAGATCCACTGATGGCTCCTCTTGAAGGTATGCTTCCGAGAAGACTTGGAAGTTGCAGATGTTCGATACAGAATTTGGGCCTATATCTTGTGGGTGGAGTTGAAAAGCGGCTAACACATCACGAAAGAACTTTGAACCGGGAGGGCTAAACCCTCGGGCTAGATGATCATAGAAGACTGTGATTTCTCCCTCTTTAGGCTCAGGAGGACACTCATTTCCAGGGGCCCACCAGTGCAGAACTTCTTTGGGGCCTCGGACGCCGATTGAGGCTGCCTCTACTAAATCGTATTCCGTAATCCGGGACGGAACCCAGTTGCAGGCAACAAATTGTTTTGCTGTGGAAGCCATTTTCTCCAAAGGAGCACTGGAAAATATAACACAAGATCCGGTTTACCAACTGCTAGATATAAACCGGTGCATTCTATAAAGGTATGGACTCAATTGTCGGTTTAAACAAGGGGCTAATGGTATCTACTAACCCGGAAGCAGGTATGAACGAGACAGCTACCGGTTTATGGCAACAGAACGGGAAAGTTAAACCGTCAATTATGAAAGAAGGCTGAAAAATCTAAACCGTCGGGGCAAGCATATGAAGTGCAAGTTATGACTAAACCGGTGGTATAAGCGGACAAGCTACAGATCTAAAGTATGGGAAACAATTTTTTCATGAAGCAGAGGTAAAATATGGATCTACAACGCAGGAAAAAGGCAGAATGATACAGGTTATATTCGGTGAAGGCAGCTGAAGTTCTCTACAGATTTAATCTAACCTAGCAGTGCTGGAGAAGCTAAAGTATAACGATGGAGCGGAAGCGCACGAGTGAGGGTCAAGCCTGACGAGTTTTATATCTACAGCTAAAGCTAATCTACGGCAATGAACTATGAAGAAACGAGGGGTCATGGCGAGCTACAGAAGAAACCCTAGAACTAAGATCTATGGGGAAGAAGTTAGCGTACCCGAGGAAACAGAGGACGGCGACGAGTTCTCTGGACGCGTTCAGGTCGATGCAGCGGCCGGACTTGTGGACGACGGCGAGCTCGAAGAACAGCGGCAGAGGTTCGAGCGCTGGAGACGGAGGAAGAAGAAGCAGAAGGGAAAAAGAGATGTGCCTCGGCTGTATTTATAGGCCGAGGGGTTAAAACGGCAAGCGCGGAATCGAGGAGACCCTAAATCGGATAAAGATTGAGCTGTCGCCTTGATCTTCGGTGCGGCAGTAAAGAAAGGTAACAAACGGGTGCGGGCATTAAATGTGCAGATGATGTCACGACAGATTGAAGCAATTTCAGCAGGATGACATCATGGCCGGTTTATGAAGCATACACATTGCAGAAAGGAAATTCGTACAAAACTTCGAAGACTGACATGAACAAGTTCAAATCAATCTGGGGCCTAATGTCAGGGATATGACTAGCAGGTATAAACCGGCTAGGAATGACTGGATTACGCTAGTAAAATTATATTATCAGAAGCCCAGTAGAGTATGTAGCAGGAGGTTATAACCCATGGAGGTTTAGGGCCCATGTATAAAGCCCATGATCTGTAAACCGTCATACCATGTAACTTGGAATGTAAGATAGAAAGAGTAGAGACCGAGGCGGACACGTTTATGAGCCGGCCTCGGGACTCTATAAACCGGACCGGGCGTCGCCTCCTATATAAAGGGACGACCCGGCGACGGTTCAGGACAAGAAACAACAGCTCGAGACACAGGTAAAGCGGATTCGCTCCCTGGTCATCGAAGCCCAAGCAATACCACACCAAACTAGACGTAGGCTTTTACCTTCATCGAAGGGGCCGAACTAGTATAAAAATCCCTGTGTCCTTCGTCCGCTTTAACCCCTTTAAGCTAACCCGAGCGATGGCCTCACACCTAAGTCCGTTAACCCGGACATCTGCCGTGCTAAATCCACGACAGGCACCCTCCCCAGCCTTTCTCCCACACCTATATAAGGCAAGGGGCGCGACTAGGGAGTGGGGCGCCTAGCACACAACAGACAATTGCTATCCGTGTGCGGCGTCCCCTCCACCGTTTACACCCCCGTCATATTTTCGTAGTGCTTGGGCGAAGCCCTGCGGAGATAACTTCACCATCACCGTCACCACGCCGTCGTGCTGCGGGAACTCATACACTACCTCGTCATTTTGCTGGATAAAGAAGGCGCGGATGTCCCTGAGCTGAACGTGTGCTCAACGCGGAGGTGTCGTACGTTCGGTACTCGATTGGTTGGATCGCGAAGAAAGTTCCACTACATCAACCACGTTGTGAAACGCTTCCGCTTACGGTCTACGAGGGTACGTAGACAAACTCTCCCTCTCGTTGGTATGCATCTCCTTGATAACTTGCGTGGGCGTAGGACTTTTTTTGTTTTCATGCAACGTTCCCCAACAACATGACACGTATGTATCGTTGCTATTAAGGGTAAAAATATGGGGTTTATTCATACGTGAGTTTATCTTGTCTACATCATGTCATCTTGCTTAAAGCATTACTCCGTTTTCCATGAACTTAATACACTAGATGCATGCAGGATAGCGATCGACGTGTGGAGTAATAGTAGTAGATGTAAAATAGTTTCGGTCTACTAAACTTGGACGTGATGCCTAGATATTTGATCATTGCCTTGGATATCTTCATAATTATTTGTTTTTCTATCAATTGCCTAGCAGTAATTTGTTTACCCACCGTATGTTATTTTCTCGAGAGAAGCCTCTAATAAAAACTATGGCCCCCGGGTCTATCTTTATCATATAAAAATCCTAAAAAGTATGTTGCTGCAATTTTATTTTATTTATTTTATTTTGTATTTTTGTCAGATCTATCTATCAAAAACTATACCGTTTAATATTGCTCGTAACCGTTGAGGGATTGACAACCCCTCTATGTGTTGGGTTGCAAGTATTTGTTGTTTGTGTGCATGTGCTGTTTACATAGTGTTGCTTGGTTCTCCTACTAGATTGATAACCTTTGGTTTCATAACTAAGAAAAATACTTATCTCTACTGTACTGTATCATCCTCTCCTCTTTAGGGAAATCCCAACGCAGCTCACAAGTAGCAATGGCTACCGGCAACGAGAGAAAGGCGAGGAAGCTCCTGCGTACCAGGGAGATCTTCGAGCTTGTTACCAGCGATTCCGTCTTGCGTTTGTCCAGTGGCAGCAACCAAATCACCGCCAGCCACCTGTTGGGGAACGTAGTAATTTCAAAAAATTTCCTACGATCACGCAAGATCTATGTGGTGCACAGCAACGAGCGGGAGAGTGTTGTCTACGTACCCTTGTAGACCGTAAGCGGAAGCGTCAAGAGATGCAGTTGATGTAGTCGAAAGTCTCCGCGATCCAACCGATCCTAGCACCGAAAGTACGGCACCTCCGCGATCTGCACACGTTTAGCTCGGTGACGTCCCACGAACTATTGATCCAGCTGAGTGTCGATGGAGAGCTTCGTCAGCACAACGGCGTGATGACGGTGATGATGAAGTTAATGGCGCAGTGCTTCGCCTAAACACTACAACGATATGACCGAGGTGGGTTATGGTGGAGGGGGGCACCGCACACGGCTAAGACGATGTATGTTGTGTGTTCTAGGGTGCCCCCTTGCCCCCTTATATAAAGGAGCAAGGGGGGAGGCCGGCCGGCCCTTGGGCGCGCCAAGGAGGGGAGGAGTCCTCCTCCTAGTAGGAGTAGGACTAGGACTCCTCCTTTCCTAGTCCTACTAGGAGGGGGAAGGAAGGAGGAGAGGGAGAAGGAAAGGGGGCGCCGCCCCTCCCTTCCCTAGTCCAATTCGGACACAAGGGGGAGGGGCGCGGGCTGCCCTGGCTGGCCCTTCTCTCTCTCTCCACTAAGGCCCATAAGGCCCACTAGTTCCCCGGGGGGTTCCGGTAACCCCCCGGCACTCTGGTTTTCTCCGAAATCACCCGGAACACATCCGGTGTCCTAATATAGCTATCCAATATATCAATCTGTATGTCTCAACCATTTCGAGACTCCTCGTCATATCCGTGAACACATCCGGGACTATGAACTACCTTCGGTACATCAAAACACATAAACTCATAATACCGATCGTCACCAAACGTTCAGCGTGCGGACCCTACGGGTTCGAGAACTATGTAGACAAGACCGAGACACGTCTCCGGTCAATAACCAATAGCGGAACCTGGATGCTCATATTGGTTCCTACATATTCTACGAAGATCTTTATCGGTCAAACCGTATAACAACATATGTTGTTCCCTTTGTCATGGGTATGTTACTTGCCTGAGATACGATCGTCGGTATCTTAATACCTAGTTCAATCTCGTCACCGGCAAGTCTCTTTATTCATTCTGTAATGCATCATCCCATAACTAACTCATTAGTCACATTGCTTGCAAGGCTTATAGTAATGTGCATTACCGAGAGAGCCCAAAGATACCTCTCCGACAATCGAAGTAACAAATCCTAATCTCGATTTATGCCAACTCAACAAACACCATCGGAGAAACCTATAGAGCATGTTTATGATCACCCAGTTACGTTGTGACGTTTGATAGCACACAAGGTGCTCCTTGATACGTCTCCAACGTATCTGTAATTTTTTATTGTTCCATGCTATTATTTATGAAGTATTGGATGTTTAATGGGCTTTATCATTCACTTTTATATCAATTTTGGGACTAACCTACTAACCCAAAGGCCTAGTCCAGATTGCTGTTTTTTGCCTATTTCAGGGTTTTGCTGAAAAGGAATATCAAACGGAGTCCAAACGGAATGAAACCTTCGTGAGAGATATTTTGGAGGAAATCACGCATGAAAGACTTTGGGGCCAAGCCAGAGGACAGAGGGGCCACCCTCGAGGGTGGGGGCGCGCCCCCCTTCCCAGGGCGCGCCCCCTGCCTCGAGGGCAGCCCGTGTGGCCCCCGGTGCCCCCCTTCTTCCTATATATACCTACGTACCACATAAACTCCATACGCAGAGAGAAAACCCAAATTCCACCGCTGTAGCTTCTGTTCCCGTGGAGATCCCATCTTGGAGCCTGTTCTGGGAGGGGGATCCATCATGGAGGCCTTCATCATCATCATCATCGCCCTCACCATGAGTTGTGAGTAGTTTACCTCAGACCTTCGGGTCCATAGCTAGTATCTAGATGGCTTCTTCTTCTCTCTCTCTCCGGATCTCAATACAAAGTTCTCCTCGGTCTTCGAGGAGATCTATTTGATGTAATCTCTTATTGCGGTGTGTTTGTCGAGATCCGATGAATTGTGAGTTTATGATCAAAGTTATCTATGAAAGATATTTGGTTCTTCTCTGAACTTTTGTATGTGTGCTCATAATATCCTTGCAAATCTCTTCGAATTATTGGTTTGGTTTGGCCTACGAGATCTATAGTTCTTGCAATGGGAGAAGTGATTGGCTTTGGGTTCAATCTTGCGGTGTCCTTTTCCAGTGACAGTAGGGGCAGCAAGGCACGTATTGTATTGTTGCCATCGAGGATAAAAAGATGGGGTTTTCATCATATTGCTTGAGTTTATCCCTCTACATCATGTCATCTTTCTTAAGGTGGTACTCTGTTCGTATGAACTCAATATACTAGATGTATGCCGGATAGTGGTCGATGTGTGGAGTAATAGTAGTAGATGCAGAATCGTTTCGGTCTACTTGTCTCGGACGTGATGCCTATATACAATGATCATTCCTAGATAGTCTCATAATTATTCGCTTTTCTATCAATTGCTCGACAATAATTTGTTTACCCGCCGTAGAATACCACTATCATGAGAGAAGCCACTAGAGAAAACTATGGCCCCTGGGTCTATCTTTATCATATTACTTTCCCGTCAACTAGCCAATTTCTGTCGTCGTTGTTTATTTGCTTTCTTTACTTTCTGTTTCTATACCAAAAAATACCAAAAATATAATTATCATCTCTATCAGATCTCACTCTCGTAAGTGACCGTAAAGGGATTGAGAACCCCTTAACGCGTTGGCTGCGAAGTTCTTATTTGTTTGTGTAGGTGCGAGGGACTCGCTCGTGGTCTCCTACTGGATTGATACCTTGGTTCTCAAAAACTAAGGGAAATACTTACGCTACTGTGCTGCATCTCCCTTTCCTCTTCGAGGGAATACAACGCAAGCTCAAGAGGTAGCATTCCTCCGGTATTCGGGAGTTGCATAATCTCATAGTCATAGGAACATGTATAAGTCATGAATAAAAGCAATAGCAACAAACTGAACGATCAAGTGCTAATGCTAATGGAATGGGTCATGTCAGTCACATCATTCTCTAATGATGTGATCCCATTCATCAAATGACAACTCATGTCTATGGCTAGGAAACTTAGCCATCTTTGATTAACGAGCTAGTCAAGTAGAGGCATACTAGTGACACTATGTTTGTCTATGTATTCACACATGTACTAAGTTTCAAGTTAATACAATTCTGGCATGAATAATAAACATTTATCATGATATAACGAAATATAAAGAACAACTTTACTATTGCCTCTAGGGCATATTTCCTTCAATCTCCCACTTGCACTAGAGTCAATAATCTAGATTACACAGTAATGATTCTAACACCCATGGAGTCTAGGTGCTGATCATGTTTTGCTCGTGAGAGAAGCTTAGTCAATGAGTCTGCAACATTCAGATCCGTATGTATCTTGCAAATCTCTATGTCTCCCTCCTTGACTTGATCGCAGATGGAATTGAAGCGTCTCTTGATGTGCTTGGTTCTCTTGTGAAATCTGGGTTCCTTTGCCAAGGCAATTGCACCAGTATTGTCACAAAAGATTTTCATTGGACCCGATGCACTAGGTATGACACCTAGATCGGATATGAACTCATTCATCCAGACTCCTTCATTTGTTGCTTCTGAAGCAGCTATGTACTCCACTTCACACGTAGATCCCGCCACGACGCTTTGCTTGGAACTGCACCAACTAACAGCTCCATAGTTCAATATAAATATGTATCCGGTTTGCGACTTAGAGTCGTCCGGATCAGTGTCAAAGGCTTGCATCGACGTAAACGTTTACGACGAGCTCTTTGTCACCTCCATAAACGAGAAACATATCCTTAGTCCTTTTCAGGTATTTCAAGATGTTCTTGACTGCTGTCCAGTGATCCACTCCTAGATTACTTTGGTACCTCCCTGCTAAACTAATAGCAAGGCACACATCAGGTCTAGTACACAATATTGCATACATGATAGAGCCTATGGCTGAAGCATAGGGAACAACTTCCATTTTCTCTCTATCTTCTGCAGTGGTCGGGCATTGAGTCTGACTCAACTTCACACCTTGTAACACAGGCAAGAACCCTTTCTTTGCTTGATCCATTTTGAACTTCTACAAATCTTTATCAAGGTATGTGCTTTGTGAAAGTCCAATTAAGCGTCTTGATCTATCTCTATAGATCTTGATGCCCAATATATAAGCAGCTTCACCGAGGTCTTTCATTGAAAAAAATCTTATTCAAGTATCCCTTTATGCTATCCAAAAATTATATATCTTTTCCAATCAACAATATGTCGTCCACATATAATACCAGAAATGCTACAGTGCTCCCACTCACTTTCTTGTAAATACAGGCTTCTCCAAAAGTCTGTATAAATCCATATGCTTTGATCACACTATCAAAGCATATATTCCAACTCCGAGATGCTTGCACCAGTCCATAAATGGATCGCTAGAGCTTGCACACTTTGTTAGCACCTTTTGGATCGACAAAACCTTCTAGTTGCATCATATACGACTCTTCTTTAAGATATCCATTAAGGAATGCAGTTTTGACATCCATTTGCCAAATTTCATAATCATAAAATGCAGCAATTGCTAACATGATTCGGACGGACTTAAGCATCGCTACGGGTGAGAAGGTCTCATCGTAGTCAACTCCTTGAACTTGTGGAAAACCTTTCGCAACAAGTCGAGCTTTGTAAACAGTAACATCACCATCAGCGTCAGTCTTCCTCTTGAAGATCCATGTATTTTCTATGGCTTGCCGATCATCGGGCAAGTCAACCAAAGTCCACACTTTGTTCTCATACATGGATCCCATCTCAGATTTCATGGCCTCAAGACATTTTGCGGAATCTGGGCACATCATCGCTTCCTCATAGTTACTAGGTTCGTCATGGTCAAGTAACATGACCTCTAGAATAGGATTACCGTACCACTCTGGTGCGGATCTTACTCTGGTTCACCTACGAGGTTCGGTAGTAACTTGGTCTGAAGTTTCATGATCATCATCATTAGATTCCTCACTAATTGGTGTAGGAGTCACAAGAACCGATTTTTGTGAAGAACTACTTTCGAATAAGGGAGCAGGTACAGTTACATCATCAAGTTATACTTTCCTCCCACTCACTTCTTTCGAGAGAAACTCCTTCTCTAGAAAGGATCCATTCTTAGCAACGAATATCTTGCCTTCGGATATGTGATAGAAGGTGTACCCAACGGTCTCCTTTGGGTATCCTATGAAGACACACTTTTCTGGTTTGGGTTCGAGCATATGAGGTTGAAGCTTTTTCACGTAAGCATCACAGCCCCAAACTTTAAGAAACGACAACTTGGGTTTCTTGCCAAACCACAGTTCATATGGTGTCGTCTCAACGGATTTAGATGGTGCCCTATTTAACGTGAATGCAGTTGTCTCTAAAGCATAACCCCAAAATGATAGCGGTAAATCAGTAAGAGACATCACAGATCACACCATATCTAATAAAGTGCGGTTACGACGTTCGGACACACCATTACGTTGTGGTGTTCCGGGTGGTGCGAGTTGCGAAACTATTCCGCATTGTTTCAAATGAAAACCAAACTCGTAACTCAAATATTCTCCTCCACGATCAGATCGTAGAAACTATATTTTCTTGTTACGATGATTTTCTACTTCACTCTTAAATTCTTTGAACTTTTCAAATATTTCATCAAGTAGATATACCCATATCTGCTCAAATCATCTGTGAAGGTGAGAAAATAACGATACCCGCTGCGAGCCTCAATATTCATCGGACCACACACATCAGTATGTATGATTTCCAACAAATCAGTTGCTCGCTCCATTATTCCGAAGAACGGCGTTTTAGTCATGATACGTCCAAAACGTATCTATAATTTCTGCTTGCTCCATGCCACTTTTGGGTGATATTGCTATGATATTCATACACTTCCATACACTTTTGATCATATTTGGACTAACTTACTAATCCAGTGCACCCCAGTGCCAGTTTCTGTTTTCGGCTGTTTTTTGTATTTCAGGTTTTCACGTTTCGAGAACTGCCCAGAAAAATCCAGAAAAATTATACAAAAAATCAGCGATACGGAAACAACACTGCGTCCGAAGGGCAACCTGGGGGGCCACAGGGGCTCCAGGCGCCCTGTGGGCGCCCCCCCCTGGGCCGCGCCGGGGGGGCGCCTCGGCCCCCCGAGAGCCCCCCGGTGCCCTACTTTGGCAGATATTTAAAGGGTTCCCTGTAACCCTCGAAACAGGACTTCTTTTCGCGATAATATCTCTGTTCCGCCGCCGCCGCCGCTTCCAAGATCGGGAGCACCAGGAGAACTCTTCCCGGCACCCTGCCGGAGGGGAGGATCACCACCGGGAGCTTCTCCAACACCATGGACGCCTCCCGGATGACTCGTGAGTAGTCTCCCTTGGACCATGAGTCCATGACCAGTAGCTATGTGATGTTCTCCTCCCATTCTTGTGCTTTGGCCGAGTAGTAAGTAGTGACTCCAAGAGGGAACGTTATGCTCGATTGTGGGTTCATGCCCCTCGATGACTGGCTTGAGTGACAGAAACATGAGTCTAGGGGATGTGCTGTTGCCACAAGGAGGAAAACAACGGTGCTTGTGCCCGCGGGTGCAAGGATTGTTTACTTTATGCAAAGTTCTTTTAATGCAGTTGTCTGTTGCATTGAGTTTACACTATGGGTGGGACTCGTAACTTAATACCAGCGAGATGTTCTGGATAGATATCTCAAGGTGGATGATTAGTAGTAGATATTGATGGATTTCGGTCTACTTACTTTGGCGTACCTCCCATGCTTTGAACCTCAACCTTTCTTGCAATGTAGTCAGCATTGGTTTGCGTTCGTGGTCCTGTCAATTGCCCAGCTGTAATTTGTTTACCTCACATAGCTGTTTTATCGTCTTTTGGGAGAGAGACATCACTAGTGAACATCATGTGACTCCGGTCCATATTACCATCATTGATCACATACACTATTTACTTTTCGCTATTTTATTTACTATTGCAAAAACTATCTATCACTACTATCATTGCTTTTAACCCTTTGTGAACTACAAGGCCGGAGAGATTGACAACCTCTCTGTACTCGTTGGGAGCAAAGTTATTTGTATCTGTGTGCAGGTCCACGTTGATTGCTAATTGCGCCGTTAGCAATTGACACCTACTTGTTGAACCTAGGAGTCTCTGGGGATTCGATCCTTGGCATCTTTGCTAGGGGAAAACACTTCTACTTATTGCATCTTACACCTTCCACTTGGGGTAACCAACGAGGGGTTCGAGGCCCATCAAGGTGTATTTTCTGGCGCCGTTGCCGGGGACTCCACTCTTCAGGATAGGGGAGTTGCATGCTATCTTTTACCTTTGCTTTTTAGTCTTATTAGTTTACCTTTCATTTTTGCTTTAGTACCTTTTTTATCGAAAATCACAAAAATAGTTATCTTGCTTGCTTGCTACTATGGGTTCTACCAAAAACACTAAATGGGAGGGGTACACCCCTACTTCCATTGCCCCACTTATCTCTGACGGGATTTACAAAAAAAATAAACCTTGTGATTACACTAGTTATGATGGAGAGTTATGCCCATGGCATGGTCTTCCAGGAAAAAAGTATGAGCCTCAATTTAAAATTGCTCCTGAGCTTCCCCAAACTTGGGAAGAGGTTCAAACTCTTATAATAGAGAGCGAATTAAACAAAGAGGATGAAACTACAATTCTGCCCACTAATGATAAAATTGATTTTGATAATTGTAGTATTTCAGAAGTTATCGCCTTTCTACAAGGAATGGCTAAGGATCCCAACACTAGCACGCTTAATCTTGCCTTCACAGAGCATATCACTAATGCTCTCATCAAAGCTAGGGAGGAGAAACTTAGAGTAGAAGCCTCCATACCTAGAAAGCTAGAGGATGGTTGGGATCCTATGATAAAAATTCATTTGAATGACTTCTCTTGTGATGCATTATGTGATGTTGGTGCTAGTACCTCTGTTATGCCCAAAAGGATATATGATATGCTTAAATTGAAACCTTATGATTCTTGTTCTTTTGGTGTTCCTCTCGTTGATTCTTCCATAAAGAAACCTTTGTGGAGGATCGATGATGTTCTTATTGTTGTCAATGATAATTACGTGCCCGTTGATTTCACTATTATGGATATTGAATGTGATCCTTCATGTCCAATTATTTTGGGACGTCCCTTTTTGCGCACCGTTGGTGCTGTCATTGACATGAAAGAGGGTAATATAAAATTTCAGTTTCCTCTCAAGAAAGGGATGGAACACTTCCCTCGTAAGAAGGTCAAGTTACCTTTTGAGTCCGTTGTACGGGCTAGCTATTCTTTTACTCTTGATAAAACTTGATCTTTGCATTATGCCTAGCTTAAAGGCATAAAAGAAAGCGCTTTTGGGAGGCAGCCCACATGAATAAATTTTTTGCTTTTGTTGTGTCTTGATGTTGTTTACTGTTGTAGCATCATCATTGTATCTTTGCTTTTCATATTTGTGCCAAGTATAGCCTCTGATTGCTAGAAAGTTCAAAAGTTGTGAGGTGCTGTCCAGGAAACAGATTCTGTCCTTGGATTGAAAAATTCGTATAAAATCATCAGATCATCTTTTTGGTCTGAATTTTTTCGACAGCGTTCTCTATACAATTTTCTTTCGTGCGTCAGTTCTGAGTTTTTTTATTTGAGTTGCAGAAGTATCCCGAACAGGTCAATTACTGCCTGCTGTTCTGTTTTCACAGATTCTGTCCTGTTTTGCCTTACCTTCACTTTGCAAATTAAGAACTTGCTTTTTCTTTGCAAAAACCTTTTGGCAATCTTGAGAAACAGTAGAACTTCAAGAATATCCTTATTTCCAGCAAGGTATAATTATTTTATTAAGGGTACTAACCTCGCTAATCAGATTATGAATGAGTTATGTATGAAGGGAGTTTCTAGTGTGCGAGGGAAGATGATAAAAGGATTCAGGAGTGTCAAGCGCTCAAGCTTGGGGATGCCCCCGTGCACCCCCAAGAAATATTCAAGGAGACTCAAGCGTCTAAGCTTGGGGATGCCCCCCGTGCATCCCCTTCTCCATCAACATTATCAGTTCGTCTTTCGTTCCGCTATATTTTTATCACTTCATGTGTTATGTGTTATGCTTGGAGCGTCTTGCTTTTAGTTTTCTTTTTAGTTTTTCATAACGAGTCGGAACTCAGCATTCCTTTATGTGGGAGAGAAACACGCTCCACTTCTACCTAGAACATTACATAGAATTTTCATGTCTATCTATGCTGTGTGTGTTCTTTGTCTTTTAAATAGCTACTATCGTGCTCTGCTCTTAGTATTCATGCTTATCTTTTCAAGAGCTTTTATTTAGTTGGTTGCTTGAACTCTCTTTAATTACCATGCTCACCTTATTAAGAGAGTTTGCTTCCGTTGCATGGGTTAATGTGTCTATGATAAAGATGCTACTTTCATGATGGTGCTTAGTAGTTCAGGTTTTCTTTTGGTTAATCTCAAATAGCTGGGGGGTTCCCAATGTGTTATTGGAGTACCAACTTGGTTTGTTTGCCTATGATGTGGTATGGTTTAGTAATATCTTCCTTCGAGAATTTATTTTGATTGACTTGGCGTATGCTCACGCATATTCAAGACTGTAAAGAAAGTCTGTCAAGCCTTGATGATCTTTTGTTTCTGAGTAGCGATATAACTACCATGCCTGATTCAATATTGCTTTGTCGCTCTGCATGATTAAGACCGTCATTGCTCTCTTAGTTGGTTGCTCCCAATCTTTTGCTAACCTACACCTGCACTAAGCAAACCAACCAAGCAATACATAGCTCATGGGAAAGTAGCCTAAAAACTATTGTGGTAAAGAATATGTTGCCTATGTATCTTATTTCTTATGAGTTGCTTGCTGAGCGGTAACCATGTTTCTGGGGACGCCATCAACTGTCACACTTTTGTTGAATATCATGTGAGTTGCTATGCATGTTTGTCTTGTCTGAAGTAAGGGTGATTTACCGTGGGTTGAATTAATATGCATATTGTTAGAGAAGAACATTGGGCCGCCAACCAAAGCCATGCATCATGGTGGAAGTTTTAGCTTGGACCTTAATCCTCAATCTCTTATGAGAATATGCTTATGCATTAAAGAGGAGTCCATCATCTATTTTCTATGTTGTCCCGGTATGGATGTCCTCAAGTTGAGATCTATCAAAAACGAGAAATCAAATGCGATCTATCTCCTTGGACCTTTGTACAGGTGGCATAGAGGTACCCCTTTGTGACACTTGGTTAAAACATATGCAATGCAATGATAACCCATGGGGATCCGAGCTAATTAGGACAAGGAGCGAGCACTATTGGTATTCGATGCATGAGGCTTGCAACTTATAAGATGTTTTATACATGACACATATGAAGTACTACTACCGTTGACACAATTGCTTCCATGTTTCAAAATAAAAAGCTCTAGCACTTCAAGCACCAACTACTGAGAGCATGATTGTCATTCTGAGTGTAATGTGCATTGTTCCAAAGTAGCATTGTCTTTTGCATGATTGTGATATCGTTTATTCTGAAATGATTGTATCTAGTCATCACTTAAACCTTGAAGGTGCCCTTGCATTTATGTTTTGCATCACTAAAAGGGGGCCAGCTAGATATCACTTGATCATATTTGCACATCATGTTCATTGCAAATCTTTTTGATGTTTCAGTTTCATATTGTAAAACTTTCAGTCATTTGTGATTTTCTCTTGAGGCAACTTAATTACTTTGGAATCATTGTCTCAGTAAGCTTTTGTCATATGACTATGAGAAAGTCTTATATGGTTAATAGCATGTCACCACAGAAATTATTCTTGTTATCATTTACCTACTCGAGGACGAGCAGGAATTAAGCTTGGGGATGTTGATACGTCCAAAACGTATCTATAATTTCTGCTTGCCCCATGCCACTTTTGGGTGATATTGCTATGATATTCATACACTTCCATACACTTTTGATCATACTTGGACTAACTTACTAATCCAGTGCACCCCAGTGCCAGTTTCTGTTTTCGGCTGTTTTTGTATTTCAGGTTTTCACGTTTCGAGAACTGTCCAGAAAAATCCAGAAAAATTATATAAAAAATCAGCGATACGGAAACAACACTGCGTCCGAAGGGCAACCTGGGGGGGCCACAGGGGCTCCAGGCGCCCTGTGGGCGCCCCCCCCCTGGGCCGCGCCGGGGGGGCGCCTCGGCCCCCCGAGAGCCCCCCGGTGCCCTACTTTGGCAGATATTTAAAGGGTTCCCCGTAACCCTCGAAACAGGACTTCTTTTCGCGATCCCATCTCTGTTCCACCGCCGCCACCGCTTCCAAGATCGGGAGCACCAGGAGAACTCTTCCCGGCACCCTGCCGGAGGGGAGGATCACCACCGGGAGCTTCTCCACCACCAGGGACGCCTCCCAGATGACTCGTGAGTAGTCTCCCTTGGACCATGAGTCCATGACCAGTAGCTATGTGATGTTCTCCTCCCGTTCTTGTGCTTCACTAATTAGTCCTTGTGAGCTACCCTACATGATCGAGGCACCTATGTAATCCTTATGTTGTTGCTATGTTGAGTTTGCTGGGATCTGATGGATTATGAGAT
This sequence comes from Secale cereale, assembly GCA_902687465.1. Taxonomy (NCBI): domain Eukaryota; kingdom Viridiplantae; phylum Streptophyta; class Magnoliopsida; order Poales; family Poaceae; genus Secale; species Secale cereale. The sequence continues at coordinate 720,335,107 of LR738713.1, read as the reverse complement.
TATGTTCAGATTGATCTTGAGTAATATATTTGATTCACCTCTTATATATTTTAGTTCATAAGTAATTCTTGCATGTTTTCCATTGTTATTTATTGCTTTGGCCGAGTAGTAAGTAGTGACTCCAAGAGGGAACGTTATGCTCGATTGTGGGTTCATGCCCCTCGATGACTGGCTTGAGTGACAGAAACATGAGTCTAGGGGATGTGCTGTTGCCACAAGGGGGAAAACAACGGTGCTTGTGCCCGCGGGTGCAAGGATTGTTTACTTTACGCAAAGTTCTTTTAATGCAGTTGTTTGTTGCATTGAGTTTACACTATGGGTGGGACTCGCAACTTAATACCAGCGAGATGTTCTGGATAGATATCTCAAGGTGGATGATTAGTAGTAGATATTGATGGATTTCGGTCTACTTACTTTGGCGTACCGCCCATGCTTTGAACCTCAACCTTTCTTGCAATGTAGTCAGCATTGGTTTGCGTTCGTGGTCCTGTCAATTGCCCAGCTGTAATTTGTTTACCTCACATACCTGTTTTATCGTCTTTTGGGAGAGAGACATCACTAGTGAACATCATGTGACTCCGTTCCATATTACCATCATTGATCACATACACTATTTACTTTTCACTATTTTATTTACTATTGCAAAAACTATCTATCACTACTATCATTGCTTTTAACCCTTTGTGAACTACAAGGCCGGAGAGATTGACAACCTCTCTGTACTCGTTGGGAGCAAAGTTATTTGTATCTGTGTGCAGGTCCACGTTGATTGCTAATTGCGCCGTTAGCAATTGACACCTACTTGTTGAACCTAGGAGTCTCTGGGGATTCGATCCTTGGCATCTTTGCTAGGGGAAAACACTTCTACTTACTGCATCTTACACCTTCCACTTGGGGTAACCAACGAGGGGTTCGAGGCCCATCAAGTCATCTTGCCCATGAGGCATGGTTCGCAAGTACCAAGTGATTCATAATCAAGTGATTGCAAAAGTCCATCGGCATGGAGTTTCTTCATGCGCTTTACACCAATATGACCCAAACGGCAGTGCCACAGATAAGTTGCACTATGATTATCAACTCTGCATCTTTTAGCTTCAATATTATGAATATGTGTATCACTACTATCGAGATTCAATAAAAACAGACCACTCTTCAAGGGTGCATGTGTTGGGGAACGTAGTAATTTAAAAAAATTCCTACGCACACGCAAGATCATGGTGTTGCATAGCAACGAGAGGGGAGGGTGTTGTCTATGTACCCTCGTAGACCGAAAGCGGAAGCGTTAGCACAACACGGTTGATGTAGTCGTACGTCTTCACGATCCGACCGATCAAGTACCGAACGCACGGCACCTCCGAGTTCAGCACACGTTCAGCCCGATGACGTCCCTCGAACTCCGATCCAGCCGAGTGTTGAGGGAGAGTTTCGTCGGCACGATGGCGTGGTGACGATGATGATGTTCTACCGGCGCAGGGCTTCGCCTAAGCACCGCTACAGTATTATCGTGGTGGACTATGGTGGAGGGGGGCACCGCACATGGCTAAGAGATCAAATCAATTGTTGTGTCTCTAGGGTGCCCCCTGCCCCCATATATAAAGGAGCAAGGGGGGAGAGGCGGCCGGCCAGGAGGAGTCCTACTCCCACCGGGAGTAGGACTCCCTCCCTTTTCCTTGCTGGATTAGGAGTGGAGAGGGAAGGAGAGAGAAGGAAAGGAAAGGGGGGGCGCCGCCCCCACCTCCTTGTTCCATTCGGACTTGGGGGGAGGGGCGCGCGGCTGCACCTTGGCCGCCTCTCCTCCTTTACCAATTGGGCCCATGAGGCCCAATAACCTCCGGGGGGTTCCGGTAACCCCCCGGTACTCCGGTATATATCCGATAACCCCCGGAACCATTCCAGTGTCCGAATATAGTCATCCAATATATCAATCTTTATGTCTTGACCATTTCGAGACTCCTCGTCATATCCATGATCATATCTGGGACTCCGAACAACCTTCGGTACATCAAAACTCATAAACTCATAATATAACCGTCATCAAAACTTTAAGCGTGCGGACCCTACGGGTTCGAGAACTATGTAGACATGACCGAGACACGTCTCCGGTCAATAACCAATAGCGGAACCTGGATGCTCATATTGGTGCCTACATATTCTACGAAGATCTTTATCGGTCAAACCGCATAACAACATACGTTGTTCCCTTTGTCATCGGTATGTTACTTGCCCGAGATTCGATCGTCGGTATCTCAATACCTAGTTCAATCTCGTTATCGGCAAGTCTCTTTACTTGTTCCGTAATACATCATCCCGCAACTAACTCATTAGTTGCAATGCTTGCAAGGCTTAAGTGATGTGTATTATCGAGTGGGCCCAGAGATACCTCTCCGATAATCGGAGTGACAAATCCTAATCTCGAAATTCGCCAACCCAACAAGTACCTTCGGAGACACCTGTAGAGCACCTTTATAATCACCCAGTTACGTTGTGACGTTTGGTAGCACACAAAGTGTTCCTTCGGTAAACGGGAGTTGCATAATCTCATAGTCATAGGAACATGTATAAGTCATGAAGAAAGCAATAGCAACAAACTAAATTATCAAGTGCTAAGCTAACGGAATGGATCAAGTCAATCACATCATTCTCCTAATGATGTGATCCCGTTAATCAAATGACAACTCATGTCTATGGTTAGGAAACATAACCATCTTTGATCAACGAGCTAGTCAAGTAGAGGCATACTAGTGACACTCTGTTTGTCTATGTATTCACACATGTATTATGTTTCCGGTTAATACAATTCTAGCATGAATAATAAACATTTATCATGATATAAGGAAATAAATAATAACTTTATTATTGTCTCTAGGGCATATTTCCTTCAGTCTCCCACTTGCACTAGAGTCAATAATCTAGATTACACAGTAATGATTCTAACACCCATGGAGTCTTGGTGCTGATCATGTTTTGCTCGTGGAAGAGGCTTAGTCAATGGTTCTGCAACATTCAGATCCGTATGTATCTTGCAAATTTCTATGTCTCCCACCTGGACTAGATCCCGGATGGAATTGAAGCTTCTCTTGATGTGCTTGGTTCTCTTGTGAAATCTGGATTCCTTCGCCAAGGCAATCGCACCAGTATTGTCACAAAAGATTTTCATTGGACCCGATGCACTTGGTATGACACCTAGATCGGATATGAACTCCTTCATCCAGACTCCTTCAGTTGTTGCTTCCGAAGCAGCTATGTACTCCGCTTCACATGTAGATCCCGTCACGATGCTTTGTTTAGAACTGCACCAACTGACAGCTCCACCGTTCAATGTAAACATGAATCCGGTTTGCGATTTAGAATCGTCCGGATCAGTGTCAAAGCTTGCATCAATGTAACCATTTACGATGAGGTATTTGTCACCTCCATAAACGAGAAACATATCCTTAGTCCTTTTCAGGTATTTCAGGATGTTCTTGACCGCTATCCAGTGATCCACTCATGGATTACTTTGGTACCTCCCTGCTAGACTTGTAGCAAGGCACACATCAGGTCTGGTACACAGCATTGCATACATGATAGAGCCTATGGTTGAAGCATAGGGAACATCTTTCATTTTCTCTCTATCTTCTGCAGTGGTCGGGCATTGAGTCTTACTCAATTTCACACCTTGTAACACAGGCAAGAACCCTTTCTTTGCTTGATCCATTTTGAACTTCTTCAAAACTTTGTCAAGGTATGTGCTTTGTGAAAGTCCAATTAAGCGTCTTGATCTATCTCTATAGATCTTAATGCCCAATATATAAGCAGCTTCACTGAGGTTTTTCATTGAAAATCTCTTATTCAAGTATCCCTTTATGCTATTCAGAAATTCTATATCATTTCCAATCAGCAATATGTCATCCACATATAATATCAGAAATGCTACAGAGCTCCCACTCACTTTCTTGTAAATACAGGCTTCTCCAAAAGTCTGTATAAAACCAAATGCTTTGATCACACTATCAAAGCGTTTATTCCAACTCCGAGAGGCTTGCACCAGTCCATAAATGGATCACTGGAGCTTGAACACTTTGTTAGCTTCCTTTGGATCAACAAAACCTTCCGGTTGCATCATATACAACACTTATTCCAGAAATCCACTCAGGAATGCAGTCTTTACATCCATTTGCCAGATTTCATAATCATAAAACGCGACAATTGCTAACATGATTCGGACGGACTTAAGCATCGCTACAGGTGAGAAGGTCTCATCGTAGTCAACTCCTTAAACTTGTCGAAAACCTTTTGCAACAAGTCGAGCTTTGTAGACAGTAATATTACCGTCATCGTCTGTCTTCTTCTTGAAGATCCATTTATTCTCGATGCCTTGCCGATCATCGGGCAAGTCAACCAAAGTCCACACTTTGTTCTCATACATGGATCCCATCTCAGATTTCAAGGCCTCAAGCCATTTTGCGGAATCTGGGCTCATCATCGCTTCATCATAGTTCGTAGGTTCGTCATGGTCAAGTAACATGATTTCCAGAACTGGATTACCGTACCACTCTGGTGCGGATCTTGCTCTGGTTGACCTACGAGGTTCAGTAACAACTTGATCTGAAGTTTCATGATCATCATCATTAACTTCCTCACTAATTGGTATAGACGTCATAGGAACCGGTTTCTGTGATGAACTACTTTCCAATGAGGGAGCAGGTACTGTTACCTCATCAAGTTCTACTTTCCTCCCACTCACTTCTTTCGAGAGAAACTCCTTCTCTAGAAAGGATCCATTCTTAGCAACGAATGTCTTGCCTTCGGATCTGTGATAGAAGGTGTACCCAACAGTCTCCTTTGGGTATCCTATGAAGACTCATTTCTCCAATTTGGGTTCGAGCTTATCAGGTTGAAGATTTTTCACATAAGCATCGCAACCCCAAACTTTAAGAAACGACGACTTTGGTTTCTTGCCAAACCACAGTTCATAAGGTGTCGTCTCAACGGATTTTGATGGTGCCCTATTTAACATGAATGCGGCTGTCTATAAAGCATAACCCCAAAACGATAGCGGTAAATCGGTAAGAGACATCATAGATCGCACCATATCTAGTAAAGTACGATTACGACGTTCGGACACACCATTACGCTGTGGTGTTCCGGGTGGCGTGAGTTGCGAAACTATTCAACATTGTTTCAAATATAGACCAAAATCGTAACTCAAATATTCTCATCCACGATCAGATCGTAGAAACTTTATTTTCTTGTTATTATGATTTTCCACTTCACTCTGAAATTCTTTGAACTTTTCAAATGTTTCAGACTTATGTTTCATTAAGTAGATATACCCATATCTTCTTAAATCATCTATGAAGGTGAGAAAATAACGATACCCGCCGCGAGCCTCAATATTCATCGGACCACATACATCAGTATGTATGATTTCCAACAAATCTGTTGCTCGCTCCATAGTTCCGGAGAACGGTGTTTTAGTCATCTTGCCCATAAGGCACGGTTCGCAAGTACCAAGTGATTCATAATCAAGTGATTCCAAAAGTCCATCAGTATGGAGTTTCTTCATGCGCTTTATACCAATATGACCCAAACGGCAGTGCCACAAATAAGTTGCACTATCATTATCAACTCTGCATCTTTTGGCTTCAACATTATGAATATGTGTATCACTACTATCGAGATTCAAAAAATAGACCACTTTTAAGGGGTGCATGACCATAAAAGATATTACTCATATAAATAGAACAACCATTATTCTCTGATTTAAATGAATAACCGTCTCGCATCAAACAAGATCCAGATATAATGTTCATGCTCAACGCTGGCACCAAATAACAATTATTTAGGTCTAATACTAATCCCGAAGGTAGATGTAGAGGTAGCGTGCCGACGGCGATCACATCGACTTTGGAACCGTTTCCCACGGACATCGTCACCTCGTCCTTGGCCAGTGTTCGCTTAATCTGTAGTCCCTGTTTTGAGTTGCAAATATTAGCTACAGAACCAGTATCAAATACCCAAGTGCTGCTGCGAGCTCTGGTGAGGTACACATCAATAACATGTATATCACATATGCCTATGTTCACCTTGCCATCCTTCTTATCCGCCAAATATTTGGGGCAGTTCCGCTTCCAGTGACCAGTCTGTTTGCAGTAGAAGCACACAGTCTCAGGCTTAGGTCCATACTTGGGTTTCTTCTCTTGAGAAGCAACTTGTTTGCCGTTCTTCTTGAAGTTCCCCTTCTTCTTCCCTTTGCCCTTTTTCTTGAAACTGACGGTCTTATTAACCATCAACACTTGATGTTCCTTCTTGATTTCTACCTTCGCAGCCTTTAGCATCGCTAAGAGCTCGGGAATTGTCTTATTCATCCCTTGCATATTATAGTTCATCATGAAGCTTTTGTAGCTTGGTGGCAGTGATTGAAGAACTCTGTCAATGACACTATCAACAGGAAGATTAACTCCCAGTTGAGTCAAGTGATTATGATACCCAGACATTTTGAGTATATGTTCACTGACAGAACTGTTCTCCTCCATCTTGCAGCTATAGAACTTATTGGAGACTTCATATCTCTCAATCCGGGCATTTTCTTGAAATATTAACTTCAACTCCTGGAACATCTCATATGCTCCATGACGTTCAAAAACGTCGTTGAAGTCCCGGTTCTAAGCCGTAAAGCATGGCACACTGAACTATCGAGTAGTCATCAGCTTTGCTCTGCCAAACGTTCTTAACGTTGTCAGCAGCATCTGCAGCAGGCTTGTGCTTCCAGGACGTAATTCTTCTGTGCAACAATGAGGATAATCCTCAAGTTACAGACCCAGTCCATGTAATTGCTACCATCATCTTTCAACTTTGCTTTCTCAAGGAACACATTAAAATTCAACGGAACAACAGCACGGGCCATCTATCTACAAACAACATAGACAAGCAAGATACTATTAGGTACTAAGTTCATGATAAATTTAAGTTCAAATTAATCATATTACTTAAGAACTCCCACTTAGATAGACATCCCTATAATCCTCTAAGTGATCACGTGATCCATATCAACTAAACCATAACCGATCATCACGTGAAATGGAGTAGCTTTCAATGGTGAACATCATTATGTTGATCATATCTATTATATGATTCATGCTCGACCTTTCGGTCTTAGTGTTCCGAGGCCATATCTGCATATGCTAGGCTCGTCAAGTTTAACCTGAGTATTCTGCGTGTGCAAAAACTGGCTTGCACCCGTTGTAGATGGACGTAGAGCTTATCACACCCGATCATCACGTGGTGTCTGGGCACGATGAACTTTGGCACCGGTGCATACTCAGGGAGAACACTTTTATCTTGAAATTTAGTGAGAGATCATCTTATAATGCTACCGTCAATCAAAGCAAGATAAGATGCATAAAAGATAAACATCACATGCAATCAATATAAGTGATATGATATGGCCAGCATCATCGTGTGCTTGTGATCTCCATCTCCGAAGCACCGTCATGATCACCATTGCCACTGGTGCGACACCTTGATCTCCATCGTAGCATCGTTGTCGTCTCGCCAATCTTATGCTTCTACGACTATCGCTGCCGCTTAGTGATAAAATAAAGCATTACAGGGCGATTGCATTGCATACAATAAAGCGACAACCATATGGCTCCTGCCAGTTGCAGATAACTCGGTTACAAAACATGATCATCTCATACAATAAAATTTAGCATCATGTCTTGACCATATCACATCACAACATGCCCTGCAAAAATAAGTTAGACGTCCTCTACTTTGTTGTTGCAAGTTTTACGTGGCTGCTACGGGCTTAGCAAGAAATGTTCTTACCTACGCATCAAAACCAGAACGATAGTTTGTCAAGTTGGTGCTATTTTAACCTTCGCAAGGACCGGGCGTAGCCACACTCGGTTCAACTAAAGTTGGAGAAACTGACACCCGCCAGCCACCTGTGTGCAAAGCACGTTGGTAGAACCAGCCTCGCGTAAGCGTACGCGTAATGTCGGTCCGGGCCGCTTCATCCAACAATACCGCCGAACCAAAGTATGACATGCTGCTAAGCAGTATGACTTGTATCGCCCACAACTCACTTGTGTTCTACTCGTGCATATAACATTAACGCATAAAACCTGGCTCTGATGCCACTGTCGGGGAACATAGTAATTTCAAAAAAAAATCCTACGCACACGCAAGATCATGGTGATGCATAGCAATGAGAGGGGAGAGTGTTGTCTACGTACCCTCGTAGACTGAAAGCGGAAGCGTTAGCACAACACGGTTGATGTAGTCGTACGTCTTCACGATCTGACCGATCAAGTACCAAATGCACGGCACCTCCGAGTTCAGCACACGTTCGGCCCGATGACGTCCCTCGAACTCCGATCCAACCGAGTGTTGAGGGAGAGTTTCGTCAGCACGACGGCGTGGTGACGATGATGATGTTCTACCGACGCAGGGCTTCGCCTATGCACCACTACAGTATTATCGAGGTGGACTATGGTGGAGGGGGGCACCGCACACGGCTAAGAGATCAAATCAATTGTTGTGTCTCTAGGATGACCCCTGCCCTCTTATATAAAGGAGCAAGGGGGGAGAGGCGGCCAGCCAGGAGGGCGCGCCAGGAGGAGTCCTACTCCCACCGGGAGTAGGACTCCCTCCCTTTTCATTGTTGGATTAGGAGTGGAGAGGGAAGGAGAGAGAAGGAAAGGAAAGGGGGGGCGTCGCCCCCACCTCCTTGTCCAATTCGGACTTGGGGGGAGGGGCGCACGGCTGCCCCTTGGCCGCCTCTCCTCCTTTACGAATTGGGCCCATGAGGCCCAATAACCTCCGGGGGGTTCCGGTAACCCCCCGGTACTCCGGTATATATCCGATAACCCCTGGAAACATTCTGGTGTCCAAATGTAGTCGTCCAATATATCAATCTTTATGTCTCGACCATTTCGAGACTCCTCGTCATGTCCGTGATCATATCCGGGACTCCGAACAACCTTCGGTACATCAAAACTCATAATATAACCGTCATCGAAACTTTAAGCATGCGGACCCTACGGGTTCGAGAACTATGTAGACATGACCGAGACACGTCTCCGGTCAATAACCAATAGCGGAACCTGGATGTTCATATTGGTGCCTACATATTCTACGAAGATCTTTATCGGTCAAACCGCATAACAACATACGTTGTTCCCTTTGTCATCGGTATGTTACTTGCCCGAGATTCGATCGTCGGTATCTCAATACCTAGTTCAATCTCGTTATCGGCAAGTCTCTTTACTCGTTCCGTAATACATCATCCCGCAACTAACTCATTAGTTGCGATGCTTGCAAGGCTTAAGTGATGTGCATTACCGAGTGGGCCCAGAGATACCTCTCCGACAATCGGAGTGACAAATCCTAATCTCGAAATTCGCCAACCCAACAAGTACCTTCGGAGACACCTGTAGAGCACATTTATAATCACCCAGTTACGTTGTGAAGTTTGGTAGCACACAAAGTGTTCCTTCGGTAAACGGGAGTTGCATAATCTCATACTCATAGTAACATGTATAAGTTATGAATAAAGCAATAGCAACAAACTAAACAATCAAGTGCTAAGCTAACGGAATGGGTCAAGCCAATCACATCATTCTCCTAATGATGTGATCCCGTTAATCAAATGACAACTCATGTCTATGGTTAGGAAACATAACCATCTTTGATCAATGAGCTAGTCAAGTAGAGGCATACTAGTGACACTCTGTTTGTCTATGTATTCACACATGTATTATGTTTCCGGTTAATACAATTCTAGCATGAATAATAAACATTTATCATGATATAAGGAAATAAATAATAACTTTGTTATTGTCTCTAGGGCATATTTCCTTCAGCATGACCATAAAAGATATTACTCATATAAATAGAACAACCATTATTCTCTGATTTAAATGAATAACCGTCTCACATCAAACAAGATACAGATATAATGTTCATGCTTAACGCTGGCACCAAATAACAATTATTCAGGTCTAGGACTAATCCCGAAGGTAGATGTAGAGGTAGCGTGCCGACGGCGATCACATCAACTTTGGAACCATTTCCCACGCGCATCGTCACCTCGTCCTTAGCCAATCTTCGCTTGATCTGTAGCCCCTGTTTTAAGTTGCAAATATTAGCAACAGAACCAGTATCAAATACCCAGGCGCTACTGCGAGCATTAGTAAGGTACACATTAATAACATGTATATCAAATATACCTTTCACTTTGCCATCCTTCTTATCCGCCAAATACTTGGGGCAATTCCGCTTCCAGTGACCAGTCCCTTTGCAGTAGAAGCATGCAGTCTCAGGCTTAGGTCCAGACTTGGGTTTCTTCTCTTGAGCAACAACTTGTTTGCCGTTCTTCTTGAATTTCCCCTTCTTCCCTTTACCCTTCTTGAAACTGGTGGTCTTGTTTACCATCAACACTTGATGCGCTTTCTTGATTTCTACCTCCGTAGCCTTTAGCATTGCGAAGAGCTCGGGAATTGTCTTGTTCATCCCTTGCATATTATAGTTCATCACGAAGCTCTTGTAGCTTGGTAGCAGTGATTGAAGAATCCTGTCAATGACACTATCATCAGGAAGATTAACTCCCAGCTAAATCAAGTGGTTGTTATACCCCACACATTTTGAGTATATGTTCACTGACAGAACTATTCTCCTCCATTTTGCAGCCGTATAACTTATTGGAGACTTCATATCTCTCAATCTGGGCATTTGCTTGAAATATTAACTTCAACTCCTGGAACATCTCATATGCTCCATGACGTTCAAAACGTCGTTGAAGTCCCGGTTCTAAGCCGTAAAGCATGGCACACTGAACTATCGAGTAATCATCAGCTTTGCTCTGCCAAAAGTTCATAACGTCCGGCGTTGCTCCTGCAGCGGGTTTCGCACTCAGCGGTGCTTCCAGGACGTAATTCTTCTATGCAGCAATGAGGATAATCCTCAAGTTATGGACCCAGTCCATGTAGTTGCTACCATCATCTTTCAACTTATCTTTCTCAAGGAACGCAATAAAATTCAAAGGAACAGTACCACGGGCCATTGATCTACAACAACATAGACATGCAAAATACTATCAGGTACTAAGTTCATGATAAATTAAAGTTCAATTAATCATATTACTTAAGAACTCCCACTTAGATAGACATCCCTCTAATCATCTAAGTGATCACGTGATCCAAATCAACTAAACCATGTCCGATCATCATGTGAGGTGGAGTAGTTTTCAATGGTGAACATCACTATGTTGATCATATCTACTATATGATTCACGCTCGATCTTTCAATCTCAGTGTTCCGAGGCCATATCTGCGTACGTGTAATGTCGGTCCGGGCCGCTTCATCCAACAATACCGCCGAAGCAAAGTATGACATGCCGGTAAGCAGTATGACTATTATCGCCCACAACTCCTTTGTGTTCTACTCGTGCATATAACACCTACGCATAAACCTGGCTCTGATGCCACTGTTAGGGAACGCAGTAATTTCAAAATTTTGCCTACGATCACGCAAGATCTATGTGATGCACGGCAACGAGCGGGAGAGTGTTGTCTACGTACCCTCATAGACCGTAAGCGGAAGCGTCAAGAGACGTGGTTGATGTAGTTGAACGTCTTCGCGATCCAACCGATCCTAGCACCGAAAGTACGGCACCTTCGCGATCTGCACACGTTCAGCTCGGTGACGTCCCACGAACTCTTGATCCAGTTGAGTGTCGAGGGAGAGCTTCGTCAGCACGACAGCATGATGACAGTGATGATGAAGTTACCGGCGCAGGGCTTCACCTAAACACTGCTACAATATGACCGAGGTGGATTATGTTGGAGGGGGGCACCGCACATGGCTAAGACAATGTATGTTGTGTGTTCTAGGGTGCCCCATTGACCCCGTATATAAAAGAGCTAGGGGGGAGGCCGGCCAGCCCTTGGGCGCACCAAGGAGGGGAGGAGTCCTCCTCCTAGTAGGAGTAAGACTCCTCCTTTCCTAGTCCTACTAGGAGGGGGGAAGGAAGGAGGAGAGGGAGAAGGAAAGGGGGGCGCCGCCCCCTTCCCTAGTCCAATTCAGACCCAAGGGGGAGGAGGCGCTCAGCCTGCCCTGGCTGGCCCTTCTCTCTCTCCACTAAGGCCCATATGGCCCATTAGTTCCCCGGGGGGGTTCTGGTAACCCTCCGGCACTCCGGCTTTCTCCGAAATCACCCGGAACACTTCAGGTGTCCGAATATAGTTGTCCAATATATCAATCTTTATGTCTCAACCATTTTGAGACTCATCGTCATGTCTGTGATCACATCTGGGACTCCGAACTACCTTCGGTACATCAAGACACATAAACTCATAATACCGATCGTCACTGAACGTTAAGCGTGCGGACCCTATGGGTCCGAGAACTATGTAGACATGACCGAGACACGTCTCCGGTCAATAGCCAATAGCGGAACCTGGATGTTCATATTGGCTCCTGCATATTCTACGAAGATCTTTATCGGTCAAACCGCATAACAACATACGTTGTTCCCTTTGTCATCGGTATGTTACTTGCCTGAGATTCGATCGTCGGTATCTCAATACCTAGTTCAATATCGTCATCGGCAAGTCTCTTTACTCATTCCGTAATGCATCATCTCGTAACTAACTCATTAGTCACATTGCTTGCAAGGCTTATAGTGATGTGCATTACCGAGAGGGCCCAGAGATACCTCTTCGACAATCGGAGTGACAAATCATAATCTCGATCTATGCCAACTCAACAAACACCATCGGAGACACATGTAGAGCATCTTTATGATCAACTAGTTACGTTGTGACGTTTGATAGCACACAAGGTGTTCCTCCAGTATTCGGGAGTTGCATAATCTCATAGTCATAGGAACCTGTATAAGTCATGAATAAAAACAATAGCAACAAACTGAACGATCAAGTGCTAATGCTAATGGAATGGGTCATTTCAATCACATCATTCTCTAATGATGTGATCCCATTCATCAAATGACAACTCATGTCTATGGCTAGGAAACTTAGCCATCTTTGATAAACGAGCTAGTCAAGTAGAGGCATACTAGTGACACTATGTTTGTCTATGTATTCACACATGTATTAAGTTTCCAGTTAATACAATTCTAGCATGATTAATAAACATTTATCATGATATAAGGAAATATAAATAACAACTTTATTATTGTCTCTAGGGCATATTTCCTTCAGCACCATATGCGGCTCGGGCACGCCGATAACCAGATCCCCATCGCATATCGCCAGACTCTCGCATAAAGTCAAACTCCACTAAGGGCATCTCCAGCGCTGACCCCCAAACCCACTTATCCGTCCGGACCGCGCAGCCCGGACGTGTTTTGTAATCCAACACGGTCAGATACCCATTCCGAAGTCCCGCAAATCGGAACCAAACTAAGGGGGCTATGCAAGAGTCCAGACATCCATGCAACAACCAAAAGTCATATCCTCTCCCCTCCGTCCGGATGGCAGAACGCCGCTCATGTTGCTATTTAGGTCTGGTGGATAGCATGTTTGAAGTTGGTAGAAGCCACTAATCACTTTGTTTCATTTTTTTATTTAAAAGCTACTCCCTCCATTTTTATATACAAGGCCATAAACTCAAATTACAGGTACCAAGGTAAAATTTAATACATGTTTTGTAACCCAGTTTTTCTTTTCGTTTACTGGGATCATTAATACACCACATGCATGCAAGAAAATTGAGTGGAGAAAGTAGTTGAGTGTCATTATGACTGCATGCATGCAAATATTAAACAAGTTGCTAGTATAAGGCTGGTCACAATGGGCAGGAACATAAGGTAGTAACATACACACTTATCTAGACTATGTTACTACCTTCACAGTGTGTAGGAACATGTAGGTAGTGTCATGCAATGATGCATTTATTAGCTTATAGACTCATTGTTTCTTGAAGTGTGTGATGTTCCGGTAACTTAGCTAGTTACCACAAGCACCTCACTCTTCATTAAATATGTGCCACATAAGCAACGTTGTATTGAAATATATGATGTTACTTCTAAGTTCCACCCCATTGTGACCAGCCTAAGAAAATATCATTAATTTTTGCCTCGATTACTGTTGATGGCCTTATATAGATACAAAATGTATATTCCATAATGATCTTGTATAAGTAAATGGAGGGAGTATAAGATTTGGTGGATGCAAGAAGTAGAAGGCTCTTACATTTCTTTACGAAGGGAGTAGAAGCTAGCTAGATTGATTCTGCCAAATAGCATGCCTAAAGCTACTACTAATCACGTCGTGATTTGGCGGAAGCAAGCTGTGGTTCCGCCAAATAGCATGCTATGTAGCTAGCTATTGGGCTAAATTGCTACTCTCTCCATCCCATAATACTTGTTGTGGATTTAGTGACTAACTAAATCCACGACAAGTATTATGGAACGGAGGGAGTACATAGATTTGGCGGAAGCTAACATCATGCCTTTCGCCAAATAAGAAGCTACTGATCACGTTTGGACAAAGAGATAATTTATTGGACGTGTCTACCGAGGGGCCGTTGGCTCGGCAGCACTCCAGGGCAACCCTCCTTTTTTAAGTATATTTTTGTCCTAATCAAACGGACAAGAAAATATTTTATCCTCTTAATAAGAAAAAGACAAAGATCATACAATGTGTTTAACCAAAACTGAAAAAGCCCACATGCGAATAAGTGTGAACGTATTAAATTCAGATTTTGCAATTTTAGAAAAGTCATAACTTTTGAACCAAACATCGAAATTAAGATCCGCTTTCATCGTTGAAATCATCACGATGTGCTCTTCGAAACTAGATACACATGAGTATGTTTCGACAAACTTTTTTTGTGCAATTTTGTCTCCATTTTGCGCAACCGTGCAGTTGTTATGTGCAACTACCTAATAGTCGATGTGCAACTTTCTTTCTATCCATGGATGTCCAGTTTTCATTGATGGCACCTCACCCCAAACTACCCACTATCAATTGAGATGTGCAATTTCGACTGCTACCCCAATCAACTTCTTAGTAGTCAATGTGCAACTTTTTTCCTATAGTTGGAATGCAGTTTTTTACTGTTTGCTACCTCGGTCAACTACCAAGCAGTGAATGTACAACTACGAAAACTATCCCAGCCAACTACCTAATGGTTGATGTGCAACTTTTCCCCGTACCCGTGGGTGTGTAGTTTTCATTACTAGCACCCCTTCCCACGCACCCCAACTAGTGAGATGTGCATCTTTAGGGTCTCACCTATAGACAAATTTTCTCTACCCTCATGGTCTTATGGATGTGCCGTTTTTCACCATCCAACAAATCCATGTCGGTGAAATGTGTAACTTTCTCTGCTGCCCCAGCCAACTGCCTAGCAGATTATGTGAAACTTCGCCTATTGCCACCGCCAACTGAAACTAAATATCGACAAGTATGGAGGGGGAGGAGTTGCCCATTGACTACTACGGAGTTAGAAACAACAGATTAAGTTGCACATATAGCTGATAAGGTAAGTGGGGCATGGTATGACAGCAGTGAAAACCTATATCATCCATGAATAGGGAATGGGAGGGTTGCACATCGACTACTAAGTAATTGGCCGAGTAGTAGACTAGTTGCACATCACTACAAAATGATTGTCATGATGGCTAGGTTGCAAATCTCATAAAAATTTCGATCATGTAGCTTTACAAAATGGTTTCGAAAAAAGTTGCACCATGCTGTACTAAAATTGCATGATGTAGTAATAGAGTTGCACAATATAGCATCAAAGTTGGCATCAAAAAAAAATCATCAAAACATATCCATGCGGGATCTAGTTTCGAAGATCTCGTCGCGAGGATTCCAACGGTGAAAACAGATCTGAATTCCGACGCACAGTTTGAAAGATATGACTTTTTGAAAATTTGTAAAACCGAATAAATGCATATGCACATCCAACAGACATGGAATTAATGCGCCGACTTTCTCATGTGCCCATCCTATTAGTACTTGCCACGTCATGAGTAAAGACAAAATTTGGACCATAAAACTACATGCTTGTTTGTGTGAGAGTCGGCTGCTCGTTTTCACCAAATAGTGCGTAAGCACTTTTTAGATTTGAGGTATTTTTAGATTTGAGGTAATTTATTTAAAGTTAAAATAAACGGACACATGAGATATCAATTGGATGGTCTGGTCCTACATCTGAACTGTCCTTACTGATCCATGAACAGATATAGTGTCCTGTTTAGGATCAGGGTTGGAGATGCCGAAACACTATACTAATACTAAGGGCATCTCCAACGCGGGCGCTACAGCCCGGCGCCCGGATTGATTTTCAGGTAGTTTCTCCCTATTCCCATCCGATTCCCGTTCGACCCCGGGAAACTCTATTGCCTCGACTCCAAAGTAAGTATTCGCCGCGCGCTTCACCTGCTTTTTTTTTCGCACGAGCGATTGGGCCGGAGTCAGGCACTAACAACGGGCGCTAAAATTCCCCTAGAAAATCTCCTAGGAGGCTTTTGCCTCAACTAACTAGAGATATTTCTGCGTTGGAGGAAACAGACGCTAGCTGTTCAATTTTTTGACCGCATGGCGCCTATAATCACAGTTAGCGTTGGAGGTACAGGCTCTTTTTTTTTTTTTTTGCGGGGGTAAAAGGATAGTATTACTCAAGAGCATAAAAGTTCATCCCTACACAGATTAGGGATGTTAGCCGGTCCAGAGCGGAGCCAGATTAGCGTTGGAGGTACAGGCTCTTAGAGAAACGTTAAACGATAGTAATTCATTATTTTTTTATATTCCTAAACGTCTATGTAAGCGCTTCCCATTGGACATGCCCTAAGCCTAATCTGCAGCGGAGCACCGATTGCTTGTCCGTTTGGTAGCTGTAACAAAGACCATGTGGTTTCTTTAATGAAATCGGAGAGGGAGGCCCCCAGAAATCCTCTCTTTTGCTAAAAAAAGAAAGAAAAAGAGCAGGCGAGGAAGCTCCTGCTAAGTGCAGCCTCTGCTTGTCTCCTCCCGTGTGCTATGTTCTTGCAGACACATTTGATTGCCCGCGTAGGTGCTGTTTAGGTTCAGTTGCATGCAACAGGTCATGTTCGAGCTGGATATATATATTTGCCAGTGTTAGAATAAATCCGAGGCATACCGTCGATCATCCGAAGACCCATCAATCACACGAGCAAGACACCGAGATTTGTTAACGAGGTTCACCGATATGGCTACATCCTCGGGGCCTGACTATGGGCGCTCCTCCTCAATGACACCGTCACAATACCACACACCGGCCACCCGGGCGCCGGCACATGCCGCCGGCTCCCCCTTGCGCGCCTGTGCTATTATGTTGGCATAGGTTACATCGTGTGTCTACCATCGGTATATAAGAGAGGCCTAGGATACAAGTGTCCTACTAGGACACGACTCCATATCCTATCTAAACACAATACTACTCAGAGTCCAACTGTAACCTACCTTGTACACAATATTCGGCACAACTCTAACAGCCAGTAGCTCGTTTACATTTACACTCTCCTTTCTCAAAGGGTGCTAGTAGTTCAGTTCTACCGAAACTGATGAAAATAAAGCTACTGTTCCAAACAAGCCATGAACTACCAGTTCTGTCTGGATCAAGTCCTTAACGGTGGTGTCCAGTCTCCACTCCAACTAGGCAGCGCTGAGCTACAGGCCGCGAAGCAAAAATAGCAGCCAAATGAAGCAGCAACTTACATACAGAAACACAAAAACTTACATACAGAAACACAAAACAAAACATGATAAAACTATATAGAACTACACCGATTAGCCCTTTTGATTTCTGAATACCGGCCAGTCAAGGTACCTCGCCACTATCTCAAGAATTACAGCAGGCCTCTCAGGCCCTGGACCCAGCTTAATACAACGCTGTTACAGAAATTGTCACATATAGACTAGTTTAAGAATTTATTATAGAAAAAAATGTACATCACGTTTCGACCCGAAAAAGGCATGAAATCTCTGGGGGGGGAGGCCAGCCAAACAGGCCGGCAGAGTATGCACACTCATGGCTGTGATATTTTTTTTTACCTTTATACCGGTCCACCACAATCTCGATGGAATCCGAAACAGACCAGGATCAGAGGTCGTTCAGGACGAAGCTCCGACGCTATTGCCTGACGGGCATCTCGGCTTCCGACACCGCCTTGTTGTTCGCCCCCAGCTAACCATGCCCCTTTCATCAGCTTCTAAGCCAATGGAGTCGGGTTTCGAGGGCGGGCTCGCCTCGGCCTCGGCTTCTATCTCTACAGTAGCTGTCTCGTTTTTGCGGGGCTTTCTACCTCTTGTTCGCCCACCGCGCGCTCGCCTGGTCAAACTCGACTCCCATGATCCACCAGATGCCTGTACTAACCCCTCAATTAGCTGAATGTCCTCTATGATCTTAGGCCGGGAAAGCGATGAAAGCCCAGGCAAGATGTCCTTCTGGAAGTCTCGCTTCTGCCGTCGTTTCCTTTGCGGTCCTCTTTTCGGCTTGGACAGCAGGTTCACCGCTGAAACAGCGTGTTCATCGTCTGTCACTGGTGGTTCCAGTGTCCTGGTCCAGCGCTCATCGATCTTGGACTCTTCCAGCTTCAGTGTCAAGGCTTCAAATGAGTCTGAACCATCATCACTGGAATTATCAATGCAACCCTGGACTTTTGCTTGCTCGGCATGGTCATCCATGCTTGATATCGCCAGCTCTGCAAACCACTGCAACATATCATCGGGTGTGCCTGTGGTGGTCGGCACATCTATTGACAACGCAAGAATAATCTGCGCTGCATCTGTAGTGGATGGAAAACACATATCAGCTTCCTTGGATGCACCAAGTTTGCCAGAAGGTGTGCATTCCTGTTGAGAAGTCCAGGCAGCACCATCTTCACAAGCTGGTACTTCTTCTAAGTCAAACAAAAATGTGCGCTTAGCATGGTTGTTCTGTAAGGCCGCCACATCACATTCATGTGACACTACTGATGACTCTGAGTTATCTTCATGTGGTACATCATCATTCAGATCAAACAAATTTTTGACGACGGCGGCACCACTTTTCTTGACAACACCTTCAGCACCTTGTCCATCTCTGTCCAAGGGTTTCTGGCTTGAAAGTGGTAACTGTCTCGTAGTACTCTCCTCAGTCTTATTACATACCAGCCAAGTTCTATCCGTGATGCCTTCAGAAGCATCATCTATCTTAATTCTGCAACCTAGGGACGTCGAGGCGGAATCTGACAAGTTGCAAACAATCGGTGTTATTCCGGTCAAGTTATTGTTGTCTTTCGTGTCTGTTGCAGTCCCATTGGAATGGCCAAGCATCTTTCTTTGCTTTTCCAACCCTGTTGGGTCAGCACAAGTAGCTTTATTTTTTAGCCAAGAGATCCCAAATACTGATCCCTCTCCTTTACTATGCTGCAAACTACCAACAGATCTCCCATCCTGTTCTACAAGCTCTTCCAGACCATCTGACAGTGCTTCATTCAAATTAAAGTTCTTTGTGCCCTTGCCGTTTGTGGACTGAGGATACCCATGAGACTGCCGTGCTGCTGAGTGATCAAACATCAGGCAGTTCCTTTGCTCCAACTCGCTCGAAATTGCAACCTGTTGTCTGGATCGTGATGCGGAAAATGGATCAGGTGGAAAGCCAAAGTAACTACCATCCAAATTATCAAATCTTTTCAGCTTATGAATCGAAGGTCCAATGCTTTGGGTCACAGCACTAGGACTCTTGTATGAATTAACAGTTGAAGATCCGTTGAAACTTGGAACTCGCTGGAAAGCATTGTTGATAACACTGCTCCTTGGGTCCACTGTGCAAGAACCTATAGGAGAGGCGACAGAAGGATGGTCTATGTGAGGAATGGAGATTGGAGCAACAAGTGTACCAATACTTGAATGGTGTGGATGGTCAAGTCTAGCAAAATTATTGACGGCAAACGCTCCCATAGGACCTTTTGAAAACCATCCAACTGAACTGTTTTGACCATGGTAAATAAACTCATTGGTTGCAGATCTCCCATCAGCAACTTTGAAGGATTTTTGCAGATCAGCATTGCTGTATCTGGGTGTAAAAAAACATTGGTTGCTGACTTGTTTTCCTGAAAGAAATGAAGCAATATAGCGGATCAAGGACACTGCAAGTACAGAGCAGTAACCAAATATGCTAGATTTGTACAGAACTACAGATTGTTTATAAACAGCATAGAATAAAGTACTTGAGATAATAATAATGTAGTTCAGTGCCACATCATGCATAAATAGAAAAAGAAACAGAATGGCCGGAAACAGATACGGAACATGCACAGCTAAGGGAAGCGAGTTCTACATGCACTGCGACAGAAAAAATCTTCACATGCAGTTGAAATGCTATTTCTAATACGTATTAATAGGTACCAGGAGGACACAATGTCCAAGTCACATAATGGATGAAGGTAGGTTGTAACCACATTTCCCCCAAAATTCCATAGTGAACCCTTACCTCTTAATGCAAAATGACTTTTTGGTCGACAGATATAGTAAATACATGTACTAGTGATATATATTGTGTAAACATAGAAAGATAAGCATGACAAGAAAAGAATCAAATAAAGGTGTAGCTTTTCCTTACCTTTATCAATCAATGGTTTCTCCTCCAGTCTTAGTTTGGTACTTGCATCAAGGAAATTTGAGCTTGTTCCTTCGTCAGTATGCTTCTCTTTGGAGTATTCTTTATTGAAACCAAAGTTAGCTGTGCTTGATCTCACTGCAGATTGGCGCCAAGAGTTCTCCAAGGTAGACGGGAGACCTCTGGATACTGACCCGTTTGTTCCAACCATATGCATCCCAGTAATTGGCTCATTCAGGTCAGCGACATGGCAGCCTCTCGGTTTATTGGTAGTCAGCAAACCAGAGGTTGAGCTATTATCATTGAACCTCCCCAAGCCTTCGGCACCACTGAATGTGAACCCGGCATCACTAGGAGGTTTTGTACCCGAATCTACACCAAGGAAATCTATAGGCTTATTATCTGATGTGTTGTCATCATCTATATAAGGATCAGCTGGAAGCTCAAGGTCAATAATGCCTTGTTTGGTATTTAAAGCAACACCATTTGAGGGGAATCCATTTGGAGAGGGCAGGCCACTGCCATCACTAAGGAACTTCAAGGAGTGGTTTGTATCAGTGTGCACTGCAACAGTAGCCTCTCCATATGTTTTGGCCACCAGAGGCATCTGCCACATCATCTTTGAGTCATTTGGTGGAACTTGTGATGACGAATTTGTCTGTGATGCATCTGCCAGTTCTGGGTATGCATATGTGTCTTTGTTTTCATAATGCTTCATCAGGTCTCTCTGTATTTTGTAAACCCGGTGCAGTTCACAAACCTAGATAATGATTTCAGTTAATCAGTTAACAAGATAAGAGAAAGAAAAACACAAAATGAGAAGTGAAAATATCGGCTGTGTGCCTGCAGTTTATACTTTCTGTAGCGTGTCATGCATTAAGATGTCTACGTAGTTAATGCCAAGGTACCAACCTGCTGTCTAAACATAGCTTCATGTGAAAGCATTGTGCGCTTTAGCGTTTCGTTGTCATATTCTGAATAACCATCTGCCTGCTTTGTCATGAAGCCATTGTACAACTGCCCATTTGATGTCTTATCCTCATAGTATGGAGAGCGCCAACCATTTGAGTCCATGTGCAGATCCCCTGTGGCATAGTATCCAGGATTGTAACTCTCACCTTCCACTTTAGCTCCCATTAGTATTATAGTCTGTTGAACAGACCAGTCAAATGATGCTGAATTATATACAAAAGTGGGGTGTGAAAGGTAAAGCTTTTGGAATAGCAGCCTCAAATATTTCAAATAAGAAACATGCATTATTCATTGCTTGAAGCCGTGATCAAGAAACAAAAAGATCAAGTTGAGCTTACAAGAGAAACATCAAAGTCAACTAGATGTTGCAACTTTATTTCCTCATTTGCATGTTGACAATCATAATGTGAAAACACATTTATTTACATCAAATTCAAGCTTGAACGCAAGTAGTGTACAGCATACTGCTTGCCGAATGGTTGTTTCAAGTGCAGCACCCAAACAAATAACACAGTGCAGACAAATTTTGATAGTGCTTTTAAGATCCTCGGCAAGATATTTTACTTAAGAGCATGGGAGCAAGTTGAGAAGAACTAAGAATCTAGCATCTGAGTAAGATATCAAACAGAGATTTACAAAAATAAAAACTAAAGATTTAGGGGTTCCATTGATAAATTACCAAAACAATGAGCATGTAGCAATCATGCTAAAATCCCCCTTGACCCGGACGGCAACCAGCACTGATCATCACATCACAGGACACCAAAGGGAAATCACAGTGTGAATGCAATGCACGTGTGAAATTCCAATCTTTAATGCTTTGAGCTAACTGGACAGCTTGACTTGCTCAGGTGAATCAATACTACCACCCAATCTGAATTGCACTTCAAGAGAAATAACCTGCCAATAAATACTGCAGTGAGTAATAACAAAGAATCTGCAAAACAAGCTGCTACATGTATCATGGATAAAATGCATGACAAAAACCACTACTCCTACAATAATCAAACAAACCTAGACAGCAACAGAGTAAACAACACCAAAGGCCCAACTTTTAAATATATACTGTATTCACATAATGGCATAGAATACGCGCTTCACCTATTTGTTTCTAAATTCATCGGCAGGAAATAACTAAAGGAGAGAAGACGAGTCAATCGGCGATAGTTCAACCTACTTAATAAAATCCTAAGGACTGGTTCTTTTAAGGAGATATATCATCATCTTTACCAAACGTGGAAAATAGAAACCTATGACCACCAGATGCAATCATTGACTTCTCGCGTTCAATCCAACTGAAACATCACACAGACCTAATCACCAAAACAAAACAAAAATAGGAACCCCAAAACCTAATAAAAGGCCCAAAAAAATATTTTTACAACAAGCAAGTTATAACACAAAGAGTCCCAATTCCAATTTCGGTCGAACTGGAATTTGCGTCCACTTTGAAGTTTTATATTTGGTTCACCCAGGAAAATTCCAGTTTGTTCACAAAGGGGAGAACTACAAAATGTCCTGGAAACAGAAGCTTAACCCATTTCCAACTCCAGTTTGGATGATAAGAAGTGAAAATAAAGGCCAGAAATGGGCAAGCATACTTGAGCAAGCACGCAGGGGGAAACTGAGGCAATCGCAGGACGAACTAACAATGGTAGCTACAGGCACGGAGGTGGGAAGAGAAGGGGAAGTGGATCTGGACGCCAGAGTCGAGCCAGACGCGTGGAGTAGAAAGAGGAAAGCGAAGAAGGGATGGCGACGGACGGCAGGCGTCCGGATCTAGACATGAGGAGGAGGGCGGCAATGAGGAGGAAGCGACGGCACGGGCGGCGCCGGTGGGCGAGGCCGATGTGTCGCGCGGAGGGCGGCCGGATCTGGACGTGGGGCGGAGGGCAGGAGCGGACGAAGAAACAGTGACGGCGACGGCGACAGCGACAGGGACGTCGGGCGGAGTGAAATTCGTCCGAAATCGGAGCTCCAATCCCCCCCGGATTGGAGCTCCGACACATCGGGAAAGCAAATCAACGCCGCTCCTTTCGATTGCGTTACTAGCTCGATTCCACGATCCAGACAGGGCGCGAGCAGAATTAACTGAACTAATAAAGCAGCTAATACTACAAAGAAAGGAAATTCTGACCTCAGGGATTCTTGGCGCTGCGCTGCAGCGGGTTGAGCCTGACGACCCGCAGCATTCGGCGGGCGAGCGTCCTGTCCGGCACCGCCGCCACGGCCATGCCCCGAGAAACCCCGCACCAGCCCACCCAAGAACCCGCCCAACCAAGGCAGGATATTTATTTATCTATCTATCTATCTATCCTAGAACTAGAACGAAAAAAGAGAGGCAAATCTCTCTGGCGGCGATCGGGGCGGAGGATGCCGGGGGCTCCGACGTATCCGGGGCGGGCTCGGTCGGGGGGAGGGCGGAATCGGATTTGCTGGGGCCAGGCCAGGGAGAGAAGGGCGAGGAAGAGGGAGAGAAAGTGGCGGATTCTCGTCCTCGTTCCTGCTCTGCCCGAACCAACGAACGAACGAACCACTGTCTGCGGATGTAGGAGTATCTTGGTTTGTTCTCTCACTCCCCACTCTCTCTCTTTGCTTGCTCCTTTTGGGGGTTTTGGATTGGCGTTGTTTGGCCGGGCCTCCCTCTCTCCTCTCTCTCTCCTCTGGGGCAAGAAGGGGGGGGCGGAATGGAACCACCTTCTCTTCTACTACTACTCCCACTCTCTCTCTAAACGAGCCGCAAGGACAGCAGATTTGTTGACATCTGATATTCTCCCCCCCTCTCTCTCTCTACACCCTGATGCTGATCACCCCCCTGTCCCTCTCCCCCAGCTTTCTCTCTCGTCAATCACCAACCCGGACATTTCCCCGTATTATTATACCATTTCCCCCCTCCCCTGCCACCACATCGCCACCGGCTGCTGTCCCTCTCACAATTCTGGTGCGGAACTAGACGACTAGTGGTACTACTACGTTTTTCTTTCTTTCTTTCTTTCCTTCCAAGTGTGATATGATATAATTATTCTGGGGGATCGGATTTCCTACGGGACAGTTATCACGAGGATGATTGGGTTTTCTTTCTCTTTCCTCGGCTCGGGTTGTTTAGAGTAATGGAGGATACGGGTTTGGGGATTGGGACTCGGGAGAGAATCTGTCCACCCTTGGCTTTGCCTCCAGCTCCCGGTGGGGGAGAGCGAGGGAGAGAGAAACAGACAGGTGTTAAAAATACTCGAGGAGTACAGTACCACCACCCAACCTCCTTTCCAAATCTTGCAAAACCGGCCATCTTTTTATCTCTCCCCTCGTGATGCCCTTTTTCTATCTCCTGGGTGGACTTTGCTACGTACACGCCGTCCGGAGCTTTACATGCCCAACCAAATGTATCGACGCGGTTGTTTTGGACTCCTTTCACCAAGTACTACGAGGAGTGCTGTAGTGGTATGTACATGTACTGGTAATGGTGGTTGGACTTGTTGAATGTATTTCTATATGCACTTATGGCTTAGGCACAGTGTGTGTGCTAATGTGTTGTTCTATTTTTTTATTTTGTATTATGTGTTATGCTTGTGTTGCCTTCTCATTGTGTTAATCCTACTTTCATACATGTAGTAAGCAAGGAATTTGTCGCATCAATTTAGCGCAAGTACTTTTGGGTCCTATAATGTCCGCTTGCCCAATAATACCCCTTCCTTGTTTAGTCAAGTGTCGTAGTTAATGAATACCTAAATTGTACAACTAACTCTCTACGTTATGTCTAAAACAATAAATGACGGGTTGTTGGCGTGATAACATGCCGATATCAAAGGATCACGAGTATGGAGCGACGGTTAGCTCCATAGACTTAGGGTTAGAGCGATGTGGGACCAATCCGCCTTCTTTGTCACGTTACTCATCTTCATCATATCATCTATGTGGGGGTGGGGG
>LR738713.1:720211104-720309458 GCA_902687465.1 Secale cereale | reverse complement strand
GGGGGGGTTCTAGTGTGTGTTTGTGTATTCTCTGATCTTTGCGTCGTCACTGCTATTAATTTTGTTTGCCTTTATCATCCTGCGCCCACCTATGACTTCGTTGTCATATGTCGCTACTATTCCACAATCTTTGTACTCTTACGTATTTTATGTCACTAGTATCAAGACAAGGTGACACAGCTCCGATCAGGCGTACATACAAAGTCATCGTGGAGCCACATTACATCTCGTTAACCTGTTCTTTTGTTCTTCAATTTCTCGTCTCCTGTTCATTCCCCCTCCCCGCTCTTCATTGCGATTTACATAGCCCAAATGTCCGCACATTATTCCAAGTGTGCGACCACTCGGTAATTGCTTGTCTTTATATTAGAATATAGAATGTTCGTGCTAGATAGTGAGGTACCCCTACGATTTCGGCATGCAACCCAACATTTTGTTAACAAAGTAAGTTAAGAAATAAGAACTGTTTTTTCACAACAACGATGTTTGTGATTTCCATTTGAACACAAAATTTGTTAAGAAAATGTCATACGTTGTGATGTAGGCCAAGATCTGTGTTCCAAAAAGCTTGGGAAAATCAACTAGTTTTATTCTATTTATCTAGTATTATAATATATGTCAAAAATTAATATTTTCAAACAAAATTATAGTTATTTCTTGTATTAAAATTTACCATTCATTCATCCGAGGAGGACGCGCGGTGGCCTCAAAGCTACATTTTGGATTACATATAGGCCGGGCACTGCCATCATTGTGTGGAGCGTTCTCAGCGTACGCTTTGCAACCACCGTCCTGTCGCCAGAGGACCAAACGCAATTAAACAAACCGGCTGGGGGCGCAAGCATCACACCGGGGAAAAAGAAGCTCGTCACGGTAGTAAAAAGCGGTACTAGAGCGAAAAAAAACACACACAATTATCAGCGCTTTTAATCCCTGTGCGTCGCTCGATCCAATGGTCGCCCGAAAGCCTGCTTCCCGGGGGCCCACCACCCCCGTCCCTCCCTCCCAAGTCCAACCGCAGAAAAAGGTACGATTCGCCAGTCCCCCCTCCTGCCACCCGGGCCCACACGCCCGGATTCCCCTGCGCGATCCGGGCACGCGACGCCGCTACAGTCGACGGCCGCTTCTGGTGGTCGCTGGTGCCGGCGGCGGGGAGTCGCGGCGGAGCGGAGAGAGATCTCCGGCGCGGCTTTGGATTTGGGTGATGGGCGATCGGCCTCGGATTCCTCGGGCCGGTGGAGTGTGGAGGGGGATGGACCGGATGGATCGTCTGTTTGTTTCCTGTCCCGTCACATTCCCGTCCCGTGCGGGGCTATCTCGGAACGGCGCGGGTGCTTCGGTCGATCCCCAGGGCAGGGCCCAGCCAGTCAGAGGGGTTGGTTCATCGTTGGATGTACGAATGGTGGCCGCGGTCCCTCCACCAGTGAGACTGGGAAGTGGACGTCCTCCGGCCCAAGAGTATTGATTAGTTCGTCTTATTATTTCTATTATTATATTATTTTTCCATTTCAAAGGGAGGAGAATTTTAAAATTGGAAAAAGATTATTTCCAAGTACTACTAGTACGATTGATTCGTAATTAAGGCCGCGAGGGAGGGAAAAAGAAGGGATGGATTGGACGCTGCTGCGGCGGAGACAGGGACTGACGGCGGATCGGCACTTGCGGGTTTTAAGGCGGTAAAGCAAAAGGGAATAATGGTGCAATGAAGGAGCGTGAATGTGAGCAGGTGATCCTTCTCTGGCCATGTCGTGGTAGACTATTAGGGGGAGGGAGCACTCCATGTGGAATCTTTGTTGGTGCCGTGCGTCGCGTGCAATGCTTGATGATCATGTCGAGCCCAGCCTTCCTTCTTTCCTTCCTTGCGGCCGGTATTGCACATTCAACTGATGAGCTCGTACCATTCCCATTTTCCCATTACTGCTTAGAACATCTACGGCCCGCCACCACAAACCGGCCTCAAACGCTGAGGCGGATGGCCCGGACACGGAAATTCGACCAAGCGGACGTCTCAAACGGGTCTCAAACGTCCGAACTGACCGGCACCCCTTAGAGCAACTTCAACGGGTCGACCCAAACGGACGATGCTTTTGTCCGCTTTTTGTCGTTTGGGTCGGCCGCCCGCCCGGCGTCCGTCCTCTTTTCAATTTGGGTCGGCAGCGCGCCCAACGCGCCGACCCATTTCATGACCGCGCGCGCTCCAGCACGCGGGAAAGGTTCGCGCACGGGGGAAATCGGCCTAGCGCGGGAAAGGTTCGCGCACTTGTTTTGGCGCGCCGCCGCGGCCGACGCTCGCTATAAGAAGGCGCGCTCGTCTCGCCACCTCTCACTCCGTCCGTCGCACACTCGTCTCGCCCCTTTCTCACTAGCATCGCCGCCTGTGCGCCACCATGTCGATGCGACGCCTGGGAGCTTTGGATTTTCGCGGAGTCCGCGAGCGCCGCTCTGGCGGCTTCTCCTCCGAGATCATGTTTGGCGAGAAACGCCTCTTCCTCGGCACCTTCGACACCGTAGAGGAGGCGGCCCGCGCGCACGACTCGGCGGCATGGCGCCTCCTAAGGCCTCGTCAGGAGATGAATTATCCCGACGTGTCGAGGCAGCGGGCGCATGATCTCGCGCCTCTCCCACGACTTGTCACCGACGAGGATCGTCGTGTCCACCGTGGGCGGCAGCGTCGCCTCGCCATCGCCGAGAACGACGTTGAGGCCATGATGGTGTGGCGCGCACGCTTCCCGCAGGACATCGTCGACGAGCGCTTGTTCTAGAGGCAAAAGAGGGCGGAGAGGGAGGCTAGGAGGATGGAGCGAGCCGCTTATCGGGAGGACAAGCGTGCGCGGAAGCTGAGCGCTCAAATGAAACTGAGGCTACGAGAAACGTCAGGATGGGACGACTTCGTGGACGTGAATCAGGCTGATACCTACATTCAGACGTCGGAGGAGGACATTGCTGAGTCGGAGTCGGATAGCGACGAGTAGTTGATCTTTTTTTAGCTGTGTACTTTTAGAAATCTATGTATCTTTTTTTATCGACAAAAATGGTCGGCGGCGTCGGCGACGAAGCAGGCGAGCGAGGGCGTGCTGTTGCATGTGGAGAGGCCAATGTGCCGCCGACCAGCAGGCCCGGGGAGGAGAGAGGGCGAGCGCGCGCCTGTCCGTCATGTGTCCGCGCCGACGAAAATCCGGCTCAAAATGGGCCGGGAATGGGTCGGCAGGTGGACGAAAGCGGACGCGCGTCTGTTTGGGTCGGCGCGTTGGGCCGACTTTTCTGTCCGCGCCGACCCAAACGGACGCGGGCGGGCGAAATGGGTCGCCCTTTGGAGTTGCTCTTATACCCAACTCAAATATGAGGCGGATATGAAGGCGTCTGGGCGCGACGGGACGCGTCCGTCACATCGGACTGAAAATGAAGTCCTATGTGGAAACCCGGCGGTCCGACGGACGTCTCATCCGATGGGGGTGTGAATGTTGCGTGGCGCCGCTTGGGCTCAACACCCAAGGCCAAATCCGGATATTTAAGCCGTTCGACGTCTCCCAACCCTAACCCATCCACCTCCTTCCTCTCCGTGTCGCCAGCCCGGGCCCATCCACCTATTCTCTCCCATTCCATTGCTCTTCACACGCTCTCCGGCTTCGCCATGGTCTGGCACAATGATACATCTCCAACGTATCTATATGGTCTGGCTTGTTGGAAATATGCCCTAGAGGCAATAATAAAAGTATTATTATATTTTCTTGTTCATGATAATCGTCTGTTATTCATGCTTGAATTGTATTGTACGGAAACAGCGATACATGTGTGAATACATAGACCACAATGAGTCCCTGGTAAGCCTCTAGTTACCAGCTCGTTAATCAACAGATGATCACGGTTTCCTGACCATGGACATAGGATGTAAGTGATAACGGGATCACATCATTAGGAGAATGATGTGATGGACAAGACCCAATCCTAAGCATAGCACGAGATCGTATAGTTCGTAATGCATAAGCTTTTCAGTGTCAAGTATTTATTCCTTAGACCATGAGGTTGTACAACTCCCGGATGCCGTAGGAATGCTTTGGGTGTGCCAAACGTCACAACGTAACTGGGTGACTATAAAGGTACGCATCGGGTATCTCCGAAAGTGTCTGTTGAGTTGGTACGAACCGAGACTGGGATGTTGTCACTCCGTATGACGGAGAGGTACCTCTGGGCCCACTCGGTAAGACGTCATCATAATGAGCTCAATGTGACTAAGTAGTTGGTCACGGGATGATGGATTATGGATCGAGTAAAGAGACTTGCCATGACGAGATTGAACAAGGTATCGGGAATACCGACGATCGAATCTCGGGCAAGTACCGTACCGATGGATAAAGGGAATAACATACGGGATTAAGTGAATCCTGGACACGGTGGTTCATCCGATGAAAATCATCGAGGAACACGTGGGAACCAACATGGGTATCCAGATCCCGCTGTTGGTTATTGACCGGAGAGTCGTCTCGGTCATGTCTGCGTGTCTCCCGAACCCGTAGGGTCTACACACTTCAGGTTCGGTAACGCTAGGGTCGTAGAGATACATGCACGTGGAAACCCGAGAGTTGTTCGGAGTCCCGGATGAGATCCCGGACGTCACGAGGAGTTCCGGAATGGTTCGGAGGTAAAGAATGATATATAGGAAGTCCAGTTTCGGCCATCGGGTGATCTCCGGGGGTCACCGGGAGTGTCCCGGGACCACCGGAGGGGCCCCGGGGTCCACCGGGTGGGGCCACCCATCCCGGTGGGGCACCTAGGCCGCAAGGGGGAAGTGGCCAGCCCTAATGGGCTGGCGCACCACATGGGCCCTCCTCCCCATGCGCCTAGGGTTGAAACCCTAGGGGGGAGGGGGCGCCACCTTGCCTTGGGGGGCAAGGATTCCCCCCTGGCCGCCGCCCCACCCTGCAGATGCCATCTGCAGGGCCGGCGCACCCCCCTGGCCCCCTATATATGTAGGGGGGAGAGGGCAGCCGCACCCCTTGCCCTGGCGCCTCTCCCCCTCCCGTCACACCTCCGTCTCCCTAACGCAGGGCGCCCAGCGAAGCCCTGCAGGAATCTCCACTGCATCCACCACCACGCCGTTGTGCTGCTGGATCTCCGACGACCTCTCCTCCCCCCTTGCTGGATCAAGAAGGAGGTGACGTTGCTGTACCGGACGTGTGTTGAACGCGGAGGTGCCGTCTGTTCGGCGCTAGATCATCGGTGACGAAGAACGCGAAGAGTACGACTACTTCATCCACGCTTCGTCGAAAGCTTCCGCTCGCAATCTCCATAACGGTATGTAGATGTACTCTTATTTGCTCGTTGATAGATGTCTCCTTAGTTGGATCTTGGTGAAAGCGTAGAAATTTTTTGAATTCTGCTACGTTCCCCAACAGTGGCATCTGAGCTAGGTCTTATGCGTAGCATCTTGCACGAGTAGAACACAAAACAGTTGTGGGCGTTTGAGTTGTTCAACTTTCTTGCCGTTACTAGTCAATCTTGATTCGGCGGTATTGTGGGATGAAGCGGCCCGGACCGACTTTACACGTACGCTTACGTGAGACTGGTTCCACCGACAGACATGCACTAGATGCATAAGGTGGCTGGCGGGTGTCTGTCTCTCCTACTTTAGTCGGATCGGATTCGATGAACATGGTCCTTATGAAGGGTAAATAGAAATTGACAAATCACGTTGTGGTTTTGGCGTAGGTAAGAAACGTTCTTGCTAGAAAACCTATAGAAGCCACGTAAAACTTGCAACAACAATTAGAGGACGTCTAACTTGTTTTTGCAGCATGTGCTATGTGACGTGGTATGGCCAGAAAGAAGATGTGATGAATGATATATGTGATGTATGAGACTGATTATGTTCTTGTAATAGGGAATCACGACTTGCATGTCGATGAACTTGACAACCGGCAGGAGCCATAGGAGTTGTCTTAATTATTGTATGACCTGCGTGTCACTAAATAAACGCTATGTAATTACTTTACTTTATTGCTAAACGTTAGCCATAGTAGTAGAAGTAATAGTTGGCGTGACGACTTCTTCAAGACACGATGATGAAGATCATGATGATGAAGATCATGGTGTCGAGCCGGTGACAAGATGATCATGGTGCCCCGAAGATGGAGATCCAAGGAGCAAGATGATATTGGCCATATCATGTCACTTTAATTGATTGCATGTGATGTTTATCATGTTTATGCATCTTGTTTACTTAGAACGACGGTAGTAAATAAGATGATCTCTCACTAAAAAAAATTCAAGAATTGTGTTCCCCCTAACTGTGCACCGTTGCTAAAGTTCGTTGCTCCGAAGCACCACGTGATGATCGGGTGTGATAGGTTCTAACGTTCGCATACAACGGGTGTAAGCCAGATTTACACACGCAATACACTTAGGGTTCACTTGACGAGCCTAGCATGTACAGACATGGCCTCGGAACACGGAAGACCGAAAGGTCGAACACGAGTCGTATAGAAGATACGATCAACATGAAGATGTTCACCGTTGACGACTAGTCCGTCTCACGTGATGATCGGACACGAACTAGTCGATTCGGATC
Source organism: Secale cereale (assembly GCA_902687465.1). Lineage (NCBI taxonomy): Eukaryota > Viridiplantae > Streptophyta > Magnoliopsida > Poales > Poaceae > Secale > Secale cereale. The sequence continues at coordinate 720,302,893 of LR738713.1, read as the reverse complement.
GTGTATCACTTAGATGACTGGAGAGATGTCATTCTGAGTGGGAGTTCATTAAAATTTGATTAAGATGAACTTAATTATCATGAACTTAGTCTAAATTCTTTACAATATCTCTTGTAGATCAAATGGCCCATGCTCCAGTTTCCCTCAACTTCAACGCGTTCCTAGAGAAAACCAAGCTGAAAGACGATGGTAGCAACTATACGGATTGGGTCCGTAACCTGAGGATTATCCTCATAGCTGCCAAGAGATCATATGTCCTTGAAGCACCGCTAGGTGATGCACCTGCTCCCGATGCGGCCCAAGACGTTTTGAACGTCTGGCAGTCGCGTAGTGATGATTACTCCCTGGTTCAGTGCGGCATGCTTTACAGCTTAGAGTCGGGGCTCCAAAAATGTTTTGAGCACCACGGAGCATATGAGATGTTCGAAGAGCTGAAAATGGTTTTCCAAGCTCATGCCCGAGTCGAGAGATATGATGTCTCCGACGCATTCTACAGCTGTAAGATGGAGGAAAACATTTCTGTCAGTGAGCACATCCTCAAGATTTCTGGATTGCACAACCGCTTGTCTCAGCTGGGAATGAATCTCCCAGATGAAGCGGTCGTTGACAGAATCCTCCAGTCGCTCCCACCTAGCTTCAAGAGCTTTGTGTTAAACTTCAATATGCAGGGGATGGAGAGGTCCATTCCCGAGGTGTATTCAATGCTGAAATCAGCGGAGGTGGATATCAAGAAAGAACATCAAGTGTTGATGGTCAATAAAACCACTAAGTTCAAGAAAGGCAAGGGTAAGAAGAACTTCAAGAAGGACGGCAAGGGAGTTGTCGCGCCCGGTAAGCCTGTTACCGGGAAGAAGCCAAAGCATGGACCCAAGCCTGAGATAGAGTGCTTTTATTGCAAGGGAACGGGTCACTGGAAGCGGAACTGCCCCAAATATTTAGCAGACAAGAAGGCCGGCAACGTCAAAGGTATATATGATATACATGTTATTGATGTGTACCTTACCAGCACTCGTAGTAGCTCCTGGGTATTCGATACCGGTGCAGTTGCTCACATTTGTAACTCAAAACAAGAGCTGCGGAATAAGCGGAGACTGGCGAAGGATGAGGTGATGATGCGCGTCGGGAACGGTTCCAAGGTCGATGTGATCGCCATCGGCACGCTACCTCTACATCTACCCTCGGAATTAGTTTTAAACCTTAATAATTGTTATTTAGTACCAGCTTTGAGCATGAACATTGTATCTGGATCTCGTCTTATGCGAGATGGCTACTCTTTCAAATCGGAGAATAATGGTTGTTCTATTTATTTGAGAGATATGTTTTATGGTCATGCCCCGCTGGTCAATGGTTTATTTTTTATGAATCTCGAACATGATGATACACATATTCATAGTGTAGATGCCAAAAGATGTAAAGTTGATAATGATAGTCCCACATACTTGTGGCATTGCCGCCTTGGTCATATTGGTGTCAAACGTATGAAGAAGCTCCATTCAGATGGACTTCTAGAGTCTCTTGATTATGAATCATTTGACACGTGCGAACCATGCCTCTTGGGCAAGATGACCAAGACTCCGTTCTCCGGAACAATGGAGTGAGCAACCAACTTGTTGGAAATCATACATACCGATGTGTGCGGTCCAATGAGTGTTGAGGCTCGCGGAGGCTATCGTTATGTTCTCACCCTCACAGATGACTTGAGTAGATATGGGTATATCTATTTGATGAAACACAAGTCTGAGACCTTTGAAAGGTTCAAGGAATTTCAGAATGAGGTTGAGAATCAACGTGACAGAAAAATAAAGTTCTTACGATCAGATCGTGGGGGTGAATATTTAAGTCATGAATTTGGCACACACCTTAGGAGCTGTGGAATTGTTTCACAATTGACACCGCCCGGAACACCTCAATGTAACGGTGTGTCCGAACGTCGACATCGTACTCTGTTGGACATGGTGCGATCTATGATGTCCCTCACGGATTTACCGCTTACTTTTTGGGGTTATGCTTTAGAGACTGCCGCATTCACTTTAAATAGGGCTCCGTCGAAATCCGTTGAGACGACTTCGTATGAACTTTGGTTTGGCAAGAAACCGAAGCTGTCGTTTCTAAAAGTTTGGGTTTGCGATGCTTATGTCAAGAAACTTCAACCTGAAAAGCTCGAACCCAAATCGGAAAAATGCGTCTTCATAGGATACCCAAAGGAAACGATTGGGTACACCTTCTACCACAGATCCGAAGGCAAAGTCTTTGTTGCCAAGAATGGATGCTTTCTGGAAAAAGAGTTTCTCTCGAAAGAAGTGAGTGGGAGGAAAGTAGAACTTGATGAGGTGACAGTCACCCCTCCTGGACCGGAAAGTAGCGCAGCGCAGGAAATTGTTCCTGAGGTGCCTGCACCGACAAGGGAGGAAGCTAATGATGATGATCATGAAGAAACAGATCAAGTTACTACTGAACTTCGAAGGTCCACAAGGGCACGTTCCGCACCAGAGTTGTACGGCAACCCTTCCTGGAAATCATGTTGTTAGACAACGGTGAACCTTCGAACTATGAAGAAGCGATGGCGGGCCCGGATTCCAATAAATGGCTTGGAGCCATGAAATCCGAGATAGAATCCATGTATGAAAACAAAGTATGGACTTTGGTGGACTTGCCTGATGATAGGCACGCCATAGAAAACAAATGGATATTTAAGAAGAAGACAGACGCGGATGGTAATGTGACCATCTATAAGGCTCGGCTTGTCGCTAAGGGTTATCGACAAGTTCAAGGGATTGACTACGACGAGACTTTCTCTCCCGTAGCGATGCTGAAGTCAGTCAGAATCATGTTAGCTATTGCCGCATTCTATGATTAAGAGATATGGCAAATGGACGTCAAAACAGCATTCCTTAACGGCTTCCTCAAGGAAGAGTTGTATATGATGCAACCGGAAGGTTTTGTCGATCCAGAGAACGCTAACAAGGTATGCAAGCTCCAACGCTCGATTTACGGGCTGGTGCAAGCATCTCGGAGTTGGAATATTCGCTTTAATGATGTGATCAAAGCGTTTGGCTTTATACAGACTTATGGAGAAGCCTGTATCTACAAGAAAGTGAGTGGGAACTCTGTGGCATTTCTCATATTATATGTGGATGACATATTGCTGATGGGAAATGATATAGAACTCTTGGAAAATGTAAAGGCCTACTTGAATAAAAGTTTTTCAATGAAGGACCTTGGAGAAGCTGCTTACATATTAGGCATCAAAATCTATAGAGATAGATCAAGACGCCTCATTGGTCTTTCACAAAGTACATACCTTGACAAGATATTGAAAAAGTTCAATATGGATCAGTCCAAGAAGGGATTCTTGCCTGTTTTGCAAGGTATGAGATTGAGCAAGGCTCAGTCGCCGACCACGGCAGAAGATAGAGAAAAGATGAGTGTCATTCCCTATGCCTCGGCCATAGGTTCTATCATGTATGCCATGCTGTGTACCAGACCTGATGTGAACCTTGCCATAAGTTTGGTAGGGAGGTACCAAAGTGATCCCGGTTCGGAACACTGGACAGCGGTCAAGAACATCCTGAAATACCTGAAAAGGACTAAGGATATGTTTCTCGTTTATGGAGGTGACGAAGAGCTCGTCGTAAAGGGTTACGTCGATGCTAGCCTCGACACAGATCTGGATGACTCTAAGTCACAAACCGGATACGTGTATATTTTGAATGGAGGAGCAGTCAGCTGGTGCAGTTGCAAGCAAAGCGTCGTGGCGGCATCTACATGTGAAGCGGAGTACATAGCTGCTTCCGAAGCAGCGCAGGAAGGAGTCTGGATGAAGGAGTTCATCACCGACCTAGGAGTCATTCCAAGCGCGTCAAGCCCGATGACTCTCTTTTGTGACAACACTGGTGCTATTGCCATTACCAAGGAGCCCAGGTTTCACAAGAAGACCAAGCACATCAAGCGCCATTTCAACTCCATCCAGAATTATGTTCAGGATGGAGACATAGATATTTGTAAAGTGCATACAGATCTGAATGTCGCAGACCCGTTGACTAAACCTCTTTCACGGGCAAAACATGATCAACACCAGAACTCTATGGGTGTTCGATTCATCACAATGTAACTAGATTATTGACTCTAGTGCAAGTGGGAGACTGTTGGAAATATGCCCTAGAGGCAATAATAAAAGTATTATTATATTTTCTTGTTCATGATAATCGTCTGTTATTCATGCTTGAATTGTATTGTACGGAAACAGCGATACATGTGTGAATACATAGACCACAATGAGTCCCTGGTAAGCCTCTAGTTACCAGCTCGCTAATCAACAGATGATCACGGTTTCCTGACCATGGACATAGGATGTCAGTGATAACGGGATCACATCATTAGGAGAATGATGTGATGGACAAGACCCAATCCTAAGCATAGCACGAGATCGTATAGTTCGTAATGCATAAGCTTTTCAGTGTCAAGTATTTATTCCTTAGACCATGAGGTTGTACAACTCCCGGATGCCGTAGGAATGCTTTGGGTGTGCCAAACGTCACAACGTAACTGGGTGACTATAAAGGTACGCATCGGGTATCTTCGAAAGTGTCTGTTGAGTTGGTACGAACCGAGACTGGGATGTTGTCACTCCGTATGACGGAGAGGTACCTCTGGGCCCACTCGGTAAGACGTCATCATAATGAGCTCAATGTGACTAAGTAGTTGGTCACGGGATGATGGATTACGGATCGAGTAAAGAGACTTGCCATGACGAGATTGAACAAGGTATCGGGAATACCGACGATCGAATCTCGGGCAAGTACCGTACCGATGGATAAAGGGAATAACATACGGGATTAAGTGAATCCTGGACACGGTGGTTCATCCGATGAAGATCATCGAGGAACACATGGGAACCAACATGGGTATCCAGATCCCGCTGTTGGTTATTGACCGGAGAGTCGTCTCGGTCATGTCTGCGTGTCTCCCGAACCCGTAGGGTCTACACACTTAAGGTTCGGTAACGCTAGGGTCGTAGAGATACATGCACCTGGAAACCCGAAAGTTGTTCGGAGTCCCGGATGAGATCCTGGACGTCACGAGGAGTTCCGGAATGGTCCGGAGGTAAAGAATGATATATAGGAAGTCCAGTTTCGGCCATCGGGTGATCTCCGGGGGTCACCGGGAGTGTCCCGGGACCATCGGAGGGGCCCCAGGGGTCCACCGGGTGGGGCCACCCATCCCGGTGGGCCCCCTAGGCCGCAAGGGGGAAGTGGCCAGCCCTAATGGGCTGGCACACCACATGGGCCCTCCTCCCCATGCGCCTAGGGTTGAAACCCTAGGGGGGAGGGGGCGCCACCTTGCCTTGGGGGGCAAGGATCCCCCCCTGGCCGCCGCCCCACCCTGCAGATGCCATCTGCAGGGCCGGCGCACCCCCTGGCCCCCTATATATATGTGGGGGGGGGGAGAGGGCAGCCGCACCCCTTGCCCTGGCGCCTCTCCCCCTCCCGTCACACCTCCGTCTCCTTAACGCAGGGCGCCCAGCGAAGCCCTGCAGGAATCTCCACTGCATCCACCACCACGCCGTTGTGCTGCTGGATCTCCGACGACCTCTCCTCCCCCCTTGCTTTATCAAGAAGGAGGTGACGTTGCTGTACCGGACGTGTGTTGAACGCGGAGGTGCCGTCCGTTCGGCGCTAGATCATCGGTGACGAAGAACGTGAAGAGTACGACTACTTCATCCACGCTTCTTCGAAAGCTTCCGCTCGCAATCTCCATAACGGTATGTAGATGCACTCTTATTTGCTCGTTGCTAGATGTCTCCTTAGTTGGATCTTGGTGAAAGCGTAGAAATTTTTTGAATTCTGCTACGTTCCCCAACATGGCTCTCCTTCTAGGATGTCTTATGGGCTTTTATATACACTTTTATATGATTTTTGGGACTAACCTATTAACCCAGAGCCCAGTGCCAGTTTCTGTTTTTCTCCTGTTTTAGGGTTTTACAGAAAAGGAATATCAAACGGAGTCCAATTGACGAGCCAATTTTTTATGATTTTTTCTGGACCAAAAGAAGCCCCCGAAGCAAAAGAGTTGGGCCAGGAGAGCCACGGGCTGCCCTCGAGGGTGGAGGGCACGCCCTGGGAAGGTGGTTGGGCCCTCCTATCTCGAGGACGGCCCGCAGCTCCCCTTTACTTGGCCCCGACTCCAAAAATTCCTATAAATACTGAAACCTTCGGAAATTAATCTAGATCAGGAGTTCCGCCACCGAAAGCCTCTGTAGCCACCGAAAACCAATATACAGTCGTTCTGGCACCCTGCCGGAGGGGGGAATCCCTCTTCGGTGGCTATCTTCATCATCCCGGCGCTCTCCATGACGAGGAGGGAGTAGTCCACCCTCGGGGTTGAGGGTATGTACAAGTAGCTATGTGTTTGATCTCTCTCTCTCGTGTTCTTGAGATGGCATGATCTTGATGTATCGCGAGCTTTGCTATTCTAGTTGGATCTTCTTCTCCCCCTCTACTCTCTTGTAATGGATTGAGTTTTCCCTTTGAAGTTATCTTATCGGATTGAGTCTTTAAGGATTTGAGAACACTTGATGTATGTCTTGCACGTGTTTATCTGTGGTGACAATGGGATATAATGTGATCCACTTGATGTATGTTTTGGTGATCAACTTACGGGTTCGTGACCTTGGGAACCTATGCATAGGGGTTGGCACACGTTTTCGTCTTGACTTTCCGGTAGAAACTTTGGGGCACTATTTGAAGTTCTATGTGTTGGTTGAATAGATGTTTCTGAGATTGTGTGATGCATATCGTATAATCATGCCCACGGATACTTGAGGTGACAATGGAGTATCTAGGTGACATTAGGGTTTTGATTGATTTGTGTCTTAAGGTGTTATTCTAGTATGAACTCTATGATAGATTGAACGTTACTACAGAATCTTGAATAGATCGATCAGAAAGAATAGCTTTGAGGTGGTTTCGTACCCTACCATAATCTCTTCGTTTGTTCTCCGCTATTAGTGACTTTGGAGTGACTCTTTGTTGCATGTTGAGGGCTAGTAATATGATCCAATTATGTTATCCTTGTTGAGAGAACTTGCACTAGTGAAAGTATGAACCCTAGGCCTTCTTTACTATCATTGCAACACCGTTTATGCTCACGTTTACCACTTGCTACATTGCTGTTTTTATATTTTCAGTTTACAAAAACCTATATCTACCATCCATATTGCACTTGTATCACCATCTCTTCGCCGAACTAGTGCACCTATACAATTTACCATTGTATTGGGTGTGTTGGGGACACAAGAGACTCTTTGTTATTTGGTTGCAGGGTTGTTTGAGAGAGACCATCTTCATCCTACGCCTCCCATGGATTGATAAACCTTAGGTCATCCACTTGAGGGAAATTTGCTACTGTCCTACAAACCTCTGCACTTGGAGGCCCAACAACGTCTACAAGAAGAAGGGTGCGTAGTAGACATCAAGCTCTTTTCTGGCGCCGTTGCCGGGGAGGTTAGTGCTTGAAGGTATATCTTTAGATCTTGCAATCGAATCTTTTAGTTTCTTGTTTTATCACTAGTTTCGTTTATAAAATAAAACTACAAAAAAAAGGAATTGAGGTTACCTCATATGCTTCATCTTTTTAATGTCTTTCGTGAAAATGATGGGAAGGAAAATTGTGCTCAAGTACTAGAAGAAGAATTACATAGAATGCTTGTCATATAATATGTGCATGATGAGCATGATTGCAGTGTTGTTAGTATGAATCCTTTGAATATCCATGATGCTAATGATATGCAAAGCCACAAGCTTGGGGAAGCTATGTTTGATGAAGATGATATTTTTAGTCCCCCAAGTTTTGATGAGCAAATTTATTATGATTAAAGCATGCCTCCTATTTATGATGATTATATTGATGAAAGTGGATTTGGAGAGTTCATGACTTTATTTAGTGATGAATCCACTATTTCGGAAGAGGTTCCACTTGATTATAAGAACAAAGTTGCTATCTATGATGATTATTGTGATGACTTGTGTGCTATTAAGAATAATGATAACCATGAAACTTGTCATCATGATTTTAGTTTTCAATTGGATTATGCTTCACATGATAGTTATTTTGTTGAGTTTGCTCCCACTACTATGAATGAGAAGAATTTTGCTTATGTGGAGAGTAGTAAAATTTCTATGCAAGTAGATCATGAAAAGAATGCTTTATGTGCTGGTTATATTGTTGATTTCATTCATGATGCTACTGAAAATTATTATGAGGGACGAACATATGCTTGTAGGAATTGCAATAATATCAAGTTTTCTCTCTATGTGTTGAAAATCTTGAAGCTATGTTTACCTTGCCTTCCTATGCTAGTTGATTACTGTTCACATAAGTTGTTTGCTCACAAAATCCCTATGCATAGGAAGTGGGTTAGACTTAAATGTGCTAGTCATATTCTTCATGATGCTTTCTTTATGTTTCAATTCTTATCTTTTACGCGAGCATCATTATGCCTAGCTAGGGGCGTTAAACGATAGCGCTTGTTGGGAGGCAACCCAACTTTATTTTAGTTTCTTTGTTTTTGTTGATGTTAGGGAATAAATATTGCATCTAGCCTCTGATTAGATGTGGTTTCATGTTTTGTTTAGTGTTTGTGCCAAGTAGAACCTTTGGGAAGACTTGTGTGAAGTTTGTGTGATCTTGCTGTGAAAAACAAAATCGTTAGCGCTAGCTAAAGTAGTCGTGGGATTTTACTGGAGCATGCATTTTAGTTGATTCTTTTTGAAGATGATTTGTAGACAAATTGCGCAAATTTACAAATTTAGTTTGAATTTTTTGGAGTTCCATAAGTAGGCGAACCCTGCAGATTACTACAGACTATTCTGTTTTTGACAAATTCTGTTTTTCGTGTGTTGTTTGCTTATTTCAATGCATTTATGAGTAGTATTGGGAAGTATGAATCATAGAGAAGTTGGAATACAGTAGGGTTAACACCAATATAAACAAATAATGAATTCATTGCAGTATCTTTGAGTAGTGGTTTGCTTTCTTATACTAACGGAGCTCACGAGATTTTTGTCTAAGTTTTGTGTTGTGAAGTTTTCAAGTGTATTGCTTTGATGGACTATGGAACAAAGGGTGGCAAGAGACTAAGCTTGGGGATGCCCAAGGCACCCCAAGGTAAAATTCAAGGACAACCAAGAGCCTAAGCTTGGGGATGCCGCGAGAAGGCATCCCCTCTTTCGTCTTCATCCATCGGTAACTATACTCGGAGCTATATTTTTATTCACCACATGATATGTGTTTTGCTTGGAGCGTCATTTTGTTTTAGTTTGTTTTGCTTGCTGTTTGAATAATATCCCAAGATCTTAAGTTCTTAAATGTTAGAGAGTCTTCACATAGTTACATAATTATTCAACTACTCATTGATCTTCACTTATATCTTTTGAGTTGAATAGTTTTTGCTCTAGTGCTTCACTTATATCTTTTAGAGCACGGCGGTGGTTATATTTTGTAGAAATAGATGAATTCTCATGCTTCACTTATATCCTTTTGAGAGTCTATTAAAACAGCATGGTAATGTGTTTAGTCTAAAGAAACTAGTCTTCACATGATAGACATCCGATATCAATGTAGTAAAAACTTTCACACTAAGTGCATTGAATATGATGAGAAGTTGGATGCTTGATAATTGTTTTGAGATATGAGGATAGTGATATTAGAGTCATGCTAGTGGAGTTATTACGAAATTGAGAAATACTTGTGTTAAGGTTAGTGATTCCCGTAGCATGCACGTATGGTGAACCGTTGTGTGACTAAGTTAGAGCATGAGGTATTTGTAGAGTGTCAACCTTTGTGCGGAGGTCGGGGGCGCGCGATGGTTAACTCCTACCAACCTCCCCCCTAGGAGAATGCGTTGATTGCTTTGTTTCGATGACTTGTAGATTTTTGCAATAAGTATATGAGTTCTTATGACTAATGTTGAGTCCATGGATTATACGCACTCTCACCCTTCCACCATTGCTAGCCTCTCTTGTACCGCGCAACTTTCGCCGGTACCATAAACCCACTATATATCCTTCCTCAAAACAGCCACCATATTGTTCCTCAAAACAGCCAGCATACCTACCTATCATGGCATTTCCATAGCCATTCCGAGATATATTGCCATGCAACTTTCCACCATTCCGTTCATATGACACGCATCATATTGTCCTATTGCCATTGCATGATCATGTAGTTGACATCGTATTTCTGGCAAGGCCACCCTGCATAATTATTATACATGTCACTCTTGTTTCATTGCACATACCGGTACACCGCCGGAGGCATTCATATAGAGTCATACTTTGTTGTTGTAGTATCGAGTTGTAATATCGTGTTGTAATGAAAGTGTGATGATCATCATTATTAGAGCATTGTCCCATGGGAGGAAAGGCTAAATCTATAAAGCCCCCCGCAAAAAAAGGCCAAAGAAAAGAAAGGGGCCCAAAAAGAAAAAAAAGAGATAAAAAAAGAAATGAAAAAGGGACAATTGCTACTATCTTTTTTTCCACACTTGTGCTTCAAAGTAGCACCATGTTCTTCATTGTAGAGAGTCTCATGCTTAGTCACTTTCATATACTAGTGGGAATTTTCATTATAGAACTTGGCTTGTATATTCCAACGATGGGCTTCCTCAAATGCCCTAGGTCTTCGTGAGCAAGCAAGTTGGATGCACATCCACTAGTTTCTTCTGTTGAACTTTCTTTCATATTTAGCTCTAGTGCATCCGTTGCATGGCAATCCCTACTCACTCACATTAATATCTATTGATGGGCATCTCCATAGCCCATTGATACGCCTAGTTGATGTGAGACTATCTCCCTCCTTTTTTGTCTTCTCCACAACCACCTCTATTCCACCCATAGTGCTATGTCCATGGCTCACGCTCATGTATTGCGTAAAAGTTGAAAGGTTTGAAAAGATAGAGTATGAAAACAAGTGCTTGGCTGGAATCGGGGTTGTGCATGATATGAATATTTTGTGTGATAACGAGGGAGCATAGCCAACACTATATGATTTTGTAGGGATAACTTTTTTTAGCCATAGTATTTTGAGAAGACATGATTGCTTTGCTAGTAAGCTTGAAGTGTTATTATTTCTTATGTCAATATAGACTTTTGTCTTGAATCTTTCAGATCGGAACATTCATGCCACAATTAAGAGAAATACATTGAAAAACTATATTGGTTAGCATTCCACATCAAAAATTCTTTCTTTATCATTTACCTACTCGAGGACGAGCAGGAATTAAGCTTGGGGATGCTGATACGTCTCCAACGTATCTATAATTTTTGATTGTTCCATGCTATTATATTATCCTTCTAGGATGTCTTATGGGCTTTTATATACACTTTTATATGATTTTTGGGACTAACCTATTAACCCAGAGCCCAGTGCCAGTTTCTATTTTTCTCCTGTTTTAGGGTTTACAGAAAAGGAATATCAAACGGAGTCCAATTGACGACCCAATTTTTTATGATTTTTTCTGGACCAAAAGAACCCCCGAAGCAAAAGAGTTGGGCCAGGAGAGCCACGGGCTGCCCTCGAGGGTGGAGGGCGCGCTCTGGGAAGGTGGTTGGGCCCTCCTATCTCGAGGATGGCCCGTAGCTCCCCTTTACATGGCCCCGACTCCAAAAATTCCTATAAATACTGAAACCTTCGGAAATTAACCTAGATCAGGAGTTCCGCCGCCGAAAGCCTCTATAGCCACTGAAAACCAATCTACATCCGTTCTAGCACCCTGCCGGAGGGGGGAATCCCTCTCCGGTGGCTATCTTCATCATCCCGGCGCTCTCCATGACGAGGAGGGAGTAGTCCACCCTCGGGGTTGAGGGTATGTACAAGTAGCTATGTGTTTGATCTCTCTCTCGTGTTCTTGAGATGGCACGATCTTGATGTATCGCAAGCTTTGCTATTCTAGTTGGATCTTCTTCTCCCCCTGTACTCTCTTGTAATGGATTGAGTTTTCCCTTTGAAGTTATCTTATCGGATTGAGTCTTTAAGGATTTGAGAACACTTGATGTATGTCTTGCACGTGTTTATCTGTGGTGACAATGGGATATCATGTGATCCACTTGATGTGTTTTGGTGATCAACTTGCGGGTTCGTGACCTTGGGAACCTATGCATAGGGGTTGGCACACGTTTTCGTCTTGACTTTCCGGTAGAAACTTTGGGGCACTCTTTGAAGTTCTATGTGTTGGTTGAATAGATGTTTCTGAGATTGTGTGATGCATATCGTATAATCATGCCCACGGATACTTGAGGTGACAATGGAGTATCTAGGTGACATTAGGGTGTTGATTGATTTGTGTCTTAAGGTGTTATTCTAGTATGAACTCTATGATAGATTGAACGTTACTACAGAATCTTGAATAGATCGATCGGAAAGAATAGCTTTGAGGTGGTTTCGTACCCTACCATAATCTCTTCGTTTGTTCTCCGCTATTAGTGACTTTGGAGTGACTCTTTGTTGCATGTTGAGGGCTAGTAATATGATCCAATTATGTTATCCTTGTTGAGAGAACTTGCACTAGTGAAAGTATGAACCCTAGGCCTTCTCTACTATCATTGCAACACCGTTTATGCTCACGCTTACCACTTGCTACCTTGCTGTTTTTATATTTTCAGTTTACAAAAACCTATATCTACCATCCATATTGCACTTGTATCACCATCTCTTCGCCGAACTAGTGCACCTATACAATTTACCATTGTATTGGGTGTGTTGGGGACACAAGAGACTCTTTGTTATTTGGTTGCAGAGTTGTTTGAGAGAGACCATCTTCATCCTACGCCTCCCACGGATTGATAAACCTTAGGTCATCCACTTGAGGGAAATTTGCTACTGTCCTACAAACCTCTGCACTTGGAGGCCCAACAACGTTTACAAGAAGAAGGGTGCGTAGTAGACATCACACAACATAACCACCTGCGCTATGCTCACGCTGGAGTGCTGGTACCAGATCGACCAGGAGGTCCGAGTGAGGCGCGCTGCATGCGCTACCCGCATCACTGTCGGGCTACCTCCGGACTTGCCGGACCCGAAGGAGGAGGGGGAGGGAGAGGAGCAACAGCCAGTTCCGATGGAGGTGAAGGATCTAGAGGAGGACGAGGTGGAGCAGCCGGAGTAGGAGCAGGCTCCAGGCTTCAAGATGGAGGGCGCGGAGGCGGAGTTCGCCGTCGCCGAAGCGAACGAGATGGCAGAGCAGTAGGCCATCCTGGAGTCCATCCGGGATGAGGCCTCTGTGGAGGCCAGCCGGCAGTTCACCAGGCAAGACGGGCGACGACTGACGCACTCTTCGACGAGGTCGAAGGGGAGATGGACGCGGAGGAGCTGGGGCAGCCGTAGGAGCCGGAGCTGCGACTGCCGCCCATGTACTCGGAGCCGCGCGCAGAGATAGATGACATCTGTGACATGGACTAGCGTAGTTGATCTACGTAGTACATCGATTTTATCCTTTGTATACTTTTGTATGGATTTAAGATTTTTTGAATGAGACATCCAGATGGAGATGAGCAAATTTGAGAACTGCGCATCCACGAGCATTTGAGGGCTCGGATTTGCCTATTTCGGTTGTAGATGCTCTTAGGGCATCTCCAACGCTGCTTCAAAAACATACATAGTATTTGTCTGCAAACGCCAATGGAATTGTAGATTTTACTCTCACCTCGAATGAGCTCGACATCCTTAGGCCAACTCCAACGTGCGATCCAATTTCGTTTGTCCATGTCTGTTTGGGTCAAAACGGACAAATCCGACGGCCCCAAGGCGTGAGAGCATGACCAAATTATGTTTGTCTCGTGTTCGCCTCGACCCCATTCCGATGAAAATTTAGGCCAGATTTGTGAGAGATGGACAGTGGACGGATGAACACACATCCTCTCGTCGTCCACCCTTGGGCCCACATGTCGCCATGCAACCACTTCCCACCGGCCCCAATTAATCCGCACGCATGGAGGGGCCCGCTTATCAGCCACCCAGCCCCTCCCCTCGGAAGCGTCCTTTTTAATGGCGAAGCCGTGGCTGGCGAGTCCACATCCACCATCACTTTGCCTCTCTTCCACACTCTTCATGTCCCCTCCAGCCCCGACAAGCCCGAGAGCATGCCCCCGGCCGTCGTGGCCCACAATGGGGATGTGGAAGTGGATCCCCGGCAAGACGACCATGAGTGACCATGAAACAGGGTCGTCCTATGCCTCATCGGGAACGAGGAGCGCAGCCGGCTTCTCCATCTCCCAGGCCACCGCCGCACAACACAATAGACCGTACGTCAAGATCAACATCTATCGGCGCTACTAGGAGACGGCAACCCCGCTTCCTTGGTCCGGTCTGCACCTGCACAATGGGTGCATCTAAGACTGGATCAGTTGCCCGTGTCGGCCATCCCGACAAGCTGTCACACCCACCTCTTGGAGATCAACGGACGACAGGCTCTGCATCTCCACGACGACCCAAGGTACGACGTAGACTCGCCACTATGGCATACCTGGTTTCGTGACGAGCACAACCTGCGGTGGCAAACATACTTTGTCGGTCGTGCTCACAGCCCACCCCGTGCGCGGGTCTGATCACGCTCACCGTCCCCGCCGCCGCCACCACTACCAGCGCTGAAAGAAGTGGTATAGTCGACTATTGGCGGGGTGAATAGGCGACTAACAACTTTTATCTTCTTTTTACAAATTAACGCTTGACAAGAAAATAGGTTGTCTAGATACGCAACTAGGTGAACAACCTATATCACAAGCACAACAAACAAGCACACAAGCAAGCACAAGATACGAACACAATAAAGCTTGCACAAAGTAAAGGTAAGAAGTGACCGCAAGTGGACGAGGATGTGTTATTGAAGTTCCCTCCTTTTGGGGGAGGTACGTCTCTGTTGGAGCGTGATGACCCACAAGTATAGGGGATCAACCATAGTTCTTTCGATAAGTAAGAGTGTTGAACCCAACAAGGAGCAGAAGGAAATGACAAGTGGTTTTCAGCAAGGTAATGTCTGCAAGCACTGAAATTGTCGGTAATAGATAGTTTGATAGCAAGCTAATTTGTAACGAGCAAGTAACGGTAACGGTAAATAGTATGCAACAAGGTAGCCCAATCCTTTTGTGGCGAAGGACAGGCCAAAACGGTTTTTTATAATAAGCAAAGAGTTCTTGAGGGCACACGGGAATTTCATCTTGTCACTTTCACCATGTTGGTTTGATTTGTGTTCATTACTTTGATAATTTGATATGTGGGTGGACCGGTGCTTAGGTGTTGTTCTTACTTCAAAAAACCTCCTACTTATGATTAACCCCTCGCAAGCATCCGCAACTACGAGAAAAGTATTAAGATAAAATCTAACCATAGCATTAAACATTTGGGTCCAAATTGGCCCCTTACGAAGTAGAGCGAAACGATTATGCATCTACTACTATTACTCCACACATCGACCGCTATCCAGCATGCATCTAGAGTATTAAGTTCATAAGAACAGAGTAATGCTTTAAGCAAGATGACATGATGTAGAGGGATAAACTCAAGCAATATGATATAAACCCCATCTTTTTATCCTCGATGACAACAATACAATATGTGCCTTGCTGCCCCTGCTGTCACTGGGAAAGGACACCGCAATATTGAACCCAAAGCCAAGCACTTCTCCCATTGCAAGAACTATAGATCTAGTAGGCCAAACCAAACCGATAATTCGAAGAGACTTGCAAGGATATTATAATCATGCATAAAAGAATTCAGAAAAGAACCAAATATTTCTCATATATAATCTTGATCATAAACCCACAATTCATCGGATCTCGACAAACACACCGCAAAAAGATTACATCGAATAGATCTCCTCGAAGACCAAGGAGAACTTGGTATTGAGATCCAAAAAGAGAGAAGAAGTCAGCTAGGTACTATGGACCCGAAGGTCTGTGGTAAACTACTCACAACTCATGGTGAGGTGATGGTGTTGATGTAGAAGCACTCCGTGGAAGATCCCCCCTCCGGCGGAGCTCCGGAACACGCCCCAAGATGGGATCTCACGGGAACAGAAGGTTGCGGCGGTGGAATTAGGGTTTTCTCTGTTGCTTCGATGTTTTCAGGGTACATGGGTACATATAGGAGGAAGGAGGGCATCGGGGGAGCAACGTGGGGCCCACGAGGCAGGGTGCGCCCCCTCCCTCGTGGACACCACGTGTCCCCTCTATCATGGTTCTCAAGTCTCCCGTGAAGATATCGTTCCAAAAATATCTCTCCCGAAGGTTTCATTCCATTTGGACTCCGTTTGATATTCCTTTTCTGCAAAACCCTGAAATAGGCAAAAAAACAACAATCTGGACTGGGCCTTTGGGTTAATAGGTTAGTCCCAAAAATAATATAATAGTGTATAATAAAGCCCATCAAACATCCAAAACATCATATATAATAGCATGGAACAATAAAAAATTATAGATACGTTGGAGACGTATCAAGCATCCCCAAGCTTAATTCATGCTCGTCCCCGAGTAGGTAAATGATAAAAACAGAATTTTTGATGTGGAATGCTAACCAACATAATTTTCAATGTAATTCTCTTTATTGTGGCATGAATGTTCAGATCCGAAAGATTAAACGCAAAAGTCTATATTGACATAAGAAATAATAATACTTCAAGCATACTAACAAAGCAATCATGTCTTCTCAAAATAACATGGCTAAAGAAAGTTATCCCTAAAAAAATCATATAGTATGGCTATGCTCCCTCTTCATCACACAAAATATTAATATCATGCACAACCTCGGTTTCAGCCAAGCAATTGTTTTCATACTCAATTTTTTCAAACCTTTCAACTTTCACGCACTACATGAGCATGAGCCATGGATATAGCACTATAGGTGGAATAGAGTGGTGGTTGTGGAGAAGACAAAAAGGAGGAAGATAGTCGCACATCAACTAGGCATATCAATGGGCTATGGAGATGACCATAAATAGATATCAATGTGAGTGAGTAGGGATTGCCATGCAACGGATGCACTAGAGCTATAAATGTATGAAAGCTCAACGAAAAGAAATTAAGTGGGTGTGCATCCAATTTGCTTGCTCATGAAGACCTAGGGCATTTGAGGAAGCCCATCGTTGGAATATACAAGCCAAGTTCTATAATGAAAATTCCCTCCAGTATATGAAAGTGACTAAACATGAGACTCTCTATCATGAAGAACATGGTGCTACTTTGAAGCACAAGTGTGGAAAATGATAGTAGCATTGTCCCTTCTCTCTTTTCTCTCATTTTTTTGGAGGGGCTTTCTCTTTTTTTATCCTCTCTCTATATTTTTTTGGGCCATCTCTTTTTTTTGGCCTTTCCTCACATGGGACAATGCTCTAATAATGATGATCATCACACTTTTATTGATTTACAACTCGATATTACAACTCGATACTAGAACATAGTATGACTCTATATGAATGCCTCCGACGGTGTACCGGGATGTGCAATGAATCAAGAGTGACATGTATGAAAAATTATGCATGGTGGCTTTGCCACAAATACGATGTCAACTACATGATCATGCATGGCAATATGACAATATGAAGCGTGTCATATGAATGGAACGGTGGAAAGTTGCATGGCATTATATCTCGGAATGGCTATGGAAATGCCATGATAGGTAGGTATGGTGGCTGTTTTGAGGAAGGTATATGGTGGGTGTATGGTACCGGTGAAAATTGTGCGGTACAAGAGAGGCTAGCAATGGTGGAAGGGTGAGAGTGCGTATTATCCATGGACTCAACATTAGTCATAAAGAACTCATATACTTATTGCAAAAATTTATGAGTCATCAAACCAAGCAATCAACACATGCTCCTAGGGGGGGGGGGGTTGGTAGGAGTTAACCATCGCGCGCCCCCGACGTCCACACAAAGGATGACACTCTACAAATACCTCATGCTCTAACTTCATCACATAGTGGTTCACCATACGTGCATTCTACGGGAATCACAAACTTTAACACAAGTATTTCTCAAATTCATAATAACTCCACTAGCATGACTCTAATATCACTATCCTCATATCTCAAAACAATCATCAAGTATCAAACTTCTCATCATATTCAATGCACTTGTATGAAAGTTTTTACTACATTCATCTTGGATACCTATCATATTAGGACTACTTTTATAACCAAAGCACATTACCATGCTGTTATAAAAGACTCTAAAAAGGATATAGGTGAAGCATGAGAGATCAAAAATTTCTACAAAATAAAATCACCATCGTGCTCTAAAAGATATAAGTGAAGCACTAGAGCAAAACTGTTTAGCTCAAAAGATATAAGTGAAGCTCATAGAGTGTTCTAACAAATTCTAGGCCATATTTATCTCTCTCAAAAAGGTGTGTCTAGCAAAGATGATTGTGGCAAACTAACAAGCAAATACTCAAATCATACATGACGCTCCAAGTAAAACACATATCATGTGGTGAATAAAAATATAGTCCCGAGTATAGTTACCGATAGATGAAGACGAAAGAGGGGATGCCTTCCCGGGGCATCCCCAAGCTTAGGCTTTTGGTTTTCCTTGAATTTTACCTTGGGGTGCCTTGGGCATCCCCAAGATTGGGCTCTTTCCACTCTTTCTTCCATAGTCCATCAAAGCCATACTCAAAACTTGAAAACTTCACAACACAAAACTTAGCCAAAAATCTCGTGAGCTCCGTTAGTATAAGAAAACAAACCACTACTCAAAGTTACTGTAATGAACTCATTATTTGTTTAGATTGGTGTTAAATCTAATGTATTCCAACTTCTCCATGATTCATTGTCGGTGTACAAAAAGGGGGGGTACACTTTTTGTACCCCTATGACTATGCACGGGCAGTCTGAGCCACGGGCACCGCCGCACCAAGCAAGGCAAGGGAGGTAAGCCAGGGTAAGACCGAAGCTCAAGAGAACTAGAACGACACCAAGGACAAGACCACAAAGAGCAAAGGGACGAAGCGGGTTCCCCCGGCAAGATCCTTCCGGGAGCCAGTTTTAGTAGCCCCGGCAAGACCCTTGCCGCGGCAACTCGCCCCACGCCTACGGAGCAAATTACCCTTGAGTCCGCTTCCCCCATAGGGCAAGGATTCGGGAGACATCCCCGTAGTGGCATGCAGATCTTTGTGAAGACATTCAAGATCAGATATGCACTAAGAAGACGACGACCATTGGCAGGATCCTAGCCGAGGAAGATCACAAGACCTCCGGCAAGCGCCTTGCCGGGGATGGCAGCAGGCGCCGCGGCAAGACCCTTGCCGGGGCCCCGGCAAGGCCCTTGCCAAGGACATCCGCAGGGCCACCATCAGGCCCACGCCGACTAAACTTCCACTGCCTTATGCAACTGCCGACCCAACCAGATGGGCAGGCACCTGCGTGGCGGCATGCAGATCTTCGTGAAGACCCACCATTGCGCCACCTCAGCTGCCTGCCTACCTACATGGCATCTCAGGCATCGCTAGCCAGGGCGCGTGTCGACACAAGAAGGAGCGGCGATGGAAAAGACAAATCTCTCCCCCGTCCCCGATAAAGCAAGGACACCTAAGCAAGACGCATTAAATGCACCTTGTCATGTAATGCGAGGGATAAACTCGCATCACTGTACCCTTTCCACCTCCTGTGTGCCACTGTGGCAACCCCTTTTTCTATAAAAGGAGGCCCGAGGCGACCAGGAGGAGGATTTGGCTTTTTGGAGCTCCTCACACCCCATAGCTAGCTGAAGAACACAGATATACAATCCACCAAAGTAGGAGTAGGGTTTTACGCATCCTCGCGGCCCGAACCTAGATAAACGAACCGTGTGCTATCTGTTTGATCCGCTCTTCTCTCAACCCCGCGCCCCGCTAACCGTAGTAGGGATTCTTGTGATCCCATAGGTGTCGTTCCCACTGACATCTTTGGCGCGCCAAATAGGGGGCGCAGTTGTGAGAATCGGCTCTAACAGTTAGCCCAGCACTCCATCGTCTTCGTGGCTCTTTGAGAAGGAAGGAGGCCGGAAGATCAGCACTCGAGCTGCTAGAAACAGGAGCTAAGTTACATTGAACCCCGGATATTTCCATTCTATTATATAAAGTTATTATCCTTGGAGCTGTCGTTCTTTGTACAAAAAGAAACCTGTACGCAAATGGGCCCCTCCCCGATCGGCAATGCCTTTGTTCTGTTTCGAGTCTGCTCGAGTCAAACTCGACAATTCGAGCGGCTGCGTTAAGGGTGGTAAGGTGGCTCACCCGGTAGCACGTTCACCCGGCAGGCCAATGGGGACCCGTCCCCAAAACGCCGCCCTGGGTTTCCGCGCCGGCAAGCCTACCCAGCTAGCGTAGGGTGGGTGTACAAAGAGGCAACAAACAGGGAAATAGCATGCATAATCCCAAAAATACTTCAAAGTTATCTTACATCACATCATTGCTGCGGTTCTAACTAAAGATAAAACTTGTCTTGGTCGGGAACCCACAGCGGCGAAGAAGAACGGGATGCCTAATCCCGGCGCTGGCCTTCCACCCTCTTGATTTCGTCGATGCGGCTGATGACGGGCTTGATGCGCTCCTTGAGCACCGTGAGGTCAGTACCATCCAGCAAGCTATCCATCGCGGCTTCTTAGTCAAGGTCGGGATTCCAATACGCCATCTTGGTGAGAACCTTGGTCACGACCCCCCGGCAAAGTCGCCGGGCCTCCCCGGCCAACGTGGCCACTCTGTTGGAGTGAAGATAAGCCAAGGCTCCAAGGACGCCCTCGTAGAACTGGGTCAGCTTGGCGTTGATGGTCCCGCTGCGCTCAAGGGCATACCTCAGGTTTGGCACCCCCATGATGGCCAACTGCGAGGTGACCCTGCCGGCGACGTCCTCCAGGCGGCTAATCCATCTGTTCTTGCCCGCCACATATTCCTGGTGGGAGGCGGCCTCGTTCGCCTGCAGCTGCTTCTCCTCCTCCAGGCTCCTGGTCAATGTCTCCTCCCGAGCCGTGCTCTCCGACAACATCTTCTCGAGATTCTCCAGCTTCAGCTTGAGATCTCTGATGGAGTTTTGCGCTTCGGAGAGCTCCCCAGCCCTGTTGATGACCGCTCCTTGCGCCTCTACCAAGGCGCTGTTGAGCATGCTCTTCTCGTTGGACAGCTTGAGGGCCTGTTCCTTCAGCTCGTCCCGCTCTACCTCCAACTCCTTCACCTTGCCGGCATGGGCCAGAGCCTGGGCATCGAGTGCCTCTTTGTGCCTCTGCTCCAGCTCGCCGGTCCGCCGCACGACAAGGGCCTCGAGCTCCTCATCCTTGCCGCGAAGCATTGCAGCAAGCTTCGCCTCACGCACGGAGAGGTCTTCTTCCTGGGAATCCAATGCGGCTTGATGCTGGTTCCGGGCGGCCTCGGCCTCGCCAGCCAAGTTCGCTGCCTTTTCCTGGGCCTTCTTGATGTCAGCCATCTTCATGGTGAGCTCTACATCACGCTTGGCCAATTCCCCCTGAAAGTCCCTCTGCTCCTCGCGAGTCTGGTGAAACCAGGTCTGCGTCTCAGCAACACGCGTCTTGAAGTCCACCTCCGCCTTGTCCACCGTTGCCATCATGTACTTAACCTTGTCCAGATGGGCACGGTAGAGCACTTGGAGCTTTCGGAAATTGGCCCCCATAGCACAAAAAAGCTGCTCTTCTGGAGAACCATCGCCGCCAACGCCCGGTTCATCGACCACCTCGAGCCTGGTGGCGGCGAGCACCTCGCCGTCGAAGACTTCCCCTTCAGCGGGCGCTCGAGAACTTGACGCCCCTGGAAGATGGACGAAAAGATCGTCGCCCACCTTCAGATATCTGTCGGGGCCCGAGGTTGTGGAGGAAGGAGGCTGATCATCAACCACCTCTTCCTCGGCTGTGGCCTTGCCGGCCTCCCCGGCAGGCCCGCCGCTGGCACCCTCGGCAGAAGCCTCGCCGGTCGCCTTGGCGGCCCCCGCAGTGGTGTCCTCGGCAGCATCCTTGGCGGCCTCACCAGCGGTGTCCTCGGCAGCATCCTTGGCGGCCTCATCGGCGGCGGCCTCGTCAGCATCCCTGGCGGCCTCCTCGGCGGCAATCCTGTCGGCCTCCGCCGCGGCCTCCTCAGCAATATTCCCAACAACAGTATACACGTCCTCCGTATCTGTTGAAGGAGGGCCTGGGCAGTAATGGGAGCAATGAAGCCAAGAAAAAGAATAAGGGAAAAACAGAGACGGAGGACAGGCGACTCACCAGTGCCAGGCTGTGAAGCAGAAGTCCCCTCCCCACCAGTATTTGGCGCTGTGGCAGAGTCACCAGCCCCCAAGTTCCCCTCTTCCTCCATGGGTGTGGGCTCCGTGCTTGATGCCCTTGCAGGGGACGCCCCTCGCGGCGGCGTAGTCGATGGGGGTGGTGTGTTGGGGGTAGCCCTCTGCGGCTCCTCCTGCTGCCGCTCCCTTCCTACAAACCCAACAAGGTCAACACCATAGCATCGAACACCTACCACATGTCGAATAAGAGGAGGGTGACAAACTTACGCTGGGGGCTGTGCCGGGGGCTGCTTTCCGGGCTGCTCAACACCACCAGTGGCGTCTTTGAAGCCCCAGCCGAGGGCTGACTGCTCGCCGAGGCCTTCGCCCTCTTCACCCTCTGGGCCAACGTCTCTGCATCCCTGCAAAAGCAAAAACGCATCAAGATGAGTGACTTAATTCAAGGGAATGGAAATGGCAGTAAGGAACAGAGTACTTACTCGTCATCCATCTCCTCCTCTTCCACCACTTTCCTTTTCCTCTTCGGGCTGAGAGGCCCAAGATCAAAGGGGAGCTCTGCGTCAACATCCGAGTCAACATCTGCCGGAGGAGGCGAAGAAGGTGGGGTTTGTGCGCACCCAGATGGGGAAGGGGCTGTTGTCTTCTTCTTCTCAGCGGCCTTCGTCAGCCTCTTCGCTGCCGTGGCCCTCGTGTGACGCCCGGACCCCTCCATGGTCAATTGAGGCCGCGTAGCCCTGCCGGGCAGGACCGGCTCGCCGGAGCCAGCCCGCCACAGGACTCGCCCTCTTCCCCTGGCTGGCGTCGAGCCCGCCGCCACGTCCTCCTCCGACGACGACTCGTCGGCCGCATCTTCGGCAAGCGGAGCTCCAGTGCCGGCGCTGCTAACCTCCCCAGCGGCCGCCGCCCACCGGGTGAGCTCCTCCTCCTCCACAGCCGTTGCAGCCTTGTCCTCCACACCCCCGGCACTACCGGCCTCCATGGCAAGCTGCGTCTCCCTCGCCCTAGTGGCGATGTAGTCCAGCTCTGCCTGGGTGGTGTCCATGACAAGCCACCGCTCGGCGTCAGCATTAACATATACCTCAATCAGGGTGTCAAAGAATTGCTGCACATCTGCGTCCGTCGGCTCCTTCCAGCTCGGGACAGGGCCGTGCGCGTTACTGTCCGGCATCATAGCGATGATCTCGGACCGACGTGAATTATTGCACAATGGGACCACCCCCGCTGGCAACTTGAAAAACGGCCCCTTGAGGGCCTTGCCGACCTTTGCGGCAGCCCTCGCGGCCTTGCCGATCCATTCGACCTCGCCATCACGACCTACATCAAGCTGAAAAGCCGCTGGCAGAAATGGGCATGTGCCATCACTGTGAAATTGTGGTCGAGGCCAGGACGGAGTCGCATAATGTCAGCCGGATTCGTAAAGAGTCAGGATGGCCTCCCTTTGTTGTGCAACAGGGCGATCCGACGGCGAATAAAGTCCGCCCCAATCATCTCAAGGGTGAGTCCAGCCCGAGTGAGCCGGAGAATCCTGGTAGTGGCGACAGTGAGCCTCCCGTCGGCGACATCGACATCGCTCCAATCACTGCCACGGACCGGCGGCACTCGGCGGACCTTGCAGAATTTGGGCGGGTCTTCGTCTTCAATCCAGCACCACCGGCCACGCCATTCCTCCCACCTCTCCTTCACGGCACCGTCCGGGTACGCCCCCTTGGATCTTGGGATCCAGGTGACGCATGTAGAGACGGCACCTCTCGGCTGAATCCGAGGGGAGAAATAATGGCGGAAAAGCGCCGTGTTGGGCTGCACCCCGACAAAGCCTTCGCAAAGATGCGCAAAGAAAGCCATGCACGCCACCGCATTCGGAGTAAAATCCAAGAGGTGAAAGACGAAGGTATGCATAATGTCGTAGAAGAAATCGGAAAAAGGGGGACATAACCCACAAGAAAGATAATCGACGAAAAAGGGATACCGATTTGGGACAGGATCGGCGCAAGCGGCAGGAATGACGCGCGTCGCCGGATGTCCCGAATTCTCTCCCCCCGTCTTCTCTCCCCATAGAGGCCTGAAGGAGGCCCGGAGCTCGCGGACATCAACCATCGAGGGGAAGAAGAAGGCGGACTTCGCCCGGTCCCCCAATAGCGCATTCTCCGGCGGCTCCACAGTCCCAGCGCCCTTGGCCACCCCTTGCCCTTGACGGATTTGGGCGCCATGGCGGCTAAGAAAGTTAGAGGACTGAGGGAGGGGGATGGCGAAGCAACGACGACAGGCGACGGGGGAAGCTTAGGAAGGAAGGAAGAGAGGAAACGGCGGCTCTGAGATTGGAGAAGGCACGAGGAAAGAGGAGAAAGTGAGCAGCGCGCCCATGGTTATTCCTTCTTATGGGGGAAAACGCGGGCGCCTCCTTTCACATTAACTGTGATGTGACGCATGCCTGCGGGAACCAACCCCACGCATGCCGCCCATGTCACGCACACCCCCCACACCGCGCCATGTGCGCGGATCGTGGGAGGCGCAGCGCGCGAAAAGTCTTACCACGGTAAAAACCATCCCGCCTGCCCGCGCACCATTCTGGGCCTAGCCCAACAACGCGTCGCGCTTATGTGTGGCCCAGGCCCGAGGGCTCCCGTCGGTGTACAAAAAGGGGGGTACACTTTTTGTACACCTATGACTGTCCATGTGCAGTCTGAGCCACGGGCACCGCCGCACCAAGCAAGGCAAGGGAGGTAAGCCAGGGAAAGACCGAAGCTCAAGAGAACTAGAACGACACCAAGGACAAGACCACAAAGAGCAAAGGGACGAAGCGGGTTCCCCCGGCAAGATCCTTGCCGGGAGCCAGTTTTAGTAGCCCCGGCAAGACCCTTGCCGCGGCAACTCGCCCCACGCCTACGGAGCAAATCACCCTTGAGTCCGCTGCCCCCATAGGGCAAAGATTCGAGAGACATCCCCGTAGTGGCATGCAGATCTTTGTGAAGACATTCAAGATCAGATACGCACTAAGAAGACGACGACCCTTGGCAGGATCCTAGCCGAGGAAGATCACAAGACCTCTGGTAAGCGCCTTGCCGGGGATGGCAGCAGGCACCGCGGCAAGACCCTTGCCGGGGCCCCGGCAAGGCCCTTGCCAAGGACATCTGCAGGGCCACCATTAGGCCCACGCCGACTAAACTTCCACCGCCTTATGCAACTGCCGACCCAACCAGCTAGGCAGGCACCTGCGTGGCGGCATGCAGATCTTCGTGAAGACCCACCATTGCGCCACCTCAACTGTCTGCCTACCTACATGGCATCTCAGGCATCGCTGGCCAGGGCGCGTGTCGACACAAGAAGGAGCGGCGACGGAAAAGAAAGATCTCTCCCCCGTCCCCGATAAAGCAAGGACACCTAAGCAAGACGCATTAAATGCGCCTTGTCATGTAATGCGAGGGATAAACTCGCATCACTGTACCCTTTCCACCTCCCGTGTGCCACTATGGCAACCCCTTTTTCTATAAAAGGAGGCCCGAGGCGACAAGGAGGAGGATTCGGCTTTTGGAGCTCCTCACGCCCCATAGCTAGCTGAAGAACACACATATACAATCCACCAAAGCAGGAGTAGGGTTTTACGCATCCTCGCGGCCCGAACCTGGATAAACGAACCGTGTGCTATCTGTTTGATCCGCTCTTCTCTCAACCCCGCGCCCCGCTAACCGTAGTAGGGATTCTTGTGATCCCATAGGTGTCGTTCCCACCGACATTCATAACCTCCAATACTACTCATTGATTCATCAAAATAAGGAAACAACACACGAAAAGCAGAATCTGTCAAAAACAGAACAGTGTGTAGCAATCTGTAACTTTCACATACTCCTGTAACTCCAAAAAAATTGATATAAATTGGTAAACGTGAGGAATTTGTCTATTAATCATTTGCAAAAAGAATCAACTAAATATCACTCTCCAGTAAAATCTGGTGACTATTCTCGTGAGCGCTAACGTTTCTGTTTTTTACAGCAAGATCATATAAACTTCACACAAGTCTTTCCAAAGGTTCTACTTGGCACAAACACTAATTAAAACACAAAACCACATCTAAACAGAAGCTATATGCAATATTTATTCCTAAACAGAAGCAAAAACAAAGAAAATAAAATTGGGTTGTCTCCCAACAAGCGCAATCGTTTAACGCCCCTAGCTTGGCACGTGATGTCTACACACGCTTCTACTCTTGTAGACTATGTTGGGCCTCCAAGCGCAGAGGTTTGTAGGACAGTAGCAATTTCCCTCAAGTGGATAACCTAAGGTTTATTGAACTCAGGGAAGTAGAGGTTGAAGATGGTCTCTCTCAAGCAACCCTGCAACTAAGATACAAGAAGTCTCTTGTGTCCCCAACACACCTAATACACTTGTTAGATGTATAGGTGCACTAGTTCGGCGAAGAGATGTTAAATGGCAAGTGATATGGATGGCAAAACAAGGTACTATAAATATGTAATAAAAAGTGCAGCAAGCAAACAAGTAGTAAACGTGAGCACAAACGGTATTGCAATGGTGGAAACGAGGCCTAGGGTTCATACTTTCACTAGTGGCAACTCCCAACAACATTAACATAATCGAATCACATGATATTTCCCATAAAACATGCAAAGGGGACGCACTCGGAGGTCATTCCTTCGTGGTCAAGAGAGGATGAGAATTATGTAGGGCTACAAAAGCACACCTCAAAGTTCGTAGTTCTCAATCTAAGGATTTCCCAATGTCACCGCGGCCATCCAAAGAGAGTCCCACAATCACCACAACATATCTAAAGGATAGTCAAAGACAAGCACCAAGAGACTCTCAATCTTCAATCAACACACAAGAGAGGAAATCACTCATGAAAATATTGTTCTAATCCATGTCCAATAGACCGCTGTCACCTTGGTCTCGGAGATTATACTAGATAAAGACAAGTGAGTACATCGATCCAATACATAGAGGAAGGGGAAATATCATGGGATCACCCTAGATTAACATAGCCTATGATCACAACGAAGATCACATCATGGGAGAGAGAATTGACCACATAGCTACTGATAAGAACCTCAGCCCCGAGGAGGAACTACTCCCGTACCATGGAGGGAGGAAGCAACGTCGATGGAGATGAATCCGGGGGCACTTCCCCGTCCCGGCAGGGTGCCGGCGCAGGAATTCTGGTCCCCCGAAGCTTGATGGCGATGGCGGCGGAGATCGGAATCGCGTCTGGAGAAAAGGGGTCTGGAATCAGGGTTTCCTCAACGGACCTTAAATATATGCCAAAGGGGGTCACCAGAGGGGGTCAGGGGTGCCCAGGCGCCCCCCGGCGCGGCCCAGGGGGGGCCGCGCCCACAGGCCGCCTGGAGCCCCTGTGGGCCCCCCCCCCGGCTGTACTTTGGCCGCACGGTAGCTCCTGGAACGCTGATTTTTATATATTTTTTCTGGATTTTTCTGGGCAGTTCTCGAAACGTGAAAACCTGAAATACAAAAACAGCCGAAAACAGAATCTGGCACTGGGGTGCACTGGATTAGTAAGTTAGTCCAAATATGATAAAAAGTGTATGGAAGTGTATGAATATCATAGCAATATCACCCAAAAGTGGCATGGAGCAAGCAGAAATTATAGATACGTTTTGGATGTATCAACATCCCCAAGCTTAATTCCTGCTCGTCCTCGAGTAGGTAAATGATAACAAGAATAATTTCTGTGGTGACATGCTATTAACCATATAGGACTTTTTCATAGTCATATGACAAAAGCTTACTGAGACAATGATTCTATAGTAATTAAGTTGCCTCATGAGAAAATCACAAATGACTGAAAGTTTTACAATATGAAACTGAAACATCAAAAAGATTTGCAATGAACATGATGTGCAAATATGACGAAGTGATATCTAGCTTGCCCCCTTTAGTGAAGCAAAACATAAATGCAGGGGCACCTTCAAGGTTTAAGTGATGACTAGATACAATCATTTCAGAATAAACGATATCACAATCATGCAAAAGACAATGCTACTTTGGGACAATGCACATTACACTCAGAATGACAATCATGCTCTCAGTAGTTGGTGCTTCAACATAAAAGTAAAAGGATGGTTATGTGCTAGAGCTTTTTATTTTGAAAACATGGAAGCAATTGTGTCAACGGTAGTAGTACTTCATATGTGTCATGCATAAGACATCCTATAAGTTGCAAGCCTCATGCATCGAATACTAATAGTGCTCGCACCTTGTCCTAATTAGCTCGGATTTCCATGGGTTATCATTGCATTGCATATGTTTCAACCAAGTGTCACAAAGGGGTACTTCTATGCCACCTGTACAAAGGTCCAAGGAGATAGATCGCATTTGATTTCTCGTTTTTGATAGATCTCAACTTGAGGACATCCATACCGGGACAACATAGAAAATAGATGATGGACTCCTCTTTAATGCATAAGCATATTCTCATGAGAGATTGAGGATTAAAGTCCAAGCTAAAACTTCCACCATGATGCATGGCTTTGGTTGGCGGCCCAATGTTCTTCTCTAACAATATGCATATTAATTCAACCCACGGTAAATCACCCTTACTTCAGACAAGACGAACATGCATAGCAACTCACATGATATTCAACAAAAGTGTGACAGTTGATGGCGTCCCCAGAAACATGGTTACCGCTCAGCAAGCAATTCATAAGAAATAAGATACATAGGCAACATATTCTTTACCACAATAGTTTTTAGGCTACTTTCCCATGAGCTATGTATTGCATGGTTAGTTTGCTTAGTACAGGTGGAGGTTAGCAAAAGACTGGGAGCGACCAACTAAGAGAGCAATGACGATCATAATCATGCAGAGCGACAAAGCAATATTGAATCAGGCATGGAAGTTATATCGCTACTCAGAAATAAAAGATCATCAAGGCTTGACAGACTTTCTTTACAGTCTTAAATATGCGTGAGCATACGCCAAGTCAATCAAAATAAATTCTCGAAGGAAGATATTACTAAACCATACCACATCATAGGCAAACAAATCAAGTTGGTACTCCAATAACACATTGGGAACCCCCCCCCAGCTATTTGAGATTAACCATAAGAAAACCTGAACTACTAAGCACCATCATGCAAATAGCATCTTTATCATAGACACATTAACCAATGCAACGGAAGCAAACTCTCTTAATAAGGTGAGCATGGTAATTAAAGAGATTTCAAGCAACCAACTAAACAAAAGCTCTTTGAAAAGATAAGCATGAACACTAAGAGCAGAGCATGGTAGTAGCTATTAAGACAAAGAACACACACAGCATAGATAGACATGAAAATCCTATGTTATGTTCTAGGTAGAAGTGGAGCGTGTTTCTCTCCCACATAAAGGAATGCTGGGTTCCGACTCGTTATGAAAAACTAAAAAGAAAACTAAAAGCAAGACGCTCCAAGCATAGCACATAACACATGAAGTGATAAAAATATAGCGAAACGAAGGACGAACTGATAATGTTGATGGAGAAGGGGATGCACGGGGGGTGTCGTGGAATTAACACGGCAGATGTCCGGTTCAACGGACTTAGTGTTGAGGCGCGCATCTATGTGGTAGCTTGAAGGGGTTGAGCGGAATCGAGAGGCGCGATGCAAGACACGGATTTAGACAGCTTCGGGCCCCGGGAAACATCATCCGGTAATAGCCCTACGTGCTGTTTGAGGCTAGGTCTCATTATGATCCTCGTGGTGTCGCCGGTAAACCGGCTCTTGTTGTCTAGCCCTAGAGATTGTTTCTTCTAACCTGTCCTTCTTTGGGGAGCCCTGCCCCTCCTTATATATGTTGAAGGGGCGGGTTTACATGACTAGTCCTAGTAGGACTAGGATTGATCTATTACAAGGAGTCCTGGTCTTGTTTCCTTTATGGAGAATATTCCTTGCGCTTTATTATTAAACCGGCCCACTACTAATATGAACCGGCCTTCTGGGCCTTGGGCCTTGTCCTCCATAATCCATACGCCGGGTTATCAGTGAGTAATATTATTTAGGCAGGTTGCTTGTAAACCGTCTGGTGATAACGGATCGCCAGTGAATCACCAAGTGTAAACCGCCAAGTCCGGCCGGGTTATAATTCCGGCCGGTTCATACCGCGGGGTAATATCCCCGACATTAGCCCCCAAGTTTAGCTTGGATGTGTCCATGGTAAACTTATGCTGCAAAATAAACACAAGAACAAATTGATAGGTTGTGCTCCGGGTTATGAATTCTTGTAAACCGGCACCTGATCATCTTTAAGTCCTTATCCTTCCTTCTTCTAGAAAATCCGGATCAATAGACCAACTCCATAATCAACTTGCTTGCATAAGAAATATTGAAAATCCAGAATCCACTTGAATCGGCCTTCAATTCTCTAACTTTGATAAAAATATTGGTCTTTGAAATATTCAACTGATATCCAGCCGGCTTGAAGATGTAGAACTTGCCGGTTTATGATTGCCAAAATTGCCGGGTCACACAATTAATCCGGATTTGCCAGAACTAAAAATTTGAAGATGTTCCTCCTTTATATGCATATTACCTATAGCCCCCAAGTGCCGGGTCATTATGCAATAATGAGCAGGGACTTTGTATATACTCCATTGAAAATAGTCTTGTATCATCTTGAAGAAATCCAAATTGTTCATCTCAATCACTATGAAACTGAATATTCCATATCACGTAGCCCCCAAGTGCCGGGTCATTATGCAATAATGAGCAGGGACTTTGAAAATATGATCATGTAAACTTGAATAGCAATATATAGCCCCCAAGTGCCGGGTCATTATGCAATAATGATCAGGGACTTTGTAGATATAATTTATTGAAATGAACATTATATAATGTAACTTCCATCGTGGGGTTTGAATCCACGTCCACAAGGTTAAGAGCTTTGTGCTTTACCAACTGAGTTAGATGGGCCTTTCAATATAATGGATGAATACTTGTGTACCTTGAATTGTTTGACAGGAGCGATTGGTAGCCCCCAAGTGTCTAGTAGACAACTTGCTTGTGTGCTTGAGACTTTTGTCTTTGAATTGCTGCTGTTTTACTGCTTCAACTGCCCATTAGCCCCCAAGTGTCATGGTGCATGCTTGCAGCGACATGAGACTTGTGTATTTGATGTAAACTTAATTTTGAATAATGTAGCCCCCAAGTGCCGGGTTGTAAGCCTGCAGCAACTCGGGACTATTCTTTTGTAGAATAAATCACTTCCATCGTTGAAATAATATCCATGGCGCTTTAAAGCGACTTTGAAGATCTCAATCATAATATTGATAACCATAATAGGAATCCAGCCATGTTTGGCTATTGAAGAATATAATCCGGTTTGAAGACCGGTTCCAATGATGTTTGATCACAATCGGGCCGGGTTTAATAAACACCGGTTATTATTTTATCTCATACTGGCGACTTATAGTCAAAAACAGGCCGGTTTAAGGAACACCGGTCCTCATAACTGATCATATGTCACCAAATATATATTTGAAAATAAAATACTTCATACCTGCGATCAAAATATGCTTGATATTCTTAATCCGGCGAAACTTGCTATTTTCTGAGGGAGTCTTTGATAGATCCAATAATAATTCCGGGCTTGATAACA
The DNA here is from genome assembly GCA_902687465.1 of Secale cereale. Lineage (NCBI taxonomy): Eukaryota > Viridiplantae > Streptophyta > Magnoliopsida > Poales > Poaceae > Secale > Secale cereale. Next base: position 720,271,047 of record LR738713.1, on the reverse strand, counting down.
GACACCGGTTTATATCATGCTGAAATTTTGTCCAGAAGCTTGTAGCTTATACTTGGCTTTTGCCTGATGGATGATCCGGGTTATAATGAACACCGGTTTACTCATGCTGGTATTTCATGATCCAGACTTTCAATTTGATATGTGGTCAACTTGAGTAGTTGTTCCACTCCGGTTTAAAAGGTTATAAACACAAACACCAAAAAACATGCAATTTTTTGCAAATAAGGCCGTGTAGTCGAGGCTTTTTCAAAGAGCTGCCAGGCTCAAAAACTGTCAAAAGAACCAAGCCATCATTTTAACGCGTGTTGATACCGACTGCGGATTGATACCGACTGCGGATTGATACCGACTGCGGATTGATACCGACTGCGGATTGATACCGACTCCGGATTGATACCGACTGCGGATTGATACCGACTCCGGATTGATACCGACTGCGGATTGATACCGACTGCGGATTGATACCGACTCCGGATTGATACCGACTGCGGATTGATACCGACTTGTTTGGGGAACCCAAAATTTCATAATATAACCCTTCAAGAGGTGTGTGGGCGATACCACTGTCCTCAAGGGCCTTTGACATTCCTCCTAACCCGGCCGGGGTTTTTTCCTTTTTATGAGATTTTTCTCTTTTTGAACCGGATATGATCTCTTGTTCTTGATAGTTTCATTGCTCCTTTGTGCATATGCCCTGCACAACCATATAGACTGATCAAAGCATCTTGTTTTCTTTAAAAAGTAATATATAGTAAGAGAAATAAATTTGTAGATGGATATCACCTGATTGTATTTGAACCGGTATGGTGAATAGGCCGGATCACAGGGTGGACGGTAAACGACCGCAGTATCAGAGGCGGCTCAAACAATTAAACCGGCTGTGGGGTTATAAACCGGCGGAAATGAGCAAGTTGTCCTCCGTGTTGTAAACCGGTGCGGTGGTGAGAGACGGCCACGTCGTTATAAACCGGTGCGGGAGTTCACGGAACAACGACGATCACTTGTGTCGAACAATGTTTGATGGGTCTCCACCTCCATGATATAATACTACTTTGTAATGAATAATTTTCCTGTGTAAAAAATACAGCAGGGCGGTGTATTCTTGCTTGAATGAATTAGGTATTTAAAAATAAATAGGAAAGATAGCACCTGGATTTGTTCGAACGACAGATGATCCAGCCGCCGTATTGTAAGCCGGCGCGTGCGGGCGATTTAATCATAGGCGCGGTTGCGGCAAGTTGATGCAAACCGGGTTGTAAGGGCGGTGATTTACGCGCGTCCATTGTAAGGGAATCCCCGCGGTGTTGGAGACCAGTGCGCGTGGGCGCGGACAGACGAGTCGTCCGCGGCTGTGGTAGCTGGCGTAAGCACTAGATTTGACCACGACACTTAAACCGGTGCGAGCCTCATATTTATGTTGTCACTTTTGTAGTAGACTTTGTCCTGCGCAGAATATATTACAGACCAGAGTAACTGTTCTTTGATAAAAAACAATGAATGCTAATAAAAGAAATTTAGATGTATATCACCTGATTTACTTGGCCGGCTCAAGGCGTCGCTGTAGTACTCGGACGATTTTTTGTAACAGTATGTAAAAAAATTCTGTTGCACCGTAGTAGTCCTCCTTGCGGTGCATCATACGCGGTGTACCCTCCTGTAGTAGCACTTGCCTTCTTCCGATCCGGATGGATGTAGCTATTAAAGATAGAATACCTCTGATCTAGTAGTATTTTTGCTTTTGTCTTTACGCCAGTCAGTCTTCCCCATCTAGTTTGATCCGTATTTAGCGCCCATCGATGACCGCCAATGAAGCAATGTATTAATTATCCACGAAGAACTCACGTGAACAAGCCACTGCTACTAGTCTCCGAGTAGCACTTGTGGTTGAAAAATTGCCTTTTGGCCTTTTTACGCAGAGAGAATAGCCCCCACGCTATGAGTTGACCCATCAGGAAAAAATAAAGGAGTCCGGGTTATAACCCGAGGCGCGGACGCGGAGTGAGTCCAGGTTGTGGCCTCCAAGATCCGACCCGTACTAGCATTTAGATTCCAGACCAACTCGGTTCCAGACCAACTCGGTCTTTTTTTTTTTTTTTTTTTATACTGTTTGACGTATGGGCTGCACCAGCATTTGTTCTTCTTGTTCGTATTGGGTGACCCATGTTGAGCGACTCAACCGCTCAAACAAAACGCAGCCGATTCTTCTTGCCAGCTGTCTCAGTTTCCATTAATGATGCGCCCAAAAAACTGATCCGGCCTCCAATTGATCGTCGCTAGTAGTACTTGGTTTCTTCCTACTCGGATGGATGGTCAAACTAGTAGTACTCACGTAGCGTTGTCCTCTTCCCAAGAACAATAACTTGATGTTGCCTTTCACGTGGCAGAACACAATGTTTAAGTGGTCCCAGTACTTTTGCTTTGGTCTTCACGCGGAGGTAGTATTCGAATAGTACTTGACCGCCTCTGTTTTGGCAGATTATGCTAATCGCAACCCAAGCCGTGCTCGAGACGAAAAAAAAAACAAGGCGAGCTAGAACGGTGGTACAGCGACTCACAGACAGGCGGTCGACCAGACGCGAGGCCCGTGAGGCAGCGAGGGCGAGCGATGATGTCAGCTCCAGGCGAGGGCGAGTCCGCGTTGTAGTATTTTTTTTTTCAACAGCGTACGCGCTTCCGTCCTTGTACGCAGGAGAAACTGCCAACCGTGGCTTTCCGCCTCCGTTGTTGATTCGGCCGCCGTACCGGTTGATATTGCAGCGGAAAATTTCGGCTACTTCGACTCGATGACTTGACCGCTCGCCATGTGCACATTTAGACTGCAAAAATTCTTCTTGTATTTCTATTGGCCTGAGTGACTTGATCCTTGCGCCGATTGATATCGTGCATCTCTTTGACCTGCGGTGACCGTGTCGCTCTTCTACATCTGACAAATCGCGAGCTTCTTGACATCCTAGAGAAAATCCCTTCAAGAACTCAACACCACTGTGCGCAGGCCCCACGGTGGGCGCCAACTGTCGTGGAATTAACACGGCAGATGTCCGGTTCAACGGACTTAGTGTTGAGGCGCGCATCTATGTGGTAGCTTGAAGGGGTTGAGCGGAATCGAGAGGCGCGATGCAAGACACGGATTTAGACAGCTTCGGGCCCCGGGAAACATCATCCGGTAATAGCCCTACGTGCTGTTTGAGGCTAGGTCTCATTATGATCCTCGTGGTGTCGCCGGTAAACCGGCTCTTGTTGTCTAGCCCTAGAGATTGTTTCTTCTAACCTGTCCTTCTTTGGGGAGCCCTGCCCCTCCTTATATATGTTGAAGGGGCGGGTTTACATGACTAGTCCTAGTAGGACTAGGATTGATCTATTACAAGGAGTCCTGGTCTTGTTTCCTTTATGGAGAATATTCCTTGCGCTTTATTATTAAACCGGCCCACTACTAATATGAACCGGCCTTCTGGGCCTTGGGCCTTGTCCTCCATAATCCATACGCCGGGTTATCAGTGAGTAATATTATTTAGGCAGGTTGCTTGTAAACCGTCTGGTGATAACGGATCGCCAGTGAATCACCAAGTGTAAACAGCCAAGTCCGGCCGGGTTATAATTCTGGCCGGTTCATACCGCGGGGTAATATCCCCGACAGGGGGCATCCCCAATCTTAGACGCTTGAGTCTCCTTGAATATTCCTTGGGGGTGCACGGGGGCATCCCCAAGCTTGAGCGCTTGACACTCCTGAATCTTTTTTATCATCTTCCCTCGCACACTTGAAAACTCCCTTCATACATAACTCATCATAATCTGATTAGCGAGGTTAGTACCCTTAATAAAATAATTATACCTTGCTGGAAATAAAGATATTCTTGAAGTTCTACTGTTTCTCAAGATTGCCAAAAGGTTTTTGCAAAGAAAAAACAAGTTCTTAATTTGCAAAGTGAAGGAAAGGCAAAACAGGACATAATCTGTGAAAAACAGAACAGCAGGCAGTAATCGATCTGTTCGGGATACTTCTGCAACTCAAATCAAAAAACTCAGAACAGACGCACGAAAGACAATTATATAGAGAACGCTTTCGAAAAAATTCAGACCAAAAAGATGATCTGGTGATTTTATACGAATTTTTCTATCCAAGGACAGAATCTGTTTCCTGGACAGCACCTCACAACTTTTGAACTTTCTAGCAATCAGAAGCTATACTTGGCACAAATATGAAAAGCAAAGATACAATGATGATGCTACTGTAGTAAACAACATCAAGACACAACAAAAGCAAAATATAAAAATTTATTCATGTGGGCTGCCTCCCAAAAGCGCTTTCTTTTATGCCTTTAAGCTAGGCATAAGACTTTAATGATTCTCTTGTAGGAATAAGAATTGAAGAACAAAAGAGAGCATCAAGAAGCAAATACTAAACACATTTAAGCCTAACATGCTTCCTATGCATAGGAATATTGCAATAGAATAATTCATTGAAGCACAAAGCAATAAGCATAGGAAGACAAAACAAGTGCAGCTTCAAAACCTTCAACATAAAGAGAGGGAACTTCTTATTATTAAGATATTTAGAACCAAGCCTCCCTCTCTCATTATAAATTTCAGTGGCATCATGGATGAACTCAACAATATAAGCATCACATAAAGCATTGTTACCATGATCCACATGCAAAAAGGTACTCTCATTCCCCACATAAGCATAATTTTTCTCATTGGTAATAGTGGGAGTAGGACTATCATAAACAACTTGAACACTATAGATGAGTTGTATATCAGGAGGGTGGTGTTCAACAAGGGAGTAATTCCCTTCATGATTATGACAAGTTTCATAAGGATAATTTCTCCTTATGTCATAGGTACCTTTATAATCACTATAGATTTGAGTTATAACATCATCATGGTAGAGAAGAGCATTATCATTGCTAGCAACTATATTTGTAAACATGTTGTCTTTATTCTTACTAGCAAGAGAATCAATTATCACATCACTAGTGGGGATAGGATTTGCAATCCTATCATCCCCAAGCTTAGAGCTTCCCATATCTTCACTTTCAGAGTTGGTAACAAAAAGATTTTCAAGATCATAAGTAGCATTATCATTATTTTCCCAATAACAATAAGTAACATGCATATCATAATCAAAATCATCTTAAATAGTACCTACGGACGTATCATCAAGATGATAATTAAGGCAATAAACTTCACCTTCTTCTTTAAACTTACAACCGTTAGGATAAAAGTTGATGGGAGGAATATGCTCAGGCCAGGTTGATACCCCTTCTTCTTCTTTCTTGCTCCTCTTCCTCCTCCTCTTCTTTTTCTTCTTCTTAACCTTAGGAGGGAGTGGTTGGAGATGAAGCTTCTCCACATATCCTGGTTTATCATTAGAAACAATAGGGGAAACTTGGGAGAAACTCTCCTTTTTATTAGCAGAAATATAAGAGACGTTTTTATACTTTTGTAAAGTTCCCTCCTTTATAATCTTACCTATGTAATCATTTTCATGGCAATTAACAACACAATAGAGATGGCAATTTTGCAAAGTGTTTTTTATTCCTATGGCATTATCATCCAGCCAAGAAGTCTTTTCTGATAACTCTTCACACATCAAAAATAACATTAGCTCATCATAAAGATCAGAGGTGATCATGTCATCACACAACGGGTTAACAGTTATGTTTTGAAAGTTCATGCATTGAAAATTAAAGTGACCCTCTGTACGGCAAAGTTCACAAGCAAAAGGATAAAGGTCACACAATTCTCTAACAATTTCATTTAAATCTTTGACCCAAGTGATTGTTCTTTCATGCTTATGTTGCTTACAATACTTCTCTTCTTCAATCATAGGCCTTTCACAAGGTCTATCCACTCCACAAAAATTAACATGCTTATATAAAACTTCATTTTTAGGAATTGGATCATGCATGTTGCAGTCATCATAAACAATTTCATTTTCTTTGCAAGTCTCTTTAAAAGGTTTATGATACTTGATCCAATCCTCCTTAGGCATATTAAGATGTGAAGCAAAAGATTTGAGGAAATCAACAAGGAGTTGAAAATCAAGCCCAAACTTAGCACTAAACTTATTAAAACTTGTAGTTTCAACAAAGGACTTAATGCAATCATACTCATAAATTATACCTGACTCTTTACCTTTGTCGATCTCCCAATCTTCAGTGTTGCGTTGAATTCTTTCAAGGAGTTCCCATTTAGCATCAATCTTTTTGTTTGTGAAAGAACCCATAGAGGAGGCGTCGAGCAAGTCTTTATCCTGTCGAGAAAGCCTCGCATAGAAGTTAGTAATAATAATATCTTTGGGGAGCCCATGGTTAGAACATTTTAGCATTAACGTTTTCAGTCTCCCCCAAGCTTGAGCTATGCTCTCTCCGTCATGAGGATAAAATTTATAAACATAATTCCTATTCTTATGGACTTCATGAAGAGGATAAAATTTGGAGTAAAAGAGAGACTGGATCTCTTCCCACTCCAGCAGGTGAGAGTCATTTAGTAGCCTATACCATTCCAATGCTTTTCCTTTCAGTGACAAGGCAAATAATTTCCTCATGACAAACTCCCTCGATACACCTGCAAGCTTAAATAATGAACATAGTTGTGACAGATATAGCAAGTGTTCATCGGGATGTCTGTCTCCTGCATAACAATTAGCCAAAACATGATCGATAATACCAGCCGGTATTTTATAGGGCACAATTTCAGTAGGAGGAGGAGCAACCACCACAGGTGTGGGGCGTCCTCCCGCAAGCAACGAACCAATAAGAAGGTTTTCCATAAACATAACTAGTGAAATAAAAACAAGAAACAAAAAGATTTAATTGCAAGATCTAAAGATATACCTTCAAGCGCTCACCTCCCCGGCAACGGCGCCAGAAATAGCTTGATGTCTACACACGCTTCTACTCTTGTAGACTATGTTGGGCCGCCAAGCGCAGAGGTTTGTAGGACAGTAGCAATTTCCGTCAAGTGGATGACCTAAGGTTTATCGAACTCAGGGAAGTAGAGGTTGAAGATGGTCTCTCTCAAGCAACCCTGCAACTAAGATACAAGAAGTCTCTTATGTCCCCAACACACCTAATACACTTGTTAGATGTATAGGTGCACTAGTTCGACGAAGAGATGTTAAATGGCAAGTGATATGGATGGCAAAACAAGGTACTATAAATATGTATTAAAAAGTGCAGCAAGCAAACAAGTAGTAAACGTGAGCACAAACGGTATTGCAATGGTGGAAACGAGGCCTAGGGTTCATACTTTCACTAGTGGCAACTCCCAACAACATTAACATAATCGAATCACATGATATTTCCCATAAAACATGCAAAGGGGACGCACTCGGAGGTCATTCCTTCGTGGTCAAGAGAGGACGAGAATTATGTAGGGCTACAAAAGCACACCTCAAAGTTCGTAGTTCTCAATCTAAGGATTTCCCAATGTCACCGCGGCCATCCAAAGAGAGTCCCACAATCACCACAACATATCTAAAGGATAGTCAAAGACAAGCACCAAGAGACTCTCAATCTTCAATCAACACACAAGAGAGGAAATCACTCATGAAAATATTGTTCTAATCCATGTCCAATAGACCGCTGTCACCTTGGTCTCGGAGATTATACTAGATAAAGACAAGTGAGTACATCGATCCAATACATAGAGGAAGGGGAAATATCATGGGATCACCCTAGATTAACATAGCCTATGATCACAACGAAGATCACATCATGGGAGAGAGAATTGACCACATAGCTACTGGTAAGAACCTCAGCCCCGAGGAGGAACTACTCCCGCACCATGGAGGGAGGAAGCAACGTCGATGGAGATGAATCCGGGGGCACTTCCCCGTCCCGGCAGGGTGCCGGCGCAGGAATTCTGGTCCCCCGAAGCTTGATGGCGATGGCGGCGGAGATCGGAATCGCGTCTGGAGAAAAGGGGTCTGGAATCAGGGTTTCCTCGACGGACCTTAAATATATGCCAAAGGGGGTCACCAGAGGGGGTCAGGGGTGCCCAGGCGCCCCCCCGGCGCGGCCCAGGGGGGGGGGGCGCCCACAGGCCGCCTGGAGCCCCTGTGGGTCCCCCCGGCTGTACTTTGGCCGCACGGTAGCTCCTGGAACGCTGATTTTTATATATTTTTTCTGGATTTTTCTGGGCAGTTCTCGAAACGTGAAAACCTGAAATACAAAAACAGCCGAAAACAGAAACTGGCACTGGGGTGCACTGGATTAGTAAGTTAGTCCAAATATGATCAAAAGTGTATGGAAGTGTATGAATATCATAGCAATATCACCCAAAAGTGGCATGGAGCAAGCAGAAATTGTAGATACGTTTTGGACGTATCAGCACGATACAAGGATAGATCTAGGTATTGCCATAATGATAAGATATATCGCGAAAATTCATCTCATATTCCCTACGTTCAGCAGAAAGTTTTCTTTGAGGCAAGCAAAAGCAATCAAAAGGGCTAAATTTAATGGGACAAAAGTCCCCCATATCAAGCTCAGGAGGTATAGGTTCCTCTTTTGGCCCTTTATAGTGTACAACCAATTCATCATTATAGGCATTCTTTTGGCAGAAGGTCATGAGCCTTCGCTCAAGGGAAAAATATAACCCATTATTTTGAATAGCAAAATTATCATTCAATTCAGAAATTTTATCAACCAAGACATCGGTAGGAACCTTTTTTCTAAGGTTTTCACGAAAAGTAACATGATCAGGAGCTCGCAACCGCATTATGTCTTCTTGATTAAATAAGATAGCCTCTATGGGAGGTCGACCAGCATCTACCCCGCAATGAGCAAAGATTTCTTTGGCATCTTTCATGATAAATCTGAATTCATGGGCCAAAAATATAGTAGCTGCACGCTTAACAGAAGAATGCTCGATGTTGGAAAATTCGAGAAAGATTCTCTGAATACAAGGATGCATATGGATAAATTGCCTTTCGATTTCAACTACAAGCATAGATATGGCATCCGCAAGGCTACTAGTTCTATGAATAACTAGACCATAAAGACGCGCGTTGATGCGCCCGTCCATTCTAAAATAATAATAACAATAAGTCATAATAATAATCATAATATTTATAGATGAGAAATAATTGGAACTTTAAAATCATTGATTGAGAAGAAACATGTTTGTGCCCCTAGCATAGATATTTTACCAACAAAAAATAGCATCCAATTGAGGAGTGCAATATGTATATAGGGAGAGATCGGAATATGAATAGTTTATTAGTTGGATTAATTATCCACTCACCACATGAAGGAAATAACGTATAGGGCATATGGTGTCTTAATTATAGCTAGTCATGAAGACAATTACTTGCGTAGAAGGCAAATGACCTCCCCAAACCTTGTTATATAGGAAGAGTCGTAGAGAATATTATTAAAACAATTAATTAGCCACTCAGTATATGAAGGAAGTAACGTACTGGGGATAATCTTTGACAGACATTAGCAATAGGGTAACCGTTTTTTGTTTGCTTTGCGTATTTAGGAACTGAAAGAGGTGTCCTCAGGCTCTAGTTAGACACAACATTCGACTGAACAAGAACTAACAACATCTCATACCTTGCATCCATCTCTGCAGGACTAGCACTTATCAGTTTTTTGTGCCACATGGAAATACGAAACCTCTCTACAAAACTTAGTAGACTACACCAGCCTATATGCTGAAGATCTGGATAGTATTAATACTATCTAATATCCTTGCACATTGTTTCTGTAAAAACTCTCAAATCATGATATAGAGTATACTACTGAATTTCAGGGTTAGCACCTACAAGATTTAGCTGGTGTTATGTTAATCATAAACTGTTCATCATATGTACTCCCTCCATTCCAAAATTAGCAGATGCTTCCCAAATAACAAAAATTTATATAAATATCAGAAAGTTATTGCCGACGTCATTATTGGATCCAACAAGTGATAAAACTATGAGGAAAATTCTAAGGAAAGAGATAAGGAGAGATTACTTGAAAGATAGGGATAATCCTCATCTTTGACCAATCGTCTCGAAGGCTTGGGGTAAAGAAGAAGGGTTTGCTGCCGGCCGCGGCAGTGGAGATGGACAAACGGTCGTCGCGCCCGCAGCTTAGGTGTCTTCTTGCACCTGGTGTGGCTGAAACGGATAGGGTCAGGGCCGTATTTTTGTCGACGTCGACCTGGCACCAGCAGCGGCGACCACCGACAACAACGTGGGGGCGCAGCCCATAGCGTGGCGTGTTCGTGCTTCTCTCACTGGTGTGGAGTGCCGATGATTGGTGCTCTTCCTCCTTCCACTCGTAGAGCGGTAGATGACACTGACGCGGAGGTAGGTGGGCAACAGAAGTTCGCCGATGGAGGCAGCCCATCACAGACGATCCGGCGCATCAGTCGCGCAGCTCAAGCTCACCCACGGTGGAACGCCGGCGCATCAAGGAGGAAGGAAGCCGGCGCATCTAGGCGGAACAAACGCCGGCACGCAGGAATAGAGGAAACGTTTGGCTGGATAGGAAGGGAAGGATGGCACCGAACGTGTGTACGACGTGGGCTATTACCATCCTACAGGAAAGAAGTGGGCCTTGGACGGCCCGATTAAGGATAGAAACTGCAAGTCGTTCGGCGGAGCAGCAGCCCGCGAGACGGCACGCAATGCGCGAGGGCGACCAGGGACGCCCGACTTTTTTGATCTGCACCATACGTTAGACGATCCAACGACAGGGATAGTCAAATCGCCGTGGAGGCTCCTAACTAGCTATGTTATACTGTTTTTTAATAGAACCACCCATAGTGGGTGCCGCACCGGCACAAGTAAAGAAGTCTTGAAGAACTCCTTTTCCAATGATATTACCACTACCAACCCGAAACTTCTTAATATGTAAAGTGGTAGTTTCATCCGGAGGCTCAACATAGACGTTGCCCTCAACATTACTGCCCTTCTCGATAAAATCTTCCCCCATCTCAGACATGAGGTCCAGCGAACGAAAAACACATGGCAAAAAGAAGGGCAAATAAAACGGCAATGGTGAAGTGAGGGAGAGGAAAACGAGAGGCAAATAAATGTAATGCGAAGGATAAGGGTTTGTGATAGGTACTTGGTAGATGACTTTTGCGTAAGCCTCCCCGGCAACGGTGCCAGAAGTTCTTCTTGCTACTTCTCGAGCTTGCGATGTCTTCCCTCGAAGAGGAAAGGGCGATGCAGCATAGTAGCGTAAGTATTTCCCTCAGTTTTTGAGAACCATGGTATCAATCTGTCGGCGTCCTGGGAACCAGGGTACCCAGACTTGCCTGTCTGCGGTCCACGACGCGCTCCTACAAGTGGCCTGGTATGGCCCAGCTGATCCACCAGCTGCCCAAGACCCTCGCGAGGGAGCTAAGCCTCGCGAGGAGAACAACGTCAATACCTCCTCTGGAGCGGCCTCAGCAAGGTGCTCTGGAGGGGCGGAGAATCCAAGGCCGAGCCTGCCTCAGGAGGAGGCAGTGATGTCAGCAGTGACGCACCGCGCCAGCGGGTGCCAGCGTCCGCCAGCGGCGCAGTTGCCATTTCGGTGCAAAGGGGATAGCGCAGCTGCGGGTTCCCAAGGAGCATGGCAAAGGTTTCCCCTTTGGTGCAACAAGACCGAAGACCGCAAGGACGACAAGGAGGATGTCACCGTCGAGCCCACCACCGTGTCACCGCCTGATCCTTTTGCAGGCGAAGACCGCTTTTGTCAGGATAGGAACGTCCTTATGTTCCCGCTCAAAAATGGCCGTTGTGGGACCCCTTCCCGCCTAAACATTTCGGGGCAAGAGGACCCTGGCCGCCTATATAAGTAGCTAGAACCCCCACTATGGAGGAGGGGTCGAACAAGTCGAGTCAAGTCGAACCAAGCCTAGCCAAGTAGAGGAGACCCACAAGCTCTGCCACCACGCAAAGGAGCAAGAACACTTGCCTCCTGATCCTCCTGAGCTTGCCTCCCGAGCTCAGGAACCACTGTACTAGCTCATATTTCAACCCTCCTGAGGCTAATCCACCAAAGCAGGAAGTAGGGTCTTACACCACACGGTGGCCCGAACCTGGGTAAACTCTTGTGTGTTCTATCTGTTGTTTGCTTGAATCCCTCCACCGAGACGAGAGCGAGATGCTAGGTAGACGTGAGTGGGAGAGATCTTTGTTCACGCCCCTATGTTCGAACTTCTTGGGTTTTGCGGAGCCCTGAATCCGACATTTGGCACGCCAGGTAGGAGGCGTGTCGAAATCTCGCCTCTCCGACGAACTCGTCGCGTTCTCGTTGCCGACTCCGCTCCACAGCCATGGTGGACACACGCTGAGCTCGCGCCGCCCGCCGCGCCGCGAACGTCGCTCAGACGGCGCCCGCGGGCAACGGCGCACCGCTCCGCCCCAACTCGCCGGTCGCCAACGCCGCCACTGACCCGGCCGTCCACGAGGAGCGGGACTCGTCGCTACCACCGTCCGTGCGACGAGTTGGCCGCACGGCAATGCCTTCACCCTCGCCAGTCGCGGCGTCGTCCTCGCTGGTCCGCTGCGGGCCGGTCTACCAGCAGCTTGCGCTGCTGATGGCACGGGAGCTCTTGCGCTATCGCCCAGCAAATGACCTCTACGACGAGTGGCTCCACCGCATCACCGAGCTCGTCAACGCCGCCAAAGAAGCACCTGCACCAACGCACTCCTCACGTCTTCCGTCGCCCCCGGCGGGGAACGAAGGCCACGGGGTCCCGGCTCCGCCTCCACTCTACCGTGCCGGTCAGGGGGTCCGGTGCAAGGCTCCTCAACGTGAGCAACCCCGCAGAGCCCATGCGCACGGCGAGGAGAGCTGCCAGGTGATTTCGCATCCCCATGCAGGGGCTCACGGGCCCCGTGGCCCGCAGCGCCCAGACCGCGCGCCACAGGAGGTGGTGGCGCCAGCACCCCAAGAACCAGCACTGCAGGCGCAGGGGGCGCCTGCGATCATGAGCATGGCTGGGTGTCGCACCCTATCTCCTGAGCTACGGCGCCTCGTCTGGCCCAGCAAGTTCAAGCCGGACCCGCCTCCGCGCTACGACGACACCACCGACCCCACGGAGTTCCTCCAACTCTACGAGCTGAGCATCGAGGCGTCCAATGGCACCGAGCAGGTCATGGCGAACTGGTTCCCCATGGCTCTCAAAGATGGCACACGCTCCTGGCTCCTGAACCTCCCCGTGGGATCCATCTCCTCCCGGGAAGAGCTTCGCGAGCGTTTTGTCGCCAACTTCCAAGGCACCCGTGACCGAGCCCCGGCAGCTGCTGATCTGCGCCGCGTGAGGCAGCAGCCGGGAGAGACCCTGCAAAAGTACATCCAACGCTTGAACACCATGCGCCTCCGGATCCCTAGGGTCTTGGACGAGGCCATCATCTCAGAGTTCTCCGACGGCGTCCGCGACGTCAGTATGAGGGAGGAGCTCGCCATTCACGAGGACCTGTGCACAGCCCTCGAGATGTTCAAGCTCGCGGCAAAGTGCGCCAGGGCGGAGGAAGGACGCCTCTCCCTCCAGGAGCTGCCTGAGGCGGAGGCGGACGACAAGAAGACCAAGGCCAAAGAATCAAAGCGTAAGGGACCCGTCGTGCTGGCTGCGGAGCCAGAAGTGAAGCGTGGCTGCGGCTACGATGACCTCCCCAGAGACAACCGACCATACTTCGTCTTCGACAACGTCCACAGCCACAACACTAACGACTGCCAGGAGCTCAGGGCGATGCGCGGCGGGCGCGTCGGGCAGCGCCCTGAGCGCGACAACTGCGGCTACGGCCATGGAGGAGGCCGAGGAGGAGGATGTTGGGACGGCAGGAACTCGCGCCAGGGGTGGCGCGAACAACCTCGTGAGGACCACTGGCAGGAGCAGCCTCGTGACGCCCCCTGGCGTGACCAGCCTCATGAGGGTCGCCCTCAAGGCAATGGAGGTCTGCCTCCGCTGCCACCACCGCCAAGAAGGAACGACGACGACCGCCTGGGAGATGCAGCATGGGGCTTCCAGGAGCCGCGTGCAGTAGCATGCATCTTGGGAGGAGCCCTTGCCCCGGCTTCCCATCGCATCTTCAAGCAGTTTGCCCGTGAGGTGAACGCGGTGCTTCCCAGGCATGACGCCGTGCACAACCTCAGGTGGACCAAGCAAGTCATCGCCTTCGACCCCAAGGACCAGCTCAAGTGCACTGCGGCCCCAGGCGCCCTCCCGATGCTCTGCACCCCGACCATCAGCAACGTCCTCGTGACCAAGACCCTCATTGACGGCGGAGAAGGACTCAACGTCCTCTCCGTCCAGACCTTCAAGACGCTCCAGGTTCCCTACGATCAGCTCCACCCGACCAAGCCATTCTACGGAGTCACGGATGGCTCCACACTCCCGATGGGGCAGGTCCGCCTCCCCGTCACCTTTGGTGACCGCGACAACTACCACACCGAGCTCATCGACTTCGACGTCGCCAACATCCACCTCCCGTACAACGCCATCCTTGGGTATCCTGCCCTCGCCAAGTTCATGGCGGCGACCCATCACGGCTACAACGCCCTCAAGATGCCTGGGAGCGGCGGAGTCATCACGATCGCCTCCGACGAGAAGGAAGCGGTGCGTTCCCTGGAGCGCGCCTACCAGACCACGGCGGTCGAATGCTCCGATGAGGATGGAGCCGTCCTCACCCTGCAGACCGCCCCCAAGAAGAAGAAGAACATACCCGTCAACAGACCTCAGGACGCAGGGGCTCCTGACGGCCTGGCCTCAGGACTCGCGCCTGCTGACGAGGCGCCCTCCACCCTTGCATAGGGGGGCGCGCTCGATGCCCCACTCGTGACGGGCTCGGGGGCTCTCCTCTGGAGTGTCTCCAGACTGACCGGCGTCTCGAGCGAGGTGTTCGGGCACCACCCGCAAGCGTGTCTTGATGTGCGTTTTTCTGAGCCCAGCGTGAACCGTTCAGCGCTGGGGGCTCAGGACTTCATCAACCAAGTTACCGAGGAACTTCAGTACACAAGACTCATCCGCGGTGGGCATAACTGCACAACCCCAAGTTCACCTGCTCGCAGCCCGAGCGACCGCTTCCGCGTCTGCGTCGACATCGTGGGTCTCAACCGAGCCGCCTCTCAGGAGCCCTTCTGGCCGACGGCGGTCGGCCAGAGGAGGGCCCTCCCCTGTAGCTACGTCCGCACACTCTTTGGCTTCCGCAACGCAGCTGCCACATTCCAACATCTCGCGCAACAGGCCTTGGGGGCTCGGGAGGCTCAGTGGCAGGCGGTCCGGACGGAGCGAGGACCGGACCCGCGCGGCCACTGAGAGCCTTCAGAGCCCCTCGGCCTCAGGAGCCCGACGATCCTCAGGAGCGACCCGCATGGCTCGCGTCTTCAGCTGCCCCAACTCTTCTTCGACAAGTATCAGGTGACGCTTCAGGTATCCAATCGAGGGCGCCACTCGGGCTGCATCATCCTCAGATTGCTGGGGGCTGTCCCCCCGCAGTTGTCTCCCTTTTTTGCATGGTCAAGGCTAGTTGTTTCTTTCCATTCACATTATCTACATGCTTGGCGTCCTCACCGCCACTAAGGTCATGAGCCGTTGTGAGCCCGCTCGCGACCGTCCCATGATTAAGGACTGGCACGACATTTGTGCTCGGGTCCGTCCCTGCAGCGTCGCTAAACCCAAGAGCTGGGCTCTGTCTCACGAGCCATTCCCGTGACGTCACCTCCCGTGGTCCTTGGTTCCTTGTTCTCGCATGGGCTAATCGTGGATGGCTAAGTAGCGGCCCGTGGCAGGTGCCTCGCTCATGCGAGAACCACACGTCGGTTGTTTTTCTTTTGGATCGTCGCATGAGAAGACTGGGCACGACGTCTGTGCTCGGGTCCGTCCCTGCAGCGTCGACAAATCCAGTGGCTGAGCTCTGTCTCGCGAGCCATTCCCATGACATCACCTCCTGGGGTCGCTGGTGCTGCGGCCTTCTCATGCGATACCCTCTAGACATGCACTCGGCGCAGGTCGACACAACACCTCTCTTTTCACATTTTACAGAAGAAGACTCAGGCGCAACCCGCCTCAGGGTAGGGTCTCGTGAGTGATGCGTAAGATCACGAGAACTTCCTCAGAGTCGTTTAGCTCGTCCTGAGGAGGGCCCATATACACCTTGGCTATCCTACCGTGGAAGCCACGTGTCAGGACGGGGCTATACACGCCCCGGAGTCTCTCCCAGTGGGAGGCTCCCTCCCACGGTCCACTAGAAGTACCAAGCTCCGCGCTGGCAGATCCAACCGAGGAGCGGTTATGCCCACGAACCAGTGGAAGCACCAAGCTCCGCGCTATCTGCTACGGCCGTGGCGCGGTTATGCCCACACTCCGCGCAAGTGTGGTAGCTCTATGCTCCGCGCTAGTTATAAACAACTGAGGGCGGCCCCCAGTGGTCGCACCAACCTCAGGGAGCTTTTCAGCTCACGACGCTCACAGCTTCTCCTTGGACAGGTGTCGCGAGGGGGGTTAGGCACGGGGGCTATGCTCAGGTCACGCCTGGCAGACGCCACCCTACCAGGTGCCCAGACACCTGGCCTTCTCGCGCCCCCATCCCAGGCGAAGGCTCGTGGGAAAGGTATGGTGCTCGTTCTCCTTCATGAGAGCCGTTCGTACGTCAAAGGGGACCCCTAGGCATCGCGACCCAGGGGCCTAACTAGCCATGTAGCCCCTCATCCCTTGAGTCTAGTTATGACGATAACCCCGGTCACCCGGAAGGCTCAATGGCGATCGAGGTATGCGCGGGGTTGGGCCCTGCCGACGCAGAACACAAACGGGATCGCTTGAACGTCAAGGGGGACCCCTGGGCATCGCGACCCAGGGGCCTCACTAGCCATATAGCCCCTCATCCCTTGAGTCTTGTTATTACGGTAACCCCGGTCATCCGGAGGTCTCAATGGCGATCGAGGTATGCGTGGGGTTGGGCCCTGCCGACGTAGAGCACCTAAGCAAACATGAAAGGAAGCAAGCATGGAAATCATCTAGCTATTACAATAATGCCAAGTTTTTCAGATTCAAACAAAGTTCTTACGCCTCCCCGAGGCACTCGCACTTCTCTCTCTGAACAGGAACGGATCAGGCATTGCCGAGCGCATCATCACCGGTCTCCACCTGATCGGCTGCGGTAGCAGTGGCCTGGAGGAACGCCTCCACCAGCGCCGTGACCTTCGCCCGCAGGGCCTCGGTAGCCATGCCCTCCATGGCTTTTGTCACGGGCTCGGACAATGAGGCCATTTCAAGGGTGGGGTCGCGAAGACTTAGGTGGCTGCACACCTGCGTCAGGACCAATGTAAGGAGCGTGCGGCTCTCGACGTCGGCTAACTGGCCAATTGCGGCCCCAACCTTGCGCAGGGACTTCACAAGCGCAGCAAGGAGCCCGGCAGGGCCTCCCTCCGGGGCGGCCAGCGGTTTCTTGAACCCCTCCCCGTAGGCAGCCTGCAGCGCCTTGCGGGCCTCAAGGTCGAAGGCGGCAAGGGCCTCGGGACTCACCACTGCTGAGGCTGCAAGGGCATCCTCCTTGTCGCGAGCGGCTTGGGTCGCCCTGCCTTCTCAACTTCAATTTCAGCTTCTCTAGGGCCGCACGATCAACAAGCTGCTCCTGTTGCAGCTGGGACGTCTCAGTCTTCTGCGCCTCGAGCTCCTTCTCCAACCTCTTGAGCTCCAGGGCGCGCCCAGTGCCTTCCTCGCGAAGGGCCCCAACTCGCTCTCCGCCTTGAGGCAGCGCTTCTCGAAGGACGCGGTGTTGTCTCGCGCAGTGTCGCGAGCCCGCGTGGCCGCCATAGCTTCCTCTCGACCCTTGGCGGCGACCGTCGAAGTCTGGTCCCAGGAGGTCCGCGCAGACTCGTCTGCCAGGAGCCACCCGCGGATCAGCCCCAGGCGCCCTTCCATCAGGTGGCCATCACCATCTTGCAGTTCGACGCAAAGCCGACCCAGCGCGGCGGAGGCAGCCTCCAAGGTCTCAGGACCAGGCTGCGCCGGCTGGCGCATGGGCACCGACAAGACCGACTACTCGACTAGGGGCTCGGGGGCTCCGGCCCCCCTCGCCAGAGTAGCCGGAGCAGAAGCCACTGCGACCTCGTCGGAGGCAGGGACGCCCTCGAGCGACACCGCCGCCGCATGCTCGGTGGCCTGGTCGACCAAGGCGCCCAGCATTGCGGCATCCTTCCCTGAGGTTGCATCAGCAGCGGGAGGGGCAGGGCATCGCGACATGACCTCCCCCTTCGCCTTCTTCATCACACCTCCCAAGCTGCTGCGTCAGGAGAAGCACATCAGGGACACGACAACTAAGGATAGACGGGAAATTGCACACTTACTCGTCGGAGGCGAGGCGCGCCCTTCTCTTCGCCAGCAGGTCAGCAGTAGCCGCTGGCCCCATGGGCGTGCTGGTAGCCCGGATTTTGGCAAGGCGCGAGGCCACAGTCCTGGGCGCGGCCGCAGTCGCCAGATTCGTTGGCACGGTACTCCTCGGCGGGGTCGCCACATTGCTTCCCCCGGATGCAGCGCGTCCGGATCGACGCGGAGTGGCCGCATGGGACCGTCCGGCGGCACCTGCGCCTAGCGTAATTGCTCTAGCGAACGCCTCGGAGGAGTCCCCCTCATCTTCCAGGGTTTCCTCTGAGCCTCCCTTGTCGCTCTCCTCGTCAGCACCAGAAGACACGTCGAACGTGGGCGGAGCGCCCACGGGCGCACCAAAACCCGACACGGCCTTCAATAGCTCGGCTTTGTCAGGGTGGCTGTACAGCGGCAGGTGGGCCCTGGGGAGGTCCTCCGGAACCATCCCGAGGAGGGTTCCCGAGGTGAACTCCAGATCATCCTCGGCCAGCACCCCTGAGTGTAGTCGGAGCCTGTCGTCGTCCCCCATCGGCTCCCACATGGGGCGCGAATGTGCCTGTAGTGGCGCCAGACGCTGCCTCAAGAACTCCTTCACGATCTGCCCCCCTTCGAGCCTCGAGCTCAGGTCGGCCTCAATCCTTGCCAGGACAGGCCCGACAAGGGGGTCGGTGAGCTTCACGTAGCTACAGCCGGCGCGCTTCGCCAGACGGGTAGTAGGCAGCGCCAGCAGAGGGTGGACGCGTTGGGCATCCAGATAGACCCACCTCTTCCGGTGGGACTCTATCTTCTTCCCGGCCATCATCAGCCGATAGCCCTGGCACTGGAAGACGAAGGAGACGCAGCCCGAGCACGGGCCATCGTCGTTTTGGCGCATGGAGAATAAATGCGGAAGAGGGTGACGGTCGGCCTCACCCCCATGAGCGCCTCACAGTAAAAGGCGAAGAGCGACAGGACGAAGATGGAGCGAGGCTGGATGTGGAGAGCGTGCACCCGGTAATTTTCCAGGATGGCGTAGAAGAACTGGGAGAAAGGTGGCACGAGCCCCACGGAGATGCTGTGGAGGAAGAAGGGGTAGCATGACTTCGGCAGGGTCCGCGTCATGGTGGATCTCGCCCAGATCCGCATCGGGCCGCGCTCGTTGTGAGCGCTCGACAAGAAAGGTTGGACCTCTGAGTAGTCCTCCTACTTGGTGATGGAGGACTCCTCAAGCGCCGCCTCAAGGGAAGAAGCAGATCCTGACGCCGGCGCAGCACCCTTGTTCCTCTTCGCCATGGCTGAAGGAGCCGAAGGACGTAGGCAATTTAGGAAGGCAAGAGGCGTAAGGGGGAGAAATCCGACCAGGGAGGAAGGAGAGCGATAACTCCCCCAGTGGAGACGGCCCCTTTTGTCAAGACGCATGGTTGCCGAGATGACGTCAGGAGCGGGGTCGCCCGCGTCCCATCCAACCTTCACGCGCCAGCCTGGCCTACAACCTTTTTGGGGCCCGCGACGCTTCGTCCTTGACTAAGGCTTCGCCCTGAAGCCAACTCCGAGCGCGCCTTGGGCTCGGGGGCTACTATCGGCGTCCTGGGAACCAGGGTACCCAGACTTGCCTGTCTGCGGGCCGCGAAGCGCTCCTACAAGCGGCCTGGTACGGCCCAGCTAATCAACCAGCTGCCCAAGACCCTCGCGAGGGAGCTAAGACTTGCGAGGAGAACGACATCAAGACCTCCTCTGGAGCGGCCTCAGGAAGGTGCTCCGGAGGGGCGGAGAATCCAAGGCCGAGCCTGCCTCAGGAGGAGGCAATGATGTCAGCAGTGACGCACCGCGCCAGCGGGTGCCAGCGTCCGCCAGCGGCGCAGTTGCCATTTCAGTGCAAAGGGGACAGCGCAGCCGGGGGTTCCCAAGGAGCGGGGCAAAGGTTTCCCCTTTGGTGCAACAAGACCGAAGACCGCAAGGACGACAAGGAGGATGTCACCGTCGAGCCCACCACCATGTCACCGCCTGATCCTTTAGCAGGCGAAGACCGCTTTTGTCAGGATAGGAACGTCCTTGTGTTCCCGCTCAAAAATGTCCCTTGTGGAATCCCATCCCGCCTAAACATTTAGGGGGAAGAGGACCCTGGCCGCCTATATAAGTAGCTAGAACCCCCACTATGGAGGAGGGGTCGAACAAGTCGAGTCAAGTCGAACCAAGCCTAGCCAAGTAGAGCAGACCCACAAGCTCTGCCACCACGCAAAGGAGCAAGAACACTTGCCTCCTGATCCTCCTAAGCTTTCCTCCCGAGCTCAGGAACCACTATACTAGCTCATATTTCAGCCCTCGTGAGGCTAATACACCAAAGCGGGAAGTAGGGTCTTACACAACACGGTGGCCCGAACCTGGGTAAACTCTTGTGTGTTCTATCTGTTGTTTGCTTGAATCCCTCCACCGAGATGAGAGCGAGACGCTAGGTAGACGTGAGTGGGAGAGATCTTCGTTCACGCCCCTGTGTTCGAACTTCTTGGGTTTTGCGGAGCCCTGAATCCAACAAAATCCAATAGGAGACAACGCATGAGTCCCTCGCACCTGCACAAACAAATAAGAACTTCGCTGCCAACGTGATAAGGGGTTGTCAATCCCTTTACGATCACTTACGAAAGTGAGATCTGATAGATAGGATAGTTTGATATTTTTGGTATTTTTGGATATAAGAACAGAAAGTAAAAACAACAAAGTAAAGTAGATTGTAGATTGATATGTTGAGAATAGACCCGGGGCCATAGGTTTCACTAGTGGCTTCTCTCATGATAGCAGGTTTCTACGGTGGGTGAACAAATTACTGTCGACCAATTGATAGAAAAGCAAATAATTATGAGAATATCTAGGCATGATCATTATATATAGGCATCACGTCCGTGACAAGTAGACCGAAACGATTATGCATCTACTACTATTACGCCACACATCGACCGCTATCCAGCATGCATCTAGAGTATTAAGTTCATAAGAACAGAGTAATGCTTTAAGCAAGATGACATGATGTAGAGGGATAAACTCAAGCAATATGATATAAACCCCATCTTTTTATCCTCGATGGCAACAATACAACACATGCCTTGCTGCCCCTGCTGTCACTGGGAAAGGACACCGCAAGATTGAACCCAAAGCCAAGCACTTCTCCCATTGCAAGAACTATAGATCTAGTAGGCCAAACCAAACCGATAACTCGAAGAGACTTGCAAGGATATTATAATCATACATAAAAGAATTCAGAAAAGAACCAAATATTTCTCATAGATAATCTTGATCATTTGCCCACAATTCATCGGATCTCGACAAACACATGGCAAAAAGATTACATTGAATGATCTCCTCGAAGACCGAGGAGAACTTGGTATTGAGATCCTAAAAGAGAGAAGAAGCCATCTAGGTACTAACTATGGACCCGAAGGTCTGTGGTAAACTACTCATAACTCATGGTGAGGTGATGGTGTTGATGTAGAAGCACTCCGTGGAAGATCCCCCCTCCGGCGGAGCTCCGGAACAGGCACCAAGATGGGATCTCACGGGAACAGAAGGTTGCGGCGGTGGAATTAGGGTTTTCTCTATTGCTTCGATGTTTTCAGGGTACATGGGTATATATAGGAGGAAGGAGGGCATCGGGGGAGCAACATGGGGCCCATGAGGCAGGGGGCGCGCCCCCCACCCTCGTGGACACCACGTGTCCCCTCTGCCGTGGTTCTCAAGTCTCTCGTGAAGATATCGTTCCAAAAATATCTCTCCCGAAGGTTTCATTCCGTTTGGACTCTGTTTGATATTCCTTTTGTGCAAAACCCTGAAATAGGCAAAAAAACAACAATCTGGACCGGGCCTTTGGGTTAATAGGTTAGTCCCAAAAATAATATAAAAGTGTTTAATAAAGCCCATTAAACATCCAAAACATCATATATAATAGCATGGAACAATCAAAAATTATAGATACGTTGGAGACGTATCACTGCTCCAGCGTACACTTCCGATCCGATCTGTGAATCAACCCCAATCCATGAAACGGCTTTGAGCCAGGAAGGACTCCCTCAGAGAGGGTATATTACCCCACCAACGACCAAACTCACATCGGCGCAGAACTTATCCCTAGCCCTTGAGGCAAACCCAGAGGTCAGAGGCCAAGATTCGATCTCGACCATACTCCTTGTCGGTGTCAAACCTGGCGAATCTCGGGTAGGGGGTCCCTAACTATGCGTCTAAGGTCGATGGTTATAGGAGACTAGGGACATGATGTTTACCCAGGTTCGGGCCCTCTCTATGGAGGTAATACCCTACTTCCTGCTTGATTGATCTTGATGAATATGAGTATTACAAGAGTTGATCTACCAAGAGATCGTAATGGCTAAACCCTAGAAGCCTAGCCTGTATGACTATGGTAATGTGTCTATCCTCTCCGGACTACTCCCTCCAGTTTATATAGACACCGGGGGGATCTAGCTTACATAGAGTCGGTTACATAAGAAGGAATCTTCATAGATGGTCGCCAAGCTTGCCTTCCGGGCCAAGGATAGTCCCATCCGGAAACGGGTACGATATTCGGCCCTCATGTCTTCACAACCCATCAGTCCGGCCCATAGATGACAGGCTGGACGCCCGAGGACCCCTTAGTCCAGGCCTCCCTCAGTAGCCCCTGAACCAGTCTTCAATAACGAGGTGTTCGGCACATGAACTGTCTTCGGCATTGCAAGGCGGGTTCCTCCTCTGGTGACCTCCAAGTAATGTATTCGGCCGCTGATCCAATGTCGCTCCCCTCGGCTTCTGCGCGTCAAATAGGACTTCCCATATATAAATATTTACTTCCGGACCATTCCAGAACTCCTCGTGACGTCCGGGATCTCATATGGGACTCCAAACAACATTCAGTAACTGCACACTAATTCCCATAACAACTCTAGCGTCACCGAACCTTAAGTGTGTAGATCCTACGGGTTCGGGAATCATGCAGACATGACCGAGACAGCTCTCCGGCCAATAACCAACAGCGGGATCTGGATACCCATGTTGGCTCCCACATGTTCCACGATGATCTCATCGGATGAACCACGATGTCGGGGATTCAATCAATTATATATACAATTCCCTTTGTCAAACGGTATGTTACTTGCCCGAGATTCGATCGTCGGTATCCCAATACCTCATTCAACCTTGTTACCGGCAAGTCACTTTTACTCGTTCCGTAACACATCATCCCGTGATGAACTCTTTGGTCACATTGAGTGTCACAACCCTAGTTCTGGTATGCACTAGGCTAGTCTTGATGTTTGCATCATGTTTAAATTTCAAATGAAATTGAATTGAGGACATGTGAAAGCCTCAGAAATATTTTTGAAAATGACCTAGATATAAATTGCTCCAAAAAGGTCCAAGAAAATGTTCATGTTGCTCTCTGAAAATATTGGTATGACATAAAAATCAAACCAATATTATTAGGAGCTCATAAATATTTATTTTGGGCTTTTGGAATTAATGCAATAAATATTTGCACTGGATATATATATTTAATATATATTTTATATATGTCC
This sequence comes from Secale cereale, assembly GCA_902687465.1. Classification (NCBI taxonomy): domain Eukaryota; kingdom Viridiplantae; phylum Streptophyta; class Magnoliopsida; order Poales; family Poaceae; genus Secale; species Secale cereale. The sequence goes on along the minus strand of LR738713.1, from coordinate 720,247,216 downwards.
AATAATTCTGGAATTTGTGTGGGGCCTTGGAATACTCCTTCTAGTCCCTGCAAAATTATCAGAATAATTTAAATGATTTTCTTTAAAATCAAACAAATGTCAGAAAAATAGAAAACAGAAAAGGAAAGGAAAACTTACCTTACCTGGACCACTTGCTGGCCTGGCGCTGGGCTGGCCCGGCTGCCAGTCGTCATCCTCCTGGCGACGACAGGAGGCAGGGGCACGCGCCCGCAGCTCTCGCGCATGGCCGCCACGCCTCCTGCGTGCCTGCCCTCCCCCTCGCCGCTCTGGACGTCTCGAGGACGCCACGCGACGCATTGAACCCCCTCGCACTCTTCCCCGTCCTCTTCCCCCTCCTCTGCTCTCTCCTCCGCTCGGACCCGAGCGCGTCGTCGCCGCCGTTCACCGTTGCCGTAGCCACCGCCTCCCCCTCGCCTCTCCGACGAGCCCCCGAGCTCCGCCTCGCTGCCGTGCACCTCTACGCCGAACCGCAGGACCCCGGACGCCCTGAGGCCTCGTCCTCGAGCTCATCCTCTCCGCACGGCCACCGGACACCGTCGACGAATTCGCCGCCTCCGATGCGTCCCCGAGCCCACTGACCCTCCCAACAGACTCGCGGTGAGCCCCCGGATCGTTTCCTCCTTCTTCCCTGGTCGCGCTCGACCTCTAGGCCATATCTCCGCTGATGCCGAGACCTCCCCGCCGTCGGCCATGTCGCCACCATGGACACTGCCACCTAGGGCCATAGCTGAGCACACCACCATGCTCAGTGCAACGCCAGGACCCCAAAACCATCACCTATTGTTCCTGCCGTGCACCACAGCGTCGAAACCGCCGGCTCCCGAACTCCGGCCGCCGCCGCACAGCTCGCCGGCGCCACTCCGGCCACTCCCCGGCCGCGCCACCACCACGGTTGGATGCGGACGAGCGTCTGCATCCCGTAGTTGTACTCCGCACGCCAAATTACGCCCCGTAGGCGAATCCCGCGGATCACCGCCGCGTTCGGCCTCGCCGGCGGGTTTGACCCGCTGACCGGCGTGGTTTGACCCCACGGTCTAGTTGACCTTCTCTCTATCTCTCACTGACATGTGGGCCCTGCCCAGCTAATTAGTTGTTAGGATTAGTATTAGTGCTAATTAACTTAGTTAGGTCAGTCCTATAGTCACTGACTAGTGGGCCCTGCTCAGTTAGTTAGGGCTAACTAACTTAGTTAGTTTGCTGAGCCACTGACGTGTGGACCCTACACGTCAGGTTTGACCTGATTTAGCGCTGCTGACTTGCTGACGCGAGCATGATGCAGTGCTGACGCAATAAACAATTTTCTGGAATTGTTTTTGTTTAGGAAAATCCAGAAAATTGTTTAAACTTCAAAAAATCACAGAAATTCAACCGTAGCTCAGAATGAAATAATTTATATATGAAAAATGATCAGAAAAATATGAAGAATCTGTTTATGGCATTTTCATGCATGTTAAACCAACTTATACCTGCTATATAGGTGAAAACACAGAAATGGCACTTTTAAATGTTAACTTTGGAATTGCATTTGAACCCTTGGTTCAAATGGACTTATTTCAAATAGAATGCTAGTTGCATTAGCTCAAATAACATCACATCTTGATGCCATGTTCATGCATCATATTGTTGCATATGCTTGTGTTGATAGTCGGCACCGTTCTTCTCGATAGGTCCAGCTCCGGAGACCGTTCCAGAGTACCTGTCAGAGGAGCAGTGCTCTGCAAATTGTCTTACCAGGCAAGCAAACCCCTTTGTTCATTCCGATACAATCCTACTCTCTCGCTCCTGCTCCCTGTTATTGCATTAGGACAACAATGATTCAACTGCTACTTTATGCTGCAGTAGTTGAACCCATTCCTCTGCATGACCTGTCATTGCCACAGTAAATAGTTGAAACCCACTAGCATGTGTAGGAGTTGATTGAAGCCATGTTGTGATCTTACCATGCCTTGCTTGCTATTGCTTAGAGTGTGTCAGGTCTAATTCATTGGGAATGAATTGGAGTGCAGTGATATGTTCTGATGCTGAACGTTAAGTGTGTGAACACGATTTGGTAAAGGTAGCAGTGAGAGGCCATGTAGGAGTACATGGTGGGTTGTCTCACAGGAACCGTCCTTAAGCACCGAGTTCTGTGTATGTTGTCCAATGACTAGCTACTACCACACATTGGGTTCCGGTAACTCGACCCCTCTCGGCTTATTAATCAACTTGATTTCTGTCCAGGAGTCGCAACTAGTTTCTGGTGTTTGTAGGTAGTGTTATTTCTCTACCAAGTGGCACCCGACAGGGTGGGCTTGGGACAGACTAGGCACACGTGGCCCGGTGTACCGAGTGGCACCCGGATGGTGGGCTCGGGAACCCTGTACACATCGTTTGGGGCTGTGATGGAAACCTCGGCCGGACTCCTTGCGGATGGAACCCGAATAGGCGATAAACCTGGACTAGAGTCTTGTGTGGTTAGTCAGGTCGTGGCCGACACCCTCGCCAGGCTTCCGCTTGAAGGTTGCCGAGATACACGTTGTGTACATGGCGGTAAGTGGCGAGAGCGCGTGTGAAGAAGTACACCCCTGCAGGGTTTATCATGATCTATTCGAATAGCCGGGTCCACGGTTATGGACTTCTTGGATGCTTACGTGGTACATAGACAACTGAAAGTGGATACTATAAAATACTCAAGACAAGTGTGAGTGCTATGGATGGCCTTCTCATAGGGAGATGGGGATGAATACATAGTGGTGTATTTGGTGGTGATTAGTGGACTCGTGTGCGCCACCTCAAAGAGTTACCAGCAATCGTAGTACAGGATAGCCATTGAGTCAAAGCTGGCTTGCTGCAACTAAACCCCACTATGCCTTCTTGATACAAATGCATGTATGATAGGATCTGATGTAAGTCTTGCTGAGTACCTTTGTACTCATGTTTGCTTAATTTATGTTTTGTGGATGAGACTTCCGTCTCTCTAGTAGTTCCGCTTGGACTTCGACAAGTAGCTTGTTACCTCAGCTACGATCTTGGACGAGTGTTGTAGATAGTCAGGCTCTCCAGCCTTTTTCATTTGTAGATGCCTGTACTCAGACATGTTGTGCTTCCGCTTGTTGCTTGTATGCTCTGAATGTTGGGTCATGAGACCCATGTTTGTAATATCTGGATCCTCGAAGCCTAATGAATAAATACTTTGTTTCTTAGAGTCTTGTTGTGACGCCATGTTGTATTTGCACATATCGAGCATATTGTGTGTATGTTATTGAAATGCTTGGTATGTGTGGGATCCGACACCTAGTTGTTTACCCTTGGTAGCCTATCTTACAGGGAAATGTCTCCTAGTGCTTCCACTGAGCCTTGGTAGCTTGCTACTGCTCCGGAACACTTAGGCTGACCGGCATGTGTCCTTCTTCGTTCCTGTGTCTGTCCCTTAGGGGAAATGTCACGCGTTGTTCCTTTAAGTCCTTGTAGCTTGCTACGACTTGGGTTCATACGTTGATGACCGACACGTTCGTTGCTGGGTCATGTATGCCTGTCTCTGTAATTTAGTGCCACTTTTGGTTTATAACTGGTCATGTCGGCCCGGGTTCTCTGTCATATGGATGCTAGCTACACTATCATATACGTGAGCCAAAATGTGCAAACGGTCCCGGGCCAGGTAAGGTGGCACCCATGGAGATACCGTGCGTGAGGCCGCAAAGTGATATGGTGTGTTACATGCTAGACCGGTGTGACTTAGGATCGGGATCCCGACAGCTTTGGTATCAGAGCCTGACTGACTGTAGGATTACCAAGCCAAACTGGTCGAAGTTGAGTCTAGAAATTCTTTAGTTATATAAGGGGACTGATTGTGGAAGGGAACGTAAGGCTCTTTTTACTCCTTATACCTGATGTCTTCTGATCTGAGTCATCCTACCTTTCCTACGGGGTTAAGGAACTAGGCTATCTCTTCCGTCTATCAGGATCACGTGTTACTACTCTGTAGTTCCTTAGGATTGGTTAATCAGAGTCCTACTCCTGTTTTCAAGTTCTTCCGGTGTAGTTTGTTTAGTACTATCACAGAACCTTGAGTGTTGATGTTGAGTTGTTGTACTACCCTTTGATAGTAGGATGTCTCATTTTGAGCATGTTACTGCCGTTATGCTGCCGGAATTATCCTAGTAGTTCGAGAGATACTCATTTCTTGTCCTACCTTCTACATCCTGGTTGATGCTGATTCTGTCCTTGGTTTCATTTCTTAGGATGTCGTCAGTTACCCGAGGTTCAGTTGCTCGTATAAAGAACCACGGAGGTGGTAGGAATGAGGAGGATCCTCCCGACCAGCCTTCGTTGGTAGAGGTCATGTTGGAGATGGAGAGGAACAAGCGAGAGTCTAACCGCTTGTTGGCACGTATTAAGGAGGGCACCACACATCAATGCAAAGAGTCAGCAACCATCCATGACTTCATTCGTCTGAAACCACCCACCTTCCATCATCCCATTGAGCCGCTCGATGCAGATGACTGGCTCCGTAGTATCACTCACAAGCTGCGTTCTGCGAACGTAGCTGAAGAGGACAAGGTCATCTATGCCACATATCACCTGGAAGGTCCTGCTAGTCTTTGGTGGCAGAACTACGAGGCCATGATTCCAGCTGGCCAGATTCCTACCTGGAGAGATTTCACTGAGGCTTTTCGTGAGCATCACATTCCTCAAGCTCTCATCGATCGCAAAAGAGAAGAGTTATGTAGTCTTACCCAGGCTAAGATGGTTGTTGATGCTTACAGTAGAGAGTTTGAAAACCTCGCCCGCTATGCTACAGAAGAAGTGTCCACGGACGCCAAGAAGCAGGCTGGATTCTGGAAGGGTCTCAACCCCAAGCTGCGTCGTGATCTTCACTTGCATCATTGCGGTACATTCCAGGCTCTTGTGAACAAGGCCATCAATGCAGAGACCGCTCAGCTCACTTACGACGAGTCTCGTAAGCACACCCGTGATTTGGGATCTTGCTCTGGCACTAGTTCCCAGAAGCGCCGGATTTGGGTTCCAAACTCCGTTCTTCCACCCAGATATTCTCCGAGGCCATCTTATGAGGTGCCTCATCCAGTTCAGTCTTATGCTCCACCCAAGCCCATTGGTAAACCGCTTGTCAATGCGGGTCCACGACCTACCTCAGGGACTTGCTTCACATGCGGAAAGCCAGGACACTATGCACATGACTGCTCTCAGGCCAATCTTGCTCCACCCCAGCCCGAGAAGTCCGTTCTTCGTGGTAAGCCACCATGCAAGACGATCAGTGCCAATCCAGCTCCCACTAAACATGGACGTGTGCATCACGTCTCAGCTAAAGACGCTCATGATGATCCAAATGTCGTTCTTGGTACACTCCTTGTCAATTGCCATCCGGCTTCGGTTCTGTTCGATACCGGAGCATCTCACTCCTTCATATCTGAAGGCTATGCCCGTTTGCACGACATGTCATTTTGTGATATGCCAACTCCGCTCGAAATTCAAACCCCAGGGTCTTGATGGCAAACTACCAGAATAAGCCATGGTAATGGAATCCTTGTTGACATACTTGTATTCCTTGCCTCACTCATAGCCCTCAAGTCTTCAAATATTAACATCATCTTGGGTATGGACTGGATGACAGCTCATCATGCCAAGATTGATTGTTACACTAGGTCTGTTCAGCTTACACATCCATCTGGCAAGATAGTCAATGTCTCCACTAGAGTTGCAAAGCGTCAACACTATTCTCTTAATGCCAGCCCCCTCCCAGACCTTGAAGATATCCCGGTAGTCCGTGACTTTCCGGATGTCTTTCCAGAGGAACTACCAGGTGTTCCACCTGACAGGGATGTAGAGTTTGTCATAGATCTTATCCCAGGAACTGTTCCAATTTCTAGGAGACCTTACAAGATGGCACCCCTAGAACTAGCTGAGCTTAAGAAACAACTTGATGAGTCCTTGCAAAAGGGTTTCATCCGTCCTAGTTCTTCTCCTTGGGCTTGTCCCGTCCTCTTCGTCAAGAAGAAGGATGGCACGGAACGGATGGTTGTAGATTATCGTCCCGTTAATTTGGTGACGATAAAGAACAAGTATCCTCTCCCCAGGATCAACGACCTGTATGATCAGCTCGCTGGATCCTCAGTCTTCTCCAAGATGGATTTGAGTTTAGGCTACCATCAAATCAAGATCAGAAACGGAGACATTCCTAAGACGGCTTTTGTCACTCGTTATGGTCAGTACGAGTACACCGTCATGTCTTTCGGTCTAACCAATGCTCCAGCCACATTCTCTCGCTTAATGAACTCGATCTTCATGGAGTACTTAGATAAGTTTATCGTGGTTTACCTCGATGATATTCTTATTTACTCGAAGAACGAGGAAGAGCATGCTGAACACCTTAGACTTGTGTTGGAAAAACTTAGAGAGCACCGCCTTTATGCCAAGTTCTCCAAGTGCCAATTTTGGTTGCCAGAAGTGACCTATCTCGGCCACGTAATCTCTGGTAAGGGCATCGCTGTCAACCCCGAGAGAGTTCAGGCCATCCTTGATTGGACTCCACCTGAAACAGTTAAACAAGTTAGGAGTTTCCTTGGTCTAGCCAGCTATTGTCGCCGCTTTGTTGAGAACTTCTCGAAAGTGGCCAAACCTCTCACGGAACTTCTCAATAAAGATAAAAAGTTTGAGTGGTCCCCACAGTGTGAGCACAGTTTTCAGGAACTGAAAAGACGTCTGACTTCTGCTCCCATACTTGTGCCACCGGATTTCTCTAAGGACTTTGTTATCTATTGTGATGCCTCACGATAGGGACTAGGTTGCATTCTTATGCAGGATCGTCATGTGATTGCCTATGCATCTTGACAGTTGCATCCACATGAGGAAAATTATCCTACACACAATCTAGAGCTTGCAGCTATAGTCTATGCACTTAAGACATGGCGACATTGCCTTCTTGGTAATCGTTGCGAGATCTACACCGATCACCAGAGTCTCAAGTATATCTTCACCCAGCCAGATTTGAACCTTAGGCAAAGACGTTGGTTGGAGTTGATCTCAGATTACGACTTAGGGATTACTTACACCCCAGGCAAGGCCAATGTTATGGCCGATGCCTTAAGTCGTAAGTCATATTGCAACAATCTCTTGTTGCAGCAGGGCCAACCACTTCTCCATGAGGAATTATGTAAGCTTAACCTTCACATTGCTCCTCACGGATTCCTTTCAACCTTGGTGGCAAAACCTACTCTTATGGATCATATCATAGAAGCCCAAAAGCATGATACGGGGATTACCCGGATCAAGAGAAATATTGCCAAGGGTATTGGTGGATGTTTCTCTATGGATGATCGGGTGTTGTGTTCTTTGAGACTCGCTTGGTGGTTCCCAAGAAGCAACATCTGCGACAACTGATCCTTAAGGAGGCTCATGAATCTCCTCTCACGATTCATCCCGGTAGTACTAAGATGTATCAGGACCTACGCCAGAGGTTCTGGTGGACTAGGATGAAGAGAGAAATTGCTGAGTTCATTGCTAAATGTGACGTTTGTCGTCATGTTAAGGCAGAACATCAAAGACCTGCTGGCACCCTTCAGCCCTTAGCTATTCCTGAGTGGAAATGGGATAAAGTTGGTATGGACTTCATCACCGGCTTTCCCAGGACCAAGAGAGGGAATAATGCTATCTTCGTAGTCATTGATCGTCTGTCCAAAGTGGCTCACTTCCTACCTGTTCGAGAGAGTATCACTGCTAGTCAGCTTGCTGACTTGTATATTTCTCGAATAGTGTCACTTCATGGTGTGCCACTAGAGATCAATTCAGACCGTGGTAGTTTTTTCACTTCTCATTTCTGGGAAAGTTTCCAGACTGCCATGGGCACCCATCTTTCTTTCAGTACCGCTTTCCACCCTCAATCAAGTGGTCAGGTGGAACGGGTCAACCAAATTCTCGAAGACATGCTTAGAGCTTGTGTTATCTCTTTCGGTATGGATTGGGAGAAATGTCTTCCCTTCGCCGAGTTTGCTTATAACAATAGCTATCAATCCAGTCTCAAGAAAGCTCCTTTTGAGATACTCTATGGACGAAGATGTCGAACACCTTTGAACTGGTCAGAAACCGGTGAAAGACAATTCTTTGGACCGGACATGATCCAGGAAGCAGAAGAGCAAGTTCGCATCATTCGTGAGAATTTGAAAACAGCTCAATCTTGTCAAAAGAGCCAGTATGATCGTCATCATAAGGAAGTGGCTTAAGAAGTTGGCGACAAAGCTTATCTTCGGGTTACCCCTTTGAAGGGTACCCATCATTTCGGTATCAAGGGCAAGTTGGCTCCTCGTTACATTGGCCCTTTTCGCATTCTCGCTAAACGAGGAGAGGTTGCCTACCAGCTGGAACTACCCCCACATCTTTCTCGAGTACATGATGTGTTCCACGTCTCTCAACTCAGGCGTTGCTTCTCGGATCCCATCCGCGGAGTGGACCACGAAACGCTTGATCTCCAAGATAACCTCACATATCGAGAGTACCCCATTTGCATTCTGGATCAAGCAGAGCATGTCACTCGACGATATAACATCAAGTTTCTCAAGGTTCAGTGATCTCATCATTCCGAGAGAGAAGCTACATGGGAGCGAGAAGATCGTCTTCGACTGGAGTATCCCACTTTCTTTCCGCCGATTCCTGAATCTCGGGACGAGATTCTTTCGAGTGGGGGCGAGTTGTCACAACCCTAATTCTGGTATGCACTAGGCTAGTCTTGATGTTTGCATCATGTTTAAATTTCAAATGAAATTGAATTGAGGACATGTGAAAGCCTCGGAAATATTTTTGAAAATGACCCAGATATAAATTGCTCCAAAAAGGTCCAAGAAAATGTTCATGTTGCTCTCTAAAAATATTGGTTAGACATAAAAATCAAACCAATATTATTAGGAGCTCATAAATATTTATTTTGGGCTTTTGGAATTAATGCAATAAATATTTGCATTGGATATATATATTTAATATATATTTTATATATGCCCAATAATTCTGGAATTTGTGTGGGGCCTTGGAATACTCCTTCTAGTCCCTGCAAAATTGTTAGAATAATTTAAATGATTTTCTTTAAAATCAAACAAATGTCAGAAAAATAGAAAACAGAAAAGGAAAGGAAAACTTACCTTACCTGGGCCACTTGCTCGCCTGGCGCTGGGTCGGCCCAGTTGCCAGTCGTCGTCCTCCTAGCGACGATAGGAGGCAGGGGCACGCGCCCACCGCTATCGCGCTTGGCCGCCACGCCTCGTGCCTGCCTGCCCTCCCCCTCGCCGCTCTGGACGTCTGGAGGACGCCACGCGACGCACTGAACCCCCTCGCACTCTTCCCCGTCCTCTCCCCCCTCCTCTGCTCTCTCCGCCGCTCGGACCCGAGCGCGTCATCGCCGCCGTTCACCGTTGCCGTAGCCACCGCCTCCCCCTCGCCTCTCCGACGAGCCCCCGAGCTCCGCGTCGCTGCCGTGCACCTCTATGCCGAACCGCAGGACCTCGGACGCCCTGAGGCCTCGTCCTCGAGCTCATCCTCTCCGCACGGCCACCGGACGCCGTCGACAAATTCGCCGCCTTCGACGCGTCCCCGAGCCCACTGACCCTCCCAACAGACTCGCGGTGAGCCCCTGGATCATTTCCCCCTTCTTCCCTGGTCGCGCTCGACCTCTAGGCCATATCTCCGCTGATGCCGAGACCTCCCCGCCGCCGGCCATGTCGCCACCGTGGACACTGCCACCTAGGGCCGTAGCTGAGCACACCACCATGCTCAGTGCAACGCCAGGACCCCAAAACCATCACCTGTTGTTCCTGCCGTGCACTGCAGCGTCGAAACCGCCGGCTCCCAAACTCCGGCCGCCGCCGCGCTGCTCGCCGACGCCACTCCGGCCACTCCCCGGCCGCGCCACCACCACGGTTGGATGCGGACGAGCGTCCGCATCCCGTAGCTGTACTCAGCACGCCAAATTACGCCCCGTAGGCGAATCTCGCGGATCACCGCCGCGTTCGGCCTCGCCGGCGGCTAAACGCCGGCGGGTTTGACCCGCTGACCGGCGTGGGTTGACCCCACGGTCCAGTTGACCTTCTCTCTATCTCTCACTGACATGTGGGCCCTGCCCAGCTAATTAGTTGTTAGGATTAGTATTAGTGTTAATTAACTTAGTTAGCTTAGTCCTATAGTCACTGACTAGTGGGCCCTGCTCAGTTAGTTAGGGCTAACTAACTTAGTTAGTTTGCTGAGCCACTGACGTGTGGACCCCACACGTCAGGTTTGACCTGAGTCAGCGCTGCTGACTTGATGATACAAGCATGACGCAGTGCTGATGCAATAAACAATTTTCTGGAATTGTTTTTGTTTAGGAAAATCCAGAAAATTGTTTAAACTTCAAAAAATCATAGAAATTCAACCGTAGCTCAGAATGAAATAATTTATATATGAAAAATGATCAGAAAAATATGAAGAATCTGTTTATGGCGTTTTCATGCATGTTAGACCAACTTATACCTGCTGTATAGGTGAAAACACATAAATGGCACTTTTAAATGTTAACTTTGGAATTGCATTTGAACCCTTGGTTCAAATGGACTTCTTTCAAATAGAATGCTAGTTGCATTAGCTCAAATAACATCACATCTTCATGCCATGTTCATGCATCATATTGTTGCATATGCTTGTGTTGATTGTTGGCACCGTTCTTCTCGATAGGTCCAGCTCCGGAGACCGTTCCAGAGTACCTGTCAGAGGAGCAGTGCTCTGCACTTTGTCTTACCAGGCAAGCAAACCCCTTTGTTCATTCCGATACAATCCTACTATCTCGCTCCTGCTCCCTGTTATTGCATTAGGACAACAACGATTCAACTGCTACTTTATGCCGCGGTAGTTGAACCCATTCCTCTGCATGACCTGTCGTTGCCACAGTAAATAGTTGAAACCCACTAGCATGTGTAGGAGTTGATTGAAGCCATGTTGTGATCTTACCATGCCTTGCTTGCTATTGCTTAGAGTGTGTCAGGTCTGATTCATTGGGAATGAATTGGAGTGCGGTGATATGTTCTGATGCTGAGCGTTAAGTGTGTGAACATGATTTGGTAAAGGTAGCGGTGAGAGGCCATGTAGGAGTACATGGTGGGTTGTCTCACTGGAACCGTCCTTAAGCACTGAGTTCTGTGTATGTTGTCCAATGACTAGCTACTACCACACATTGGGTTCCGATAACTCGACCCCTCTCGGCTTATTAATCAACTTGATCTCTGTCCAGGAGTCGCAACTAGTTTCTGGTGTTTGTAGGTAGTGTTATTTCTCTACCAAGTGGCACCCGGCAGGGTGGGCTTGGGACAGACTAGGCACACGTGGCCCGGTGTACCGAGTGGCACCCGGATGGTGGGCTTGGGAACCCTGTACACATCATTTGGGGCCGTGATGGAAACCTCGGCCGGACTCCTTGCGGATGGAACCCGAATAGGCGATAAACCTGGACTAGAGTCTTGTGTGGTTAGTCAGGTCGTGGCCGACACCCTCGCCAGGCTTCCGCTTGAAGGTTGCCGAGATACATGTCGTGTACATGGCGGTAAGTGGCGAGAGCGTGTGTGAAGAAGTACACCCCTGCAGGGTTTATCATGATCTATTCGAATAGCCGGGTCCACGGTTATGGACTTCTTGGATGCTTACGTGGTACATAGACAACTGAAAGTGGATGCTATAAAATACTCAAGACAAGTGTGAGTGACATGGATGGCCTTCTCGTAGGGAGACGGGGATGAATCCATAGTGGTGTATTTGGAGGTGATTAGTGGACTCGTGTGCGCCACCTCAAAGAGTTACCACCAATCGTAGTACAGGATAGCCACTGAGTCAAAGCTGGCTTGCTGCAACTAAACCCCACTATGCCTTCTTGATACAAATGCATGTATTATAGGATCTGATGTAAGTCTTGCTGAGTACCTTTGTACTCATGTTTGCTTAATTTATGTTTTGCAGATGAGACTTCTGTCTCTCTAGTAGTTCTGCTTGGACTTCGACAAGTAGCTTGTTACCTCAGCTACGATCTTGGACGAGTGTTATAGATAGTCAGGCTCTCCAGCCTTTTTCATTTGTAGATGCCTGTACTCAGACATGTTGTGCTTCCGCTTGTTGCTTGTATGCTCTGAATGTTGGGTCATGAGACCCATGTTTGTAATATCTGGCTCCTCGGAGCCTAATGAATAAATACTTTGTTTCTTAGAGTCTTGTTGTGATGCCATGTTGTATTTGCACATATCGAGCATATTGTGTGTATGTTATTGAAATGCTTGGTATGTGTGGGGTCCGACACCTAGTTGTTTACCCTTGGTAGCCTATCTTACAGGGAAATGTCTCCTAGTGCTTCCACTGAACCTTGGTAGCTTGCTACTGCTCCAGAACACTTAGGCTGACCGGCATGTGTCCTTCTTCATTCCTGTGTCTGTCCCTTAGGGGAAATGTCACGCGTTGTTCCTTTAAGTCCTTGTAGCTTGCTACGTCTTGGGTTCATACATTGATGACCGACACGTTCGTTGCTGGGTCATGTATGCTTGTCTCTGTAATTTAGTGCCACTTTTGGTTTATAACTGGTCATGTCAGCCCGTGTTCTCTGTCATATGGATGCTAGCAACACTATCATATACGTGAGCCAAAATGCGCAAACGGTCCCGGGCCAGGTAATGTGGCACCCGTGGGGATACCGTGCGTGAGGCCGCAAAGTGATATGGTGTGTTACATGCTAGACCGGTGTGACTTAGGATCGGGGTCCCGACATTGAGCTCATTATGATGATGTCCTACCGAGTGGGCCCAGAGATACCTCTCCGTCACACGGAGTGACAAATCCCAGTCTCGATTCGTGCCAACCCAACATACACTTTCGGAGATACCCGTAGTGTGCCTTTATAGCCACCCAGTTACGTTGTGACGTTTGGCACACCCAAAGCATTCCTACGGTATCTAGGAGTTGCACAATATCATGGTCTAAGGAAATGATACTTGACATTAGAAAAGCTTTAGCAGACGAACTACACGATCTTGTGCTATGCTTAGGATTGGGTCTTGTCCATCACATCATTCTCCTAATGATGTGATCCCGTTATCAACGACATCCAATGTCCATGGTCAGGAAACTGTAACCATCTATTGATCAACGAGCTAGTCAACTAGAGGCTTACTAGGGACATATTGTGGTCTACGTATTCACACATGTATTACGGTCTCCGGTTAATACAATTATAGCATGAACAATAGATAATTATCATGAACAAGGAAATATAATAATAACCATTTTATTATTGCCTCTAGGGCATATTTCCAACAGTCTCCCACTTGCACTAGAGTCAATAATCTAGTTCACATCACTATGTGATTGTAATGAATCCAACACCCATGGGGTTTGATCATATCTCACTTGTGAGAGAGGTTATTAGTCAATGGGTCTGAACCTTTCAGATCCGTGTGTGCTTTACAAATCTCTATGTCATCTTGTAGATGCAGCTACCATGCGCTACTTGGAGCTATTCCAAATAACTGCTCTACTATACGAATCCGGTTTACTACTCAGAGTCATCCGAATTAGTGTCAAAGTTTGCATCGACGTAACCCTTTACGACGAACTCTTTTACCACCTCCATAATCGAGAAAATTCCTTAGTCCACTAGTTACTAAGGATAAGTTTGACCGCTGTCATGTGATCCATTCCTGGATCACTCTTGTACCCCTTGATTGACTCATGGCATGGCACACTTCAGGTGCGGTACACAGCATAGCATACTGTAGAGCCTACGTCTAAAGCATAGGGGATGACCTTCATCCTTTATCTCTCTTCTGCCATGGTCAGATCTTGAGTCTCACCCAATGCTCACACCTTATAACATAGCCAAGAACTCCTTCTTTGCTGATCTTATTTGAACTCCTTCAAAATCTTGTCACAGTATGTATTCATTTGAAAGTACTATTAAGCATTTTTTTATCTATCCTTATAGATCTTGATGCTCAATGTTCAAGTAGCTTAATCCAGGTTTTCCATTGAAAAACACTTTTCAAATAACCCTATATGCTTTCTAGAAATTCTACATCATTTCGGATCAACAATATGTCAACAAAATATACTCATCAGAAATTCTATAGTGCTCCCACTCACTTCTTTGGAAATACAAGTTTCTCATAAACTTTGTATAAACCCAAAATCTTTGATCATCTCTTCAAAGTGTATATTCCAACTCCGAGATGCTTACTCAAGTCCTTAGAAGGATTGCTGGAGCTTTGCATACTTGTTAGCATCTTTTATGATTGACAAAAACCTTCTGGTTGTATCACATACAACCTTTCCTCAAGAAAATTTTCAATGAAACAATGTTGTGACATCCTATCTGCAAGATTACATAAATAATGCAGTAACTGCTAATACAATTCCGACAGACTCTTAGCATCACTACGAGTGAGAAAGTCTCACCGCAGTCAACTCCTTGAACTTGTCGGAAAACATCTTAACGACAAGTCGAGCTTTCTTAATGGTGATACTTACCATCATTGTTCGTCTTCCTTTTAAAATCCATCTGTACCCAATAGCCTTACGACCATCAAGTAGTTCTTCCAAAGTCTATACTTTGTTTTCACACATGGATCCTCTCGGATTTTATGGCCTCGAGCCATTTATCGGAATCCGGGCCCACCATCGTTTCTCCATAGCTCGTAGGTTCATCGTTGTCTAGCAACATGACCTCCAAGACAGGATTACGTACCACTCTAAAATAGTACGCATCCTTGTCGACCTACCAGGTTTGGTAGTGACTTGATCCGAAGTTTCATGATCACTATCATCAGCTTCCACTTCAATTGGTGTAGGCGCTACAGGAACAACTTCATGTGCCCTGCTACACACTGGTGGAAGTGATGGTTCAATAAAATCATCAAGTCTCCACCATCCTCCCACCCAATTCTTTCGAGAGAAACTTTTCCTCAAGAAATACCCGTTTCTAGAAACAATCACTTTTGCTTCCGGATCTGAAATAGGAGGTATACCCAACTGTTTTGGGTGTCCTATGAAGATGCATTTATCCACTTTGGGTTCGATCTTATCAGGCTAAACCCTTTTCACATAAGCGTCGCAGCCCCAAACTTTTAAGAAATGACAGGTTAGGTTTCTCTAAACCATAGTTCATACGGTGTCATCTCAACGGAATTACGTGGTGCCCTATTTAAAGTGAATGTGGTTGTCTTTAATGCCTAACCCATAAACAATAATGGTAATTCGATAAAAGACATCATGGTTTGCACCACATCTAATTGGGTGCAGCTATGATGTTCGGACACACCATCACACTATGGTGTTCTAGGCGGCATTAGTTGTGAAACAATTTCCACAATGTCTTAGTTGTGTACCAAACACGTAACTCAGATATTCATCTCTATGATCATATCATAGACATTTTATCCTCTTGTCACGACGATCTTCAACTTCACTCTGATATTACTTGAACCTTTCAATAATCCAGACTTGTGTGTCATCAAGTAAATATACTTAGAATCTACTCAAATCATCTGTGAAGTAAGAGCATAATGATATTCACTGCGTGCCTCAGCACTCATTGGATTGCACACATCAAATGTATTACTTCCAACAAGTTGCTCTCTTGTTTCATCTCACGGAAAATGAGGCCTTTCAGTCATCTTGCCCATGTGGTATGATTTGCATGTCTCAACTGATTCAAAATCAAGTGAGTCCAAACGTTCCATCTGGATGGAGTTTCTTCATGCGTATAAACCAATAGACATGGTTCGCATGTCTCAAACTTTTCAAAAAACGAGTGAGTCCAAAGATCCATCAACATGGAGCTTCTTCATGCGTTTTATACCAATATGACTCAAATGGCAGTGCCACAAGTATGTGGTACTATCATTACTATCTTGTATCTTTTGGCATGAACATGTGTATCACAACGATCGAGATTCAATGAACCATTCATTTTAGGTGCAAGACCATTGAAGGTATTATTCAAATAAACAGAGTAACCATTATTCTCCTTAAATGAATAAAAGTATTGCGATAAACATAATCCAATCGTGTCTATGCTCAACGCAAACACCAAATAACAATTATTTAGGTTTAACACCAATCTCGATGGTAGAGGGAGCATGTGATGCTTGACCACATCAACCTTGGAAACACTTCCAACACATATCGTCATCTCACCTTCAGCTAGTCTCCGTTTATTCCGTAGCTTTTTATTTCGAGTTACTACCACTTAGCAACCGAACCGGTATTTAATACCCTGGTGCTACTAGGAGTACTAGTAAAGTACACATTGTAATGTATATCCAATATACTTCTATCAGCCTTGCCAGCCTTCTCATCTACCAAGTATCTAGGGTAGTTCTGCTTCAGTGACCGTTCCCCTCATTTCAGAAGCACTTAGTCTCGGGTTTGGGTTCAACCTTGGGTTTCTTCACTAGAGTAGCAACTGATTTGCCGTTTCATGAAGTATCCCTTTCTTGCCCTTGCCCTTCTTGAAACTAGTGGTTTTACTAACCATCAACAATTGATGCTCCTATTTGATTTCTACTTTTGCGGTGTCGCAAATAGCTCAAGGATCATCATATCTATCCCTGATATGTTATAGTTCATCACGAAGCTCTAGTAGCTTGGTGGCAGTGACTTTGGAGAATCATCACTATCTCATCTGGAAGATTAACTCCCACTCGATTCAAGCGATTGTAGTACTCATACAATCTGAGCACATGGTCAACGATCGAGCTTTTCTCCTTAGTTTGCAGGCTTAAGAAACTTTTCAGAGGTCTCATACCTCTTGACGTGGGCACTAGCCCGAAATCCCAATTTCAGTCCTTGGAACATCTCATATGTTCTGCGATGTTTCAAAAACGTCTTTGGTGCCTCAATTCTAAACCATTTAGCATTACGCACTGAACTATCATGTAGTCATCAAAACGTGTATGTCAGATGTTCGCAACATCCACAACCGACGCTTGAGGTTCAGCACACTGAGCGGTGCATTAAGGACATAATCCTTCTGCGCAGCAATGAGGACAATCCTCAGTTTACGGACCCAGTCCGCATAATTGCTACTATCAACTCTCAACTAAATTTCTCTAGGAACAAATCTAAAACAGTAGAACCAAAGCATGAGCTATGCCATAATTTGCAAAGACCTTTTGACTATGTTCATGATAATTAAGTTCATCTAATCAAATTATTTAATGAACTCCCACTCAGATAGACATCCCTCTAGTCATCTAAGTGATACATGATCTGAGTCAACTAGGCCGTGTCTGATCATCACGTGAGACAGGCTAGTCATCATCGGTGAACATCTTCATGTTGATCGTATCCACTATACGACTCATGTTTGACCTTTCGGTCTCTTGTGTTCCGAGGCCATGTATGTACATGCTAGGCTCGTTAAGTCAACCTAAGTGTTTTGCATGTATAAATCTGGCTTACACCCATTGTATGTGAACGTTAGAATCTATCACACCCGATCATCACGTGGTGCTTCGAAACAACGAACTTTCGCAACGGTGCTCAGTTAGGGGGAACACTTTCTTGAAATTTTATGAGGGATCATCTTATTTATGCTACCATCGTTCTAAGAAAATAAGATGTAAAAACATGATAAACATCACATGCAATCAAAAAGTGACATGATATGGCCAATATCATTTTGCTCCTTTTGATCTCCATCTTTGGGGCTCCATGATCATCTTCATCACCGGTCTGACACCATGATCTCCATCATCATGATCTTCATCGTCGTGTCTTCATGAAGTTGTCTCGCCAAACGTTACTTCTACTACTATGGCTAACGGTTAGCAATAAAGTAAAGTAATTACATGGCGTTTTCAATGACACGCAGGTCATACAATAAAATAAGACAACTCCTATGGCTCCTGCCGGTTGTCATACTCATCGACATGCAATTTGTGATTCCTATTACAAGAACATGATCAATCTCATACATCACATATATATCATTCATCACATCCTTTTGGCCATATCACATCACACGACACATGCTGCAAGAACAAGTTAGACGTCATCTAATTGTTGTTGCAAGTTTTTATGTGACCGCTATAGGTTTCTAGTAAGAACATTTCTTACCCACGCCAAAACCACAACGCGATATGCCAATTACTATTTACCCTTCATAAGGACCCTTTTCATCGAATCTGATCCGACTAAAGTGGGAGAGACAGACACCCGCTAGCCACCTTATGCAACTAGTGCATGTCAGTCGGTGGAACCTGTCTCACGTAAGCGTACGTGTAAGGTCGGTCCTGGCTGCTTCATCCCACAATGCCGCCGAATCAAGATAACACTAGTAATGACAAGTAAATTGACATGATCTACGCCCACAACAATCTTGTTTTCTACTCGTGCATAGTAAATACGCATAGACCTAGCTCATGATGCCCCTGTTGGGGATCGTTGAAGAAATTAAAAAAAATTCTACGCATCACCAAGATCAATCTATGGAGAGACTAGCAACGAGAGAGAGGGGAGTGCATCTTCATACCCTTGAAGATCGCGATGCGGAAGCATTACAAGAACGCGGATGAAGGAGTCGTACTCGTAGCGATTCAGATCGCGGTTGATTCCGATCTAAGCGCCGAACAACGGCGCCTCCGCGTTCAACACACGTACAACCCGGGGACGTCTCCTCCTTCTTGATCCAGCAAGGGGAGAGGAGAAGTTGAGGGTGAGCTCCGGCAGCACGACGGCGTGGTGGTGGAGCTTGCAGTTCTCCGGCAGGGCTTTGCCAAGCACTACTACTACTACGGAGGTGTTGGGGAGGGAGAGGGCTGCGCCAGGGGAAGGGGTGCGGCTCCCATGCGCCTCCCCACTATATATAGGGGTGGGGGGGGCTGGTTTCTTGCCCTCCAAGTCCATTGGGGCGTTGGCAAAGGTGGGGGAAAGAAATCCCATCATTTCCCTTCCCCACCGATTGTTATCCCCCTTTTTTAGGGATCTTGATCTTATCCCTTCGGGATATGATCTTATTCCTTCTACGGGGGGATCTTGGTGTGACTTGACCAGGGGTGTGGGGCCTTGTCCCCACTACCCACGTTCATGTGGGTCCCCCATGCAGGTGGGCCCCACTCCGGAACCTTCTAGAACCTTCCCGGTACAATACCGAAAAATCCCGAACATTTTCCGGTGGCCAAAATAGGACTTCCCATATATAAATCTTTTCCTTCGGACCATTCCGGAACTCCTCATGACGTCCGGGATCTCATCCGGGACTCCGAACAACATTCGGTAACTGCACACTAATTCCCATAACAACTCTAGCGTCACCTAACCTTAAGTGTGTAGACCCTACGGGTTCGGGAATCATGCAGACATGACCGAGACAGCTCTCTGGCCAATAACCAACAGCGGGATCTGGATACCTGTGTTGGCTCCCACATGTTCCACGATGATCTCATCGGATGAACCACGATGTCGGGGATTCAATCAATCCTGTATACAATTCCCTTTGTCAAACGGTATGTTACTTGCCCGAGATTTGATCGTCGGTATCCCAATACCTCATTCAATCTCGTTACCGGCAAGTCACTTTTACTCATTCCGTAACACATCATCCCGTGATCAACTCTTTGGTCACATTGAGCTCATTATGATGATGTCCTACCGAGTGGGCCCAAAGATACCTCTCCGTCACACGGAGTGACAAATCCCAGTCTCGTTCGTGCCAACCCAACAGACACTTTCGGAGATACCCGTAGTGTGCCTTTATAGCCACCCAGTTACGTTGTGACGTTTGGCACACCCAAAGCATTCCTACGGTATCCGGGAGTTGCACAATCTCATGGTCTAAGGAAATGATACTTGACATTAGAAAAGCATTAGCAGACGAACTACACGATCTTGTGCTATGCTTAGGATTGGGTCTTGTCCATCACATCATTCTCCTAATGATGTGATCCCGTTATCAACGACATCCAATGTCCATGGTCAGGAAACTGTAACCATCTATTGATCAACGAGCTAGTCAACTAGAGGCTTACTAGGGACATATTGTGGTCTACGTATTCACACATGTATTACGCTCTCCGGTTAATACAATTATAGCATGAACAATAGATAATTATCATGAACAAGGAAATATAATAATAACCATTTTATTATTGCCTCTAGGGCATATTTCCAACAGGGGAAGGGGCCAATAAATCTTGGTGCCAACTTTCCGCGAGTCTGGAATCTTTTGACTCCTTTCATAGGAGTGACTCGGAGGTATACGTGTTCTCCAGGTCCAAAACTGAGCTGTCGGTGTTTTGAATCGTAATAACTCTTTTGTCGAGATTTGGCCAATTGTAATCTATATCTGATCTCCTTGACTTGTTTCTCAGCTTCCGTCATGAGATCTGTTCCGAAGATACGGCTATCTCCAGTCCGAGACCAATTTAACGGGGTATGACATTTGCGGCCATATAAAGCCTCGTACGGTGTCATCTTTAGACTGGTTTGGAAACTGTTGTTGTAGGAGAATTCGGCGTAAGGCAGACAATCTTCCCATTTAGATCCTTGGGCCAAGACGCAAGCTCGCAGCATATCTTTAAGTATTTGGTTTACCCGCTCTGTCTGTCCATCAGTCTAAGGATGATATGTTCTACTGTATTTCAGGGCTGTCCCCAAGGCCTGATGGAGACATGTCCAAAAAGCGAAGGTAAAGAGGGAACCTCGGTCGGAAGTGATGGTCCGAGGTACTCCATGTAGACTGACTATTCTAGACACATACAGTTGTGCAAGTTGGTCTGCTCGATAGTTGGTCTTGACCGGGATAAAGTGTGCTACCTTGGTTAGAGTGTCCACTATGACCAATATTGCATCATTGCCTCGCTGAGTCTTGGGTAGTCCTGTGATGAAATCCATGCAGACGTCATCCCATTTCCATTGTGAAACTGGCAGCGGTTGAAGAAGTCCGGCTGACTTCTGATGTTTTGCCTTTACTTTGTTGCATATATCGCAACAAGCCACAAAATAGGCAATGTCCTTCTTCATTCCGTCCCACCAGAATATTTGACGAAGGTCTTCATACATTTTTGTACCCCCAGGGTGAATAGAGTATGATGATTCATGTGCTTCTGACAAGATTTTCTTTTTCAGGTCCGACTGATTTGGTACACAAATCCTTCCACGAAACCGGAGAGTTCCAAAGTGATCCTTTGAGAAATCAGAGGTACATCCTGCTAGCATATTCTTTGCATGCTTTTGTAGGACAGGATCGTCTGGCTGGGCCTTACGGATTTCTTCCTCTAGGGTGGGGGTAACTTCCAAATTATTAGCGAGACCAGCCTCAACGATGTTCAGATGGAGTTGAGCAATCTCCTCTTGAAGTTTAACGGGCAAAGATTTTAATATGATGTTTAGGCTGACCAGCTTTCGACTGAGTGCGTCAGCCACCACGTTGGCTTTACCCGGGCAGTAATTTAGTCCAAGATCATAATCCTTAACCAGCTCAAGCCACCTTCGCTGACGGAGATTCAAATCTGGCTGAGTAAATATATACTTGAGACTTTTGTGATCTGTAAAAATTTGGCACTTCTTCCCGATGAGATAATGCCTCCATATTTTGAGAGCATGCACCACCGCGGCCAATTCCAGATCATGAATAGGGTAATTTCCTTCGTGCGGTCGCATTTGTCGTGATGCATATGCCACTACCTTGCCGTCTTGCATGAGTACGCAACCAAGTCCTTGTCTGGATGCGTCACAGTATACATCAAAACTACGATAGATGTCTGGAAGAGTTAATACTGGTGCGGTGGTCAGCCATTTCTTTAGCTCAATGATACTTTTCTCACAGTCGTTCGGCCATTCAAACTTCTTATCCTTTTTTAGTAGCACTGTCATGGGTTTGGCAAGCTTGGAGAATCCTTCAATGAAACGACGGTAATATCCAGCCAGTCCAAGGAAACTCCTGATTTGAGATACGGTTGTGGGTGGCAACCAATTGAGCACATCTTTTACCTTGCTTGGGTCTACGGCTATACCCTCGACGGATAGCACGTGTCCAAGAAATCCAACTTGTTTGAGCCAAAACTCACATTTGCTGAATTTGGCGTAAAGCTGGTGGTCGCGGAGTCGTTGTAACACTGCTCGGAGATGTTCTTTGTGACCCCCTTCACTTTTTGAATATATAAGTATATCATCGATAAAAACTACCACAAACTTATCGAGGAAATCCATGAATACTTTGTTCATCATGTGCATGAAGAATGCAGGAGCATTAGTGCGACCAAAGGACATAACTGTATATTCATAAAGACCGTATCGAGTTGTGAATGCGGTCTTAGGAATATCTTCCTTTTTAATCTTAAGCTGATGGTATCCGGTTCGTAAGTCAATCTTGGAGAATACCTTGGCCCCACTGAGCTGATAGAACAAGTCGTCAATTCTTGGCAGCGGGTATTTGTTTTTGATGGTGACATCATTCAGCTGACGATAATCCACACACATGCAGAGGCTGCCATCCTTCTTGCTTACAAAGAGTGCAGGCGATCCCCATGGCGAGGAACTGGGACGGATATACCCTTTCTGGAGCATTTCATCGAGTTGCTTCTTTAATTCCACTAGTTCTGATGAGGGCATCCTGTAGTACTTCTTGTATAACGGTGTGGTTCTGGGTACCAGATCTATTGCAAACTCAAGCTCTTGGTCTGGCGGCATGCCTGGCAGTTCTTCTGGAAATACATCAGGAAATTCACTGACGACAGGAATCAATTCCAATTCAGCCACAGCGGTGAATATCATTCCCTTCTTTGGTATGCTTCCGTGGGAATAGAATTTTGTAGCCTGCCCTTCTTGACTGGGCAGAGTTACTTCTCGGGTTGCATAGTTTATGCATACTTGATATTGGGTCAGCCAATTCATGCCCAAAATAACATCCAGCTGTGCTGACTCGATGAGTATCAAGGAAGTTGGAAAGCTTATCCCGTTGATATTGATTTCCAAGTCACGGCAGACCAGATTGCTCTTGATTAAAGATCCCGGGGTTTGTACCAGCATATTTTTGCCCAAAAGAGAACAAGAAAATTTGTTTTGGGCAACAAAACTCCGAGAAATAAAAGAGTGGGAAGCCCCTGAGTCAAATAAAATTATTGCAGGTATGCTATTAACAGAAAACATACCAATGACCACTTCGGGGTTTTCTTGGGCTTCATCCGCGGAGAGGTGATGGACGTGCCCGGCGATTGTTTTTCTGGTTCGGATATGACCCCATGAAGTTAACTTGTGGCCGGAATAAGGAGTTTGCCTTGCTGTTCTTGGGGCACTGCCTGGCATAGTGTCCATTTTGCCCACAACTGAAGCAAGAATTATTGCGCTGACATTCCTCGTGTACTGGGTTGGTAACAACATTCTTGACTTGGGTAGTAGTCTTGTTAACATTATGTTGCCAATTGGACTTGTATTCCACCTGAGTTTGCTGCCAGGTTCGAGCCTTCTGCACTGGTTGTCCCTCTTTCCTTGGTTCAAACTTGCGCTTGTGATCGTTATTAGCAGGCCGGTTGTCCAGTGCGAGCTTGTGTTCTCTTTCCGCAATGAAAGCTTTATTTACCAAAGTTTGGAAGTCTGGAAAATCGAGCATGCTGAGAGTGCACCTGAGTTGCGAGTTTAATCCTCCAAGAAATCTGTCAATCTTTCTTTCTTCGGTGGCCACGTCATACAGGGAATAACGGGCCAGGTGGTTGAATTTCTGCAAATATTCACCCACGGACAGATTCCCTTGTGTGAGTGCAAGAAATTCACGCTGCTTGGTCTTCATAATTCCAGTAGGGATGTGATATTTTCGGAACTGATCCTTGAATTTTGTCCAGGTGAGTTCTTCATCAGCAGGCCACATGGCTTTTGCATTTTCCCACCATATGGCGGCAACGCCTTCAAGATAGTGAGTTGCAAATGGAACTTTGTCCTCTTCTGCAGTACGGGCGATCTCAAGCTTCCTCTCAATGGTTCGCAACCAATCGTCGGCATCCAAAGGGTCAACAGCCTGACTAAAACTGGGAGGCTGAGTTCTCTGAAAATCTGATAGCTTGGAGTAATGATCGTTCTGATGTCCATTCTGACTAACCATAGCTTGAACACTTTTTAATATCTCAAGCAAATCATTGCTTATTCTTTCCTCAAACATAAGCATAATTTGCTCAGTGGTAGGCGGATTTGGTGGTGGAGGCGGTGGTATGTAGGGCTCGGGGGAGTGTCCTGCCTGTCGGGCGGAGTGACGAACATGAGCATCCTCGTGAGCGCTGCTACTGTTGCCTCCCCGCGTCATCCTATTATGGATTTTTCCCAAGGCAACGCAAACGAGATGAGAATCATTCAAAAGAAAATATGTGGGGAAAAGCCAGCAACAAAACTCGAGGGAAAACAGAATTGCGAAGAAAGACAGCGAGTAAAAGAAAAACAGATTCAGCATAATTATATAGGGACGCATACATGAAAAGTAATTAACATGCCCGGTTCCACTACTCTCATACATGAAACGAAACATCATGACTCGTACAACTACATTCGTACATCAGTCTGACACTGCGAATACTCTGGAGCTCTACTACTCTGCGGGTGATGCGGGGTCCTCTCCTGAAGTGGACTCGGATCCTAAACTGACGAGGTTAACTGAAATCTCGGGGTTAAAGGTAACACGGCGATGTTGCCTCGGAGGCTCTCCTTCGGGGGCGGGAGTAGGGTGGATCATAGGAGCTACATTGGTAGTGAGAAGCGATATCCTCTCAGCAGGGGCACTAAGAGGAGTTATGGTCGAGGCGCCCGAGCTACTGGGAGGGGTTACTGGTGAAATAAGGGAAACAGAGCTGGGGACGTAAGGGGTAAATCCCATGGAGGCGGGAATGGTGACAGACCTAGTAGTGGCTAAAGCAATACGAGTGTTAGTCAACTCGCGAGCCAGCTCGTGGATCATGAGGTAGCTTGCAGTAATATAATGGGAAAGATGGCTAGCAACACTATCAGACTACGGATCAATCTCAAGGAAATGAACACGACCGTTGTCGTGCAGAGAAGGATAGTATTGGAAACCTGGGTGGTTCTGCATGCGGACCTAGCTGTGACGAAGCTCAACAAGGATCTCGAATGCAGCAAATTGGACGGTCTGCGAAGCGGTAGAAGCATAACCGCCCCGAGAGGTATGAGTGTAAGAGCTGGAGTCAGAACTGACGCGCAGAGTCACCACTGCCTGATATTCATATATTGAGTCTGCTAGACGCTCCCGGTACACACGATGAACTGGGTTGTCTCCATGATGGTACAGCCGACGCCACACGTTGCCAAGGAGGTGCGGTGACGTGTACGGCATCGGCTGCAACTGGCACGGATACGGCATCGGAGCCATCTACACTCACAACCATCATTGGGTTAGCAAAAAAATAAGACAAGTATATGTAAAGCAATAACCAGCTATACAGACTACCGGCACTCAACCTAAACGCGTATCTGGCGTTTAATTAGCACGTCTTAGTCTAACGTGTCCTACTGTCAGTGCGGCTCTGATACTAAGCGTTGTGGCACCCCGGATCAGAGCGACCGGTTTACCTTGCATTGCCAGCCCAGAGACCTTGTCTTCTCGCAACACACAACATCTTGGTACAGAAAACAACCGCTTTATTGATACTAGCGGACCATAGTTTTACATTACAACAAGTAGCGAGGCCAAGCGGCACACACGGTGCGGCTGGACAATATGTACATTATTTAATAAACATAAAAGGCCTCGGTCATAAAACTACACAGCAGCGGAACGACTTCGTAGCGGAACTCCATCTCACAGGGACACCGATGTGGACACGGTCTAGACTCGGATGACACACCTTTCTAGCGAAACTTTCCTGAAATCTGGCATGACACGCCAGGTCAGTACATCCAATGTACTTGCAAGCTTACAACAAACAAAATCATAATGACAAACAATATCATGACAATTATTCAATTGCTAGAATGCAGCAACAAACTTGGATATACATTAACTAACATGATGTACTCATGCCTTTGTGAAAACAGAACCTCGGTCTGACTTACCCATGGTGATTTTTAGTAAACTATAAACTTGTTCGTCTCAACAGGACATAAATCGTGATCTTTCCGGCGATCACCACCCTGACCATACTTGGTCTCAAATCATATCGGTGGCTCTTCCACCATTTTTACAGTACAAAAATTTAGAACTTAGTAAGCAAAAATTTATTATATGTTGACCCATGGTGTGACTTACTTTCGAGCGTGTCCGTGATCGTGGACTCGGCTATCAATAGATTAATTACAGTCTGCAGAGGTAGTGCACTGTACCCACACCACGGAACCCATGCCTCGCTTTCCCATTCGGGTGGACCAACGGTGTTCCGACAAAACTCTTCCATTGCCATGACACTCTCCCGGCCACTCCTACTCATTCCCCACTGGAATAGTCCTGGGTGGCCCCGTGCCTACCAAAGGCACACCGACCACCGTCGTGGCCAAACAGAAATTGTCCCAAACGGGGACTCGGTACCATAGACTTAACAACCGGCACACAAGGTTATGTCTGCTTAACAGGCCAGGTATCGCATGCCATAACCTTCCCTATTAGGAGGTACCGACCAAAGGCATGACAACAGACCGAATAAAGACCTTCCCATAAAGGAAATGTGGTTGCACTGGGAAAAACTCGATTCAGTGGCACCATGACCCGGTCGACAAATTGTTCAAGTTGAATTATTAACAGTTTCAACTTAAAGAAAATAAATAACCGGTGTCATAAAATGCCATGGAATGCAACATATCAAATGCATTACGAAGGAATAACTAGGTCAACTCCACTTTACTAAATATAAGCATCACAACTTCAATTTTATTCTGGTTATGATCTACTTTCAATTAACAACAGAACATATTCTAAAAAAATTATAATAATTCCTATGTAAAAGAAAATGACTTCACATAGCTATTTATATGCGTATCCATAATAGTTCTCAATGATCCAAACTTTCTTCTAGCTATCTTAATAACTTAAACCAACTTCCAACTTTCTGTAAACTAAAAGAAATAACTAAATACAACAACCAACAGAAAGTATTTAACAAAAATAATTCATATGTATAAATTAAATCATTTATTCAACTTGGAAAATCACAAATATTGAAATGGTACTATGAAAATGTTGTTGTGGCTTGCCTTAGTGCAAATGAGGTTCACAAGCCTCCTGGTGATCCTCAAGACAAGCTTCACCTTCTGAAAATAATTAAAAGTACAAAAAGAAAATATCAAGAATCATTCAAAAATTCACCAGAAAATCTACACTGCACCAAATAGTCTCATTTTTGGTGTGCTGCAAGATCTCTTCACAAAGAACACAATGCAAAAAGAATCAATTCATCTGGACTTATGGTTAAAAAGTTATTGCAGTTTGAAGTTCTCTGGAATATATTTAAATTTAGAATTCAAATAAACACACTGAACAAGGGGTGATGTCGAAGGCATAAAAGCCCAGGGCGCCATCCCTCGTACCGCTTCGCGGGGGTACAGAGGGGCTGACTAGCGGGCCCCGCTAGTCAGGTGAGGAGGAGAGAGGGAGAAGAGCAGGGGAGGCCGCGGCCTCGCCGGAGCGTACGCCGGCGACGCGAGCTCCTGGCCAAGACGGGAGGGATAGATTGATAGAGGAGGTCGAGGCGCACCTGCCCGTACCCGTAGAGTGGCTAGGGGTGGTCGGACGACGTCGGAAATGAGCTCGCAGGCAGAGGCAGAACGGGATGGTCGCCGGAGTTGAAGAAGAGGGCGTGCAACGGCGTCTCTAGCAGCTCCAACTAGGTGGAATGGCTCCACCAGTGAGTGGCGGAGGCTCTGGTAAGGTCGCCCTGGCCTGAGAGGGTCTGGAGCTACCGCAACGACCCGAGGGGATCGCCGGTGAGCTCGAGCTCGGGGACGGTGACCTGTGGCCTGCCCGGCCGGGCCACGGGGTTCTACCCAGTCGAGGTGTTTGTGGGAGTGGAGCTGGGTGCTCGGGAAGGCTCGGAGGTGGGCCTATATATATAGGCGAGCCGAGAGGGGGGGTCGGGGCTCCGTCGGCGACACCTGGACGCTGTGACCAGCGATGAATGGCGTCAGTGAGAGGGGAAAGAAGGTGACGGGGTCATGCAGGAGCTGTGGACGGATGGAGACGAGCATAGGGGCGCTCGAGTGGCGACGAATACAGTGCGCACCGCACTGTTGCCTTGACCGGACCGCGCCCATGCTCGCTGTGGCGAGCTCCGGCGTTGGCGAGCACTAGGGGGGCGCTGTAGAGATCAAGACGAAGATGGTGGCGCGGGTTGGCACGCTCTGGCAGACGCCGAAGCAAGCACGTGCTCAACAAAGCGCTTGGTGACATCCAGAGCGCGCCGACAAGCAGCCATGGCATGGTGCACACGCGTGGTAACCGCGTGAACTTTGCCTACTGGCTTACTTGGTGCCAAAATTTATGTCTGGCGTGTTTTTCGTGGTAGATAGGAGAGTTACCCATGGTTAGTTTGTTTCCTGACGCAGTAGAAAGAAATTCACATGTCTGGTAAGTTTCTGGACAGAAACTTTGAGAGTTTACTGAGGTAAATTGGCTAGGAGTTGGAGGCTGTGCTTTGGAGGCTAGTCATAAGTTACTAAGGTAAAGATGCACAAGAGGTTTCACAAGCAATGGAGCAAGTAAAATGGTAGTTGCTGTAGAAACTACCATTTCTGTCCAGAATAGAAAAGAATTTCTGTAGCAAAAATATCCCAAAAAGTGGTGCAATATTTTTGCTCAGGAATGTGCCCTAGGGTCCAAAGAATATTTATGAATTTCCTCAGATTTTTTTGGGCCAGAAAAATAGGGGTTGCTTTGGAGCACAAAGGGTTTAGCTAGGGTTTTGGAGGGAAAAATAAATATTTTTCAATAAAGAAAAATATTCCATAAATTATATTAGAGTGACCAGAGGGAAAATATGATTTGAGATGGATATGAGGCACTTGGGTGAAAGCCAAGGGTACCCAAGTGTTTAAGTCCATATGAAAAGATTCAAAAATCCCGAGGTTCAAAATAAATTCAAATAA
This sequence comes from Secale cereale, assembly GCA_902687465.1. Classification (NCBI taxonomy): domain Eukaryota; kingdom Viridiplantae; phylum Streptophyta; class Magnoliopsida; order Poales; family Poaceae; genus Secale; species Secale cereale. The sequence continues at coordinate 720,218,143 of LR738713.1, read as the reverse complement.
AACTCAGGCAAATAAAAGAGGGCAAAAATCAGGCTGTAACAGTTTCATAGAGATAATCATAAAATGGTCTTTACCGGTATTCGTAGAGGTGATCTTTACATTGTTGATTTCACTAAAAAGGCTCAACCTAGAACTTGCTTAATTGCTAAATCTTCAAAAGGCTGGTTGTGGCATAGAAGGTTAGGTCATGTGGGCATGCGAAATCTTGATAAGCTTATTAAAGGTGATGATATCCTTAGAGTAAAGGATGTTATATTTGACAAGGATAGACTTTGTAGTACTTGTCAAGCAGGAAAACAAGTTGGAGGAAGCCACCCCGTGAAGAACATTATGACGACGAGAAGACCGCTCGAGCTACTTCACATGGATCTCTTTGGTCCCAATGCCTACAAGAGTCTCGGTGGTAACTAATTTCGCCTGGTCATAGTTGATGATTTTCAAGATTTACGTGGGTGTTCTTTCTTGATGATAAATCGCATGTCCAAAAGATCTTCAAGAACTTCGCTAGGAAGACCCAAAATCAATTTGAAGTGAAGATCAAAAAGGTTCGCAGTGACAACAGAACGGAGTTCAAGAACGCAAATGTGGATACCTTTTTTGACAAAGAAGGGATTTCACACGAGTTCTCGGCTACATACACGCCTCAACAAAATGAAGTTGTTGAGAGGAAGAACCAGACTCTTATCAAGATGGCAAGAACGATGCTTGATGAGTACAAGACTCCAAAACACTTTTGGGCGTAAGCGGTTGAGACAGCTTGTCATGCAACCAATCTCTTGTATCTTCACAAGCTTCTCGGCAAGACGGCATACGAGCTTCTCACCTGTAACAAACCCTAAGTTGGATACTTTCGAGTATTCGGCTCAAAGCGCTACATTCTTGATAAGCATCGTCGTTCTAAATTTGCTCCTAAATCTCATGAAGGTTTCCTACTTGGTTATGCTCAAACTCTCACACTTACCGTGTCTACAACAATTTCACCCAAAAGGTTGAAGAGACGGTAGATGTGAAGTTTGATGAATCTAACGGCTCGCAAGTAGAGCAATTTCCAATTGATGTAGGAGATAAAGATCCTTCGGAAGCAATTCAAGACTTGTCTATTGGCATGATCCGTCCAACGGAGGTGAAAGAGAGTACTTTGTCCATCCATGTGGAAGCTTCTACCTCACGACAAGGTGAACCACAAGTTGACTTGGAGGCATCCCCAAGTGGGACACGCCATGATGAAGGAAACGAGGAGGTGCTTCAAGATGAACCTCATCGACCTCCTTCTCCACCTCCACAAGGGGACAACAACACCAACAACAATGAAGAAGGACAAGAAGAACAAGAGGATGAAGAAGATGTTCCACCCCGATTGAAACAAAATCTCTCACGAGTTCGAGCAAGAGTCGCCAGAGACCATCCCGTCGAAAAATCTACAGTGATATCCAAACCGGGAGAATCACTCGCTCTAAAACTCGTTTGGCTAACTTTTGCGAACATTATTCATTCATCTCTAGCATTGAACCTATGAAGGTTGAAGAAGCATTGCAAGAGCTGGATTGGATAATGCCATGCACGAAGAGCTACACAACTTGAGAGAAATCAAGTGTGCACATTGGTCGAGAAGCCCGACAACAACCACAACATCATTGGTACCAAATGGGTGTCTTGCAACAAGCAAGACAAAGATGGTCAAGTCGTTCGCAACAAAACACGTCTCATCGCCCAAGGCTACACTCAAGTCGAAGGTATGGACTACGGTGAGACATATGCCCCTGTTGCTAGACTTGAGTCTATTCGCATCTTACTTGCTTATGCTAATCACCATGATATCACCTTGTACCAAATGGACATTAAAAGTTCTTTTCTAAATGGTGAAATTGAGGAGGAAGTTTATCTTAAACAACCTCCCGGCTTTGTCAATCCTAAGAAACCCGGTCGTGTTTACAAACTTCACAAAGCTCTTTATGGTCTTAAACAAGCTCCTAGAGCGTGGTATAAATGCTTGCCCAAGTTTCTTATTGAAAAAAGCTTTGAAATTGGAAAAAATGATTCCACACTTTTTACTAAAAGGGTTAATGGTGAATTATCTGTGTGCCAAATTTATGTTGATGATATCATATTTGATTCTACTAACCCCCATTTTAGCGAAATGTTTGGAAAGCTAATGTCGGAAAAGTTTGAGATGTCTATGATGAGCGAACTCAAGTTCTTTCTTGGTTTGCAAATCAAGCAAACTAAGGAGGGTACCTTTGTTTCTCAAACAAAGTATACCAAGGACTTGTTCAAGAAGTTCAACATGCAAGAATGCAAAGGTACGACTACACCCATGCCTACTAGTGGACATCTTGACTTGACTAAGGATGGCGAACTGGTTGACCAAAAGGTTTACCGCTCTATGATTGGTTCATTGTTATATCTATGTGCCTCCCATCCCGATATTATGCTAAGTGTGTGCATGTGTGCACGATATCAAGCGGCCCCTAAAGAATGTCATCTTAAGGCTGTGAAAAGGATAGTGAGATACTTAATTCATACACCAAATTTTGGCATTTGGTATCCTAAGAGGTCCTCTTTTGATCTTGTTGGCTACTCTGATTCAGACTATGCCGGAGACAAGGTTGATAGAAAGTCCACTTCGGGTGCTTGTCAATTTCTTGGTAGATCTCTTGTGTCTTGATCCTCCAAGAAACAAAACTCGGTATCCTTATCCACCGCCGAAGCAGAATACATTGCCGCCGGTTCATGTTGTGCTCAGTTAATTGTGATGACCCAAACTCTTAAAGATTATGGGATCTATGTGAAACATGTACCATTGCTTTGTGACAATGAAAGTGCTATTATGATTGCTCACAACCCCGTGCAACATTCTCAAACTAAGCATATTGAAGTTCGTCATCATTTCATTCGAGATCATGTTGCTAAGGGTGATATCAATCTTAAACATGTTCGCACCAATAAGCAATTAGCGGATTTATTTACTAAACCACTTGATGAGAAAGTGTTTTGCAGGTTGAGAGGTGAATTGAATATTATTGATGCCTCAAACTTGGAGTAGTAACTCCATTTGGATACATGCAAGGCATAAGCCTTTGACTAATCCTTGATATTTCTCTTATGATGATGATCATATGTCTTGGATACTTGTACCCTTGCATGTTACCTAACCCTTGTAGGTACTTGGATAAGCCCAAATATGTGAGATTGCAACTCACTCATATCCTAAGCAATCCCTACATCACCAAGTCTCTACAATATGGTGGTTGAAGACAAGGAAGCATGAAACCCTTCAATATATTCTTTGACAATTTCTATATATCAAATTTCATTTGGTATCAAGTTTTCATGATTGTCATTTTGGATACACAAGTGCTCTTCCTTGCAAATCTAACCCATGTAGGTAGATGAACTCAAACTACAAGTGGTGCTCCCAATTCTTGATGAGCTAAATCAATCTTGAGCAACCCACACAAGTTTAACTACATGATCAAGATCAACACCACCACCCAAGGTATGTCATTCCATCTTAGAGAAGCTTTACCTCAAGTCATGGGTCAAAGCAGCTCAACAAGATGTGAATACATCAAAATGCTTAAATGAAAAATGGCAACCCCATTTTGAGCTTAAACGATGAGTATGACCCATGATCAAGTGTCTTCACTTGACTCCTAAGTCAATATACTCTAACATAGGTGACTTTGTTGCCGACCAATTCTAGATGAAGTTCTCTAGTGTTTCTCTAAGTTCGTGCATTTGTTCCTTGCATTTTGTTCCTCTTCTTTTAAACAACAACAAAAAAACTTCATCTAGATTTTCTTTTCTCTGTTTTGTTCTGCATTTTCTGCATCCAATTCATTGCAAATCATTCAGTTAATTCCTTGCAAATCTTTGTGAGATCATATTTGCCTAGTGAGCTGAGGTGACTATTTCTCTTTTTCTGTGTTGAACTCGGTCCCACCGGTTTGTCACTTTCGGTCCAACCGAACCCTTTCGGTGCAACCGAAGAACACAACTCGATGTCACCGATTTCACTTCAGAAAAGACAATTTGCCACTTGTTCCTGCACTTTTGTTCCAGCTCCACTCAATGATTCTTGTCCTCTACCAGGATCATATTTTATATGCTGCTCTGCTCTGTGACTCAAGGACCAAACCTATTTTGACTCACACTCCAGAAGATCCCTTCTTGGAAATTGATGTCAAAGGGGGAGAGAGAGTTCACATCAAAGCTTAATGAGAGAATACTTCAAACAGGGGGAGAGAGGAATCACATGCCCCAGATGCTTGGTGTTCAAGAGGAGAGAAGTCACATGTCTTTAAGAGGGGAAAGACATGTCTATGTTATGTCTCTGCAATATGATCTGTTTTTGTTCTGCTCTGATTCTATTTCCCTACTCTCTTCCATTATCCAATATAAGATTCAGGGGGAGAAAGACTTCCTTCCCAGGACTCACTGTCTAGAAGTCTTTGAATTCATTGCACATCTTTTACCTTTGGGAACATGTCTGTATTCAAGAGTACCCAGTACTCACTCTCTACATGTTATCCCAATCTTGGTACTCTTGTGGGTCTTTTGTTGCTCTGTCTAGTAGATGTACTTGTGTTATCTAACCTTGTTTACTCACGTTCATCCCTTCATAAGCCAGCTCAAGATCACAACGTAAGTATATGCATCACACTCATGTGCATGAAGATTTCTTGCTAATGTACATATTGTTTGCAAGAAGGAATCATGAACATGAGGATACACTTCATATATTCATATCATTTGCTCTGATGCATATAGCCAAGATACATGTAACTCATTGCTTGCTCTGTCATGTCTATACTTTCACATGCTCTTATATTATATATTTACATGATTGCATACATGTAGGGGGAGCCTATGCATGTTACATGTCCTTCCAAAGCTTTACTTGTTATTCTTCATATCTTTATCTAAAGCTTTGATGTATGTTGTCATCAATTATCAAAAAGGGGGAGATTGAAAGCACAAGTGCTCCCTGGGTGATTTTGGTAATTAATGTCAACATATCTCTTGTTGGACTAATGTTTTCATCTAGTATATTTCAAATAGGTTCAACAAATGGAGTGGCATGGACTAGAGGATGTGGAACCCCTTCAAGATGATAAGGAAAAAGGATTGGCTCAAGGTCAAAGCTTAGGACTCTACATTTTCTATTTTAGTGATCCAAGATCACATTGAGTCCATAGGAAAGCCAATACTATTAAAAGGGGATGAGGTGTTGCTTAATGGCTTGCTTGCTCAAAGTGCTTAGTGGTATGCTCCAAAGCCCACAACCACTTTCTCACATCCACATAATTTTCCTAAACCTAAAAGTCAAACTCGGTCCCACCGATTTGATCTATCCGACGCCACTGAGTTCATTTGTCATAGCCACTGCCAAACCCTAATCTGTTCAGTCTCACCGATAGGGATCTCGGTCTCATTGAGATGGGAATGCCAACTCTCTGTTTCCTATTTGAAACATTTCGGTCTAACCGAGATGTGAGAATCTGTCTCACCGAGTTAGCATTGCAAACTTTCTGTTGCCTCTTCGTAACATTCCGGTCTCACCAAAATGAGCGAATCGGTCCCACCGAGTTTGCCTGACCAACTCTCTGGTTAGCTTATTACCAAAATCGGTCCTACCGAGTTTGTGTAATCGGCCTCACCGAGATTACGTTATGCCCTAACCCTAATGAAATCGGTCCTACCGAGTTGATCATATCGGTCCCACCGAAATGCCTAGCAGTCACATTGTGAACTAAATCGGTCTGATCGAGTTTTCTGATTCGGTCCCACCGAGTTTGGTAAATTGTGTGTAACAGTTAGATTTTGTGTGGAGGATATATATACCCCTCCACCCACTCTTCATTCATGAAGAAAGCCATCAGAACATGCCTACACTTCCGACATATATTTTCTGAGAGAGAACCACCTACACTTGTGTTGAGATGAAGATATTCCACTCCAACCACATAAATCTTGATCTCTGGCCTTCTCCAAGTTGCTTTCCACTCAAATCATCTTTCCACCAAATCCGATCCTATGAAAGAGAGTTGAGTGTTGGGGAGACTATCATTTGAAGCACAAGAGCAAGGAGTTCATCATCAACACACCGTCTATTACCTTTTGGAGAGTGGTGTCTCCAAGATTGGTTAGGTGTCACTTGGGAGCCTCCGTCAAGATTGTGGAGTTGAACCAAGGAGTTTGTACGGGCAATGAGATCGCCTACTTCGTGAGGATCTACCCTAGTGAGGCAAGTCCTTCATGGGCGATGGCCATGGTGGGACAGACAAGGTTGCTTCTTCGTGGACCATTCGTGGGTGGTGCCCTCTGTGGACTCGCGCAGCCGTTACCCTTCGTGGGTTGAAGTCTCCATCAACGTGGATGTACGATAGCACCACCTATCGGAATCACGGATAAAAAATCTCCGTGTCTACATTGTGTTTGCTCCCTCAAACTCCTCCCTTTACCTTCATATGCAATTGCTTTACATTCCGCTGCTATACTCTTAGAATTGCATGTGTAGGTTGTTTGCTTGACTTGTGCAAAATTGCTAAAATCTGCCAAGATTTAAAATTGAGAAAAGGCTAGGTTTTTATTTGGTCAAGTAGTCTATTCACCCCCCTCTAGACACCTCTTCTCGGTCCTTTCAGCTGGCAGATATTTTTGAGAGGGGGAGCCTCATGGAGGCCAACGTACTATGCGGATGTGTGCGTGATAGGGGCGCCGACGTGGCACACAGTTAGTTTGAGTGAACCGTGTCTGTTGCATCATCCGACTTGTATAAAATATTCATAAATTTGGCGAAAAATGACGCGGGAGAGGGTCAGAACACGAACACAATTGCATGTGGACCAAATTTATGTATGAAAAGCGTGGTTTGATTGTCAAATACCAAATGTAACTTCGATGCGGCACACCTATCTCGCAAAGCGCACGGTATTGCTTGCCCCCACCCCCCCTCGTGTCGGCACGAAGGGAATCCTAAGCTATGAATGCAGCCCCCCCCCCAACCGAGGTTCACCTAGCAAAGTGCGAAGTAGGT
>LR738713.1:720165378-720210667 GCA_902687465.1 Secale cereale | reverse complement strand
CCCCTCCCTCGTGTCGGCATGAAAGGGATCCTAAGCTATGAATGCATGCCCCCAACCGAGGTTCACCTAGCAAAGTGCAAAGTAGCTATCAATCCCCCTCCCTCATGTCGGCATGAAGGGAATCCTAAGCTATGAATGCATGCCCCCCCAACCGAGGTTCACCTAGAAAAGTGCGAAGTAGCAACCCCGCCCCCAACACACACATACGCTTTCAGTCGGTGGGCTAGAGAGGCATATCTCACCAAGATGGCTCGTAAGACAGACCAAAAATAATGCACCTTGGTCGTACAACCTCTCTATTGTTGTTGGTCAAAGTGATGGACGTCCATGCGATTCTGGAGATGTGCTAGCTCGCTAATAATCACGCAAGTCGCTAGTCCTCGAATACAACCACTGCATGTGTGTGGCCCAAACATATGTATGAAGAGGTGTGTTTTCGAGTAACGATGGAACAACTTTGATGTGGCACCGTGATTTCGAACAAGAAATCCCCACACTAAGTGAGGGTTAGGTTGACGATGTATATGTATGTTACACCACACTTCAAGCGAACGACGGGGATTCATGCATGCATGCGTGCATAGTATATGTGCTCAAATTTAAGGTATGAATCTCACCATGACCTATACTACGATAATATGAACCAAATGAAGAATCCGCCATGGTAACCTATCTTGTTGTTGGTCAAGGTGATAATGGATGTTCATGTGGGCCCACAAATATATAGGCTTGTCGCCGGTAACCACGCGAGGGAGTGTACCGTTCGAAGGCAACCACTACATGCATATGTATGGAAGTGATGTGTGTGCATGTTTGAATACCATTTCACAACATTGATGTGGCACGTTCGTCAAAAATCATACACTAGCTCCCCACACAAAGCGAGATCGGTTCATGACGTGTCGTTGTACTAGCCACTTTGACTCGAGGGGAGGGATTCATGCGTACACATGCATGTGTGTGTGCTCAAACTGTATCATGCATGCATGTCATCCTAGAGCATGACCTATATATATATATCGTATTACAAGCAAAAATAATAATCCCCTCCTAAGTCAAATTAACCTCTCTTATTGTCAGGCAAAAAGTAGTGATGGACCAAGCGGGCCCACAGATGGAAAGCATCGATATCGCTGATAACCGCTTAAGTGGGTGCGAGAGGACAACCACCACCGCTTTGCATGTGGGCCAAACATATATATGTTGAATACCCAAAATGCACAACTTTGATGTGCCACATACCTAAAAAATCGTAAACCATGCACCCACACGGAGCGAGGTTCATGAAGCGTACTACATATGATGGTCCCTTCCCCCCTCTTCATCACATACTATATGCTCCTGCCGTAATATGTACAACCCAAAAGAATCCTCATCGATGGTGAAATAAATTAACCTCTCCCGATGTAGGTCAAAGTGATGCATGCATGCATCGACGATGGCCTCGTGGGCCCATGGAAGCGTCACACGTGGGTGTCCTAGCTAGCTAGGATAACCACCGCGTGCATGCATGTGGCCCAAAGAGGTGTTGTGTGATGTTTGAATAGCCAATTTCACAATTTTGATATGGCACGTGCCTTGGAAACCAAAAAGTCTTGACACTGAGTGAGGTGTACTTGTTCACGGACGTGTATGTATGGTATATATGCTAGTCCCCTCCCACCTCTTTGACGCGTACTATATCCCGCCATAACACAAACAAAAAAGATTCTACCTTGCTGGTCAAATTAACCTCACTGCCAGCTGTTTGTCACAGTGATGGATGACGACCTCATGGGCCCACAGAAAGCGTCACACGCGAGTATCGAGTGTTGTGTAGGACAACCATCAACTGCATGTGGCCAAAACATGTATGTATGAAAGAGTTGTGTAATGTTTTAAATAACAATTTCACAACTCTGGTATGGCACCGGCCTGCCTAACAAAACGGCCAACCCACACGGTGGCTCACAACTCGTAGTGTACTGCGAGCCACCCGCCACCCCCACACGCACACACCCACACACACACCGCGAATCCCCACCACAACTACGATGCATGTTAAATTAATTATCCCGCGGTGAACATATGTTACCAAAGGAGGGACGCTTTAATTTCAAAAAAATCACAGAGATCATTAAGACGTTTTAGTACATTAATTGATTGATTTTCTACGGGTATAATGTGCAAAAATCAAATTTGAGCTACATGCACACGTGAGAGTGCACCTAAATGGATTGCAAAAATACATGTGTCTCACTGGGTGCATGTTTACTCCCCGTGCAACTAATTTCAAACATTGAGAATCTTAATTTTTAAATTGTAGTACATCCAAAACTTATTTGAAGTTCATGAAACTTATCGTGTTGTCATATGGACACCAGTACAAAGTGGCATTGTACTTTTTTTTGTTAAATTTGAGATCAGTTTTGATGTAATCTTTATCTAATTACAAACGGGAGATTATTAATAATTGGGAACCAATATCCCAGACGGATTATTTATTCGAACCGTGAGCATTAGACCAACAATGGATACGTGCCATGCTTCAGTTAAGCAATAAAGCGGCAGCATTAATCATCCAAATTGAGAAACAATATACGTGTTGATACGTCCAAAACGTATCTATAATTTCTGCTTGCTCCATGCTTATTTTGTGTGATATTGCTATGATATTGATGCACTTCCATACACTTTTGATCATATTTGTACTAACCTATTAACTCAGTGCACCATAGTGCCAGTTCCTGTTTTCTGCTGTTTTTCTATTTCAGGTTTGCCCCATATTAAAAGTGTCCCAAAAATTCCGTGAAAAATACAGGAAAAATCAGCGTACAGGAAGCTTCGCGAAGAACCAAAGCGGGGCCAGAGGGGAGCCAGGGGAGGCCCAGGCGGCCACCTGGAGCGGCCCCACCCCTGGCCGCGCCAGGGGGGGCGCCTGGGGCCCCTGCTCCGCCTCTGTCTGCCCCCCTTCGCATATATATCCCTCTCGTCCCGAAACCCTCGAGGACAGAACCCTTTTTCGCGATCTCGCCTCTGTTCCGCCGCCGCAACGCTTCCAAGATCGGGAGCATCAGGAGAACTCTTCCCGGCACCCTGCCGGAGGGGAGAACCACCACCGGGAGCTTCTCCACCACCATGGACGCTTCCCGGATGAGTCGTGAGTAGTCCACCTTGGACCATGGGTCCATGATCAGTAGCTATGTGATGTTCTCCTCCCCTCTGTGCTCTTCATGGTTTAGACCTCGTGAGCTGCCCTACATGATCGAGGCACATATGTAATCTTTCTGCTGTTGCTTTGCTGAGTTTGCTGGGATCTGATGGATTATGAGACTATGTTCAGATTGTGTTTGAGTAATATATTTGATTCACCTCTTTTATATCTATGTTCTTGAGTAATTCTTACATGTTCTTCGTTGCTGTTTATTGCTTTGGCCAAGTAGTAGGTAGTAACTCCAAGAGGGAGCGTTATGCTTGATTGTGGGTTCATGCCCCCTGATGACTAGCTTGAGTGACAGAAACATGAGTCTAGGGGATGTGCTGTTGCCACAAGGGAGAAAACAACGGTGCTTGTACTTGCGGGTGCAAGGATTGTTTACTTAACGCAAAGTTCTTTTAATGCAGTTGTCTGTTGCTTTGAGTTTACACTTTGGGTGGGATTCGCAACTTAATACCAGCGAGATGTTCTGGATAGATATCTCAAGGTGGATGATTAGTAGTAGATGCAGATGGATTTCGGTCTACTTGCCTTGGCGTACCGCCCATGCTTTTGAGCCTCTACCTTTCTTTGCAGCATAGTTAGCATTGGTTTGCGCACATAATCCTGTCAATTGCCCAGCTGTAATTTGTTTACCTCGCTTTGCTGTCTTATCGTCTTTTGGGAGAGAGACATCACTAGTGAACATCATGGGACCCCGGTCCATATTACCACCGCTGATCACACCTTCTATTTACTTCCTGTTTTTATTTCCTAGTTGCAGTCATAGCTATCATTATTATCTCTTGTGTTTGATCCTTTGTAAACAACAAGGCCGGAGGGATTGACAACCCCTCTGTACTTGTTGGGAGCAAAGTTATATGTATCTGTGTGCATGTCCTGTCAACCGCTAAGTTTCTGGCGCCGTTGACACCTACTTGTCGACCCTCGGAGTCTCACGGGATTCGATCCTTGGTATCTTTGCCAAGGGAAATTTGCCGCTACGCTACATCTCAACCTTCCACTTGGGGTAACCAACGAGGGGCGAGAAGCCATCAAGCAAGTTTCTGGCGCCGTTGCCGGGGACTCCACTCTTCAAGATAGGGGAGTTGCACGCTATCTTTTATCTTTGCTTTTTAGTCTTGTTAGTTTACCTTTCAGTTTTTGCTTTAGTGTCCCTTACCAAAAATCACAAAAATAGTTATCTTGCTTGCTGCTGCTATGGGTTCCACCGAGAACACCAAGTTGTGTGACTTCACTAGTCATAACAACAATGACTTTATCTGCACGCCTATTGCTACACCTGCCACTTCAGCACCTTCTTATGAGATTAAACCTGCTATGCTGAACCTACTTATGAAAGATCAATTCTCCGGTGCTGGAGATGATGCTGCTTTGCACTTAAATAATTTTGTTGAGCTCTGTGATATGCAAAAGTACAAAGAAGTAGATGGTGATATTGTTAAGCTTAAGCTTTTTTCCTTTCTCCTTGAGATGAGGAGCTAAAATCTGGTTTCAATCCTTGCCTAGGAATAGTATAGATTCTTGGGACAAGTGCAAGGATGCCTTTATTGGGAAGTACTATCCCCCTGCTAAAATTATCCAATTAAGGAGTAACATAATGAATTTTAAACAATTGGATAATGAACACGTTGCCCAAGCTTGGGAACGCATGAAATCTCTTGTCAAGAACTGCCCTACTCATGGTTTGACTACTTGGATGGTTATCCAAATTTTTATGCAGGCTTGAACTTTACCTCGCGGAACTTGTTAGATTCGGCCGCGGGAGGAACCTTTATGTCAACTACACTTGGTGCTGCCACGAAACTTCTCGACGAGATGATGACCAATTATTCCCAATGGCACACCGAACGCGCTCCAACAGGTAGGAAGGTAAACTCTGTCGAGGTGATTTCCTCCCTAAATGAAAAAGTTGACTTGATCATGTCTCTACTTTCCAAGCAATCTTCTATTGATCCTCATGATGTTCCTTTAAATTTTTTGATTGCTCAAGATCAAGTAGATGTGAACTTTATCTCTAGAAAGAATTTCAATAACAATGCTTATAGGAGTAATTTTGGTAGCAACCCTAGACCGTTCCCCTCTAATTCCTATGGGAACAACAATGCTTATCCTAGCACCAAGAACTCCACTTTTGAACTCGAGATTATGCTTAAAGACTTCATCACTACCCAAAAGGCCTTCAATAAGAGTGTAGAAGAAAAACTAGACAAACTAGATAATCTCTCTTCGAAGGTAGACAATTTAGCCCATGAGGTAGAGTTGCTTAAAATTAGAACTTCTCCTCTTGAGGAAAGGAAGACCACTCCTATGAATGCTATTCAAGTGCAAATTAATGAAAACATTAGGATGATGGCTAAACTTAAAGAGAAATGGGCTACAGAAAAGGAGGAAGAAAATAGGATTAAGAGCCTTCCTACCCACCACACTGTTGCTACTATCCAAGTTGTTGAGGATATCCAAACTCTTAGCACCCAATGCACTCCTAGTCCCATTGGACCTATTAATGGTGATGCTATGACCTCAACCGTAGAAGAAGAAACTCCTATGACCGTAGAAGCTACCAAACAAGTGAGCCTAAAGGACACCACTACCACTTTACTTGATAGTAGTGACCTTGATTTTGATAATTGCACCCTTTCTAAAGTTATTGGTTTTCTTCACAAGATGTCTAGAGATCCCCACACTAGCACACTTAATCTTGCCTTCACGGAGCATATCACTAATGCTCTTATCAAAGCTAGGGAGGAGAAGCTTAGGGTAGAAGCCTCCATACCTAGAAAGCTAGAAGATAGTTGGGATCCTATGATTAAAATTAAGTTGAATAACTTCTCTTGCTATGCTTTATGTGATGTTGGAGCTAGTACCTCCGTTATGCCCAAAAGAATGTATGATATGCTTGAATTGAAACCTTTTGATCCTTGTTCTTTTGGTGTTCGTCTTGTTGATTCTTCCGTAAAGAAACCTTTGGGGAAGATCGACGATGTTCTTATCATTGTCAATGACAATTATGTTCCCGTTGATTTTACTATTATGGATATTGAATGTGAACCTTCATGTCCAATTATTTTAGGACGTCCTTTTCTTCACACCGTTGGTGCTATCATTGACATGAAAGAGGGGAATTTAAAATTCCAATTCCCTCTCAAGAAAGGGATGGAACACTTCCCTAGAAAGAAGATTAAGTTGCCTTTTGAGTCCGTTATACGGGCTAGCTATTCTCTTACTCTTGATAAAACTTGATCTTCTCTTTTTGCATCATGCCTAGCTTAAAGGCATAAAAGAAAGCGCTTTTGGGAGGCAGCCCACAACGAATTAGGTTTTATTTTGCTTTTGTTGTGTCTTGATGTTTGTCACTACAGTAGCATCATCATTGTATCTTTTCTTTTCAGCTTTGTGCCAAGTTTAGCCTCCGATTGCAAGAAAGTTCAAAAGTTGTGACGTGCTGTCGAGAAAACAGATTCTGTCCTTGGACAGAAAAATTCGAATAAAATCACCAGATCATCTTTTTGATCTGAATTTTTTTGACAGCGTGCTATATACAATTGGCTTTCGAGCGTCTGTTCTGAGTTGTTTGATTTGAGTTGCAGAAGTGCCCCGAAAAAATTATTCACTACCTGTTGGTCTATTTTTCACAGATTCTGTCCTGTTTTGCCTTTTCTTCGTTTTGCAAACCTTGAGCTTGCTTTTTCTTTGCAAAAACCTTTTGGCAATCTTGAGAAACAGTAGCTCTTCAAGATTATCCTTATTTCCAGTAGGGAAAAAATTATTTTATTGTGGGTACTAACCTCGCTAATCAGATTATGATGAGTTATGTATGAAGGGAGTTTTCAAGTGTGCGAGGGAAGATGATAAAAGAAGATTCAGGAGGGTCAAACGCTCAAGCTTGGGGATGCCCCCGTGCACCCCCAAGAAATATTCAAGAAGACTCAAGCGTCTAAGCTTGGGGATGCCCCCATGCATCCCCTTCTCCATCAACAATTATCAGTTCGTTTTTCGTTCCACTATATTCTTATCACTTCATGCGTTATGTGCTATGCTTGGAGCGTCTTGCTCTTAGTTTCTTTTTTAGTTTTCTTTAGCTTTGCTTGCTGTCCATAACAAGTTAGAACCCAGCTTTCTTTGTGTGGGAGAGAAACACGCTCCACTTCAACCTAGAACACAACATAGGATTTTCATGCTTATCTTTGCTGTGTGTGTTCTTTGTCTTTCCATAGCTGCTGTCATGTTTAGCTCTTAGTTTTCATGCTTTTCTTTTTAAAGAGCTTTTGTTTAGTTGGTTGCTGAACTCTCTTGAGTTTTCATGTTTATCTTGTTAAGAGAGTTTGCCTGTTGCACTGAGTTGTGTGTCTTAACTTAAAGTAGGTAATTGAGGTTGCTATTTAATTTTAGTAGTAACTTGCAATAGTTTTGAGGTATTGCCATGAGTAATGTCTGAACTTTTGGTGTCAAGAGCTTTAGCCTATTAGTGATAGATGTCGTATTTTGGGCAATCCGTGTTTATTTTCGAAAACCGACAAAATAGTTGAGAACTTTAGCTACTAGATGGATCACTAATCTTTGGAGGGATCGAATATTAGAGTACACTCACGTACCATGAGTCGATGATGCGCAAGGATAACCAAACCCCCATACACTCCTCCTCGGGGTACTTGTCTCTTTGTGAACCTCCTAATTAGATTGAGAGTTACCGATAATAAGTGCATGAGTTCTTCGGACTAATGTGAGTATTCGAAAGTTGACACTTCCACCTAGCCATATTTTTCTAGCCTCTTCGGTACCGTGCATTGCCCTTTCTCACCTCGAGAGTTGGCGCATACTTCGCCGGTGCATCCAAATCCTTGGCACGATACCCTCTGTCATCATAAGCCTCATTATATCCTTCCTCAAAACAGCCACCATACCTACCTATCAAGGCATTTCCATAGCCTTTCTGACATACATTGCCATGCAACATCTATCTTCTCATGACTTGATCTTCATGTCATACATGCTTTTTGCTTGATCGATGAGCCGCATGCTAGTTGGGCCTTGCCCTAATCATTGCTACATGTCGCGCTAGTATCATTGCATATCCTGCTACACTGGCAGAGGCATACATTTGCATACATCATCATAGTTTCATTTTCTTTATGTTGAGTACTTTTGTAAAGTGTGAAAGATCTTCTATACTTCTTGTAATATATAGAGTGTTGCCCCTAAAGTGATGAAAAGATCCCAAAGAGGACAAAATCAAAAGATCCCAAAGAGGACAAAATCAAAAGATCCCAAAGAGGACAAATGAGAGTTAAATAGAAAGAGCCATTGAGGCCACAAAAAAATAAAAATAAAGAGAAAAAAGAGAAAAAGAAATAAAAAGAGAGAAGGGGGCACACTACTATTCCTTTTGAGAGATCCACACTCGTACTCCATCTTATACCTTGTACTCCATAGAGATTATCATTCATGCATATAGCTATGTGGGGACCTTCACACTATAGAACTTGGCTTGTATATTCCAATAATGAGCCTCCTCAAAAGAGCTCTAGGTCTTCTTGAGCGAGCAAGTTGGATGCACCTCCACTAGTTCCATTGGAGAGCTTACCTTAGCTCATATGTGCATCCGTTGCATGGCAATCCCTACTCCTCACATCATATCTATCATTTGGCTTTCTCTCGCCTATGATTGTCCTCATTGATGTGAGCCTTTCACACCTTTTTTGTCTTCCCCCTCCATCATTTTTCTCTCTTTGCCATCCTAAGTGTCAACCTTCTTGCTTACGCTCATCCATTGCATGAGTACTCAAAATATCGAAAGGGAGTGGATCATTTTGACTTGTACCTGACTAGTGGTCTGGGGATGAGTCAAGATAAGATTCCAAAGAAGACCAAGTGTGAAACTTTAGTAGATTAAGTTCTCAACAATACAAAAACTATGTTTTACTCTCTCGTATATCCCTATCCCCTTTCTTGCACGCAAACACCATTTGGAGACATTCGATTCACGGACAGCGAGAGCTCTTGCACCTTTATGTTCTTATGTTGCTTGTTACAATGCTAATATAGACTCTTGCTTGTTATGACTTGAATTGAATTACATGCCTTGATTGCTTTACTTAAAAAGTTCTTATATGGTTGATAGCATGTCACCACAGAAATTATGCTTGTTATCATTTACCTACTCGAGGACGAGCAGGAATTAAGCTTGGGGATGTTGATACGTCCAAAATGTATCTATAATTTTTGCTTGCTCCATGCTTCTTTTGTGTGATATTGCTATGATATTGATGCACTTCCATACACTTTTGATCATATTTGGACTAACCTATTAACTCAGTGCACCACAGTGCCAGTTCCTGTTTTCTTCTGTTTTTCTATTTCAGGTTTCCACAATATTAAAAGTGCCCCAAAAATTCCGTGAAAAATACAGGAAAAATCAGCGTACATGAAGCTTCGCGAAGAACCAAAGCGGGGCCAGAGGGGAGCCAGGAGAGGCCCAGGCGGCCACCTGGCGCGGCCCCACCCCTGGCCGCGCCAGGGGGGCGCCTGGGGCCCCTGCTCCGCCTCTGGCTGCCCCCCTTCGCATATATATCCCTCTCGTCCCGAAAACCTCGAGGACAGAACCCTTTTTCGCGATCTCGCCTCTGTTCCGCCGCCGCAGCGCTTCCAAGATCGGGAGCATCAGGAGAACTCTTCCCGGCACCCTGCCAGAGGGGAGAACCACCACCGGGAGCTTCTCCACCACCATGGACGCTTCCCGGATGAGTCGTGAGTAGTCCACCTTGGACCATGGGTCCATGATCAGTAGCTATGTGATGTTCTCCTCCCCTCTTTGCTCTTCATGGTTTAGACCTCGTGAGCTGCCCTACATGATCGAGGCACATATGTAATCTTTCTGCTGTTGCTTTGCTGAGTTTGCTGGGATCTGATGGATTATGAGACTATGTTCAGATTGTGTTTGAGTAATATATTTGATTCACCTCTTTTATAACTATGTTCTTGAGTAATTCTTGCATGTTCTCCGTTGCTGTTTATTGCTTTGGCCAAGTAGTAGGTAGTAACTCCAAGAGGGAGCGTTATGCTTGATTGTGGGTTCATGCCCCCTAATGACTAGCTTGAGTGACAGAAACATTAGTCTAGGGGATGTGATGTTGCCACAAGGGAGAAAACAACGGTGCTTGTACTTGCGGGTGCAAGGATTGTTTACTTTACGCAAAGTTCTTTTAATGCAGTTGTCTGTTGCTTTGAGTTTACACTTTGGGTGGGATTCGCAACTTAATACCAGCGAGATGTTCTAGATAGATATCTCAAGGTGGATGATTAGTAGTAGATGCAGATGGATTTCGGTCTACTTGCCTTGGCGTACCGCCCATGCTTTTGAGCCTCTACCTTTCTTTGCAGCATAGTTAGCATTGGTTTGCGCACATAATCCTGTCAATTGCCCAGCTGTAATTTGTTTACCTCGCTTTGCTGTTTTATCGTCTTTTGGGAGAGAGACATCACTAGTGAACATCATGGGACCCCGGTCCATATTACCACCGCTGATCACACCTTCTATTTACTTCCTGTTTTTATTTCCTAGTTGCAGTCATAGCTATCATTATTATCTCTTGTGTTTGATCCTTTGTAAACAACAAGGCCGGAGGGATTGACAACCCCTCTGTACTCGTTGGGAGCAAAGTTATATGTATCTGTGTGCAGGTCCTGTCAACCGCTAAGTTTCTGGCGCCGTTGACACGTACTTGTCGACCCTCAGAGTCTCACGGGATTCGATCCTTGGTATCTTTGCCAAGGGAAATTTGCCGCTACGCTACATCTCAACCTTCCACTTGGGGTAACCAACGAGGGGCGAGAAGCCATCACGTGTCGCCGCACAACCCGTGTGCCGTGCGAGCAGGCGTGAGTTGACGGGACGCATGCGAGCAGCCCGCCGCGCAAGCAGACGGGGAGGCGTGCGTGCAGGTGTGTGAATTGAGGGAGGCGTGCTCACAGCGCAGTGTCATCGGGAGGTGCAAGTAGCTGTGTGAAACTATGGTAGGCATGCCAGCAGTCCGGTGCGCAGGCTCGCCGGGAGGCGAGCCATCGGTTTGACCGCCGCCGGCCTCTCTCCCACAACTCCCACTACTCCATATTAATGGTGCGCCCGAGCGGCCGCACCCCCCATGCTCGCCACACACACACAATCCTCTCTCTCCGCTTGCATCCTCGACGCCATTCTCAGTCCTCAAGGCCGTCATTGTATGAGGATGCCGCTGAAGCGCCCCATCGGAGGGAGTGGGGACGTCGGGGCTGCTAAAGCACCAGAGCACGGCGTGGATATGGATACAGAGGTTGACGTCACCGCCGGCGAGTTATCGCTGCACCCTGACATCGTCGACCTTCCACAACAGGAGGCGGAGTTCCACACCGATTCTGGTGACGACCCCGGCGACGACTCCGGCGACGACCACTCCGGCAATGACTCCGACGACGACGGACAGCTGGTTAGTCATCCATACCCATTTATGTGTCAAATAGATCATAGGGTTTCTCTAGTTACTCCTGCCTCCCCCTTTTTGGAATAGAAATCATATGGTTATGTTCTCCCAATCCATGAAATCTAAGTAAATTTCGTTAGATCCATGTAGTGTATTGATTGTTTGAATGGTACAAGTGATAAGTGATTAGTTGTTTCATCTGTGCAAATGATTTCTACTAGTAATCCGACTAGGGTTAGTGTTTGTGCTAATAATTCCTAGCCAGGACTTGACATTTGATTTTGAATGACCTATATATGTTTGTGCCATTATTTTCTTCAAGATTGGTCTGTACATAGACAAATGTGCTTAAAAATCAAACCATAATCTCTGGATATGTATAAATAAATAGCCATAAATTCCTAATCCTACTTCACGGCATGTAATCGTTGATTTGATGCCAATTTTTGGCAACTGCCAAATGTTCGCTAGAGATTAGTTTGTAGCCATTAATTTGACGCCACATTTTTTTTACTATTTGTATAGGTGTTGTCTGACGATATGGATAACTAGGATGAAGATGTCCAGAGGAGGTACAAGAGGCAAATCCTGCGAGAGCTTTATGCGGGAAAGCATAACAGGCGTATTAGGACCTGGAACGGCGGCTATCGATGCCCATTTTGCTACCACAAGCTTCATGACGTGTATCAAAGTGTTCTGGCACATGCAAGAGGACGGTCCATTGGCTCCTTCAAGCGGAAGTATTCTCACAGGGTGGAGCACGACGCGTACGCCGAGTACATGGAGAAGCTTCAGGATCGTGCCGGCATGTGAGATGAGATGTGGGATCGAACTATTTACGCTTGAGCAATGTTTAATGACGGTTGAACTATGTACTTATGGTTGAACTATATATGCTTGTGTATGTGTACGCTTATTATCTATGTCTAAGTATGTTTAATCTATGTTTACTTATGTCTAACCGTGGGATATGGATGCAACCAGTTCGGTTGATGGAATCTACCCCCGTCTTGGTTTATTGGTCCACTTTGTATTTTGTGTTAAATTTTGACCAAAGGTTTAACTGACAAAATGTTAGTGCAGGTCAGCAAAAATGATATCATTGGATGGGTATTTGAGCATAGTGTTCAATGATATAATTTTTGGTGACATGCATAAACATTTTTAGTTAAATATTTGGTCAAATTTTGGTAAACATTACAAAGGGGGACCAATAAATCAAGACGGAGGTACTACATCAATCACACACGGTTCCCAAAATTGGAACCGTGTGCAATGACTTTCATTTTGCTTGTTGCATAAATCACATACGGTTCCCAAAAATGGAACCGTGTGCAATGACTTTCATTTTGCTTGTTGCTTCAACCCCACACGGTTCGCTCTAGCAAACTGTCGCCTCCAAAATTCTTTGTGGGACGGAAAACCCTCACCACCCAATTCAAAAAAAGAAAAAAGAAAACCCTCACCATCCCCACATCAAAAAAAACCTCACCCCTGCCCGCCACCCCCTCCGGTCCCTATTCACACCTGCACAAGCTCCTTCACGTCTATGCCATGGCACCGCCTATCGCGGGAACCTTGCGCGGTAAACTGTGCGGTAGCGCGGGAACAGGCTCAGCAACGATACATTTGGCGCCTCTTCGAGCCCACGCGTGCGGTGCGGTGTTGTCTAGCATGCACTGGAATCCTCCGCTATGAACACCGGGACAAGACGTGACGATTACAGGCCGGCCGGCCCCCATTTATTATAGTAGCAAACCTTTCGATCGTGCCCCACCATTGTAAGAAGCACACCCACCACGAGAAAATCTTAGAGGGTATCCTGCACGGCTCCAATGGCGCTTCGAACGGCTGCCGATGACGAGCAGCAGTTGACCATGCGTGCCGTGGTGGACACCCACAGAAGGTTCATGGACCTCTCGGTGGTCTAGACCAACGACCCGGTTTGGGTGGTGCACTCCACCCACATCATGGAGTTGTTGCTTGCCGAGGAGAAGTACAAGGTGGTCGGGTTCGACCTCGAATACACCTGCGCTCGTGTCGGGTCTCGTCCCAAGGTCGTCGTCGCCCAGATGTGCGTGCGCCACCACGTCCTCGTCTACCACTACTGTGTGGCCACAAGGCCTTGCGAGCATTTTGCCAGGTTTGTCAACAACCCCCACTACATGTTCGCTACAGTGGACATCACCAACGATGTAAAGACGCTCAAGAATTCAGGCATCGCCTGCCAGAATCTTGTCGACATCCAGGGCCAATACAAGATCTGGGACAGCAAGGAGCATGAGAAGGACTCACTGGTTCACCTCACCGAGGCCATCATCGACCCCCACTACAGAGACATGAAGGATTCGTGCAACAAGGACAAGCATGTCTGGCACTCGGCCTGGATGGAGAAACTCGAAGAAGCTCACGTCGTGTACGCGGCCAAGGAGGCGTACACGAGCTACGACATGTACAGGTGGATCGTTGACATGAGGAAGTGCCTCCTTCCCCAAAACGGCCAGGGATCCAGTCGGAAGCAGAGCAATGGCAAGCGTCATCGCAACAATAAGTAGATGATTAGATCCTCATTTCTCCTACTTTAGTATGGATGTAATTGCTTACTTTGGTGTGTGGAAATGTTATGTGTGTAGTCACTTGTGTAATTGTATGCTTAATTTGGTTATGCAATGCTGTCTTTTTAAGTATATATGCTGATGCTATGTAGACAGAGCGTAGATGTTGTGCGGACAAAGAAAATCACATCGCACACGGACTAAACAATGGAACCCGTCGGTGATGTTTTCATCAATCACTCACAATTGTATACCCGCAATTGTTTGCTTGCAACACACTGTTTGTTAGCAGTGATCGTATGTGTTATTATATGTCTTCGCACACATTTACGATTTTAGACCTGTTTGCCGCGTATCACACACATCTTGTTAAGTTGAACCCTTTCTGTTCTCATCACTCAACGCAAATTGTTCATCCGAGTGAACTGCATGCCGTATATCGCACACACCTTGATCTGGCTGACCATTTCTTTTGTGTTGCTTAATCACAGACAGTTCATCCGACTGAACCGTATGTTGTACATCGCACACACCTTCATCTGGCAGCCCGTTTCTTTTGTTCCTCCTCATTTTAAACAGTCAATTGAACTGAACAGTATGCCCGTCATCGCACACGCAACCAAAATCTGAACCATGTTTGATGCATCCTCCATTGCAAACGTTTTGCACCTTTTTGTTGGTTTTTTACACCCCCGTTTGCGATTATGGCATAGCACACAGTTTCATCGAAGGGTCTCCGATCGTAGTGTCGCGTTAGCAGCATCCTGCAGTAGTGAACCCCTATGCATAGATTACCCCAATGTCACCGCGGGAATCCGCAAGTTGAGTGCCAAAACATATATCAAGTGAATACGATACCCCATTGTCACACGAGTATTCAATTGCAAGACATATATCAAGTGTTCTCAAATCCATAGAAGTATTCAATCCAAAGAAATCTCAAAGGGAAAACTCAATTCATCACAAGATAGAGAGGGGAAAACACCATATGATCCGACTATATTGACAAAGCCCGCGATACATCAAGATTGTGCATCTCAAGAACACGAGAGAGAGAGAGAGAGAGAGAGAGAGAGAGAGAGAGAGATTAAACACATAGCTACTGGTACAAACCCACAGCCCCGAGGGTGGACTACTCCCTCCTCTTCATGGTGGCCGCCGGGATGATGAAGATGGCCACCGGTGATGATTTCCCCCTCCGGCGGAGTGCCGGAAAGGGCTCTAGATTGGATCTCGTGGAGTACAGAACCTTGCGGCGGCAGAACTTCTGATCTAGGTCTACCCCGAAGGGTTTCGGAATATTTGTGAATTTATAGGGTAAAGAGGGGGCGCGGGAGGGCACCGAGGTGGGCACAACCCACCTGGGCGCGCCAGGGGGGCTGGCGCGCCCTGGTGGGTTTTCCCCCCTCGGGGCACCCCCGAGGTGCAGCTTCAGCCCATTGGGTGTCTTCTGGCCCATAAAAATTCTCCGAAAAGTTCCGCGGTGTTTGGACTCCGTTTGATATTGATTTCCTGCGATGTAAAAAACAAGCAAAAAATAGCAACTGGCACTTGGCACTATGTCAATAGGTTAGTACCAAAAAATGATATAAAATGACTATAAAATGATTATAAAACATCCAAGAATGATAATATAGTAGCATGGAACAATCAAAAATTATAGATATGTTGGAGACGTATCACACACCAGCTCGTCCAGGCCTGAATGCCAAACGACCTTAAGAGCCGGTGACAATAGTAAACGGATCCGAACCCGTTCCCCGTCATGGGAGCTCACATGTGTTTGTCGCAAATAGGGATACGCGCCGCATGGCACGCATGCTCTCTTCGCCCTCCATGTGCCTCTTCAGCGCAACTTTGCACTGAAAGTACCATGGGCAGCCGTGAGGCATACACTGTTCTGAAGTACAGGTTCGGTTAAACCGAACTTCGGCATTACCTCATCTTCGGACGACTCGGAGACATATTCTGGATACCCTAAAGTATAAAGCTTCATCGACAGGGCCCTCACCCAAAAAGGTCTCATTGAAGGTCCTTACCCCAACCCATCATAAGCAAAGGCGCATACGCGCAACAGGGCATAGTGAAGGCTTCAACTCACGCATCAAGGCCCCGCGTAAACTTTAATCTGTAGCCTTTTTCCTTTATTTTTCCTTACAAGTATCGCCTTTACAGTTCGAATTGTACGGTTGGACGTCCTGAGCTTATGAGAAATAATAAAAATACCCTTTATGGTGTTTGGATATCCGCATCTTGTAAACCTCTTTATTTCTTGCCAGATTCCCCACTAACTCTTTGAACAACCTGGCATTAAAGTACAATTAGCCAAGAGTTTTGATTTATACATCAGCTCAAAATCTTCAAGTCCGGCCTCGCTTTCCGCCAGGTGTTCGGCGTCTCGGATATTGCGCTATATGCATTCGTTCCGAACTATATCTTGGGTCAATAGTTGGGTTGCACGGCTCCTGTGATTGTCCCTTATGATCTGCATGTTCGGCTAAGAGGGCAAAGGGAGAACCCCAGCGATTGTACTTCTGGTTTGCCCGGTCAAGTTCCTTAGGAGGAAAAAGCCAAAAACTGACCTTCATAGTAAGCGCGAACGGATCCGCGATCCGATGACGAGGTTCGACTCTAAAATTCATTGGCGATTTCACCCTGTAAACGAAGGGTTCGTCTTAACACAAACCATCTGATTGGAAAGGGCAGGCTTCGACCCCCAAGTAGGTCACAAATACACCGGAGGCTAGTCCCTACTCCCCACCGTCAAGCTCCTAAGGCTAACTGAAAGCAGTAAAACCAAATAATCTGATTGCCTGGTTTCTGATACGTCTCCAACGTATCTATAATTTTTGATTGTTCCATGCTATTATTTATGAAGTATTGGATGTTTAATGGGCTTTATCATTCACTTTCATATCATTTTTGGGACTAACCTACTAACCCAAAGGCCCAGTCCAGCTTGCTGTTTTTTTGCCTATTTCAGGGTTTTGTAGAAAAGGAATATCAAACGGAGTCCAAACGGAATGAAACCTTCGCGAGAGATATTTTTGGAGAAAATCACACACGGAAAACGTCAGGACCAAGTCAGGGGATAGCTGGGCTGCCCTCAAGGGTGGGGGCGCGCCCTCCTTCCCAGGGCACGCCCCCCTGCCTCGAGGCTGGCCCACACGGCCTCCGATGCCCTCCTTCTTCCTATATATACCTACGTACCCCAGAAACTCCATACGCACACAGAAAACCCTAATTCCACCGCCGTAGCTTCTGTTCCCGTGGAGATCCCATCTTGGAGCCTGTTCCGGGAGGGGGATCCATCACGGAGGCCTTCATCATCATCATCATCGCCCTCACCATGAGTTGTGAGTAGTTTACCACAGACCTTCGGGTCCATAGCTAGTATCTAGATGGCTTCTTCTCTCTCTCTGGATCTCAATACAAAGTTCTCCTCGGTCTTCGAGGCGATCTATTCGATGTAATCTCTTTTTGTGGTGTGTTTGTCGAGATCCGATGAATTGTGAGTTTATGATCAAGGTTATCTATGAAAGATATTTGCTTCTTCTCTGAACTTTTTATGTGTGCTCATAATATCCTTGCAAGTCTCTTCGAATTATTGGTTTGGTTTGGCCTACTAGAACTATAGTTCTTGCAATGGGAGAAGTGCTTGGCTTTGGGTTCAATCTTGCGGTGTCCTTTCCCAGTGACAGTAGGGGCAGCAAGGCACGTATTGTATTGTTGCCATCGAGGATAAAAAGATGGGGTTTACATCATATTGCTTGAGTTTTTCCCTCTACATCATGTCATCTTGCTTAAAGCGTTACTCTGTTCGTATGAACTCAATACACTAGATGCATGCTGGATAGCGGTCGATGTGTGGAGTAATAGTAGTAGATGCAGGCAGGAGTCGGTCTACTTGTCTCGGACGTGATGCCTATATACAATGATCATGCCTAGATAGTCTCATAATTATTCGCTTTTCTATCAATTGCTCGACAGTAATTTTTTTACCTGTCGTGGAATACCGCTATCATGAAAGAAGCCACTATAGAAAACTATGTCCCGGGGTCTATTGTCAACATATCAATCTACATCTACTTTACTTTTCTTGCTTTTATTTGCTGTTTTATTAAACTAAAAATACCAAAAATATAATTATCATCTCTATCAGATCTCACTCTCGTAAGTGACCGTAAAGGGATTGACGACCCCTTATCGCGTTGGCTGCGAAATTCTTATTTGTTTGTGCAGGTGCGAGGGACTCGCGCGTGGTCTCCTACTGGATTGATACCTTGGTTCTCAAAAACTGAGGGAAATACTTACGCTACTATGCTGCATCTCCCTTTCCTCTTTGAGGGAATACAACGCAAGCTCAAGAGGTAGCAAAGAAGAATTTCTGGTGCCGTTGCCGGGGAGGCTTACGCAAAAGTCAGATACCAAGTACCTATCACAAACCCTTATCCTTCGCATTACATTTATTTGCCTCTCGTTTTCCTCTCCCCCACTTCACCCTTGCCGTTTTATTTGCCCTTCTTCCGCCGTGTGTTTTTCGCTTGCCTCTTGTTTGCTTTTGTGTTTTGCTTGCTTGCTTGTCATCATGTCTAGCACACCTATCATTATCACCACTCCCGAGAGTGAGGTCCTCAACTCTAAACAAAGGGAGGGCGAAAATTTAAAAGATGCCTGGTATAGAATTTGCAATGCTCAAGATAGGTCTAATAGGAAGCTTTCCACTTCCGTGCTTCTTCGCAATTTTTATGTTGGCATAACTCTGTGGAATAGATTTATCTTAGATACCATTACCGGAGGGACTTTCTTGGGTAGCCACACCGCTGATTCTTACAAAGCTATGACTGAATTATTTGGCTCACCACCTCTTATGGTTAATGGGATCGTTTTAACTTTGGAGCATGTTATGCAAAGGTTAGAAATCATTGAAAACAAAGTTGCCACGGTAGAACTGGTGGAGAACTTGGACAGAAAAATTCATAATGAAATTACCCAATATGGATCCAAGGTAGGAGTTGTTCTGAAAAATCTTAAGGAAAAAGAGCCCATAGTTAAAGAAAAGCTAGATCAGGATTCTACTAGAATCAATAAGCTTGAGGATGTTATCACTAATGTGGGTTCTGCTCTTTCCGCTATAAAAACTACTCCAAATACCTCCACTAAATTATCTAAGTTCATGTATGTCCCTAAAGACAAGGGTGAAACATCTTGACTTGCGGATCTCAAATCCATAAGTGTTCACCCTAATGTTCTTACTTTTGCGAGAGACCCATTTGACACTTTAGAATTTCTTGATTTCTTGCCAAAGAATTTGATTATTCATAGGGACAAAGAAGTGCCCAAAAATCATAAGTGCTTAATCAAAGAATTGCCTTCCAAGGATGGCAATACCTAGATCTATCTTGTATCGTGCCTAGCTAGGGGCGTAAAACGATAGCGCTTGTTGGGAGGCAACCCAATTTTATGTTTTTTGCATTTGTTGCTGTTAGGGAATAAATATTTCATCTACGCTCTGATTAGATGTGGTTTCATGTTTTGTTTAGTGTTTGTGCCAAGTAGAACCTTTGGTAATACTTGTGCGAAGTTTATATGATCTAGCTGTGAAAAACAGAATCATTAGCGCTCGCTAAAGTAGTCGTGGGATCTTACTGGAGCGTGCTTTTTAGTTGATTCCTTTTACTGCTGATTGGTAGACAAATTTTGCAATTTTACCAATTTAGTTTGAATTTTTTGGAGTTCGAGAAGTAGGCGAACCCTGCAGATTACTACAGACTGTTCTGTCTTTGACAGATTCTGTTTTTCGTGTATTATTTGCTTATTCCGATGCATCTATGAGTAATATTGGAGGATATGAACCATAGAGAACTTGTAGTACCGTAGGTTTAACACCAATCAAAACAAAGAATGAATTCCTTGCTATACCCTTGAGTAGTGGTTTGCTTTCTCTTACTAACGGAGCTCACGAGAATTTGTCTAAGTTTTGTGTTGTGAAGTTTTCAAGTTTTGAGTATTGCTTTGATGGACTATGGAACAAGGAGTAGCAAAGGCCTAAGCTTGGGGATGCCCATGGCACCCCAAGTAAATTCAAGATAATCAAAAGCCTAAGCTTGGGGATGCCCCGGGAAGGCATCCCCTCTTTCGTCTTCATCCATCGGTAACTATACTTGGAGCTATATTTTTATTCGCAACATGTTATGTGTTTTGCTTGGAGCGTCTTGTGTAATTTGAGTCTTTGATTGTTAGTTTGCCACAATCATCCTTGCTGTACACACCTATTTGAGAGAGTTAAATATGGCCTAGAAATTGTTAGAACACTCTATGTGCTTCACTTATATCTTTTGAGTTGAATAGTTTTTGCACTAGTGCTTCACTTATATCTTTTAGAGCATGGTGGTGGTAATATTTTGTAGAAATTGTTGAACTCTCATGCTTCACTTATATCTATTTGAGAGTCTATTAAAACATCATGGTAAAGTGTTTAGGCTAAAGAAACTAGTCTTCACATGATAAACATCCAATGTCAATGTAGTAAAAAACTTCACATCAATTGCATTGAATATAAAGAGATGTTGGATGCTTGATAATTTTTTTGAGACATGAGGATAGTGATATTAGAGTCATGCTAGTGGAATTATTATGAAATTGAGAAATACTTGTGTTGAGGTTAGTGATTCTCGTAGCATGCACGTATGGTGAACCGTTGTGTGACTAAGTTAAAGCATGAGGTATTTGTAGAGTGTCAACCTTTGTGTGGAGGTCGGGGGCGCGCGATGGTTAACTCCTACCAACCTCCCCCCTAGGGGCATGCGTTGATTGCTTTGTTTTGATGACTCGTAAATTTTTGCAATAAGTATATGAGTTCTTATGACTAATGTTGAGTCCAAGGATTATACGCAGTCTCACCCTTACAACATTGCTAGACTCTCTCGTACCGCGCAACTTTCACAGGTGCCATAAACCCACTATATATCCTTCCTCAAAACAGCCACCATATTGTTCTTCAAAACAGCCACCATACCAACCTATCATGGCATTTCCATAGCCATTCCGAGATATATTGCCATGCAACTTTCCACCATTCGTTCATATGACACGCATCATATTGTCATATTTGAGGGAAATATGCCCTAGAGGCAATAATAAAGTTATTATTTATTTCCTTATATCATGATAAATGTTTATTATTCATGCTAGAATTGTATTAACCGGAAACTTAGTACATGTGTGAATACATAGACAAAACATAGTGTCCCTAGTATGCCTCTACTAGACTAGCTCATTGATCAAAGATGGTTATGTTTCCTAGCCATAGAAATGAGTTGTCATTTGATCAACGGGATCACATCATTAGGAGAATGATGTGACGGACAAGACCCATCCGTTAGCTTAACACTATGATCGTTTAGTTTTACTGCTATTGCTTTCTTCATGACTTATACATGTTCCTATGACTATGAGATTATGCAACTCCCGAATACCGGAGGAACACCTTGTGTGCTATCAAACGTCACAACGTAACTGGGTGATTATAAAGATGCTCTACAGGTGTCTCCGAAGGTGTTCGTGGTGTTGGCATAGATCAAGAATAGGATTTGTCACTCCGAGTGTCGGAGATGTATCTCAGGGCCCTCTCGGTAATACACATCATAATAAGCCTTGCAAGCAAATGACTAATGAGTTAGTCACGAGATGATGTATTACGGAACGAGTAAAGAGACTTGCCGGTAACGAGATTGAACTAGGTATAGAGATACCGACGATCGAATCTCGGGCAAGTAATATACCGATGACAAAAGGAACAATGTATGTTGTTATGCGGTTTGATCGATAAAGATCTTCATAGAATATGTAGGAGCCAATATGAGCATCCAGGTTCCGCTATTGGTTATTGACCGGAGATGAGTCTCGGTCATGTCTACATAGTTCTCGAACCTGTAGGGTCCACATGCTTAATGTTTGATGACGATCGGTATTATGCGGTTTGAGGAGTCTTGGAATGTCCGAGACGTAAAGATTGATATATTGGACGACTATATTCGGACACCGTAAGTGTTCCGTAAAGTTTCGAAATTAACCGGAGTACCAGGGGGGTTACCGAAACCCCGTGGGGACGCTATGGGCCTTAATGGGCCGTAGGAGAAAGAGGGAAGGAGGACCAGGGCTTGGCCACGGCCCCCCACCCCTTGGTCCGAATTGGACAAGGAAGGAGGGGGGGCCGGCGCCCCTTTCCTTCTCCTTCTCCCTCTCCTTCCTTTCCCCCTTCTCCCTTTTGGTAGTTCCTACTAGGAATAGGATTGCAATCCTAGCGCGCCAATAGGGGACGGCCGGCCTCCCCCCTTGCTCCTTTATATACAGGGGTAGGGGGGTGATGGCTTCTCGCCCCTCGTTGGTTACCCCAAGTGGAAGGTTGAGATGTAGCGTAGCGGCAAATTTCCCTTGGCAAAGATACCAAGGATCGAATCCCGTGAGACTCCGAGGGTCGACAAGTAGGTGTCAACGGCGCCAGACTTAGCGGTTGACGGGACCTGCACACAGATACAGATAACTTTGCTCCCAACGAGTACAGAGAGGTTGTCAATCCCTCCGGCCTTGTTGTTTACAAAGGATCAAACACAAGAGATAATAATGATAGCTAAGACTGCAACTAGGAAATAAAAACAGGAAGTAAATAGAAGGTGTGATCAGCGGTGGTAATATGGACCGGGGTCCCATGATGTTCACTAGTGATGTCTCTCTCCCAAAAGACGATAAAACAGCAAAGCGAGGTAAACAAATTATAGCTGGGCAAAAGACGATAAAACAGCAAAGCAAGGTAGAGGCTCAAAAGCATGGGCGGTACGCCAAGGCAAGTAGACCGAAATCCATCTGCATCTACTACTAATCATCCACCTTGAGATATCTATCCGGAACATCTCGCTGGTATTAAGTTGCGAATCCCACCCAAAGTGTAAACTCAAGGCAACAGACAACTGCATTAAAAGAACTTTGCGTAAAGTAAACAATCCTTGCACCCGCAAGTACAAGCACCGTTGTTTTCTCCCTTGTGGCAACAGCACATCCCCTAGACTCATGTTTCTGTCACTCAAGCTAGTCATCAGGGGGCATGAACCCACAATCAAGCATAACGCTCCCTCTTGGAGTTACTACCTACTACTTGGCCAAAGCAATAAACAGCAACGGAGAACATGCAAGAATTACTCAAGAACAAAGATATAAAAGAGGTGAATCAAATATATTACTCAAACACAATCTGAACATAGTCTCATAATCCATCAGATCCCAGCAAACTCAGCAAAGCAACAGCAGAAAGATTACATATGTGCCTCGATCATGTAGGGAAGCTCACGAGGTCTAAACCATGAAGAGCAAAGAGGGGAGGAGAACATCACATAGCTACTGATCATGGACCCATGGTCCAAGGTGGACTACTCACGACTCATCCGGGAAGCGTCCATGGTGGTGGAGAAGCTCCCGGTGGTGGTTCTCCCCTCCGGCAGGGTGCCGGGAAGAGTTCTCCTGATGCTCCCGATCTTGGAAGCGCTGCGGCGGCGGAACAGAGGCGAGATCGTGAAAAAGGGTTCTGTCCTCGAGGGTTTTGGGACGAGAGGGATATATATGCGAAGGGGGGCAGCCAGAGGCGGAGCAGGGGCCCCAGGCGCCCCCCTGGCGCGGCCAGGGTTGGGGCCGCGCCAGGTGGCCGCCTGGGCCTCCCCTGGCTCCCCTCTGGCCCATCTTTGGTGTTTCGTGAAGCTTCCTGTACACTGATTTTCCTGTATTTTTCCTGGAATTTTTGGAGCACTTTTAATATGGGGGAAACCTGAAATAGAAAAATAGCA
This sequence comes from Secale cereale, assembly GCA_902687465.1. Taxonomy (NCBI): domain Eukaryota; kingdom Viridiplantae; phylum Streptophyta; class Magnoliopsida; order Poales; family Poaceae; genus Secale; species Secale cereale. Next base: position 720,186,624 of record LR738713.1, on the reverse strand, counting down.
GAAAATAGGAACTGGCACTGTGGTGCACTGAGTTAATAGGTTAGTCCAAATATGATCAAAAGTGTATGGAAGTGCATCAATATCATAGCAATATCACACAAAAGAAGCATGGAGCAAGCAGAAATTATAGATACATTTTGGACGTATCAACATCCCCAAGCTTAATTCCTGCTCCTCCTCGAGTAGGTAAATGATAACAAGCATAATTTCTGTGGTGACATGCTATCAACCATATAAGAACTTTTTAAGTAAAGCAATCAAGGCATGTAATTCAATTCAAGTCATAACAAGCAAGAGTCTATATTAGCATTGTAACAAGCAACATAAGAACATAAAGGTGCAAGAGCTCTCGCTGTCCGTGACTCGAATGTCTCCAAATGGTGTTTGCGTGCAAGAAAGGGGATAGGGATATACGAGAGAGTAAAACAAAGTTTTTGTATTGTTGAGAACTTAATCTACTAAAGTTTCACACTTGGTCTTCTTTGGAATCTTATCTTGACTCATCCCCAGACCACTAGCCAGGTACAAGTCAAAATGATCCACTCCCTTTCGATATTTTGAGCACTCATGCAATGGATGAGCGTAAGCAAGAAAGTTGACACTTAGGATGGCAAAGAGAGAAAAATGATGAAGGGGGAAGACAAAAAAGGTGTGAAAGGCTCACATCAATGAGGACAATCATAGGCGAGAGAAAGCCAAATGATAGATATGATGTGAGGAGTAGGGATTGCCATGCAACGGATGCACATATGAGCTAAGGCAAGCTCTCCAATGGAACTAGTGGGGGTGCATCCAACTTGCTCGCTCAAGAAGACCTAGAGCTCTTTTGAGGAGGCTCATCATTGGAATATACAAGCCAAGTTCTATAGTGCGAAGGTCCCCACATAGCTATATGCATGAATGATAATCTCTATGGAGTACAAGGTATAAGATGGAGTACGAGTGTGGATCTCTCAAAAGGAATAGTAGTGTGCCCCCTTCTCTCTTTTTATTTCTTTTTCTCTTTTTTCTATTTTTTTATTTCTTTGTGGCCTCAATGGCTCTTTCTATTTAACTCTCATTTGTCCTCTTTGGGATATTTTGATTTTGTCCTCTTTGGGATCTTTTCCTCACTTTAGGGGCAACACTCTATATATTACAAGAAGTATAGAAGATCTTTCACACTTTACAAAAGTACCCAACATAAAGAAAATGAAACTATCATGATGTATGCAAATGTATGCCTCTGCCGGTGTAGCAGGATATGCAATGATACTAGCGCGTCATGTAGCAATGATTAGGGCAAGGCCCAACTAGCATGCGGCTCATCGATCAAGCAAAAAGCATGTATGACATGAAGATCAAGTCATGAGAAGATGGATGTTGCATGGCAATGTATCTCGGAAAGGCTATGGAAATGCCTTGATAGGTAGGTATGGTGGCTGTTTTGAGGAAGGATATAATGAGGCTTATGATGACAGAGCGTATCGTGCCAAGGATTTGGATGCACCGGCGAAGTATGCGCCAACTCTCGAGGTGAGAAAGGGCAATGCACGGTACCAAAGAGGCTAGAAAAATATGGCTAGGTGGAAGTGTCAACTTTCGAATACTCACATTAGTCCGAAGAACTCATGCACTTATTATCGGTAACTCTCAATCTAATTAGGAGGTTCACAAAGAGACAAGTACCCAGAGGAGGAGTGTATGGGGGTTTGGTTATCCTTGCGCATCCTCGACTCATGGTACGTGAGTGTACTCTAATATTCGATCCCTCCAAAGATTAGTGATCCATCTAGTAGCTAAAGTTCTCAACTATTTTGTAGGTTTTCGAAAATAAACACGGATTGCCCAAAATACAACATCTATCACTAATAGGCTAAAGCTCTTGACACCAAAAGTTCAGACATTACTCATGGCAATACCTCAAAACTATTGCAAGTTACTACTAAAATTAAATAGCAACCTCAATTACCTACTTTAAGTTAAGACACACAACTCAGTGCAACAGGCAAACTCTCTTAACAAGATAAACATGAAAACTCAAGAGAGTTCAGCAACCAACTAAACAAAAGCTCTTTAAAAAGAAAAGCATGAAAACTAAGAGCTAAACATGACAGCAGCTATGGAAAGACAAAGAACACACACAGCAAAGATAAGCATGAAAATCCTATGTTGTGTTCTAGGTTGAAGTGGAGCGTGTTTCTCTCCCACACAAAGAAAGCTGGGTTCTAACTTGTTATGAACAGCAAGCAAAGCTAAAGAAAACTAAAAAAAGAAACTAAGAGCAAGACGCTCCAAGCATAGCACATAACGCATGAAGTGATAAGAATATAGTGGAACAAAAAACGAACTGATAATTGTTGATGGAGAAGGGGATGCATGGGGGCATCCCCAAGCTTAGACGCTTGAGTCTTCTTGAATATTTCTTGGGGGTGCACGGGGGCATCCCCAAGCTTGAGTGTTTGACCCTCCTGAATCTTCTTTTATCATCTTCCCTCGCACACTTGAAAACTCCCTTCATACATAACTCATCATAATCTGATTAGCGAGGTTAGTACCCACAATAAAATAATTTTTCCCTACTGGAAATAAAAATAATCTTGAAGAGCTACTGTTTCTCAAGATTGCCAAAAGGTTTTTGCAAAGAAAAAGCAAGCTCAAGGTGTGCAAAACGAAGAAAAGGCAAAACAGGACAGTATCTGTGAAAAACAGACCAGCAGGTAGTAAATAATTTTTTCGGGGCACTTCTGCAACTCAAATCAAAAAACTCAGAACAGACGCTCGAAAGCCAATTGTATAGAGCATGCTGTCAAAACAATTCAGATCAAAAAGATGATCTGGTGATTTTATTCGAATTTTTCTGTCCAAGGACAGAATCTGTTTTCTGGACAGCACGTCACAACTTTTGAACTTTCTTGCAATCGGAGGCTAAACTTGGCACAAAGCTGAAAAGAAAAGATACAATGATGATGCTACTATAGTAACAAACATCAAGACACAACAAAAGCAAAATAAAACCTAATTCGTTGTGGGCTGCCTCCCAAAAGCGCTTTCTTTTATGCCTTTAAGCTAGGCATGATGGAAAAAGAGAAGATCAAGTTTTATCAAGAGTAAGAGAATAGCTAGCCCGTGTAATGGACTCAAAAGGCAACTTAATCTTCTTTCTAGGGAAGTGTTCCATCCCTTTCTTGAGAGGGATTTGGAATTTTATATTCCCCTCTTTCATGTCAATGATAGCACCAACGGTGCGAAGAAAAGGACGTCCCAAAATAATTGGACATGAAGGTTCACATTCAGTATCCATAATAGTAAAATCAACGGGAACATAATTGTCATTGACAATGATAAGAACATCGTCGATCTTCCCCAAAGGTTTCTTTACGGAAGAATCAACAAGACGAACACCAAAAGAACAAGGATCAAAAGGTTTCAATTCAAACATATCATACATTCTTTTGGGCATAACGGAGGTACTAGCTCCAACATCACATAAAGCATAGCAAGAGAAGTTATTCAACTTAATTTTAATCATAGGATCCCAACTATCTTCTAGCTTTCTAGGTATGGAGGCTTCTACCCTAAGCTTCTCCTGCCTAGCTTTGATGAGAGCATTAGTGATATGCTCCGTGAAGGCAAGATTAAGTGTGCTAGTGTGGGGATCTCTAGACATCTTGTGAAGAAAACCAATAACTTCAGAAAGGGTGCAATTATCAAAATCAAGGTCACTACTATCAAGTAAAGTGGTAGTGGTGTCCTATAGGCTCACTTGTTTGGTAGCTTCTATGGTCATAGGAGTTTCTTCTTCTACGGTTGAGGTCATAGCATCACCATTAATAGGTCCAATGGGACTAGGAGTGCATTGGGTGCTAAGAGTTTGGATATCCTCAACAACTTGAATAGTAGCAACAGTGTGGTGGGTAGGAAGGCTCTTAATCCTATCTTCTTCCTCCTTTTCTCTAGCCCATCTCTCTTTAAGTTTAGCCATCATCCTAATGTTTTCATTAATTTGCACTTGAATAGCATTCATAGGAGTGGTCTTCCTCTGCTCAAGAGGAGAAGTTCTAATTTAAGCAACTCTACCTCATGGGCTAACTTGTCTACCTTCGAAGAGAGATTATCTAGTTTGTCTAGTTTTTCTTCTACACTCTTATTGAAGGCCTTTTGGGTAGTGATGAAGTCTTTAAGTATAATCTCTAGTTCAGAAGTGGAGTTCTTGGTGCTAGGATAAGCATTGTTGTTCCCATAGGAATTATTGGGGAACGGTCTAGGGTTGCTACCAAAATTACTCCTATAAGCATTGTTATTGAAATTGTTTCTAGAGATAAAGTTCACATCTACTTGATCTTGAGCAATCAAAGAATTTAAAGGAACATCATGAGGATCAATAGAAGATTGCTTGGAAAGTAGAGACATGATCAAGTCAACTTTTTCATTTAGGGAGGAAATCTCCTCGACAGAGTTTACCTTCCTACCTGTTGGAGCGCGTTCGGTGTGCCATTGGGAATAATTGGTCATCATCTCGTCGAGAAGCTTCGTGGCAGCACCAAGTGTAGTTGACATAAAGGTTCCTCCCGTGGCCGAATCTAACAAGTTCCGCGAGGTAAAGTTCAAGCCTGCATAAAAAGTTTGGATAACCATCCAAGTAGTCAAACCATGAGTAGGGCAGTTCTTGACAAGATATTTCATGCGTTCCCAAGCTTGGGCAACGTGTTCATTATCCAATTGTTTAAAATTCATTATGTTACTCCTTAATTGGATAATTTTAGCAGGGGGATAGTACTTCCCAATAAAGGCATCCTTGCACTTGTCCCAAGAATCTATACTATTCCTAGGCAAGGATTGAAACCAGATTTTAGCTCCTCCTCTCAAGGAGAAAGGAAAAAGCTTAAGCTTAACAATATCACCATCTACTTCTTTGTACTTTTGCATATCACAGAGCTCAACAAAATTATTTAAGTGCAAAGCAGCATCATCTCCAGCACCGGAGAATTGATCTTTCATAACTAGGTTCAGCAGAGCAGGTTTAATCTCATAAGAAGGTGCTGAAGTGGCAGGTGTAGCAATAGGCGTGCAGATAAAGTCATTGTTTTTATGACTAGTGAAGTCACACAACTGGGTGTTCTCGGTGGAACCCATAGCAGCAGCAAGCAAGATAACTACTTTTGTGATTTTTGGTAAGGGACACTAAATCAAAAACTGAAAGGTAAACTAACAAGACTAAAAAGCAAAGATAAAAGATAGCGTGCAACTCCCCTATCTTGAAGAGTGGAGTCCCCGGCAACGGCGCCAGAAACTTGCTTGATGGCTTCTCGCCCCTCGTTGGTTACCCCAAGTGGAAGGTTGAGATGTAGCGTAGCGGCAAATTTCCCTTGGCAAAGATACCACGGATCGAATCCCGTGAGACTCCGAGGGTCGACAAGTAGGTGTCAACGGCGCCAGAAACTTAGCGGTTGACAGGACCTCCACACAGATACAGATAACTTTGCTCCCAACGAGTACAGAGAGGTTGTCAATCCCTCCGTCCTTGTTGTTTACAAAGGATCAAACACAAGAGATAATAATGATAGCTAAGACTGCAACTAGGAAATAAAAACAGGAAGTAAATAGAAGGTGTGATCAGCGATGGTAATATGGACCGGGGTCCCATGATGTTCACTAGTGATGTCTCTCTCCCAAAAGACGATAAAACAGCAAAGTGAGGTAAACAAATTACAGCTGGGCAATTGACAGGATTATGTGCGCAAACCAATGCTAACTATGCTGCAAAGAAAGGTAGAGGCTCAAAAGCATGGGCGGTACGCCAAGGCAAGTAGACCGAAATCCATCTGCATCTACTACTAATCATCCACCTTGAGATATCTATCCAGAACATCTCGCTGGTATTAAGTTGTGAATCCCACCCAAAGTGTCAACTCAAAGCAACAGACAACTGCATTAAAAGAACTTTGCGTAAAGTAAACAATCCTTGCACCCGCAAGTACAAGCACCGTTGTTTTCTCCCTTGTGGCAACAGCACATCCCCTAGACTCATGTTTCTGTCACTCAAGCTAGTCATCAGGGGGCATGAACCCACAATCAAGCTAACGCTCCCTCTTGGAGTTACTACCTACTACTTGGCCAAAGCAATAAACAGCAACGGAGAACATGCAAGAATTACTCAAGAACAAAGATATAAAAGAGGTGAATCAAATATATTACTCAAACACAATCTGAACATAGTCTCATAATCCATCAGATCCCAGCAAACTCAGCAAAGCAATAGCAGAAAGATTGCATATGTGCCTCGATCATGTAGGGCAGCTCACGAGGTCTAAACCATGAAGAGCAAAGAGGGGAGGAGAACATCACATAGCTACTGATCATGGACCCATGGTCCAAGGTGGACTACTCACGACTCATCCGGGAAGCGTCCATGGTGGTGGAGAAGCTCCCGGTGGTAGTTCTCCCCTCCGGCAGGGTGCCGGGAAGAGTTCTCATGATGCTCCCGATCTTGGAAGCGCTGCGGCGGCGGAACAGAGGCGAGATCGCGAAAAAGGGTTCTGTCCTCGAGGGTTTCGGGACGAGAGGGGTATATATGCGAAGGGGGGCAGCCAGAGGCGGAGTAGGGGCCCCAGGCGCCCCCCTGGCGCGGCCAGGGGTGGGGCCGCGCCAGGTGGCCGCCTGGGCCTCCCCTGGCTCCCCTCTGACCCATCTTTGGTTCTTCGTGAAGCTTCCTGTATGCTGATTTTTCCTGGAATTTTTGGAGCACTTTTAATATGGGGGAAACCTGAAATAGAAAAACAGCAGAAAACAGGAACTGGCACTATGGTGCACTGAGTTAATAGGTTAGTCCAAATATGATCAAAAGTGTATGGAAGTGCATCAATATCATAGCAATATCACACAAAAGAAGCATGGAGCAAGCAGAAATTATAGATACGTTTTGGACGTATCAGGGGGCACCCAAAGACACACAAGTTGAATTGTTTTAGCCGTGTGCGGTGCCCCCCTCCACAGAAACACACCTCGGTCATACTGTTGCAGTGCTTAGGCAAAGCCCTGTGCCGGTTGATACATCATATCCGTCACCACGCCGTCGTGCTGACGAAACTCTCCCGTGAAGCTCAACTCGATCAAGAGCTCGTGGGACGTCATCAATATGAACGTGTGCTGAACGCGGAGGCGCCGTACGTTCGGTGCTTGATCGGTTGGATCGCGAAGCAGTTCGACTACATCAACCGCGTCACTTGACGCTTCCGCTCCTGGTCTACGAGGGTACGTAGATACACTCTCCCTCTCGTTGCTATGCATATGGTAGAGAGATCTTGCGTGATCGTAGGAAAATTTTAAAATACTACATTCCCCAACAGTGGCATCATGAGCCAGGTCAATGCGTAGATGATATGCACGAGTAGAACACAATGAGTTGTGGGCGATACTAGTCATACTGCTTACCAGCATGTCATACTTTGCTTCAGCGGTATTGTGAGATGAAGCGGCCCGGACCGACATTACACGTACGCTTACACGAGACTGGTTTCACCATTATGAGCATTCGTTGCTTAAAGGTGACTGGCGGGTGTCTGTCTCTCTCACTTTAGCTAAATCAAGTGTGGCCATGCCCGGTCCTTGTGAAGGTTAAAACAGCACATACTTGACGAAACATCGTTGTGGTTTTTGTATGCGTAGGTAAGAACGGTTCTTGCTAAGCACGTAGCAGCCACGTAAAACTTGCAACAACAAAGTAGAGGACGTCTAACTTGTTTTTGCAGGGCATGTTGTGATGTGATATGGTCAAGACATGATGAGATATACGGTTTTGTATGAGATGATCATGTTTTGTAAAGTTATTGGCAACTGGCAGGAGCCATATGGTTGTCGCTTTATTGTATGAAATGCAATCGCCATGTAATTGCTTTACTTTATCACTAAGCGGTAGCGATAGTCGTAGAAGCAATAGTTGGCGAGACGACAACGATACTACGATGGAGATCAAGGTGTCGCGTCGGTGACGAAGGTGATCATGAAGGTGCTTTGGAGATGGAGATCAAAAGCACAAGATGATGATGGCCATATCATGTCACATATTTTGATTGCATGTGATGTTTAACTTATTATGCATCTTATTTTGCTTAGTACGACGGTAGCATTATAAGATGATCCCTTACAAAATTTCAAGGTATAAGTGTTCTCCCTGAGTATGCACCGTTGCAAAAGTTCGTCGTGCCGAGACACCACGTGATGATCGGGTGTGATAAGCTCTACGTTCAAATACAACGGGTGTAAGCCAGTTTTGCACACGCAGAATACTCAGGTTCAACTTGACGAGCCTAGCATATGCAGATATGGCCTCGGAACACTGGAGACCGAAAGGTCGAGCATGAATCATATAGTAGATATGATCAACATAGCATGTTCACCATTGAAACTACTCCATCTCACGTGATGATCGGACATGGTTTAGTTGATTTGGATCACGTGATCATTTAGATGACTAGAGGGATGTCTATCTAAGTGGGAGTTATTTAGTAATATGATTAAATTGAACTTTAATTTATCATGAACTTAGTCCTGGTAGTATTAGCATGTCTATGTTGTAGACCAATAGCTTGCGATGTAGCTCCCCGTTTATTTTATATGTTCCTAGAGAAATATAAGTTGAAAGATGTTAGTAGCAATGATGCGGACTAGGTCCCTGATCTGAGGATTATCCTCATTGCTGCACAGAAGTATTATGTCCTTGATGCACCGCTAGGTGACGAACCTATTACAGGAGCAGATACAGACGTTATGAACGTTTGACAAGCTCGGTATGATGACTACTTGATAGTTTAGTGCGCCATGCTTTACAGCTTATAACCGGGACTTCAAAAACGTTTTGAATGCCACGGAGCATATGAGATGTTCCAAGAGTTGAAATTAGTATTTCATACTCATGCCCGTGTCGATAGGTATAAGACCTCTGACAGTACATTGCCTACAAGATGGAGAAGAATAGCTCAACCAGTGAGCATGTGCTCAGATTGTCTGGGTACTACAATTGCTTGAATCAAGTGGGGGTTAATCTTCCAGATAAGATAGTAATGGACAAAGTTCTGTAGACACTATCACCAAGTTAGTAGAACTTCGTGATGAACTATAATATGCAAGGGATGACAAAAAGTAATTCCCTAGCTCTTGGCGATACTGAAATCGGCGAAGGTAGAAATCAAGAAAGAGCATCAAGTGTTGATGGTTAACAAGACCACTTGTTTCAAGTAAAGGGTAAAGGGATAGAAGGGGAACTTCAAGAAGAATGACAAGCAAGTTGTCACTACCGTGAAGAAACCCAAAGCTAAACTCAAGCCTGAAACTAAGTGCTTCTACTGCAAAGGAAATGGTCACTGGAAGTGGAACTGCCCTAGATACTTGGTGGATAAGAAGGATGACAAAGTGAACAAAGGTATATTTGCTATACAGATTATTGATGTGTACTTTACTAGTGTTCATAGCAACCCCTGGGTATTTGATACCAGTTCAGTTGCTAAAATTAGTAACTCGAAACAAGAGCTGCAGAATGAACAGAGACTAGTTAAAGGTGAAGTGACGATGTGTGTTGGAAGTGGTTCCAAGATTGATATGATCATCATCGCACACTCCCTATACTTTCGGGATTAGTGTAGAACCTAAATAAATGTTATTTGGCGTTAAGCATGAATATGATTTGATCATGTTTGTTGCAATACGTTTATTCATTTAAAGTCATAGAATAATTGTTATTCTGTGTACATGAATAAAGCCTTCGATGGTCATACACCCAATGAAAATAGTTTGTTGGATCTCGATCGTAGTCATACACATATTCATAATATTGAAGCCAGAAGATGCAAGGTTAATAATGATAGTGCAACTTATTTGTGGCACTGCCGTTTAGGTCATATTGGTGTAAAGCGCATGAAGAAACTCCATAGTGATGGACTTTTGGAATCACTTGATTATGAATCACTTGGTGCTTGCGAACCATGCCTCATGGGCAAGATGACTAAAACTCCGTTTTCCGGAACAATGGAGCGAGCAACAGATTTGTTGGAAATCATAGATACTGATATATGTGGACCGATGAGTGTTGAAGCTCGTGGCGAGTATCGTTATTTTCTGACCTTCACTGATGATTTGAGCAGATATGGGTATATCTACTTGATGAAGCACAAGTCTGAAACATTTGAAAAGTTCAAAGAATTTCATAGTGAAGTAGAGAATCATCGTAACAAGAAAATAAAGTTTATACGATCTGATCGTGGAGGAGAATATTTGAGTTACGAGTTTGCTCTTCATTTGAAACAATGTGGAATAGTTTCACAACTCACGCCACCCAGAACACCACAACGTAATGGTGTGTCCGAACGTCGTAACCGTACTTTATTAGATATGGTGCGATCTATGATGTCTCTTACCGATTTACCACTATAGTTTTGGGTTATGCATTAAAGACAGCTGCATTCACGTTAAATAGGGCACCATCTAAATCCGTTGAGACGATGCCTTATGAACTGTGGTTTGGCAAGAAACCAAAGTTGTCGTTTCTTAAAGTTTGGGGCTGCGATGCTTATGTGAAAAAGCTTCAACCTGATAAGCTCGAACCCAAGTCGGAGAAATGTGTCTTCATAGGATACCCAAGGGAAACTGTTGGGTACACCTTCTATCACAGATCCGAAGGCAAGATATTCGTTGCTAAGAATGGATCCTTTCTAGAGAAGGAGTTTCTCTCGAAAGAAGTGAGTGGGAGGAAAGTGGAACTTGATGAGGTAATTGTACCTTCTCCCGAATTGGATAGTAGTACATCACAGAAACTAGTTCTAGTGATTCCTACACCAATTAGTGAGGAAGCTAATGATGATGATCATGAAACTTCAGATCAAGTTACTGTTGAATCTCGTAGGTCAACCAGAGTACGTTCCGCACCAGAGTGGTATGGTTACCCTATTCTGGAAGTCATGTTACTAGACCATGATGAACCTACGAACTATGAGGAAGCGATGATGACCCCAAATTCCGCAAAATGGCTTGAGGCCATGAAATCTGAGATGGGATCCATGTATGAGAACAAAGTGTGGACTTTGGTTAACTTGCCCGATGATCGGCGAGCCATTGAAAATAAATGGATCTTTAAGAGGAAGACTGACGCCGATGGTAATGTTACTGTCTACAAAGCTCGACTTGTTGCGAAAGGTTTTTGACAAGTTCAAGGTGTTGACTACGATGAGATTTTCTCACCCGTAACGATGCTTAAGTCTGTCCGAATCATGTTAGCAATTGCCACATTTTATGAAATTTGGCAAATGGATAACGAAACTGCGTTCTTTAATGGATTTATTAAAGAAGAGTTGTATATGATGCAACCAGAAGGTTTTGTCAATCCTAAAGGTGCTAGCAAATTGTGCAAGCTCCAGCGATCCATCTATGCACTGGTGCAAGCATCTCGGAGTTGGAATATACGCTTTGATAAGTTTATCAAAGCATATAGTTTTATACAGACTTGCGGTGAAGCCTGTATTTACAAGAAAGTGAGTGGGGGCACTACAGCCTTTCTGATAAGTATATGTGAATGACATATTGTCGATCGGAAATGATGTAGAATTTTCTGGAAAGCATGAAGGAGTGTTTGAAAGGAGTTTTTCAAAGAAAGACGTCGGTGAAGCTGCTTACATATTGAGCATCACGATCTATAGATAGATCAAGACACTTGATAAGTTTTTTCAATGAGTACATACATTGACAAGTTTTGAAGTAGTTCAAAATGGATCAGTCAGAGAAGGAGTTCTTGCCTGAGTTGTAAGGTATGAAGTTGAGTAAGACTCAAAGCCCGACCTCGGCAGAAGATAGAGAAAGAATGAAAGTCATTCCCTATGCCTCAGCCATAGGTTCTATGAAGTATGCCATGATGTGTACCAAACCTGTTGTGTACCTTACCATGAGTTTGGCAAGGAGGTACAAAAGTGATCCAGGAGTAGATCACTGGACAGCAGTCAAAATTATCCTTAGTTACTGGATAACTAAGGAAATGTTTTCTCGATTATGGAGGTGATAAAGAGTTCGTCGTAAAGAGTTACACCGATGCAAGCTTTACACTAATCCAGATGACTCTAAGTATCAATCTGGATGCATATTGGAAGTGGGAGCAATTAGCTAGAGTAGCTCCATGCAGAGCATTGTAGACATAGAAATTTGCGAAATACGTATGGATCTGAATGTGTTAGACCCGTCGACTAAACTTCTCTCACAAGCAAAACATGATCACACCTTACTACTCTTGGGTGTTAATCACATAGCGATGTGAACTAGATTATTGACTCTAGTAAACCCTTTGGGTATTGGTCACATGGCGATGTGAACTATGGGTGTTATTCACATAACGATTTGAACTATCGGTATTAAATCACATGGAGATGTGAACTAGATTATTGACTCTAGTGCAAGTGGGAGACTGAAGGAAATATGCCCTAGAGGCAATAATAAAGTTATTATTTATTTCCTTATATCATGATAAATGTTTATTATTCATGCTAGAATTGTATTAACCGGAAACTTAGTACATGTGTGAATACATAGACAAAACAGAGTGTCCCTAGTATGCCTCTACTAGACTAGCTCATTGATCAAAGATGGTTATGTTTCCTAGCCATAGACATGAGTTGTCATTTGATCAACGGGATCACATCATTAGGAGAATGATGTGATGGACAAGACCCATCCGTTAGCTTAGCACTATGATCGTTTAGTTTTACTGTTATTGCTTTCTTCATGACTTATACATGTTCCTATGACTATGAGATTATGCAACTCCCGAATACCGGAGGAACACCTTGTGTGCTATCAAACGTCACAACGTAACTGGGTGATTATAAAGATGCTCTACAGGTGTCTTCGAAGGTGTTCGTAGTGTTGGCATAGATCAAGAATAGGATTTGTCACTCCGAGTGTCGGAGAGGTATCTCTGGTCCCTCTCAGTAATACACATCATAATAAGCCTTGCAAGCAAATGACTAATGAGTTAGTCACGAGATGATGTATTACGGAACAAGTAAAGAGACTTGCCGGTAACGAGATTGAACTAGGTATAGAGATACCGACGATCGAATCTCGGGCAAGTAACATACCGATGACAAAAGGAACAACGTATGTTGTTATGCGGTTTGACCGATAAAGATCTTCGTAGAATATGTAGGAGCCAATATGAGCATCCAGGTTCCGCTATATTGACCGGAGATGAGTCTTGGTCATGTCTACATAGTTCTCGAACTCGTAGGGTCCGCACGCTTAACGTTTGATGACGATCGGTATTATGAGTTTATGAGTTTTGATGTACCGAAGGTAGTTCGGAGTCCCGGATGAGATCACGGACATGACGAGGAGTCTCGGAATGTCTGAGACGTAAAGATTGATATATTGGACGACTATATTCGGACACCGGAAGTGTTCCGTAAAGTTTCAGAATTAACTGGAGTACCGGGGGGGTTACCGGAACCCCCTGGGGAAGCTATGGGCCTTAATGAGCCGTAGGAGAAAGAGGGAAGGAGGGCCAGGGCTTGGCCGCGCGCCCCCACCCCTTGGTCCGAATTGGACAAGGAAGGAGGGGGGCCGAGGCGCCCCTTTCCTTCTCCTTCTCCCTCTCCTTCCTTTCCCCCTTCTCCCTTTTGGTAGTTCCTACTAGGAATAGGATTGCAATCCTATTCCTAGTTGGATTGCTCCTCCTTGGCGCGCCAATAGGGGCCGGCCGGCCTCAACCCTTGCTCCTTTATATACAGGGGTAGGGGGCACCCAAAGACACACAAGTTGAATTGTTTTAGCCGTGTGCGGTGCCCCCCTCAACAGAAAAACACCTCGGTCATACCGTTGCAGTGCTTAGGCGAAGCCCTGCGCCGGTTGATACATCATATCCGTCACCACGCCGTCGTGCTTACGAAACTCTCCTGTGAAGCTCAACTGGATCAAGAGCTCGTGGGACGTCATCAAGATGAACGTGTGCTGAACGCGAAGGTGTCGTACGTTCGGTGCTTGATCGGTTGGATCGCGAAGAAGTTCAACTACATCAACAGCGTCACTTGACGCTTCCGCTCCGGGTCTACGAGGGTACGTAGACACACTCTCCCTGTCATTGCTATGCATCTGGTAGATAGATCTTGCGTGATCGTAGGAAAATTTTAAAATACTACGTTCCCCAACAATATTGCCATGCATGATCATGTAGTTGACATCGTATTCGTGGCAAGGCCACCATGCATAATCTTTTCATACATGGAACTCTTGTTTCATTGCACATACCGGTACACCGCCGGAGGCATTCACATAGAGTCATACTTCGTTGTTGTAGTATCAAGTTGTAATTTCGTGTTGTAATGAAAGTGTGATGATCATCATTATTAGAGCATTGTCCCATGGGAGGAAAGGCTAAATCTATAAAGCCCCTACGCAAAAAAAAAGGCCAAAGAAAAAAGGCCCAAAAAAAAGAAATAAAAAAGAAAAAGAAAAAGGGTCAATTGCTACTATCTTTTTCCATACTTGTGCTTCAAAGTAGCACCATGATCTTCATTGTAGAGAGTCTCATGCTTAGTCAATTTCATATACTAGTGGGAATTTTCGTTATAGAACTTGGCTTGTATATTCCAACGATGGGCTTCCTCAAATGCCCTAGGTCTTCGTGAGCAAGCAAGTTGGATGCACACCCACTAGTTTCTTTTGTTGAGCTTTCATTCATATTTAGCTCTAGTGCATCCGTTGCATGGCAATCCCTACTCACTCACATTGATATCAATTGATGGGCATCTCCATAGACCGTTGATACGCCTAGTTGATGTGAGACTATCTCCCTCCTTTTGTCTTCTCCACAACCACCTCTATTCCACCCATAGTGCTATATCCATGGCTCACGCTCATGTATTGCGTGAAAGTTGAAAGGTTTGAAAAGATAGAGCATGAAAACAAATGCTTGGCTGAAATCGGGGTTGTGCATGATATGAATATTTTTTGTGATAACAAGGGAGCATAGCCAACACTATATGATTTTGTAGGGATAACTTTCTTTAGCCATAGTATTTTGAGAAGACATGATTGCTTTGTTAGTATGCTTGAAGTATTGTTATTTCTTATGTCAATATAGACTTTTCTCTTAAATCTTTCAGATCTGAACATTCATGCCACAATTAAGAGAATTACATTAAAAAACTATATTGGTTAGCATTCCACATCAAAAATTCTTTCTTTATCATTTACCTACTCGAGGACGAGCAGGAATTAAGCTTGGGGATGCTTGATACGTCTCCAACGTATCTATAATTTTTTATTGTTCCATGCTATTATTTATGTAGTCTTGGATGTTTAATGGGCTTTATCATTCACTTTTATATCATTTTTGGGACTAACCAACTAACCCAAAGGCCCAGTCGAGATTGCTGTTTTTGCCTATTTCAGGGTTTTGCAGAAAAGGAATATCAAACAGAGTCCAAACGGAATGAAACCTTCGCAAGAGATATTTTTGGAGAAAATCACGCACGGAAAACGTCAGGACCAAGTCAGGGGATAGCTAGGCTGCCCTCGAGGGTGGGTGGCGTGCCCCCCTTCCCAGGGCGCGCCCCCTGCCTCGAGGCTGGCCCACATGGCCCCCAGTGCCCTCCTTCTTCCTATATATACCTACGTACCCCAGAAACTCCATACGCGGAAAGAAAACCCTAATTCCATCGCCGTAGCTTCTGTTCCCGTGGAGATCCCATCTTGGAGCCTGTTCCAGGAGGGGGATCCATCACGGAGGCCTTCATCATCATCATCATAGCCCTCACCATGAGTTGTGAGTAGTTTACCACAGACCTTCGGGTCCATAGCTAGTATCTAGATGGCTTCTTCTCTCTCTCTCTGGATCTCAATACAAAGTTCTCCTCGGTCTTCGAGGAGATCTATTCGATGTAATCTCTTTTTGCGGTGTGTTTGTCGAGATCCGATGAATTGTGAGTTTATGATCAAGGTTATCTATGAAATATATTTGGTTCTTCTCTGAACTTTTTATGTGTGCTCATAATATCCTTGCAAGTCTCTTCGAATTATTGGTTTGGTTTGGCCTACTAGATCTATAGTTCTTGCAATGGGAGAAGTGCTTGGCTTTGGGTTCAATCTTGCGGTGTCCTTTCCCAGTGACAGTAGGGGCAGCAAGGCACGTATTGTATTGTTGCCATCGAGGATAAAAAGATGGGGTTTACATCATATTTCTTGAGTTTATCCCTCTACATCATGTCATCTTCCTTAAAGCGTTACTCTGCTCGTATGAACTCAATACACTAGATGCATGCTGGATAGCGGTCGATGTGTGGAGTAATAGTAGTAGATGCAGGCAGAAGTCGGTCTACTTGTCTCGGACGTGATGCCTATATACAATGATCATGCCTAGATAGTCTCATAATTATTCGCTTTTCTACCAATTGCTCGATAGTAATTTGTTTACCCGCCGTGGAATACCGCTATCATGAGAGAAGCCACTATAGAAAACTATGCCCCCCGGGTCTATTCTCAACATATCAATCTACATCTACTTTACTTTTCTTGCTTTTATTTGCTGTTTTATTAAACTAAAAATACCAAAAATATAATTATCATATCTATCAGATCTCACTCTCGTAAGTGACCGTAAAGGGATTGACGACCCCTTATCGCGTTGGTTGCGAAGTTCTTATTTGTTTGTGCAGGTGCGAGGGACTCGTGCGTGGTCTCCTACTGGATTGATACCTTGGTTCTCAAAAACTGAGGAAAATACTTACGCTACTATGCTGCATTTCTCTTTCCTTTTCGAGGGAATACAACGCAAGCTCAGGAGGTAGCAGTTTCGTTCCCGCACTACCGCCTTCGGGCACCAAGACGTTGGCTAAGGTTAACAGTACGAAAACAAAACACCCTTCATGATATTCACTTGGGGGCTGAAGCCGATGACTGGTAGCTTTCAGAATTAAACACACGGCCACACATGAGTCAAAATTTAATCGCTACAATACACTACAAAAAACCACTTCCGTGATAATACGTGTTTGTCACACTAGGTCACGTTTTCTGTCATGCATGTACATCCATGACGATTGTATGACAAAATCAACATAGTCATACTAGTGCTGTCGTAGAAGTGTTCCATGACAATACCAAAATTATCATCACGGAAGTGTCCACTTCCATGATGATAAATGACGCATCATGGAAGTGCTTTCATCAAGGGTAACCGACACGTGGCATCCAGCGTAACGGGTCCCCGTTAGGCTATCGGGTCTAGTTTTGGATCCGATAACCCGCTAATAGCCAGGACCAATGTAGATTTTCCACGTGTAAAATTCCGATTCGTCGAAGGATCCATGTGTCGGCTCAGCGTTGGGACAGATGTCATCCACTCATTGTACGGGAGGCGCCTATGATACGTTGGCACGTGGCAAGGCCCAACAGTGGCCCATTTAGGCGAAAGAGTCCAGCCCAGTCAAAATTAGCAGGCCGGCCCATATAGGACCTACTGGTGTCTAGTCCATTTAAGCGCACAGGCCATACGAGATGTGCCAATTCGGCCCGTCAACGGGCCGTTAACTATTTGACACCATTGCAGCCCATCGTCAGTTCGAGCCTGTTAACAGCCCGCTATATATTTGGGCTCAATATCGGCCCCATGTGGTTTTGTCCTGTTAAAGGCCCATTCGAGGGATGGGCCAATTTCCAGTATGTACGACTTTCGGCCTGTTAGCGACCAATTTAAGTGGTGGGCCAATTTCCAGCCCGGTGTAACTTTCAGCCTGTTAACAACCCATACATGAGTTGGGCCATTTGTAGCCGGACCTAAGTTTTGGCTGTAAACGGCCCATAAATGAGTTGGGCCATTTGCAGTCAGACCTGAGTTTTGGCCTCTTAATGGCCCATGCTCTTCATGACCAATACCAGCCCGGTTTCGCTTTCGGCCTGCTAAAGGCCACAACACAGTTGGGCCATATACAGCCCGGCCTTACTTTCGGCCTCTTAGCAGCCCATGCTCTTCATGGTCCAGTACGAGCCTGCTATCACTTTCGGCCTGCTAAAGGCCCACAATACAGTTGGGCCATATATAGCTCGACCTTAGTCTCGGCCCACTAACGGCCCGCAAATAGTTCAACCAAGCGAAAAATCAACTAAGAGAGACCCATGCAAATCCTGAGACCTAATAGAACACTCCCCCCATTGGCATCAAGACACCAAAAAGTAAAAGAGTGATGCTAACTGCCAGAAGATCAGTAGTCTTCCTCTGACTCCTCGGTCTCATCCTCATCGTCAGGCATGTCTGCATCACTCCCCTCATCATTCTCCATGATCGTGTCTGTGCGAAAAAATCGGGTGGTAGGAGGCGCAGACATGGCAGCATCAGAATCATCCACACTAGTCCATATGTGGCTCTCCTGGATCCACTTCTCCTCATAAGTGATGGTATTCTCGGAACCACTGTCCACAATAATCTCCAACCTCTTCATCATCTGAATCTGCCTGCATTGAGCCAGCTTCTCATTCACATGGGCTTCATGTAGTTTCTTCTAGATGTGAGTCTGCAAACATAAGGTCTTCTTGACGTTAACCTTTAGCTTGGTGATCCATGTGGGCTTTGCCCCTCTCTCCATCTTAAAATCATTGTCGCTTGAAGCGGCAAACACATCATCGGGGTTGTCAGCCGGGATGCGAGTGAGGTTGTGGTGCATCTTCTTGAACTTCTTGACCTCATGAACAGTGAGGTCGTCTAGAGAAGAGAGGGGATCTCCAGGCCTACAAACCTCCCACACAGAGTACATAAAGCACATCACAAAGGGAGCATAAATGGGCACATTGCGATGAATAGCCATGGCGTGCATCTCCTCCCATAGCCACTTGGATGCATCAAATGTAGCACCAGAACCAGCCTTGGTCATCATAGCAACCATCAAGTCAACCAGGTAACCTTAGATATCATCCTGATTCCCAACCTTGGGCAAAAGCACATTCTGGAAGACATGATGCATAATGTCATACACCTTAATCAGATCCTTACATCGACCAATCTTACCACGGCCTAAGATGTACATGGGTGCAAGCTTCTCCTTCTTCATGGGCATTGATGGTCGTGAGGACGAATGCCACCATCTCGGGTGAGACCAGTGTCAGCGTAGCCCAGGACATTGCAGAATGAGCTCCAAGGCAACTGAAAGAGCTCATCACGGCGCATGAAGCTCAAGGTACAAGCATCATCCGTACCCTCCGCCCTAGATCAGGCAGAGCATAGTCAGGTTGCCGCCACGGCCGCCCCTAGGAATCAGCCGGCCGTCACGCCGTTGTGCTCATGGAGACCACCGTGGGCCAGATCAGCGTCGCTGCCATAGATCAGGGCCTCATCCTCGAGATCGGGGATCCCGTGCATCCCGAGCCCGGAGTGAGAGGCTGACGCACGTTCATCAACCGCATTATTTTTCTTGAAGCAAACTTCACATAGACTGTACCAACACCATGAGCAGAAGCGTGTGAGCAGTTTTCCATGAGTGTGGAAGTAGTCCTAGCAAGAAGAAAACATAGAAATGCCAGCTTCTCATTCTATAAAGATCACAATCAGCCTTTTCTGAGTTATGCTTCTAGTTGAATATTTGAGTGTGCCTTAAGATTAGTGCAGAGCACACAATACATCACAAGCACAAATTTTAAGAAATTTTGTTGGACATAAAGTTGTGGGAAATGAGTAATCAATACTCAAAGCCCTAGGATTTAAAAAAATAAATTATATACCACTACTACAAGCTCTAGGGATGGGATTGAGTAAATTGTAGTTCTATTTTTGTGGATTTGGTTCTGTTGTTTTGTTTGTGTCTCATTACTTTATAAAATGTAACATTACTGAATCAAAAAAAAGAAGGGAGAGTAAAAAAAAAGGTCCAAGTTATTGTTGAAAAAATATAGGAGTTCTGGATAGTGTATTGCATACCTTGTTTACTCATGTGAGAATGAATGCTTGTGTTTCTGCTGAGTTAACAATCGAAAGAGCGAGATCATGGTAGCTTCTTGTACATGGTACGATAGAGTCCTACTCTATCTTGCACACCAAACCTTGTAATTTTTTACTTGATTTTGAAATCTCCCTCAGTCATGAATGTGGATGAATCATACATGTGTCATGCTTGACAGTCATGCAGCCTGTCATATGCATGAATGAATGATGCAATTCTGAGCCACACTTTGTTTTACCTATCCTTTATGTGGTTAGTTCCTTCAAAACCATTGTGTTCATTAGTTGTTTACATGTACACCAGCAAACTGTTTCTTATCATATTTTGCAGGAAAATGAAGTAGCCGCTTGCAACATGCACAAGGTCATCAAGTTTTGGGATTTACCGAGCCTTGTCTTTGCAAAGGACCGTGCTACTGGAGTTGGAGTCAGAATTGTTGTTGAAAGTGCATCGTACATAGTTGCGGAGGATGTCAACAATGACAGACAAAACGGACAAATTTGATTCTGCTGAGAAGTCATCTACTCAAACTAATGATTTGGTGAAGACCAAAAAGGGAAAAGGTATCAAGCAATGAAAATCTTCCTCGGGGGTGCTAGTAATGCAAAGATTTTTTTATGTAACCTTGAATGTGTTGGTTGTGAACCTTGGTTGTATTATAATCGTTTGATGTTGTTGTGACCTTTGATGTAATGCGAAGATTGATTTTTTTTAAGGCAAAGTGCTATGTGGATAAGCATAGTTCAGTTTAATTTTGGGCAAAGTGCCATGTGGATAGGCATAGTTCAGTTTAATGCATAATATTGTTGTACGTGTGAATAGAAGAGGTACAGTATTACCTTGCAAGAAAAAGAGGTACTCCCTCCGTTCCAAAATAGATGACTCCACTTTGTACTAACTTTAGTATAAAGCTAATATAGAGTGGAGTCATCTATTTTGGAACAGAGGGAGTACAATATTATATTTGTGCTCATTTCAGTGTTGGTCAATGATCACAGCTCATAATGGTAGTAGCCAAACATGGAGTATAATTCATTTCAGTTGATGAATGCAAGTGTCAGCCAAACATGATATTTGGATTTGGAATCCAGAATCAACAAAATGAAATCCTGACGGATATTTCATTTCATTTCATTTGTATCAAGTGAAATGAAATCTGGGGAGCCAAACGAGCTGTAAGGGCTTTCAGGTCTTTTTACCAGATGGATCGGGCTTGGGCTTGAAAGATAGGCCCAATGGTAGGGCATGGGCCTCAGTTTTCTGCCGTGGGCTTTTTTAGGCTTGGCCCGGCCCATGGCCAGGTATT
>LR738713.1:720153385-720164468 GCA_902687465.1 Secale cereale | reverse complement strand
TGTTAAGATACGATGGCTGTGATAAAACCTATACTGCATTGTTTCTGTCTTGTAGGAAAACACGACTTATCGCGCGGCTAAGCTAGGTGGACAATCCACGTGAAAAGGACGTCTGCCTAGAGAGAGATTAGACGTGGTCTTCTTCTTGTTTCAATTCAAAAGGATTCGGTTGTTCCATCCACGGAGCCGCTGCGCGCCGCATTGATGTGAACGTACTCGCAGTACTTGGCCACGCACCCACTGACACCGACACTGACACTTGTTTATTGACCTCTGAGACATTCATAATCCCCCAAGCGAAGCGACGATCGGACGGCCGGACGGCCGGCCGGCCATTTTGTAAGGACGACGACACCGTTACCACGGATCTCCTCATCATACATCACGTCTCCGCGACGCAACCCCGACACTCGGATTTGAATCCGTGCACCTGCATAGCAGCACAACTAGCAGGCGAAATCTGGACACGCCTCACGTGCCCGTCATTCCCCGCCCAGCAGAAGCAAGACACCCCTCACGTGCATCTCATACGAGAAGAGCCATGCCGTCCACACAATAATAAATACAATAATAATACAGCTATACGAGGAAAGACCGACGTCACGCTGTGTATAAGCATCATTTCCCTCTGTGTTTTACTACCGGTGTACAGTACGGTACGAGTACAGGAGGCCATGGCATGGCATGGCGCCATGCCTGGCCCCTGTAGAAAGCAGACACGAGCACACGCGGATTAATGGCGGCACTGTGCAGGCAGGGGTGGGCGAAGCCGAGCAGAAAGCATCGGTGATGGCAGTATCAGCGGTGGTACTGGTGAGTACTAGTACGTGGGTATGGCCACCGCTCGCAGTCGTCGCAGGGAGGGGGGCAGGCAGGAAGGATCCCCCTGTTTATGGCGCGGCGGGCCCACACGGCAGTGTCTGAGTCCGAGCAAGCAGGTATGTCTCCGTCTGTATTGATATCCACTCCTATCTGCTATCTACTGGCGCTGGCGCGCGCTTCCTGTGAATGAAAGCAACCCACGCTTTTGGAACCCCGGCCGGGCCCGCCCCAGATGCCCCCACGACCGTGGGATCTGCGCACACCACCATGGGATTGGGGTTTGTCCTCGTGCTTGGGTTGGGACTAGGCACAAAAGATACTCTACTTTTCTACTCAAACATCTCATCGCACAAATATATATAAATACTAAATAAATAGTGGCGATATCTTCTGCCACTGTAATTTACTTATATTAATACTAAATAAATATGCAGTGTTTTCACAGCAACCAGGTCCAGGTGCGACCATAATAAAAACACCACATCCAGAATTTACTTCAGGCAGCACGAGTCATGAAGATGTTGATAGCTGCCGTGTACTCAATGCAGGCAACCACATTATCGTGCAGGCAGCAGGCGCAGCCCCACCACATCATCTCCAGCCTCCCAACCCATCAAACTGATCACATTTCAGTCAGGTAAAAAAAAAAAGCATCTCCTAGCATATAACTTACTGAAGAAGAAAAAAGACAAACCAGAATCCTCATCTATACCCCATCAAAGATGAACAAGTTTACGCACCAATGTCTCATCAACTAGTTAAGAATGTATCGATAAATTGTAACCCCAACGAGTTTCTACCCAAAACAGCACGGGAGGCCGTCCAAATTGACCACCCAAGTATGTACACTTTTACACCCGGTCCAACTACAACACATTTCAGGATGATCACCGACTCACAGCGCAATTGCGACACCAACATTTGTTCAGGATGCGGCGGCGACGGTGATACCTGACGGGCATCTCGTCCTGCGACACCGCCTCGTCGTTCTTCCCCACCCGATCATGCCAATGTTGCTTTCAGCTTCTATGCCCGCGTCGTCGGGTTTCGCTGGCGGGCTGACCTGGGCCTCTTCTTCTTCTACGCTGACATGGACCTCTTCTTCTACGGCGTCCAGCACCCTTTTCCTGGGTTTCTTGTTACCCCTCGTACGCCTTCGCCTAGTTAAGCTCGACTCCCAGGATCCACCGGTCGTCTGAACCAGCCCCTCCAGCAGCTGGATGTCTTCGATGATCTCAGGCCGGCAGAGCGACGAGATGCTAGGCAGGATGTCTTTCTGGAAGTCCCGCTTCTGCCGACGCTTCCTCTGCTGGCCTCTCTTCGGCTTCATCAGGAGGTTCACCGGTGAAACGGTCTGCTCATCACTTGTTATCGTGGGCGCCGGCGGCATGCTACAGAGCTCACCAGTCTTGATCTCTTCAAGCTTTAATGTCAGCGATTCAAATGAGTCTGAATCATCATCACTGGAATTATCAGCACAACCTTGGACCACCCCTTGCCTGGCATGGTCATCGGTGCTTGATACGGCGAGCTCTGCAAACCACTGCAACATGTCATCAGGTGTCTCTGCAGTGGCTGGCACATCCATCGACAACGCAAGAATGCTCTCTGCTGCAGCTGTGGCAGTATCATCTTCACAAGCTGGCATTTCCAAATCAATCAGAAACTTAGGCTTAGCATGGTCGTTCTTCAAGGAGGTCACATGGCAATCATTTGACACTACAGATGACTCTGAATTGTCTTCATTTGGTGCATCTTCATTCAGATCAATAAAATTCCAGGCCGCGACACCACTCTTATTGGTGAGACTGTCAGCAGCTTGCCCATCTCTAGGCATGGGTTTCTGGGATGAAAGAGGTAAACATGCAACATCATTCTCTTGAGTTCTAGCGGGAATGTTGTCACAAGCCTTATCCTTCTTAGTTCCACAACCTACAGACGTCGAAGCGGAATCTGGCAAGTTGCATAGAGCCAGAGCTGCTCCTCTTATATCTTCATTAATGTTGATCAGCGCTGTGGTCCCATACGAATGTTCAAACACCTTCCTTGGCTCCTCCAAACCTGTGGAATCAGCACATGAAGCTTTCTTGCTGAGCCAAGAGATCCCAGATACGGAGCCCTCAACTTTGACATGTTGTAAACCGCCTACACATCCCCTGTTTTGCTCCACAAGAACATCCTCTTGCCCATCTGACAATGCTTCATTCAAATTAAAGTTCTTTCTGACCTTACCATTTGCAGAATCAGGATCTTCATGACAGTGTCGTGTTGCGTCTCCAAACATCGGCCTCTTGTTTTGCTCCAAGTCACTTGAAATTGTTACCTGATGCGGTGGTCGTGACGCAGACAATGAATCAAGTGGAATGCCAGAATAGCTGCCATCTGAGTTATTGATTTTTTTCAGATTACATGATGAGGTTCCAATGCTTTGGTTCACAGCACTGAAGCATGCATATGAATTGACAGTTGAAGATCCATTGAAACTTGGAAATGACTGGACATCAGCACTGATGTTATAGCTCCTTGGGTCTACTACGCAAGAACCAACACGAGAGGCGGCAGCATTACTTGAATAGCGAAGATGGTCATGTCTAGGAAGAGTATTGATGGCATAGGCTTCCAAAGGACTTCCTGAAAACCATCCGGCCGAACTATTCGGACATTGGTAAATAAACTTATTACTGCTTGCAGATCCCCTGTCAGCAGGACTGAACATTTTTTGTGGATCCATGCCACTGTATCTGGGTGCAAGAAAACTTGTGCTGCTGGCACGTTTCCCTGAAGAATTAGAACAAGATGGAATGATTATCACACTGGATCAAGTCAACTGTAAGTGCCTAGTAATAAATAAATGTGCTACTGCTAGCAATTACAAAGAATATCAAGAGATACCCCAATGCTCTAAGAGCTTTGCCAAGTCATATGCAGCACAATAATAAACAGTATGGTACACCCACCACCCAACAAAGACATAAACTGCACTTAAACACACAACACCGACATCAGTATTTTATCCTTTAGATTATTATAGGCCTACAGATTGATTCTGTACAATAGTTACAAAATTAACCTGCAACAAATCCAGATTATAATAGTATGTCACGCTTTACATGACACAACACTTATCCATTGGTAGCCAAAAGAAAAAAACTGGCTATGAAAGAGTTCATGGCTTCACGCCAGAATTAAATGCAGTACAAAAAATAAGGGAAATGCAGTTCTGCATCAAATAAAACCAGCGCACACTATTGGGCTAGTTCTAATATATTATGAACCATAGTTAGCATGAATATTGTACACTCACTTCACACTACAGATTTATGTTACATGGCAGCTCCATTTCTTTCAAGATTTCAGTGAACCTGTACGCATAGTGTTGAGTTGACTTGTGGCCCACAAAAATGGCAAATATGCAAAGATATTCACAATGCAAATGTAGAAAGATCTAGCATAACCAAGAAAACAGAGTAAAAGAGATGCTTTGAATGGAGCTTACTGTTACCTTTATCGATCACTGGTTTCTCCTCCAGTTTTATCCTGGAACTTGCATCAAAGAAATTAGAGCTTGTTCCTTCATTAATACGCTTTTCTTTGGAATACTCTTTACTGAAACTGCAGTCAGTTGTGCTTGATCTCCATACAGACTGCTGCCAAGAATTCTCCAGGGTATATGAAGGACCTCCCGATACTGCCCCATTTGTTCTGGCCATATATGGGCCCAGAATTGGCTTATTCAGGTCAGCAACATGGTGGCCTACAAGATTACCTGTAGTCGGCGGAAAGGGGGTCGAGCTATTAGGAGCGAACCTCCCCAAGCCTTCCGCCCTAGCCAATGCGATGCCAGCATCATTCTGATGTTTTGTATCAGATGATACACCAAGGAAATCTATAGGCTTACTATCTGATGCATTGTCATCTTCAACATAATGCTCAGCCCCGAGCTGCAGGTCAAACCTGCCTTGTTTGGTGGGCAAAGTAGCATCACTTGAGGGAAATCCATTTGGCGAGGACTGGACACTACCTTCCCTAGGGAACTTCGGCGACTGGCTCTTTTCATTGTTCACAACATCAGTAGCAGCAGCAATCATGCTCGCACCACGTAGTGGAATTTGCGATGGTGAATCTCTCCGCGATGCATCTTCCAGTGTCGAGCAAGCATGCATTTCTCTGCTCTGATGCTGTTTCATCAGGTCTCTCTGTATTCTGTAAACCCGATGCAACTCGTACACCTGAACAGCAAGAGAGTTGTTGTCAGGCCGAGAAATACAAAATACCAACAAGGAGAATCTGAAATCATCTACCAGTGTGTTGCTGCGTCGACGCTTCCGTAATCGAGGATGGAAACGTACCTGCTGTCTAAACACAGCTTCATGCGCCAGCATTGTGCGCCTGAACATCTCTTTGTCATACTCGGAATAACCAGCCGCCTCTGCGGTCACGAAGCCATTCGACGTCTCCTCCTCGTACGAAAACATCCAGCCATTGGCGCTTGCGTGGAGATCGCCCATGGCGCAATGCCCAGGCTTGTACCCCTCAACCTCTACCTTTGCTCCCATTGCTGTTACGATCTGTTCAACAGAGCATTCAATCAAAGGTGAATTACATACAGATACATAAAGCAGAAGGAACTAGAAATGATAAAGGTTTTGTCCAGAACCAGCGTCAGTTATGCGAAAAGACAAACACGCATTATTCACCACCGCTTTGACAAAGAAGAGAAAAGGCATGACTGATGAGCGACCAGCCCTTTTTCCTGGTAGTATAAAGTAACCAATGATGGTGGTCGAGGCTACACGCAGAGGATGACGAAAAGCTCAAGCCAGCCTGGTCATACAGATTTATTCCACGGCTTGCACATTAGCAGGCGCTAATAATTTGAGGATAATTGGCAGATTTTAAGTAGGAGAGGGTATTATCCCTACAAACAAGGGAAATAAAGGAGATATTATCCTCCGGCTGTTTGGACGTCAACTCGTAGGGAAGGGGGGAAGAATAAAGGAGACGAGACAAGTCAACCCTCCACAGTCCCAGCCATGTCGATTCTACCAAATCCTGGTACTACCAAGAACCGATTCATTCAAAGGGAAGTACGTACTGCACAATTCATCAGCAGCAGCAGCAGCAGCAAACGCGGATTACGAAGAAAAAGACTACCATCACTGGACAGATGCAATCATCACTCAACCGCTCGCCGCCGGCGTATGCGACCGAAAATTTCTTTGAGACAAAGAAGCAAATCGAACGGCAACTCAACAATTGCGAGAAGAGGGGGCTTCCTCCACAAGATTTTACCAAAACAGGCAACGGGGGGAAACATAAACGGACGGCAAAGATGGCATCTTTTCCTGCGACAAACGACCGGGCCGAAATTTAACTCGAGATTTTTACCTCGGCCTCAGAGATTCTTCCTGGCACCGAACCGCAGTGGATAGGAGCAAGCCGACGGCCCGCAGGACGAGCATGGGCCGAGGACGCGGGGAGCACGGCGGGGTCTGCTCCCGCTCCTCACCAGACTCCCACCACGCAAGAACGCAACAGGAGGAGGAGGAGGAGGAAGAAGCGGCGAGCAATGAAGGAATTCTCCGGCGGATTCCACGGCGGAGACGCGAGGAATCGCGGCGTATCTGGGCGGGGCGGGGGGTCGGGGAGCGGCCTGGATTCGATGGGCCAGGGAGGGGGAAGGGGAGGGGGAGAAGGGTCGGAACTGGTGGGTTCTTGTTCTTGTCTTGGGCGAACCCCCGGACGGAATGGCTGCGCTCTGCTCTCCCCTCCTCTTCTCCTCCTCTTCCCAGGCCTGATATATTTCCTTTTGGATGGATCGATGGACGGACGGATCGGACGGTCATGTGCGCGCTGCGATGCGGGCCCGGCCCTCTCTCTCGGGATGGAATGGAACCAGCTTCTTCTCCCCTCTAAACTAGTGCAAAGGACAGCAGATTTGTTGACATCTCGGTTGGTCTTTCTCTTTTATTCTCCCTCTCTCTCCTCGACCTCGTGACGCTGCTTCCTCCCCACCTAATCTCTCTCTCCTCCCTATCAAAAATATATACTTTTCTTTCTCTCTCATCTCAGAAAAGATCTGTCTCTCTCCCTCTCTATCACTTGCAGTTGCAGTCCGTCCATGGGCTGAAGTGCTTGTTGTGGCAGAGGGTGGGCGATGTCTCTTTCGGAGATGCGATCTTGGTTGTTAAGTTATGGAGTGCTTGTTACTCCATTAAGCATTCATTAATTAAGAATCTGGCCTTGTCTCTCTAAGATATGGATTGGGGCGGTGAGAGAGAGAAAGAGAGAGCGTCTGACAAGGTGGCCCCACACCCCCGGCATGCTCCCTGATGGTGGTGGAGGAGAGATGGACATCTTCAAGTGCCAAGTTGATGGTTATATCCTCAAGAAAAAAATGGTTGATGGTTGCGTGCTTGAATAGGAATAGGACCAGGCAGTACCAAACCTGCTTTGGTTTCCAAATTTATGGCCCGAATCCACATACTCCCTCCGTTCCATAATGTAGTGCCTATAGATTTTTTGAGAAGTCAAACTTTGCAAACTTTGACCACAATAGCAAAAATATATAATGTGAAACTACATCTTATGATGAATCTAGTGACATATATTTCGCACTCTAGATATAAATATTTTTCTCCACAAACTTGGTCAAAGTTTGTGAGGTTTGACTTTTCAAAAAATCTATAGGCACTACATTATGAAACGGAGGGAGTAATTCGCCACGCCACGCACCACCACCACGGTGATTTCTACTCCTAGCTGTTAGAATAAATCCGAGGCATATCGTCGATCATCCGAGGACCAAGCAATCACACGAGCACGACACCGAGATTTGTTAACGAGGTTCACCGATATGGCTACATCCCCGGGGCCAGACTATGGGCGCTCCTCCCCATGACACCGTCACAATACCGCACGCCTGGCCGCCCTGGGCACCGGCACACGCCGGCGGCTCCCCCTGCGTGCCTGTGCTATTATGTTGGCATAGGTTACATCGTGTGTCTACCCTCGCTATATAAGAGAGGCCTAGGATACAAGTGTCCTACTAGGACACGA
This sequence comes from Secale cereale, assembly GCA_902687465.1. Lineage (NCBI taxonomy): Eukaryota > Viridiplantae > Streptophyta > Magnoliopsida > Poales > Poaceae > Secale > Secale cereale. The sequence continues at coordinate 720,156,587 of LR738713.1, read as the reverse complement.
CTCCATATCCTATCTAAACACAATACAACTACAAGTCCAACTGTAACCTACCTTGTACACAATATTCGACATAACTCCAACAAACTCCACCTTGGCGAATATTCTCCGCCACCTTGAATTCGTCAATGTGTCAAACTTCCATGTACATTGGACTTGAGCTTATCCCGTGAGTACCGCTGCTACTCCAAAGACTCCTTATGACTCCACCTGCAACTTGTAGTCCCTTCTTTTCTTGACCACAGTCAACACTCGAGCAAAATTAAGTTCCACATTACTCTAGTTAGCGCTCCCAACTTCCAGAGTATCAGTCCAATGCCATCACACACTGATCACTGACCTGCGTGAAAGTGAACAACTCACATATTGGGTGTCACACATAAGAGTTACCTGAACTGAACATCACCGCTCCTTTCTTGACCGAATGTCTGAAACTTGAAGGAATTTCACCATTGCTTGTAGTCATTCCGAGTCAAATTCACAGTTGTCTCACCACATGTATGACCACCAGAGCCCTGGCCCGTCTCCATGCCCCGTGCGTACCGCACGCCTCGCCGCTCTTACCGCGTCGAGCCTCCGCTGTCCCGGTCGAGTCTCAAGGGTAGTGAAACCACACCACTCAACCCCCACTGCAGAGTACCACCAATCATCACTGACCGGTGACGAGTTTCACGCTTCCATCAGACCATTGGGCTCCAGTCCGAACTACGTGTCACTCGCTTTTTACCGCTGAATAGGCTTCGACTCTCTGTCGACTTATGCCGTAGCCCCTCAATCCAGCTCCACCTTCAACATGACTTCATGGTAGATGATCAGTCCACCCTTGCGCCCCGTCGACTTCAAACTCCGTGTGTACACCACCTTGAATCAACCCCGCATCATAGTCATGTTGAAGTCACACAAGCCCTCGGACCTGCCCCGCGTGTTGCCACGCCCAGAAGTCGGTCACCATCAGCATCACGCTCCTATGCCGTCGTCGCCGATTCCACCACCGTCTTTTGTACCAACCGACTCACGTCGATCCGTCAGACTGCCTAGTCCGACCCAGCCGAACTCGTTCAACTGCACAACACGCTCGAGGCTCACAAATCGTCTTCCACGAATTTCCATCCATCACATGATAATTCCATCTTAGCTGACATGACTTCCCGCAACGCCTTCAAGCATCCTTGTTGTGCCAACAATCTTTCACCCATGTCTGCCATAACCCAAGGTTTTCAGTTCCGTGAACTTCTCCACCTCAAACCTGGTACCTCTTGGCGCCATGATTCTTTGTATGGCTGACCCTGCGAAACAAATATACCCAAGCTTCCATACACGATGCCTTGCAATCCGGGTGCACTTAGCAAAGCACAAACTCCCTGGTACACTTCTCGTGTGCAAGCAGCAGAAACACCAAATCAAAGATTAATTGAATTTTGCTACTCACGAGAGCTCATGTACTAGTACTTGATGCTTCACCAAAACTTTTTGGACTGCCGCTTCGATATTCTGCCTGCTAGGCGCGAACCAATGCTAGCTTTGCTTTGCCCTGCTCTCTCCTCGATGATATCATGCTGATTTTCTCTTCGCTCGATTCGATCTGACTGCCTCCGTCGGTGTCATTTGGAGACTCGGTCTCCTTTTGTTTCAAAACAAATCCCGTAAGATCCCTTTGTACACGACCCTGATGATCGCCTCTGCATACGCACACGTACGCCTGAGCTGTCGTTCGGCCCGAGACTTGCCCGCCTGCTGCAGCCGTGTGGCTTCCTCCACCTGGGCCGCAGCCCACGCAGCCAGCGTCCCAGATCGACCGATCACCGATCTGCTGTCTGCCAATCCGCGCGCGACACGCCGCCGCTGTCGATTGCATCTCGCCGAGTCCACGCCTGAGTCGATTGAACCGATCTCACCAAGAACTCATCCGATCAACGAATCAACCAAACAATCTACTGCTCAAAGCCTGCAACTCGCCGCCGCAAGGCACGTTAGTGCTTCTTCATCCTCTAGAGCCAAACAACGTGACCTTTGAACAACCTAGCTCATGATACCACTTGTTAGAATAAATCCGAGACATACCGTCGATCATCCGAGGACCAAGCAATCACACGAGCACGACACCGAGATTTGTTAACGAGGTTCACCGATATGGCTACATCCCCGGGGCCTGACTATGGGCGCTCCTCCCCATGACACCGTCACAATACCGCACGCCTGGCCGCCCTGGGCACAGGCACACGCCGCCGGCTCCCCCTGCGTGCCTGTGCTATTATGTTGGCATAGGTTACATCGTGTGTCTACCCTCGCTATATAAGAGAGGCCTAGGATACAAGTGTCCTACTAGGACACGACTCCATATCCTATCTAAACACAATACAACTACAAGTCCAACTGTAACCTACCTTGTACACAATATTCGACATAACTCCAACACTAGCTGAGTCAGTGTGAATGATCTGACGATGCGTTTCTACTACTCTACTGAGAGAAGTACTCCTACCACCGTAGAATGCGGGGTATACTGCTGCTGCCTAGTACAATCCCGGGATGGGGTGAGTGGCATTGCGTTGCTGTGGGCGCCCAAGGTAGTAGTGGAGTACGGTACGGCCTACGGTATTCATCCATTCATTGATTTGTGCACATACTTCTGGGGTACGTACGTACATTGGTTGTTGTGCGAGCCGAGCCGGCATGGGCATGGGCATGGCGTTCCAACCAAATTGAATGTGGCCGTAGGTTGCAGGCAGGTGTAAGTCTAAGACCAAGTGGCCAGTGCCAGATGACCGTCGCCGGCAACACAGCAGAGCACAGCGGAGTAGACCGCTACTACTAGGAAAATGTTGACACGGTGCCGCTACTGGTACTAGGGGAGGAGTGCTAGTACCACCGTAAAGCAGAGCACGGGGATCGTCGGCACGGGCATAGTTTTAACTGCTGCTGGTCAGCGGTTTGAGGTTTGAGCGAGTCATCCTGGCGTGGAATTGGGCAGGGTTTGCAGACCGTGCATCCGTCGTTTTGTTTAAGTACCGAGGTGCAGGCTGGATTTGTTAATTTCGGAAGAAGAAAAGTATGTATGCAGTGCTGTACGTAGTACGGTGTAGGGTGTGGAGAGAAGCATTGGCGGGGCCGTTTGTTTATGGAGCTCCTGGTCATGGTCCGAGGCGGGTGCCAGGGAGCGGCGTCATGTGTCTTTGTAGCAGTTTTTTTTTTTTTTTGAGGATCT
>LR738713.1:720054647-720153008 GCA_902687465.1 Secale cereale | reverse complement strand
AAAAAAAAAAAAAACACGCGCGGTGCGATGCTGGTGCCGCCCCATCCATCGGTCAGTCGTCACACAGGACAGGAGACACGACTTTGGTCTCTCTCTCTCTCTGCCCCGATGGATGCAGCGGAGCACGCATCCGATCTGCCGCTTCGGGGAAGAATTGATTCCCTTCTCTTCTCTCTCGGTGCCGCGCTTGTCCACACGCGCACGCGACGCAACCACCCGGACGCAAGTACGAGTGCGGGGGTGCCGAACCAGCTCGGCTCGGGGCGGCGTCGCACCCTGCGCCGTGTCACGTGATCGGGCGCCGAGAGAGCGCTCGCCGTCCCGTCCCGTCCCGTCTCCCGACTGCGAGGACCGAAAGGTTTCACGCGACCACCGTTGTCGCCGTCGTCTCGTAATCGTGGTGGTGGTCTCGTCTCACACCGGAAATATCACTGTAGTACGTACGTACGTACGTTCGGTGATTTCGGTTTGATGAATACAGTGGCAATTTTGACAAATTTGACCTATGGCTGAAAAGATTTCACAAAATGAACTCGTTTGAAAATAAATTCATCCACACGAGCCGCCTCCTTCTCCTCCTCCTCCTCCACAAAAAGCTAGGGTTTTTGCCTCCCGCCGCCGCCGTCGCAGGTCCGCCTCCTCTCCGGTGGTCTTAGGGCCATGGGGCGCGGTGGATCTCGGCAAGGGTCGGCGGGAGGGCTCCGTTTTTAATCTTTTTTTCAGTTTTGCTAAGGTTTGTGTCCTACTCAGGAAGACGAGACGGCGGCGGCTCCCTGAAGATGGAATAAAGGTCTCCCCGCCTAGCCCGTGTTCCGGCGATGCGTCTAGCATCATTGGTGGGCGTGTGGAGGTGTGTCTCCGGCGGATCTATCTTTGGTGGATTTGTTCGGATCTCGTCGGTGTTCGTCTACGTTCGTGTGTCTTCGGATTAGATCTTTCTGATCTACGTTATTCTTCATCTGCGGCGGTTGCTGTTCTGGTGCGCTGGTCCTACGAGGCCTTAGCACGATGACTTCCCGACTGTCTACTACAACAAGTTGTGCCCGACTCCGGCGATGGAGGGGCGATGACGGCGGCGCGTCTTCGGCTCGCTTCAGTGCTGGTAGCTGTCGCTAGGTGGTCTACGGATCTGAATGTAATTTCTATTATTTTTGGTATTCGTTGTACTGCCATGATTGAAGATGAATAGATCGGAAATTTTCTCGCAAAAAAGAAGAAAATAAATTCATCCACCTGACCGTTTTGAGTGAGGCCCGACACGAAGGCACCACACTCTACGGTGCCGTGCCTTCGGGCCAGGCGTCGCACGCCTGTCCAGCGTGGCACCGCGGGGGCCCGCATCGAGCAGTGCAGCGCCTCCGAGCTAGGAACCACACATGTAATGTGCAGCGCCTAGCCCGCAGGCGCTGCACTGTGACTTAGATGCAGCCGCGCGCAGGCCCAATCCCCACCCACCCAAGTTTCCAGTTACAGAACGGTTGTGGCGGCTGGCTCCTCTCCTCTCCCCCTCTCAATCTCATCTCCAAAAAACTTCAGATATGACGATTTGATCCGTGGAGTTCTTCATCATTCCATCCTACAAGGTACCCTCCTCCGATCCCCTTCTTTCTATCCAGAAATTTTATCTATTTTTGAAGATTTGTGGAACCCTTCTTTGATTAGATTAGAATCTTGCATATGTGGGATTTATTATTTGTATATGATTTGTAGATGATTTATAATTGTTCCGTAACCGTAGTTTAGTTTATATATTGAAAAAATGTGCTTTTATGCTGGAAACCTACATTCTGTTAGATTGTACTAGATGTTATTTTAGATGAGTTAGATGAAATCCTATATTCCTATTGACAACAATGCTTTGGATACATATGTTGAGATGTTATTTACATGGAATCATCATAGAACCTTATATTGTTTTGGATACATATATTACCAAGCATAGGTAGTTAGCTAAATTATGTTTATGGTTTGGAATTTGTAGGATGGTTTGGCTTCTCGATGATCACTATGACACTCGACACCGGGCCTACTTGATGTCGGTGGAGAAGCGGGTAATAATCAAAGTGTCTTGTATTACGAAATTTGTCTTTATTTCAAACACAAATGGCCCATATGTAATATTCTGATTTGCTTGTGTATAGGAGCTTCAACCTCTGAAGATTCGGTCTCATGGGGTCGTTGAGCGGTACACACCGTACATAAGGGAGACATGACTTCTCCTTTCATTCAGTTGGTCAACCGTTCGACGCCAACCCTCAATGCTGCAGCAATCACCGCACTTGTTGATCGTTGGAGGCCGGAGACACATAGTTTCCATCTTCGGACCGGGGAGATGACTGTGACGCTACAGGATATAGCTATGACCGCCGGTCTTCCTATCGAGGGGAATCATCTTTGTATGAGCACATATTCTGATGGATGGCGCGAGTAACTGCATGCCCTTATCGGTATGGTTCCTCTAGAGCCTCCAGAACCAGTAGGAGACAAGAAGAAGGAATGAGTCGCAGCCGGTGCTCCTTTCACATGGATTGCATCGAACTTTGGGTGGTGCCATCAGGATGCAACTGTGGATGAGGTTAAGACATATGCTCGTGTGTACATGTGGTATGTCATATCGATGACTATGTTTGCCGACGGCACCGACAAGAATGCTCCATGGATGTGGCTGAAGGCGTTGACCGTCTTCGTTAGCAATTGGAGCTGGGGTTCGGCGACACTGGCATACTTATATAGACAGGTATGCAGTTGTTTCTTTTCACTTCATTGACACATCATCAATGCATTTTTCTAGTTAATTAAACCATGTTCTATTTTATGTGCAGTTGGATGATGCTTGTTGTAGGACCACGAAGGAAGGAGGTATTGCTGGTTGTATGCTCGTACTATCTGTGTGGAGTTGGGAGCGATTGCCGGTTGGACGATCGAAGACCGTGAAGTACGAGGCTTGGGACGACAAAGACGACCCACTACGGTACCCCACTTGGGCTTACAAGTGGGATGTGTTACGAGAGATGACGGATGATCCCTCTCTCATCTACAAGCAGTACACGAGCGAGTTGGACACAATTACCGCTGAGCAAGTGAGTTGACATTGCATCAGTCATTGTCATGACATCATCGTGCCTCTGACATCAATGTTTCCTTGTTGTATGTTATGTTGCAGGTGGAATGGGAGCCGTGTGGGAATGGGGATACATTTGGTAATCCTCGAGAATTCATGTTGAATCCGATGTGCCTTAGGGATAGGGATCTTTGGTGTATGCGGTGCCCACTCATATGCAATTGGGCGGTCGAGCTTCACATGCCACATCGGGTGTTTCACCAGTTTGGTTTGTTCCAGGCGCACCCGCTGGAGTGGGAGGACACTGACAAGTTGCTACACGGGTAAGAGAGAATGAACTTTTTGCACTTAGCAGATTCTCGGCGGTTTCGATGGTGCTAATATTCTGTTTTCTAACATGCAGGTTGGATAGGAGAAAGCAGCGCAAGATCAAGGACTGGGCCAAGCATCATAGGAAGTATGTCATGCAGTTCGCGCTTTGTGTGGAGCGTGCTAAGGCTTCAAAACGACAAGAGCTTCATGAGCACTGCCCGACCACGTTCAACAACTACCTCACATGGTTTCTTGCAAATACCCGAGTGGAGATATGCAAGCCGGCTTTCAATGAGGATATTTTAGATGATCCCACCGTCTTTGATGAGCTAACTCAACATGAGTACAACAAACTTGTTAGGGAAGGCACCCGAGTGCCTTCAGCTCCAGTGATGAACTTTGTGGTAAAGACTTCCCCTATGTGATATGACGTTTGCCCTATTCACATAGTTATTTGCCTAACACGTTAATGTTGTCTCTGTAAACAACGTACCCAAATCAAAAAAGCAGACGATGAGAGCCAGAATATTCTGGAGACAACCCCGGTTGGAAAAGGCGATGGGGAAGGTGCACTTCGAGCATTCATTAAGGTACACATCTCTTTCAACTATCCATGATTTCTTTGTCTTGCCACGTTTGATATCTCATTCATTTGTATATGTTGCAGCGTCAGGGCCAAAGGTTAAGGCGGGTATCGAACCTTGTCGGTTGTCGTGACCCCGAATATGTATCACCTGAGCGGTCTAGGTCGGCTACACCATCAGATCCCACTTCCGAGAATGGGGCTCCCATGGAGGACGGGGATGTGGGTGTGGTCACCCAAGAGGTATGCCAAAAGCATATATTCTATTCGTTTGTCGATGCACTGCTAACTTTTCCATGTCATTTGTTTTCATTGTAGGTTGATGATGACATGATACTGAAGAACTTTCAAGTTCGGTCAGCATACATGTTAAAGCTTAGGAGGGGAATCAACAAAAACACACCCGAAGATTTCACCGAAAAAGGAAAGAGGGTTGTCAGTACTTTGCGGATGGCGGCCTTAGATGACTACTTGGACGACGAGGTGGATGTGGAGGAGCCTGAACCTGAGCCTGAGCCTGAGCTGATTCCTCATGGTAAGAAAATCAAAAAGATAGCCGTCAAGAGGGGTGGAGGAGCCAATAAGTGCGGAAGGAACTAGTCGTCGTCCTCTATTTGTTATGTCGAACTTGTTATGTCATTGAAATTGAAGTGATGGTAGCTATTAGTGATGTTGAACTAGAAGTATCGTTATCTCTTAGTAATGTTGAACTTGAATTATCATTATCTCTTAGTAATGTTGGCTTTGTTGAAGTTCGAGAGGTGTTGAAATGTCATAACTGTTATTTCTGTAATGCAAGTCTATTTATAACTATTGAAAATGTGCCTGAAATTTTATGAGCCTTCATACTGCGCGAAAAGAGACATGGCGCCTAAGGCCAAGGCACCACAGTAGACAGTGCAGCGCCTAGAGCCGAGGCGCCACACTTTACATTGCAACGCCTCCAGGCTAGGCGCTGCACGAGCACATAGAAAAAATTTGACCCTTGAAACTGGGTGAAAAGTGTCGGTGTACAAAAAGAGGGGCACACTTTTTGTACCCCTATGACTGTGCACGGGCAGTCTGAGCCACGGGCACCACCACACCAAGCATGGCCAGGGAGATGAGCCAAGGTAAGACCGAAGCTTGATGGAGACTGGAACAACGCCAAGAACAAGACCACAAAGAGCAAAGGGACGAAGCGGCTTTCCCCGGCAAGATCCTTGCCGGGAGCCAGTTTCAGCAGCCCTGGCAAGACCCTTGCCGGGGCCGGCTCTGGCTGCCCCGGCAAGACCCTTGTCGCGGCAGCTCGCCCCACGCCTACGGAGCAGATCACCCTTGAGTCCACTGCCCCCATGGGGCGAGGATTCGGGAGATATCCCCGTGGTGGCATGCAGATCTTTGTGAAGACGTCCAAGATCAGATACAAGTTAAGAAGACGACGACCCTTGGCGGGATTCCAGCCAAGGAGAACCACGAGGCCTCCAGCAAGCACCTTGCCGGGGATGATAGCAGGCGCCGCGGCAAGACCCTTGCCGGGACCCCGGCAAGGCCCTTGCCGAGGACACCCGCGGGGCTACCATCAGGCCCGCACCAACTGGGTTTCCACCGACCCACGCAGCTGCCGACCCGACCAGCTGGACAGGCTCCTGCATGGCAACTCGCATATCTTCGTGGAGACCCGCCGTTGCGCCACCTCAGCTGCCTGTCTGCCTACATGGCACCTCAGGCACCACTGGCCAGGGCGCGTGTCAGCACGAGGAGGAGCGGCGGCGGACAAGACGGACGTCTCCCCTTGTCCCCGATAAAGCAAGGACATCTAAGCTAAGCGCATTAAATGTGCCTTGTCCTATAATGCGAGAGATAACCTCGCATCACTGTACCCTTTCCACCTCCTGTGTGCCACCGTGGCAACCCCTTTTTCCTATAAAAGGAGGCCCGAGGCGACCAGGAGAAGGATTCGGCTTTTTAGAACTCCTCACGGCTCTTTCGGAGCTCCTCACTAGCTGAAGAACACAAACATATAATCTACCAAAGTAGGAGTAGGGTTTTACGCATCTTTGCGGCCCGAACCTGGGTAAAGGAACCGTGTCCTGACTATTAGATCCGCTCTTCTCTCAACCCCGCGCCTCGCAACTGTAGTAGGGATTCTCGTGATCCCATAGGTGTCGATCCAAATACACCAACATCTTTGGCGCGCCAGGTAGGGGGGCGCAGTTGTGAGAATCGACTCTAGTAGTTGGCCCGACGCTCTCTCGTCTTCGTGGCCCTTTGAGGAGGCCGGAAGATCTGCGCTCGAGCGACTACAAATAGAAGCTAAGTTACATCGAACCTTGGATATTTCTACCATATTATTTAAAGTTATTATCCTCGGAGCTGTCATTCTTTGTGCAAAAAGAAACATGCACGCAAATGGGGCCCTTCCCGATCGGCAACGCCTTTGCTCTGTTTCGAGTCCGCTCAACAGTTCAAACGACTGCGTTGGAAACGGTAGGGTAGCCTTCCGCAATTGGCAAAGCTCTCGACTCTGACTCGAGTCAAACTCGACAGTTCGAGCGGCTGCGTTAAGAGCGGTAAGGTGGCGGACCCAGCAGCACGCTTGCCCGGCAGGCCAATGGGGACCCGTCCCCAAGACATCGCCTTGGGTATTTCGCGCCGGCAAGCCTACCCAGTTAACGTAGGGTAGACACACAAAGAGGCAGCAAACAGGAAAATAACATGCATGATTCTAAAGATATGTCAAAGTCATATTACATCGTGCCGTCGTTGTGGTTCTAACTAAAGATAAAATTTGTCTTGGTCATGAACCCACAGTGGCAAGGAAGAACGGGATGCCTAATCCCGGCGCTGGCCCTCTACCCTCTTGATTTCGTCGATGCGGCTGATGACGGGCTTGATGCGCTCCTTGAGCGCCGTGAGGTCAGCATCCTCCGACAAGCTGTCCACCGCGGCTTCGAAGTCGAGGGCGGGGTTTCAGAACGCCACCTTGGTGAGGACCTTGGTCATGACCCCCCGGCAGACCCGCCGGGCCTCCCCGACGAGTGTGGCCGTTCTGTTGGAGTGAAGATCAGTCAAGGCACCCAGGACGCCCTCGAAGAACAGGGTCAGCTTGGCGTTGACGGACCCACTCCATTCAGGGGCATACCTCATGTTTGGCATCCCCATGAGGGCCAACTGTGAGGTAACCCTATCGGCGATGTCCTCCAGCCGGCTGATCCACCTGTTCTCGCCCGCCACGTATTCTTGGTGGGAGGCGCCCTCGTCCGCCCGCAGCTGCTTCTCCTCCTCCAGGCTCTTGGTTAAGGCCTCCTCCCGAGTTGAGCTCTCCGCCAACATCTTCTCGAGATTCTCCAGCCTCAGCCTGAGATCTCTGATGGAGTTTTGCGCCTCGGAGAGCTCCCCAGTCCTGCTGATGACCGCTCCCTGCGCCTCCGTCAAGGCGCAGTTGAGCCTGTTCTTTTCATCGGACAGCTTGAGGGCCTGCTCCTTCAGCCCGTCCTGTTCCACCTCTAGCTCTTGCACCTTGCTGGCATGGGCCAGAGCTTGGGCATCGAGTGCCTCATTGTGCCTCTGCCCCAACTCACGAGTCCGCCGCTCGACGAGAGCCTCGAGCTCCTCATCCTTTCCGCGGAGCGTTGCGGCAAGCTTTGCTTCACGCGCGGAGAGATCTTCCTCCTGATAATCAAGGGCGGCTTGATGCTGGTTCCGGGCGGCCTCCACCGCGGCAGCCAAGTTCGCTGCCTCCTCCTGGGCCTTCTCGATGTCGGCCATCTTCATGATGAGCTCCGCGTTACGCTTGGCCAGTTCTTCCTGGAAGGCCCTCTGCTCCCCGCGGGACTGGTGGAACCAGGTTTGCGCCTCAGCGACGCACACCTGGAAGTCCACCTCCGCCTCGTCCACTGCTGCCGTTCTGGACTTGACCTTGTCCAGAAGGGCGCGGTAGAGCGCCTGGAGCTTCCGGAAGTTGTCCCCCATGGCCCGGAAGAGCTGCCCTTCTGGAGAACCGTCGTCGCCGGCGCCCGGTTCATCAACGACCTCGAGCCCGGTGGCGGCAAGCACCTCGCCATCGAATACTTCTCCTCCGGCGGGCGTCGGGGAACTTGACGCCCCGGCGAGATGGACGAAGAGGCCGTCGCCCACCTTCAGATACCTGCCGGGGCCCGAGGTTGTGGAGGAAGAAGGTTGATCATCAATCGCTTCTTCCTCGGCTGTGGCCTTGCCGGCCTCCTCGGCAGGCCCACCACCGGCACCCTCGGCGGCGCCCCTGGCGGCATCCTCGGTGGCTTTATCCGCGGTGGCATCCTTGGCGGCCTCCTCGGCGGCGATCTTGTCGGCCTCCGCCGCGGCCTCCTCAGCAACCTCCTTGATAACGGTGTCCACGTCCTCCACATCTGTTGAAGGAGGGCCTGGGCAGTGATGGGGGTGATGAAGCAAAAAAAAAGAGATAAGGGAAAAGCAAAGACAGAAGACAGGCGACTCACCAGTGCCGGGCTGTGGAGCGGAAGTCCCCTCCCCGCCGGCATCCGGCGCCGGGGCCGAGCTACCAGCGCCCGAGTTCCCCTCTTCCTCCATGCGTGTGGGCTCCATGCTTGGTGCCCTTGCTGGGGACGCCCCTCGTGGCGGCGTGGTCGATGGGGGTGGTGCGTTGGGAGTAGCCCCTTGCGGCTCCTTCTGCTGCTGCTCCCGTCCTACAGAACCGGCAAGGTCAGCACCTTAGCATCAAACGCCTACTGCATGTCGAGCGAGAAGAGGATGGTGGACTCACGTTGGGGGCTGCGCGGGGGGCTGCCGTCTGGGCTGCTCAACACCACCAGTGGTGTCCCTGAAGCCCCAGCTGGGGGCTGGCTGCTTGCCGAAGCTTTGGCCCTCTTTACCCTCTGGGCCAGCATCTCTGCGTCCCTGAAGAAGCAAGAACAAATCAAGATGAGTGGCATGGTCTAGGAAGATGGAAATGACGGTAAGGAATGGAATACTTACTCATCGTCCATGTCCTCCTCCTCCGCCGTCTTCCTCTTCCTCTTCGGGCTGAGGGGCCCGAGGTCAAAGGGGAACTCCGCGTCGCCCTCCGAATCGACGACTGCCGGGGGAGGCGAAGAAGGGGGCGGAGTTTTTGCGCGCCTCGACGAAGAGAGAACTGCCGCTTTCTTCTTCTCGGCGGCCTTCGTCGACCTCCTTGCCGCCGTGGCCCTCGTGAGGCGCCCGGACCCCTCCAGGGCCAATTGAGGCTACGCAGTCCTGCCGGGCCGGACCGGCTCCCCGGAACAGACCCGCCACAGGACTCGCCCTCTTCCCCTGGCTGGCTCCGGGCCGGCCGCCGCGTCCTCCTCTGACAACGACCCGTTGGCCGTGTCTTCAACCAGCGGAGCTCCGGTGCTGGCGTTGCTAGCCTCTCCGGCAGCCGCCGCCCACTGGGCGAGCTCCTCCTCCTCCGCAGCCGCGGCCCACTGGGCGAGCTCCTCCTCCTCCGCAGCCGCGGCATCCTGGTCCTCCATACCTCCGGCGCTGCCGGCCTCCCTGATGAGCTGCGCCTCCCTCTCCCTAGCGGGGATGTAGTCCAGCTCCTCCGGGGTGGTGTCCCTGACAAGCCACCGCTCGGCGTCAGGATTGACGCACACCTCGACCAGAGTGTCGAAGAACTGCTGCACGACCTCGTCCTCCGGCTCCTGCCAGCTTGGGATGGGGCCGTGCGCGTTGCATTCCTGCATCATGGCAACGATCTCAGACTGGCGTGAATTGTTGCACAGCGGGACCACTCCTGCTAGCAGCTTGAAGAGTTGCCCCTTGACGGCCTTGCCGGCCTTTGCGGCAGCCTTCGCAACCTTGCCGGTCCGTTCGACCTCGCCATCGCGACCCACATCCAGCTGGAAGAGCCGCTGGCAGAAATGGGCGTGTCCCATCACTGTGAGGTTGTGGTCGAGGCCAGGGCGGAGCCACATGACGTCAGCCGGGTTCCTGAAGAGCCAAACTGGGCTCCCCTTGTTGTGCAGCGGGGCGATCCGACGGCGAATGAAATCCGCCCCGATCATCTCGAGGGTGAGCCCGGCCTGGACGAGCCGGTTGATCCTGGTGAAGGCGATAGTGAGCCTCCCGTCGGCGGCGTCGACGTCGCTCCAGTCGCTGCCACGGACCGGCGGCACCCGGCGGACCCTGTAGAATGTTGGTGGCTCCTCTTCCTCAATCCAGCACCACCGGCCGCGCCATTCGTCCCACCTCTCCTTCACGGCGCCCTCCGGCTACACTACCTTGGATCTTGGAATCCAGGTGATGCGTCCAGAGACGGCGCCTCCCGGTTGGATCCGAGGGGTGAAATAGTGGCGGAAGAGCGCCGTGTTGGGCTGCACCCCGACGAAGCCCTCGCAGAGGTGTGCGAAGAAAGCCATGCACGCCACCGCATTTGGGGTAAAATCCAAAAGGCGGAAGCCAAAGGTGTGCATGACATCACAGAAGAAATCGGAGAAGGGGGGACATGATACGTCCAAAACGTATCTATAATTTCTGCTTGCTCCATGCCTCTTTTGGGTGATATTGCTATGATATTTATACACTTCCATACACTTTTGATCATATTTGGACTAACCTATTAACTCAGTGCACCCCAGTGCCAGTTTCTGTTTTCGGCTGTTTTTGTATTTCAGGTTTTCACGTTACGAGAACTGCCAGGAAAAATCCAGAAAAATTATATAAAAAATCAGCGTTCCAGAACCTACCGTGCGCCCGAAGGACAGCCGGGGGCGGGGGGCACCAGGGCTCCAGGCGCCCTGGCGGCGCGCCCCCCCTGGGCCGCGCCGGGGGGGGGGCGCCTGGGCCCCCCGAGGCTCCTCCGATGCCCCCCTTTGGCATATATTTAAAGCGTCTCCCGAAACCCTCGAAAGAGGAACTCTTTTCGCGATCCCATCTCTGTTCCGCCGCCGCCGCCGCTTCCAAGATCGGGAGCACCAGGAGAACTCTTCCCGGCACCCTGCCGGAGGGGAGGATCACCACCGGGAGCTTCTCCACCACCATGGACGCCTCCCGGATGAGTTGTGAGTAGTCTCCCTTGGACCATGAGTCCATGACCAGTAGCTATGTGATGTTCTCCTCCCGTTCTTGTGCTTCACTAATTAGTCCTCGTGAGCTGCCCTACATGATCGAGGCACATATGTAATCCTTATGCTGTTGCTATGATGAGTTTGCTGGGATCCGATGGATTATGAGATTATGTTCAGATTGTGTTTGAGTAATATATTTGATCTACCTCTTTTATATTTATGTTCGTAAGTAATTCTTGCATGTTCTCCGTTGTTATTTATTGCTTTGGCCAAGTAGTAGGTAGTGACTCCAAGAGGGAACGTTATGCTTGATTGTGGGTTCATGCCCCTCGATGACTAGCTTGAGTGACAGAAACATGAGTCTAGGGGATGTGCTGTTCCCACAAGGGGGAAAACAACGATGCTTGTGCCCGCGGGTGCAATGATTGTTTACTTTACGCAAAGTTCTTTTAATGCAGTTGTTTGTTGCTTTGAGTTTACACTATGGGTGGGGCTCGCAACTTAATACCAGCGAGATGTTCTGGATAGATATCTCAAGGTGGATGATTAGTAGTAGATATTGATGGATTTCGGTCTACTTACTTTGGCGTACCGCCCATGCTTTGAACCTCAACCTTTCTTGTAATGTAGTCAGCATTGGTTTGCGCACATGGTCCTGTCAATTGCCCAGCTATAATTCGTTTACCTCACATAGCTGTTTTATCGTCTTTTGGGAGAGAGACATCACTAGTGAACATTATGAGACTCCGGTCCATATTACCATCATTGATCACATCCGCTATTTACTTTTCCGCTATTTACTTACTATTGCAATTATACCTATCACTATTATCACTTGTGTTTGATCCTTTGTAAACTACAAGGCCGGAGGGATTGACAACCTCTGTGTACTCGTTGGGAGCAAAGTTATTTGTATATGTGTGCAGGTCCACGTTGATTGCTAATATCCGGCGCCGTTAGCAGTTGACACCTTCTTGTTGAAACTGGGAGTCTCTGGGAAATCGATCCTTGGTATTACCAAGGGAAAACTTCTGCTACACTGCATCTCAAACCTTCCACTTGGGGTAACCAACGAGGGGTGACAAGCCACCTAGCAAAGCAATTTCTGGCGCCGTTGCCGGGGACTCCACTCTTCGGGATAGGGGAGTTGCACGCTATCTTTTACCTTTGCTTTTAGTCTTGTTAGTTTACCTTTCAGTTTTTTTTTAGTATCTTTTATCAAAAATCACAAAAAAAATTATTATTTATCTTTCTGTTAGTAGTCCTTTCTGTTTAGCCAAACATGTCAGGATTTGGTGCTTTGAGGGAATCAGAAGTTCTAGATTTCCATCAAAGGGATGGGGAAAATATGAAGAAGGTATGGGACAGAATTTCTGATGCACATAGGAGAATTATGCCTTGGATACCTATAAAAATTGTGCTTAGAAATTTTTACCATGGTCTTTTTAAATGGTGTAAACACTCTCTTGACATTATAGCCGAGGGAGATTTCCTAGAATGTGATGAAGCTA
Organism: Secale cereale; assembly: GCA_902687465.1. NCBI lineage: Eukaryota > Viridiplantae > Streptophyta > Magnoliopsida > Poales > Poaceae > Secale > Secale cereale. Next base: position 720,140,534 of record LR738713.1, on the reverse strand, counting down.
GAGCTCTTGAAATTATACATGGTCTATCTAGTTACTTTGTTTATGATCATAATTTTGATACTATCATAGATAGACTTGTGACTATTGAAAAGAGAATGGATGCTCTAGACTTAATGAAAGTAGAGAAACCCAAACCCAATAAGAGAGATATTTTGGAAATAGATAATGATTGGGAGCCTCTTGTTAGGATTGGAATCTCTAATCAAGACTTCCTTGCTTATTGTGATATTGGATCTATGGTTTCTACTATGCCAAAAATTGTTCATGATTCTTTAAAATTTAACATGGATAGATTATCATCTCATCATGAACACACTAATGGAGATATTTCTGAAATCCAGGGAGGAATAAAAGATGTACCAGTTAAATTCCTTAAAGGGATTGCAATGATTGATTTCTTCATCATGGAGCCAAACCAAGGAAATATAGTGCTTGGAAGGGACTTCCTCCGAGCAGTTAAAGGCTTCATCGATATAGGTAAGGGACAAATCCGCTTACGCGGGAAGGAAAAAGGTGTGTACCCCTTTCCTAGAAGGAACAAGAGTGAACTTGTTGAGGAACCATTTGAAGCAATCTATAGCTCCGATTATTATGATGGTTATTGATTCCTCTTTACATTATGCCTAGCTTAAAGGCATAAAAGAAAGCGCTTTTGGGAGGCAGCCCAATGAATAAATTTATTTTTCTTTTGTTGTGTCTTGATGTTGTTTACTACTGTAGCATCATCATTGTATCTTTGCTTTTCATATTTTGTGCCAAGTATAGCCTCTGATTGCTAGAAAGTTCAAAAGTTGTGAGGTGCTGTCCAGGAAACAGATTCTGTCCTTGGATAGAACAATTCGTATAAAATCACCAGATCATCTTTTTGGTCTGAATTTTTTCGACAGCGTTCTCTATATAATTGTCTTTCGTGCGTCTGTTCTGAGTTTTTTTATTTGAGTTGCAGAAGTGCCCCGAACAAATCAATTACTACCTGCTGTTCTGTTTTTCACAGATTGTGTCCTGTTTTGCTTTTCCTTCATTTTGCAAACCAAGAGCTTGCCTTTTATTTGCAAAAAACCTTTTGGCAATCTTGAGAAACAGTAGACATTCAAGAGTATCTTTATTTCCAGCAAGGTATAATTATTTTATTATGGGTACTAACTTCGCTAATCAGATTATGATGAGTTATGTATGAAGGGAGTTTTCAAGTATGCGAGGGAAGATGATAAAAAGATTCAGGAGTGTCAAGCGCTCAAGCTTGGGGATGCCCCCGTGCACCCCCAAGAAATATTCAAGGAGACTCAAGCGTCTAAGCTTGGGGATGCCCCCGTGCATCCCCTTCTCCATCAACAATATCAGTTCATCTTTCGTTCCACTATATTTTAATCACTTCATGTGTTATGTGCTATGCTTGGAGCGTCTTGCTTTTAGTTTCCTTTTTAGTTTTTCATAACGAGTCGGAACTCAGCGTTCTTTATGTGGGAGAGAAACACGCTCCACTTCTACCTAGAACATAACATAGAATTTTCATGTCTATCTTTGCTGTGTGTGTTCTTCGTCTTTTAATAGCTACTATCATGCTCTGCTCTTAGTATTCATGCTTATCTTTTTAAAGAGCTTGTGTTTAGTTGGTTGCTTGAACTCTCTTTAATTATCATGCTTATCTTATTAAGAGAGTTTGCTTCCGTTGCATTGGTTAATATGTCTATGATAAAGATGCTGCGTGCATAATGGCGCTTAGTAGTTCAGGTTTTCTTATGGTTAGTCTCAAATAGCTGGAGGGTTCCCAATGTGTTATTGGAGTACCAACATGATTTGTTTGCCAATGATGTGGTATGGTTTAGTAATATCTTCCCTCAAGAATTTATTTTGATTGACTTGGCGTATGCTCACGCATATTTAAGACTGTAAAGAAAGTCTGTCAAGCCTTGATGATCTTTTGTTTCTGAGTAGCGATATAACTTCCATGCCTGATTCAATGTTGCTTTGTCGCTCTGCATGATTATGACCGTCATTGCTCTCTTAGTTGGTCGCTCCCAGTCTTTTGCTAACCTCCACCTGTACTAAGCGGACTGACTGCTTGTGCATCCACATCCTTTTAAACCAGTTATGCCATATGAGTCCACCATACCTACCTATATGTGGTATTTCACCGCCACTCCAAGTAAATTTACATGTGCTACCTTTAAAACCTTCAGTTGCAATATATAGCTCATGGGAAAGTAGCTTAAAAACTATTGTGGTAAAGAATATGTTGCTTATGTATCTTATTTTCTTATAAGTTGCTTGCTGAGCGGTAACCATGTTTCTGGGGACGCCATCAACTGTTACACTTTTGTTGAATATCATGTGAGTTGCTATGCATGCTCGTCTTGTCTAAAGTAAGAGTGATTTGCCATGAGTTGAATGGTTTGAGTATGCATATTGTTAGAGAAGAACATTGGGCCGCCAACCAAAGCCATGTATCATGGTGGAAGTTTTAGCTTGGACATTAATCCTCAATCTCTTATGAGAATATGCTTAAGCATTAAAGAGGAGTCCATTATCTATTTTCTATGTTGTCCCGGTATGGATGTCCTCAAGTTGAGATCTATCAAAAACGAGAAATCAAATGCGATCTATCTCCTTGGACCTTTGTACAGGTGACATAGAGGTACCCCTTTGTGACACTTGGTTGAAACATATGTAATGCAATGACAATCCATGGAAATCCGAGCTAATTAGGACAAGGTGCGAGCACGATTGGTATTCGATGCATGAGGCTTGCAACTTATAGGATGTCTTATGCATAGCACATATGAAGTACTACTACCGTTGACAAAATTGTTTCTATGTTTTCAAAATAAAAAGCTCTAGCACATGAGTAATCCCTGCTTCCCTCTGCGAAGGGCCATTCATTTACTTTTATGTTGAGTCTCCACCTTCTTTTAAAAGCACCAACTACTGAGAGCATGATTGTCATTCTGAGTGTAATGTGCATTGTCCCAAAGTAGCATTGTCTTTTGCATGATTGTGATATCGTTTATTCTGAAATCATTGTATCTAGTCATCACTTAAACCTTGAAGGTGCCCCTGCATTTATGCTTCACTAAAGGGGGCAAGCTAGATATCACTTTATCATATTTGCACATCATATTCATTGCAAATCTATTTGATATTTCAGTATCATATTGTAAAACTTTCAGTCCTTTGTGATTTTCTCATGAGGCAACTTAATTACTATAGATTCATTGTCTCAGTAAGCTTTTGTCATATGACTATGAAAAAGTTCTATATGGTTAATAGCATGTCACCACAGAAATTATTCTTGTTATCATTTACCTACTCGAGGACGAGCAGGAATTAAGCTTGCGGATGTTGATACGTCCAAAACGTATCTATAATTTCTGCTTGCTCGTGTCTCCCGAAACCCTCGAAAGAGGAACTCTTTTCGCGATCCCATCTCTGTTCCGCCGCCGCCGCCGCTTCCAAGATCGGGAGCACCAGGAGAACTCTTCCCGGCACCCTGCCGGAGGGGAGGATCACCACCGGGAGCTTCTCCACCACCATGGACGCCTCCCGGATGAGTTGTGAGTAGTCTCCCTTGGACCATGAGTCCATGACCAGTAGCTATGTGATGTTCTCCTCCCGTTCTTGTGCTTCACTAATTAGTCCTCGTGAGCTGCCCTACATGATCGAGGCACATATGTAATCCTTATGCTGTTGCTATGATGAGTTTGCTGGGATCCGATGGATTATGAGATTATGTTTAGATTGTGTTTGAGTAATATATTTGATCTACCTCTTTTATATTTATGTTCGTAAGTAATTCTTGCATGTTCTCCGTTGTTATTTATTGCTTTGGCCAAGTAGTAGGTAGTGACTCCAAGAGGGAACGTTATGCTTGATTGTGGGTTCATGCCCCTCGATGACTAGCTTGAGTGACAGAAACATGAGTCTAGGGGATGTGCTGTTGCCACAAGGGGGAAAACAACGGTGCTTGTGCCCGCGGGTGCAAGGATTGTTTACTTTACTCAAAGTTCTTTTAATGCAGTTGTCTGTTGCTTTGAGTTTACACTATGGGTGGGGCTCGCAACTTAATACCAACGAGATGTTCTGGATAGATATCTCAAGGTGGATGATTAGTAGTAGATATTGATGGATTTCGGTCTACTTACTTTGGCGTACCGCCCATGCTTTGAACCTCAACCTTTCTTGCAATGTAGTCAGCATTGGTTTGCGCACATGGTCCTGTCAATTGCCCAGCTGTAATTCGTTTACCTCACATAGCTGTTTTATCGTCTTTTGGGAGGGAGACATCACTAGTGAATATCATGAGACTCCGGTCCATATTACCATCATTGATCACATCCGCTATTTACTTTTCCGCTATTTACTTACTATTGCAATTATACCTATCACTATTATCACTTGCGTTTGATCCTTTGTAAACTACAAGGCCGGAGGGATTGACAACCTCTCTGTACTCATTGGGAGCAAAGTTATTTGTATCTGTGTGCAGGTCCACGTTGATTGCTAATATCCGGCGCCGTTAGCAGTTGACACCTTCTTGTTGAAACTGGGAGTCTCTGGGAAATCGATCCTTGGTATTACCAAGGGAAAACTTCTGCTACACTGCATCTCAAACCTTCCACTTGGGGTAACCAACGAGGGGTGAGAAGCCACCTAGCAGGACACAACCCGCAAGAGAAGTAATCAACAAAGAAAGGGTACCGATTTGGGCCAGGTTGGGCGCAAGTGGCCGGAATGACGCGCGTCGCCGGATGGCCCAAGTTCTCCCCCCGTCTCCGCCCCCCAAAGGAGTTTGAAGGCAGCCCGGAGCTCGTGGACGTCGACCGACGACGGGATGAAGAAAGCGGCCTTCGTCCGGTCCCCCGTGAACGCGCCCTCCGGCGGCCCCACGGGCCCGGCACCCTTAGCCACCCCCTTTCCCTTGGCGGGTTTGGACGCCATGGCGGCTGAGTTGGATGGCTGAGGAAGAGGGATGGCGAAGCAACGGCGACAGGCGACGGCGAAGACTTCGGAAGGAAGGAAGAGAGGGAACAGCGGCTCTGAGATTGGAAGAGGCGCTCGTGGTTATTCCTTTTTATAGGGGAAGACGCGAGCCGCCTCCTTACGCATTTACTACGACGTGATGCATGCTTGCGGAAACCGCCCCACGCATGCCGCCCACGTCACGCATGCCCCTCCGCCCCGCGCCGTGCGCGCGGGTCGTGGGAGGCACAACACGCGGAAAATTTTACCATGGTGAAAACCGCCCCGCCTGCCCGCGCACCGTTCTGGGCCTGGCCCAACAATGCGTCGCGCTCATGTGTGGCCCAGGCCCAGGGGCTCCTGTCGGTGTACAAAAAGAGGGGCACACTTTTTGTACCCCTATGACTGTGTACGGGTAGTCTGAGCCACGGGCACCACCACACCAAGCATGGCCAGGGAGATGAGCCAAGGTAAGACCGAAGCTTGATGGAGACAGGAACAACGCCAAGAACAAGACCACAAAGAGAAAAGGGACGAAGCGGCTTTCCCCGGCAAGATCCTTGCCGGGAGCCAGTTTCAGCAGCCCTGGCAAGATCCTTGCCGGGGCCGGCTCTTGCAGCCCCGGCAAGACCCTTGCCGCGGCAGCTCGCCCCACGCCTACGGAGCAGATCACCCTTGAGTCCATCACCCCCATGGGGCGAGGATTCGGGAGATATCCCCGTGGTGGCATGCAGATATTTGTGAAGACATCCAAGATCAGATACAAGTTAAGAAGACGACAACCCTTGGCGGGATTCCAGCCAAGGAGAACCACAAGGCCTCCGGCAAGCACCTTGCCGGGGATGACAGCAGGCGCCGCGGCAAGACCCTTGCCGGGACCCCGGCAAGGCCCTTGCCGAGGACACCCGCGGGGCCACCATCAGGCCCGCACCAAGTTGGTTTCCACCGACCCACGCAGCTGCCGACCCGACCAGCTGGACAGGCTCCTGCGTGGCAACTCGCAGATCTTCGTGGAGACCCGCTGTTGCGCCACCTCAGCTGCCTGTCTGCCTACATGGCACCTCAGGCACCGCTGGCCAGGGCGCGTGTCAGCACGAGGAGGAGCGGCGACGGACAAGACGGACGTCTCCCCTCGTCCCCGATAAAGCAAGGACACCCAAGCTAAGCGCATTAAATGTGCCTTGTCCTGTAATCCGAGGGATAACCTCGCATCACTGTACCCTTTCCACCTCCTGTGTGCCACTGTGGCAACCCCTTTTTCCTATAAAAGGAGGCCCGAGGCGACCAGGAGAAGGATTCGGCTTTTTAGAACTCCTCACGACTCTTTCGGAGCTCCTCACTAGCTGAAGAACACAAACAATCCACCAAAGCAGGAGTAGGGTTTTACGCATCTTTGCGGCCCGAACCTGGGTAAAGGAACCGTGTCCTGTCTATTAGATCCGCTCTTCTCTCAACCCCGCGCCTCGCAACCGTAGTAGGGATTCTCGTGATCCCATAGGTGTCGATCCAAATACATCGACAAAAAGCTTCTGTAATCCTCTGGGCAGCCATTCGCAGGGTCCAACGCCTAGCTCAGAGGCGTTGCACCGTGTACTGTGGCGCCTCCAGGCTAGGCGCTGCACGAGCACTTAGAATTTTTTTTATCCTTGAAACTGGGTGAAAAGCTTCTGTAACCCTTTGGGAAGCTATTCACAAGCGTGCAACGCCTAACTCGGAGGCGTTGCACCGTGCAGTGTGGCGCCTCCAGGCTAGGCGCTGCACGAGCACTTAGAAAATTTTGACCCTTGAAACTGGGTGAAAAGCTTCTGTAACCCTTTGGGCAGCTATTTGCAGGCGTGTAATGCCTAGCTCGGAGGCGGTGCACTTTGCAGTGTTGAAAGGATCGAGATGGACCTAGAGGGGGGTGAATAGGTACAATCACTAATTTTAATTGTTACTTAGAAATTTTAGGCAGTAATGCGGAATATGAAGGTAAGCCTAACAATTGTAAGTAAGATGCTAAACAAGGTAAGCTAGCAACACAAGTATATAAGTAAGCTAGCACAATAAGATACAAGTAAGAACTTAGAGAAAAGTAACCACAAGTAGAAAATTAGGGTTAGGAATAACCGAAACTTCGAGAGACGAGGATGTATGCCGATGTTCATTCCTTGGAGGGAAGCTACGTCACCGTTTAGAGAGGTGGGTGTTACCACGAAGGCACACAAACACCACGAAGGCTCACTCTATTCTCTCTTTGAGATATCACTACGAAGGCGATTCCCAACCACTAGTGGTAGACCTTTAGGTGGTCTCCAAACCCTCACAAATTTTCCGGGGGTAATCACAAAGTTTGATTCCTCTCTAAAAGACTCCTACCGTCTAGGAGTCTCCAACCTCCAAGAGTAACAAGAACGATGGGGAAAAGCTCAAGACTTGCTCAAATCACAAATTCCTTTGGTGCTAAGAAGGGGATCGTAATACGTTGTTCTTTCATAATGCTACCACAACCAAGAAAAAAAGAAATAATATAAAAAAACTATTAGACGAGTCTGGAAACTGGTTAACAGATAAGGAATTGACGAATCACATTACTGGATATTTTACAAAGCTTTTTACATCGGAAGTTCAACACCCGAATCGAGATGTTTTATCACTTGTCCGAAGGAGAGTGTCAAACGAAATGAATGACGCTCTACTTGCCCCTTATACGGCGGAAGATGTCCGCAAGGCTTTATTCGATATTGGGGACTTGAAAGCTCCAGGGCCAGATGGACTCCATGCTATCTTCTATAAAGGTTTTGGCCCATGCTGGGGGAAGACTTAATCGAGGAGGTTCTGACAGCAATCAATACATGCACAATACCGAAGGGTTGGAATGATACGACGATCGTGATGATTCCTATAATTAATACACCAGAGAAGGTAACCCAATTTAGGCCGATCAACTTATGTAATGTGCTATTTAAAATAATTGCAAAAATGGTGGCTTCTCAATTGAAGGTTTTTTTACCAGAAATTATTAGCCCAACACAGAGCGCTTTTGTACCGGGTAGATTGATAACGGATAATATTTTAGTGGCATACGAATGTTTTCACACAATCAAGAACAAAAGAAAGGGTAGAGAGGGCTTGTGTGCTATAAAACTTGACATGCACAAAGCCTACGATAGAGTTGAGTGGGCATTTTTGAAGGAGATTATGTTGAAATTGGGCTTTCGTCGTGAGTGGGTTAACTTGATTATGCAATGCGTCTCAACTGTAGAATACAAGGTAAGGATCAATGAAGAGGAAAGTGAGAGATTTAAGCCTACGAGAGGGTTGAGACAAGGGGACCCGCTATCACCATACCTTTTTTTGCTGTGCACAGAAGGATTGAATGCCTTGCTTGCGCATGCTGAGGAGAATGGAAACATATCAGGAGTTAAAGTTTGTAGAGACGCCCCGCCAGTCACAAATCTTCTCTTTGCGGATGACTCATTGATCTTAATGAAATCCAACCAACATAATGCGGAAAACCTGAAATCAACACTAGATTTATATTCTGCGGCATCGGGACAGCTGGTAAGCATTGAAAAATCCAGTATTTTCTTCAGCCCTAATACAAAGGTAGAGATCAGAGAACAATTGTGTACAACGCTAAATATAATGACAGAGGCTCTCACTGATAAATATTTGGGCTTACCAGCAAATGTGGGTGTTAATGAAACAGACTGTTTTAGTTTTCTGATTCAACGTATTGTTAAGAGAATTAGTGGTTGGAAGGAAAAATTACTATCTGCCGGGGGGAAGGAGATCCTATTAAAGGTGGTGATCCAATCCATACCTACCTATGCGTTATCGGTCTTTAAAATTCCTAAAAAAAATTGTAAAGGAATCATTGACGCGATGGCGCATTTTTTGTGGGGAGACGAGGAGAACCAGAAGAGGATGCAGTGGATGGCCTGGTGGAAAATGTGTGTGCCAAAAAACCAAGGAGGAACGGGATTCCGTGATATCCACTGTTTAGACCTGGCTCTGCTTGCAAAACAATCATGGCGTCTCTTTGATAATCCTGACTCCTTGTGTGCTACTATCCTAAGGGCCAAGTACTACCCTAATGGTGATTTGCTGAACTCCAAGCCAAAGCATGGTGCTTCTTTCACCCGGCAAAGCATTATGGCAGGTATCACTACTCTCAAGCGAGGTTATATTTGGCGAGTGGGGGATGGACACAACATCAATATTTGGGAAGATGCATGGATCCCAAATTGTGCCAGTAAGAAGATTGTGACCCCTAGGAGGGGGTGTTTATTATCAAAAGTCATAGATTTGATTGACCCGGTCTCCTATAATTGGGATGAGGATCTGATTAGACAAACTATGTGGACCATTGACGCACAATGGATTCTTTCAATCCCAATTTCGCAACATAATATGACAGATTTTATAGCCTGGAGTTATACAAAAAATGGTATGTTCTCGGTACGGTCTACTTACTCTGTGGAGTGGAACTATTAGTATGGGAGCAAACTAAAATATTCCAACGGGATGGGATGGAGCACACCTAACCCTATATGGTGTCAGATATGGAAGTTATCTTGTCCGTCTAAAGTCAATTTTTTATGGCGGACACTACATGGTACTCTCCCATGTCGGGCAACACTCACTAATAGACAGATGAAGGTCTCGCCCTCTTGACCTACATGCTCTCAAGGTGTAGAAGATACGAAGCACTTGCTTTTCCTATGTAAAAAAGCAAAGGAGGTTTGGAAAAGACTAGGGTTGAATATGATTATTGAGAGAGCTTGTGAGATTGATCGTGCTGGAGAGGCAATACTGGAATACTTATTACTCCTTCCAGATCAAGATCTGCGCATTATTGGGTACGAAAATGTTAGAGAAATGATAGCTATCTCTGCTTGGTATCTATGGTGGGAAAGACGAAAATTAGTGCACAAGGAATTCACTCAAAACGCGACTCAGATGTCAATGGGGATCATATGTGGGGACCCCGACTCATAAGTCGTGATCACCGAATGCACGCGTACAGTGATCCCAGAGATCAATGCTCACTGAACACACAGAATCTGAATAACAAGAGTCTTACATCCATACATACCGTATTACACAAATTGTGACCATTATGGTCATGTCTTGAGTATATCATTTCGGCGGAAAGCTTCAATAACAACTTGGACCCATGCCATATGCCTTAACTCTACAGGCATTCTGACTGGGAAGCATTCTAGCTCGCATGTTCGACTCCATAGAGTTCTTCTTTGAATCCCTGCTCCTCCATGCCTGGCCAATTAAATAACCAGTGGCAAGCCAATGAGTACTTTGAATGTACTCACAAGCAACACAAGTGTGATGACAGAATAATTATGCAAGGCTCTACTGCTAGATTGGTATTTTTGCGGAAAGCTAGTTTTTCATATGCAAGTATGATCAACATATAACCAGGGCATGCATGCGTCTGCAACAAGTATCAGAAGGTTACAGACATCAACATCGAAAAAGAGTTATGAACAACTCTTGCTCAAGCTCATCGTGACTTTCTCACAAACCACGTCAGCAGATTTACCCAAACTGTGCTGTTTTCCAGAAACTTAAGGACATAGTCTAAGCAGCACCACCCAACTGTCCTTGACCGCGGACACGGCTATTCGAATAGTTTGACACTCTGCATAGGTTGCACACTTTACCCACAAGATCCGGGGAACTTCCGTGTCATCCACGACCCGCGGTACTTCAAGTACCCGGGGTAAGCACCCGGTCACTATCTTTCCCTAGACGACACTAACATAGAGTCCACTCGATTGGTAGTAACCCCCGTGCCCAACATTTCATATCTTAAAAATTGTGGAGCCTCGCACCCATATTCATCACATACCACTGACACGGGGTACCAACGGTGTGTTTGGTGCCCTGTGAAAATAGTCATGGCCGCCTATCCAAGCACGACCCCGTCCCGAGCGTGACCTCATGTCACCCCCGTCACTAGTAATGCGGGCACCATGCTAGTATCGACCTAGGTAATCAATAATGCCATTTCCCATATAAGTGTAGAGTGGTTGCGCATGTTTGGTTGGGACGGTCGACAAATCTTAAATCTAATCTGTCTCTGTAAACAACACCTTCATCAAGCCTCGGTACACTACTTCTCCACCAAGTAGTGCCCTAGATCCTCATCATCTCCCAGGGGCATTAGTGGCACCCACTGGGTTATTTGCAAGTATGTCAAACCACACTTGTTTCTTTCCATGCATAACCCTGACCCATTTTGCGTAGCCAACTACTATAGCATATATCTATCTACTCCCACTCACATAACCCTCATAGGAAGGTAGGGTCATGCTTGATGCAAGTTTCAATAGTAAAGTAACGAAGGTACCAACCAAAGTGGTCACCACCTCTACATGATTCCGATGCATTGATAATAAGGTGCTATGAGACATGCATAAAAAGGTTTCTCGAACATGGTCAAAGGGATGCTTGCCTTGTCCTTCAGAGTCTTCAAACCTTCTGGTCCATCTCCAAGTATTCCGTTTATTTTGTCAACTAACGATGGAAACAATCATAATAAGCAACACAACAAGGCAAAAATAAAAGTGCTCTAAAAATAGGAGTCGGACTTTTCTAGGATACCTCTGGTCATATGAAAAATGACCAAGGTGGTTTTATTGGGATATGATCAATGGATATCTCTGAACATTTCAATATGATGTAATCAGGGGATTTGTGGATTTGCAAGAAGTGTACAGAAGAATTATTTTGAAAAATGGTCAGAGGCACCCATCTAACAAGGAATGATTTTAGAAGCAGCTAGGAGTTGGTTTCACTTGATTTGGAGTTCAAAAAAATTTCCTATGATTTTGCAAGGTTGACAAATATGAAGAAATGGCTCATTATTTTGTGGGGTGCAGAAAGTATTAATAAAAATATTCATAAACTAAGTTATGAACTTAGAAACATCTAGGAATTTGAATCATGGCATTTGGATCAACTTTGAGCTCTGTGTGATTTTCTAAAATTTATCACAGAAATAGAAACATGAAATTTGCTAATTATTTGTGAGGAAAGTTTTTCTGGAAAAATGTGCAAGTTACATCATGTGATAGAGCATGATTTTATGAACTCGTAGAAATTTGAATCATCAAATTTGGAGTTCATTTGAATTATTTATGGGTTTTACAAATTGTCTAAAAAAAGAAAAAGACAAGGGAAGGGGGGGCTATACCTATACTGCGTACTGGGCGCAGTATAGCGCCACAGCGCCCTGGGCCGGCCCAGCTGCTCAGCCGCGCGCAGACAGAGCCAGGCGATGACGAAGGCGCCTTTCGGCCAGGCGTCTTCACCGTAGGGACGCGGCTTCGAGTGATGTTGTCTCCACTTGCCAGCGTGGCCCGGTGGCTGGGCCACTGACGGGCGGGGCCCGCCTGTCGGGTTCATCCCCAACCTCCCGCTCGAACAGAGCAGAGGCAGGGGCGGTGTCGACGGCGGCTTGCCGGCGCTGCAGGGCATCTCCGGTGATGCTCCGCTCGCCGGCGTGATCAGGGGACCCAGTCGCATCCAGCTGTGGGTGGCACGGCCGCCCAGGGCCTCTGGGTTGAGTAGGGCGTCGACCCGGCAGGCGAGGCCGACGGTGATGGCGGCGTTGGTGCTACGGGCACCGGAGCAAAAGGGAGAAGTGTTGAGGGGCTCCGTGGTGGCCATGGGGTTCGCCTAGTGGAGAAAGGAGGGGAGGATGAGGCCTCATTCGCGGGAATTTGAGAGGAGACCGGCGGCTCGGCTTCTGCCATGGAGGGGCAAGGAGGGCTCGGGAAGAGTAATGGGTCGGCCTAGGTGGTGCACGGGAGAGAGAGGGAGCAGAAGGGATTCAGAGGAAGGTCAGGGGCGGCCTTATATGGCGAGGCCATGGCTCACCATGGGCGGCGTCCATGGCCGCGGCCAATGCAGTGCCAGGGGCCGAACTGGCACACGGGGCGCTGTCCAGGGAGCTCGTGGGCGTGGTCTTGGCCGAGGGAAAGGCAGAGGGGGAGCGGGGAGGTGCCAGAGTCCTCGCGCGTGTGAGGTTGCCCATTGGAGCACTCGGGCGGCCGGTGCGCGTGCGAGAGGAGGCAGGAGGAGGAAGAAGGAGAAGGAAGGCACGGGTGTGGCATGTCGCGGACGTCGAGGTGGTCCTGCTGGCGTGCGGGGGTAAGCCGAGGTGGTCAGGGCATCGGGATGGGGGCGGCTACAGTGCGCCAGAGCACTATAGCGCGCTCCAGAGCGCGACCATTGCATGCCATGGCATGCAACTGGCGTCCTGCGCGTGGCCAAGCTTGTCCACTAGCTCCTGGGGATTTCTGGGATGCTCTATGAAGCTTAATATCTAAGGCAAGTCTGTAAGGAAGAGGTAGGGGGTAAAGAGGTGATGATGGTGAAAACAGAGGGAAGAAGTGAGGTTTTACCCCACCAATGATTGAGTTGAGGGCATGAGTGACTTACTGGAGGTAGAAGGTGACTAGGAGATGGTGTGGTACAAAGTTGAATCAAAGGTTAATAGAAAAAGGGGGAAAAGTAGTGGTTTTGGTAAAATGGCAGGAGGTGTTTGATGTGGTTTTGAGCAAGCAAATGACTTCCAATTGACATGAGACTTAACAGGATCAAATGGCATATAGAAATAGAGTGTTCCACCAAGTTTGAGCTCATTTGAAGAAACTTGCCAATGTAACTTTGGTAAACCCCAGAAATCAACAGAAATGGATTTTCCAAGATTAAGTTAAGCAAATCATCCCTCCTTGATGCACCACTTGGTGTAGTGTAATCATTTGGGGTTGTGATCATGACCTCAAAATTTGAGGTTACAAGTAAAAAGTTGGCAATGTAGAGTTGTTCAAATTTGGATCTGGCCAGAAAGGGTTTTGGGGCACTTAGGTCAAGTTATGCTTCTCCAATACTTGTGCCATTTGGTCTAGATGCATAATTAGACCATTTTAGCATGTGAACCAAATTTGAGAGCATTTGGACAAGTTTGGCAATGTAAAGTTGCTCAAACTTCAAAATGGACATAAATGGTTTTGAGGGTATTTGATGATGTTTTCTTGATCTTCAAGGCATGAGGCTTTGCAAGATCATCAAACATGTCATATTTGACATGATAGAATTTCCCTGGAATTTTTAGAGAATATTTCCTTTGTAAATATTTCAAAAGCTTGAAATATCCAGAAAGGGTTTTTGAAGGATTTGTCCAATATTTTGAACATGACCATGTGTTGAAACTCTTATATATGGACAATATATGTCCTATGAGTTTCCCTGAATTTTGAAAAATATTTTTGAAACAGTTAAATAATTTTAACCTATTAAAGACCATTTATGGCCTAAAGAAAAAGTATTTAAATAAAATATAAAAATAACTTTTAAAATTATAATTTTGTGGTTTATGGGAGTCCTATACCTAATAGGATTCAAATATACTTTTTGAAAGATTTTTCACACCCTCAATTAAGTACTTGCAGTACAAACCTCAATTCAGGTTTTTTTTGGAAAACTAATTTTAGAAAATATTATTTGGACAAATTATTTTTATAAGAGAATACTATACTGTTCTATACACATGGCATGATCATTGGGAAAAAGGTTTTGGATCAAGGAGATGAAGTATAAGAGTTGGATGATTTATTTGATTTTTAGAGCACTTGCAAACAGCAAACAGAAAATCAATCAAGCAAAGTCAAAAACTCTCAAAAGTTTTTGCCAAACCACATTTTAGCATGACTATTAGCTTAAGTGTTGTGGCATGAAAATCAGGGTGTGACAGACCTTCCCCCCTTACAAGAATCTCGTCCCCGAGATTCCCAGACTAGGCATGGAAAGGAATACGGAGACTTGGATATGGGGTAGTCTTCACTCCTTCTTGTTGGTTCTGCTTCTAAGTGGTGCTCCATGGAATCCTTGAAGTACTTGGTGGTGTGGCTTCTCGCTTGTTGCCCTCTTTGATGCAGGTTGCTGAGGGGTCTCTTGCATAGGTTAGGTTGGGCTAGACGTTAATGGCTCGGTGATCGATGTCCTCGCAGGGACCGGGCTAGTTAGGAAGTTAAAAGTATTTCCAGAGTTGTGACTCGTGGAAAATTTGGTGCACGGTGGGTAACTCCGGTGGTAAATCTAGCTGGTAGCCGTCTACTATTTGTCTTGCAGTGGTCTTGAAGAAAGTCCATAAATCTTGGTGTGAGCGTCCCTTCGGCATGGAAATTGTTGGTTCCTTCGAGAGGAGTGGTTTGCAGATACGCCCGGTCTTCGACGCGGAAGTTTTATTTCTTGGTGATGGTGGTCGGTGTAGTTCTTCTTTCTTGACATGTCGGTCTTCGAATGTCTTCTATCCAGCTGACCGTCTCTTCTCCCGTCTTTGGGTAGTCAAGTATGTTGCCAAATAATGATGACAACCGACTTGTCCAAGTACTCCATGAAGTCCATGGGGTACGCATGGTAGGCTAGGGTATTGGTGGTTGTCTCGGTTGAGTATTGGCAACTGTCTTCTTGACTTAGAGTCAAGGCTGTGTTCGGGATCTGACCATGTTGTGGATTGGTGGGGCTTAAGGGTTTCAAGGATTCTAGTGTGTGAGTGAACGTTTTATCATCTTATCCTTGAGCACGGTTTCCGAGATGCCAATAGTTCTTCCTAGTCCTACAATCCTTATACCACCGAAAGCATCATCTCGCGTAGGTCAACTCCAATCACCACTCATGCCATACATATCCTCATGACTCCCAAAACGAGGTCTAACAGAATTATACATGTCTACGATCCGCGAAAATCATATGCATGGCTACCCCTAAGAATCCATGGGTAAGGCATACAAGCTGCTAAGCTTGAATTAAACACGACAATCCAAGTGCTCAGCCTATTCTTGCAGGGTTCAAGATAATGCATCTCTATTCTAAGGAAACACGTCATATGCCACTCCAAGATCTTGTTTCCTTCCTATGGTTCAACTCCAACAGCCCGTTAACTTCCATCAATCACTACATAATCCAACAAATCCGATGTCTATGGTGTTCCACAAGATCTCAAGTCCCTATAATACCCAAATACTTGGAAGGGCTATCCATTACTATAGTGAGTCCACCAAATTCCCACCATCATGGTCAAGTAAACTCCAAGGTCATGCTTATATAGATCCCTAAATCAACTCCGACAATTGATCCAATCTCCTAGTTTATTGTCCACCGGGAAACATGGAATCATGATCGGGATCAGCAGTCTAAATCCAATTTACTCCGAACCATGTAGACATACTTAGCAACTCAACTAGAATCTCCTACTAAAATCCAAATCTCATGTCCAACGAGAATTCCTACATGCTTCCCCAAAGTCATTATTGTAATGTCAATTATCTCCCATCAATATCATCTGATCAAGTCAAATCCTTATACTTCCAAGAATTTCATCTTGCGATTATAATTGTCCTACAAAATCCAGTTTACTCCAGGGGTAATGAAAGTTATGCTACTCTATCAACATGATCCCACCAAGTTCATCTACCAACATGAAAACCTTATAATCCACCGAAGAGTCTCAGATAATTCCTCAAGGTCTCTGATATAAACTCATCAAGTCATCTGTCCTATATCCTCAAATCGGTCTATCTATGGCATCGTCAGTTCTTGTGCTATATTAGGATGACAATGTGCTTGTTCACTGTGTCCACTAGTTCCATTACGAACCCAGTGTTGTGCAAGGTTATAGAGGCTTAACTGATTTTCTTGTAATTATGTGAGCTAAGCACATGGTTAAGGATTCGAGAGGGGGTGTCTTGTGAAGTCCCGGAGGGTCTGGGGATGGGTTTCTAAACTTGAGGGGTAATCATAACTTCACGGGGTTGCACTTGGTCGTGGAGGTTGTAGCGGAAGTCTTCATTGTTAGTTTGTTGCCGAGTTGGAATCCTCGGTACTTATTGTCTTGCTGGTCTTCAGTTGAGGAGATAGAAGAGAGGGAAAAAGTAGCATAGAGGGGGAGAATGCCTAAAGGGGGTTCTATAGTGCAAGTGCAGACAAATAGGTGCAAAAAGGGCGAAACAAAGGAAGCAAGGCAAGGAAGATGATATAGCCATGTACTTGTTGCCTAGGGCAAAAGTGCGACTTATATCAAAACACAAACAAATAAAATCAAGCAACACGCAATCATGGTTCTATTAGAACCATCATAGGGACTCGACTGCGCATAGGGGGTACACGACTCATCCTACCCTAGGGGTTCTCGGACTGAGTAGTCGTGACTTGTGCCTCGTGCAGTCTTCTGAGTTTTCCTCAGGTGTTGCTATGTCCCTTGTAGTTGTTTGATGAATGATCCGGGTTGAGCCTGAAGAATCTTCAACAACTTCTCGCCTGATGAGATGATGTGGTGAAGGTGTCTCCTCGTAGCTGGCGTTGACTTGGTCTCTTCTTATCTTCTTAATCATAACAACCCCTTTTTATCTTATAAGGCATCGACGGTACTGGGTAGGTAATCCTTATGCAAGGACAATAACAAGGCATAATAGAGGTCCAACATGTCGGTTACGTTGATGAAAACATCGACACCAAGAGCGGGGGACGAAGAGAACTGTTTTCCTGCTCACTATAGTGAGGCGGAACAAATGGCGAGGTTCTCATCCACCGGTGGTTGCCGATACAACAACGGTAGTGACATGATTACTCTATTAGCGATGTATATCATGATCTTGCACACCCTGTGCCCTGGTCATCGTAGGCTAAGGTTGCACCATCTTGGGGCAGTGTCAAGGGTGTCACCATCTTCTAGGTCTTCATGTCCTCATTCCTCGAGGATGTATCTTCTGTTGGCATCATCTTATTATGGTGTCGCCAATCTTGTGTTCAGAAGAGGTGGGTGAGTGTTTGGCAAGGTATCATCCATCTAGATTATCCACGAGGACTATAGAAAAACCAGTGGTCAGGGGCATAAGGTGAAAGATCGTGGATGTCGCCTAGAGAGGGGGGGGGGATGAATAGGCGCTTTAAAATAATTACGGTTTAGGCTTGAACAAATGCGGAATAAACCTAGCGGTTAATTTGTCAAGCACAAAACCTACAACAACTAGGCTCACCTATGTGCACCAACAACTTATGCTAAGCAAGATAAACAACTAGGTGAAAGCAAGATATATGACAAGAAACAATATGGCTATCACAAAGTATACTGCATAAGTAAAGGGCTCGGGGTAAGAGATAACCGAGGCACGCGGAGACGCCGATGTATCCCGAAGTTCACACCATTGCGGATGCTAATCTCCATTTGGAGCGGTGTGGAGGCACAATGCTCCCCAAGAAGCCACTAGGGCCACCGTAATCTCCTCACGCCCTCGCACAATGCAAGATGCCGTGATTCCACTAAGGGACCCTTGAGGGCGGTCACCGAACCCGTACAAATGGCAACCCTTGGGGGCGGTCACCGAACCCGTACACTTTGGCAACCTTTGGGGGCGGTCACCCGTACCCGTCAAATTGCTCGGGGCAATCTCCACAACCTAATTGGAGACCCCGACGCTTGCCCGGAGCTTTACACCATAATGATTGAGCTCCGAACAACACCAACCGTCTAGGGCGCCAAAACACCCAAGAGGAACAAGCTCTAGGGTGCCCAAACACCCAAGAGTAATAAGCTTCTCAAACTTCACTTCCACGTATCACCGTGGAGAACTCAAACCGATGCACCAAATGCAATGGCAAGGGCACACGGACTGCCCAAATCCTTCTCTCTCAAATCCCACCAAATCAACTAATGCTAGGGAGGGAAAAGAGAGGAAGAACAAGAAGGAGAACACCAAGAACTCCAAGAACTAGATCCAAAGGGTTCCCCTCACAAAGAGGAGAAAGTGATTGGTGGAAGTGTGGATCTAGATCTCCTCTCTCTTTCCCCCCCAAAACTAGCAAGAATCCATGGAGGGATTGAGAGATAGCAAGCTCGAAGATGGTCAACAATGGGGGAAGAACACGAGCTCAAAGGATGAGGTTCATTGGGGAAGAAGACCCCCTTTTATAGGTGGGGAAAAATCCAACCGTTATGCTCACAGCCCGCACAGAGCGGTACTACCACTCCAAGGAGCGGTACTATCGCTAAACAACAGCGAGGAGGCAAAAAGGCCAGAAGAACCGTCGAAGCGGTAGTACCGCTTGACCTCACGGTACTACCGCTAGGGGTAGCGGTACTACTGCTAAGGGTAGCGGTACTACTGCTTGCGAGCGGTACTCAAAAATTACATCCGTGCCTACCACCGCTGGACTTGTGACGAGTTTTTGGTCCCGAGCGGAAGTAGCCACAGAAGTAGCCGCGGTAGTACTGCTCCAAGCGGTAGTACCGCTCCCGAAAGCAGTAGTAAAAAAGTACTTCCGCTCTTACCCGCGGTAGTACCGCTGCAGCCTTTTGAGAACACCAAAACGACCACAACTTCTGCAAACGGACTCCGAATTCGACGAAACCAAGTTTGTTCGAAAGCTAGCGACAAGGGCTAACACAATCTTGATAGAAATACCAATAAGAAGCAAATTAGAAAAGTCCCATAAGAAAATGGTGAGAACCCTTCCTCAGATAAGACCGGTAAAACCTCCAACACCGAAAACATCATAGAAGACGCATGTGAACTCCGTTTTCGATGAACTCAAGCTTGTCATCAAGATGACCATAAGCTCTAAGACTCACAAAGAGAACCAAACAAGAACCAAGAAACATGATGCAAGGATGCAATGGTTTTAGCTCTCTACTAACGATACAATCAAGCTACCAACTTGAGAGCCCCCCTTGATAGTACGGCACACGATCCTATAACCCGGTCTCCCAACTACCACCACGAGACCGGTAAAATAGAAAACCTATCAAGGGCAAACCTTTGCTTTGCACAAAGTCCAATTGAGCAAGATGTAGGCGATCTTGACTTCCTCAAGTTGGACCACCTTTCTAGATTGCATTGTCTCGGTGAAGACTAATAGATTGCTCCCCCATACTCCACTATGGGTGAGCCACTCTTCTGCATATC
This sequence comes from Secale cereale, assembly GCA_902687465.1. NCBI lineage: Eukaryota > Viridiplantae > Streptophyta > Magnoliopsida > Poales > Poaceae > Secale > Secale cereale. The sequence goes on along the minus strand of LR738713.1, from coordinate 720,120,603 downwards.
TTCACAAGTCCATTGTCACCACAATGGACGGCAAGCTTCAAGCACTTGATCTCTTCGTGATGCTCCACTTGAACTTGCACACCGCAACCTAACCCCACAAAGAACTCTCACGAAGACCATGGGTTAGTACACACAGCGTGATTGACAATGCTTACCATACCATGGGATTGCTTGATCCCTCTCGGTACATCTTCTACACTTTGTGTGTTGATCAACTTGATTCATTCTTTGACTTAGTTTTGATCAACCCTGAATCTTTCCAACTCTCTTCATTTGGATGATGTCTTGAAGCTAAACATGAATGATCACAAACTCTTCTTCTTCAAGACATGCTTGCAATAAGCTCAACACCCACAAGACCAATCTTTGGATAATTCCTTAATAGCATCTTGGTCATCACAAACTCTCCTTGAAACCAACAAATGAACTCCAAGAAAAGCCTATGGACAAACCCTTCAAATATAACTCAAGGCAACCATTAGTCCATAGAGATTGTCATCAATTACCAAAACCAAACATGGGGGCACCGCATGTTCTTTCAATCTCCCCCATTTTGGTAATTGATGACAATCACTTTCAAGCGAGTTTATATAAGGAATTATGCATCACCATACCATGCAACAATAATGTATGCGCATGAGATGCAAAATCTTAGGAACAAAACCAAAGCAAGAAGAGAGAAGAGACAACTCTCTAAACTTCCTCACAAAACTAAACTCTCTGAAACTTCTCCCCCATTGGCATCGATTGCCAAAATGGGCGAATAGCTTAGAAGGCCAATATAAATTGTGTTCCTCCATAAATTGCGTATTCCTCATAATAGAGAGTGGAATGCAATACATATATCCAACTATAAATACTTGGAGGAAGACAAACTATATTGAGGCCCAAAGATTGCAAAAGAATGATATGCCACAAAGGCATAACAAAGGGAGAAAAACACGCAATCAATCAATCAAAGGATACCAATTGAATCAAGCTATCAAAAGATACCAATTGACCCAACTAGACCAATGATCCTACATGCCAAAAGAATAAAGGATATTATGATAAGAGCAAAGGAGTGTTCTAGAGAAGCTAGAGAAGCTCCCCATGATTTGTGCACAATTTAATTTTGTATTTGGATACCACGAGCACAAAGTAGGATCGTCACTGCCCCTAGATCAATAGAACCTCACGACAAAGCAATGGAGTGTTCTAAAGACACTAATGAAGCTCCCCATAATTTGTGCACTCCTTAGAATATTTTCATTAGGATACCAAGTGCACAAAATAGGATCATCACTCCCCCAAGATCAATAGAACCTCGACATAGCAATGGAGTGTTCTAAAGACACTAGTGAAGCTCCCCATAATTTGTGCACTCCTTAGAATATTTTCATTAGGATACCAAGTGCACAAAATAGGATCATCACTCCCCCAAAATAAATAGAAACTTACACCAAGTGCAAGTGAGCATGAAGGAAACAAACCCTAGCACTTGCAATAAACACATGGTTGAGCAGCATATAAAAGAGACAACTTAAGAGTAGGCTCAACCAAAATGATGTGTGTGAGTCATGGCAAAGCACATGAGAAAATTAATGTATGGATGAACATTAAGCATCAATATAGTCTTGAATGAATGAGATACACGGTGCAAGGCCTATCATTCCCACACACAACGAGCAAAAGGGTTCACAAGCTCACTAATAAGCAAATAAAGAACCTATGCTTGTGACAACCCATGGTGAAGATATAAGAAGAGAGCGATATCAAGACGAGGGATACTAATTAATTGGCAAAAGATTTGTCAAGACAAGAAAGAGACAAAAATATCTTCACCACACAAGAGTGCATCTAGATGTAACCAGATAAGATCCGCACTTAAGGCAAAGGCTTTCACGGAGCCACCAAAGAAATGATACAAGAAAGACAAGGTGGTCGTGAAAGAAAGGATATCTTCTAGATATGTAATTTCTCTCAAGTGTATAAGATTCTAGGCAGATGAAAAAAGGATATCTTCTAGATATGTAATTTCTCTCAAGTGTATAAGATTCTAGGCAGATGAAAATCATGATGATATCAATCCACGAAGAAGAATGTACACTTGAAATAGTTACAAAAAGGAAATAATAAGATATCCACAAGGAAGTCATAATTATACCAATAAGATATTTTGCTTGAAGGCATAGCACATGGCTAGATATGTTCTTATTGTATATAAATGAATTCCAACCACACGAGCATCAAAGACATCACAACTAGCAACAAGAGATCATTGTTGGGATGCTTTGAGAAAGGAAACAATTATCACAAGAAAGAATGAATAACATGCCATGATACAACCTACACAAGGTTGATGAAAGAAATTTGTGTATGAAGTAGATGACGATAATTGTTACCGAGATACCATTAGAAGGATGTAGTAGATACCAATTGAAGGTAGATAGTAGTTCATTGATCATCATAGCTTGACTCCAAAAAGCACATGGTGACACCACCTTCCTTTTGAATGAGCCAAGCATCCAATGCATCTCCAATTGTTCCTAGAACAACAACACAAGCAAAATGGTACCCAAACTCATTGGGACCAAAGGGTTAGAAACACCAATACATAGGACAAAGTCCACAAACATATGTGCATTTATATATGAAAATGAATTTCATGCACATCTCATCCAAATTGAGACTAGGTGGAGTTTCCCTTATATGTTGGGTTAAAGAAAGAAAACATGCCAAAGAAAATACATGTAGTAAATATGCATGCTCAAGACTTTCAAGAAACGAAACCAAATGAAAACGAAATACCAAGTGAAAATAGGATACCAAAAGGAGAAATCATCACTTGGAAGATATCTATTAAAAGATACAACAAGGAATGAGATATCCATTGACACACTCAAAAAGAAAGATATCAAACTCCCAAAAGAGAGGATGGTTCCAAACAAACCAAGATCTCTAAAAAGTTTCATGATGGCACAAAGTACCAAAAAGAAACGGCTTGCCTTCCACCAACACACACTTGAAATGGATCACAAGATGAGTGTTTCATAGAAAAATAGGATAGCTCCCCCAAGAGTTGTGCATCATAGAGAATTTGCATTTTAATACAAAATGCACAAGATGGGATCACCACTTTCACTATATCTCGAAAACACTAGACACGATCAAGAAAACAACAATGTCCACAAGTGGCACGGAAGGCAATGGGAGTTGACACAATCTTGACAAGAAATAAGACAAATGAAAGCAAAAACCAAGGTAAAGATGATCAATAATTTCTACCACATAAATGATTACCCATTGTCAAGAGACAAGAAGTATTTGGGAATAATTCCCGATGGTAGATTGCAAAGATATCCAACATCACCTTCACACCAAACACACAAACAAATTTGCAACTTGTAGAGCTAACATGTCACCTAGGAACAAAATAATTTATAATATAATAAACACTATGTGATAATATCTCAAATTTACACATTTTCTAGGCTTGTAATATACACATAGCATATTACTCCCCCATAATGTGATACCAATGAAAAACTTAACAAGATGCAAAAGAGAACCAACAAGAGATAATTAATGGAACATTTAGAATTTGAATTTCTCATGAGAAGACATACCACATAGAGACTAGATAATCTTGTAATATCAAAACTAGATGATATTCCTCATGTACACACATTTATAGGATTGTGAGGTGCACAAAGCACATCACTCCCCCAAAATGGGATGTTCCATTAATATCTCACAAGAGCCAACTAAGATACAAACAAGATACACAAAGGCTCAAATCACTACACACACGTACATGATGTGCAAACCAACATACACATACTTGATTTCTCAAGATAAGCAAATTGGGAGCACAACATATACACGCACATGCAAGGTACAAAACCATAACATGCTAAGGAGCAAGTAACTTTCAATGTAAATAATTTAAGCACGAGTTACCGCAAGGAGGAACATTGGATATAAGATAGAAACTTGATAATCCGAATGACTTGGCTTGAGACAATATGAAAGATGAAGACCCCTTAATTCTTCATAATGTAACCAAGTATCCAATGCCCTCCAAAACACCTATTGATCAAGTTTGAGCTAGTTGGTCCCCAACCAAGTTGGGTCCTAAGAGGTTAGTCACAATAGGCTTGGCTACCCAAATGGTTCTTTTCTTGACACCACTTTGAGTCCCAAGAAACTTGGCAAACACATTGCCAACCTTATCCTTCCCAAGAGAATAGATATCATCAATAATAATTGGGTTGGATAAGTTACCACTAGTGCATGAAGAAGCAAGGTGACCCTTCTCACGGCATAGGTAGCAACATCTACTCTTCACTTTCTTCTCATTTGATTTCTCAAAATGAGAAGCATTACCATGAGTCTTCTTGGGAAGTGGCCTTTCTCCAACTTGCGGTTGATCACGAGATTGAGCTTGTGGCCTCTTCCCTTGTTGCTTGTCACTAATGGCCTTCTTCTTCAATGGGCAAGATCTAACATGATGCCCTTCAGTTGTGCACTTGAAGCAAATAATCTTGGCCGAATTCTTGAGTCGTTCTTGGCCCTTCTTCTTGTTGCTCTTGGAATTCTTCTTCTTATTGGAGTTGAATCCAAGTCCACCTTTGTCATTGGGAGATTTTTGCACACTCAAGATATTGTTGAGTGTGGACTTTCCTTCATGACACTTTTCCAAGTCTTTCTTCAAGGAAGAGACTTGGGACTTGAGCTCTTTAATTTCCTCTACATGGTTAGTATCAACACAAGTACTAGAGGAAGTATAGGTTTCTTTGTTAGAGCAACAAGGCAAGGAAAGCAATTCATCACAAGATGTACCAATGTTATGCATAGAAGAATTACGAGGACTAGCACATGGCAATATAGCATTTTGACTAGAAGTAGTGCTAGCGACCCCATGAGACTCACTAGATGTTACCTTGATAATCATAGCCTCATGAGCTATCTTTAGCACATTATGGGATACTAGAAGATCATCATGAGAGCTTGTGAGCTTTACATGACTTTCTTTCAATTTCCCATAATTGCTAGATAGCAACTCAAGTTGAGCCCTTAGCTCAACATTATCCTTCAAAATGGATGCTTCACTAGAAATAGAGTTAGTATCACAAGCATCATCAATAATGGAAAGAGGAGAAGGCAACTTGGCAAGCTCTTTAGAATATGAAGATTTAAGTTGAGCATGAGACTCGGTGAGTTTGATGAGCTCACTCTTAATGACTCTTGAGCCATTTTCGAGGTGCTCAAAATCCTCAAGGAGTTTAGCATGTGCAACTTCAAGCTTATCATTTTTAGTTTCAAAATCATTAGCCACCTTGAGAGCTCTATCACGGGATTCCTTTATTCTAGACAGTTCTAGAGCAAAAGTCTCCTCAAGAGATTCCTTGGTGGTTTGTTCAAGTTCAAGAGCTTGCGAGAGGTCGGCGATCTCATTAGCGTAATCACGCTCATGACCTTCCATTTTCTCAATGGTGACTTCATGCTCCTCTAGATGAGATTCCAACTCATCAATATATTTCTTGCCCTCAATGGCAATAGACATGATTTCCATAAAGTTGGAACGAGCTAATTTATTCTTAAGAAGAGCTTTAAAAATCATTTCCCCCTTAATTTTTAAGGAGGCAACATTATCATTCTCTTCATCATTTTCTACATCATCATCATTGTCATCATCACTATCATCACAAGATATATTAGGGTTCAAAGTGGGAGATACCTTTGAAGCCTTAGCCATAAGGCAAAACGCAATAGATGATGATGTAGGATCCCTTGAAGCACCATTCAAGACTACATCTTGTTCCATGGGTTGTTGGGTTTCCTCTACATTGTTAGCACAACAATTCGAGGAAATAGATGCATTTTTATCATGGCAACAAGACATAGCAAGCATATCATCATGAGTTTTAGTCAAACAATTTCTACATGATATGCAAGGACTATCAACACAAGCATGTGAAACATGTTGGGTGCTCGAAGTGTTACAGTCCAAAGAAAATGCATTGCAATAAGATAGTGATGAAGGAACATCCACAATAAGCATACTATCATCATTGCAATGACCAACACTACTCACCATATCATTACCTTGTGGCAAACCACATGTAGGTGAAGTTGAGAAGACAACACGGCCGGAGGTGGATGGAGAACAATCATTCCCACAATTCTTGGACACACCATATTTATCTTGAAGCTTTGTCCACAACTCATGAGCATCCCGGAATGGCATGAGTTGAAATATAACTACATTGCTCAAAGCATCGAAAAGCACATTAGAAGCTTGAGCATTGAGATAAGAGTTTTTCTCATCCTCTAAATATAATCTTTGGGGGTAATTTGGAGGAGAAAATCCCATATCTACAATTCGCTCTAAATTTGGGTCCATGACCCTAAAGAGATTAAGCATGCGAATTACCCAAACATCAATATTTGTGCCATCGAAACTAAGAGTGTCAGAGAATCCTAAGCCCCTAGTCGACATCCTTACTCTCTAGGCGGTTAAGCCCTATAAAGAGAGACGAGGCTCTGATACCAATTGAAAGATCGTGGATGTCGCTGCTAGGCTTCTCGCCCCTCGTTGGTTACCCCAAGTGGAAGGTGTGAGATGTAGTGTTGCGGAAGTTTTTACCTTGGCAAAGATACTAAGGATTGAATCCCCAGAAACTCCTAGGTTCAACAAGAAGGTGTCAACTGCTACGACGCCAGATATTAGCAATCAACGTGGACCTGCACACAGATACAAATAACTTTGCTCCCAACGAGTACAGAGAGGTTGTCAATCCCTCCGGCCTTGTAGTTCACAAAGGATTAAACGCAAGTGATAGTAGTGATAAATATAATTGCAATAGTAAATAAAAGCAAAAGTAAATAGCGGATGTGATCAATGATGGTAATATGGACCGGAGTCTCATGATGTTCACTAGTGATGTCTCTCTCCCAAAAGACGATAAAACAGCTATGTGAGGTAAACGAATTACAGCTGGGCAATTGACAGGACCATGTGCGCAAACCAATGCTGACTACATTGCAAGAAAGGTTGAGGTTCAAAGCATGGGCGGTACACCAAAGTAAGTAGACCGAAATCCATCAATATCTACTACTAATCATCCACCTTGAGATATCTATCCAGAACATCTCACTGGTATTAAGTTGCGAGTCCCACCCATAGTGTAAACTCAATGCCACAGACAACTGCATTAAAAGAACTTTGCGTAAAGTAAACAATCCTTGCACCCGCGGGCACAAGCACCGTTGTTTTCCCCCTTGTGGCAACAGCACATCCCCTAGACTCATGTTTCTGTCACTCAAGCTAGTCATCGAGGGGCATGAACCCACAATCAAGCATAACGTTCCCTCTTGGAGTCACTACCTATTACTTGGCCAAAGCAATAAATAACAACGGAGAACATGCAAGAATTACTTAAGAACATAAATATAAAAGAGGTAGATCAAATATATTACTCAAGCACAATCTGAACATAATCTCATAATCCATCGGATCCCAGCAAACTCATCATAGCAACAGCATAAGGATTACATATGTGCCTCGATCATGTAGGGAAGCTCACAAGGACTAATTAGTGAAGCACAAGAACGGGAGGAGAACATCACATAGCTACTGGTCATGGACTCATGGTCCAAGGGAGACTACTCACAACTCATCCGGGAGGCGTCCATGGTGGTGGAGAGGCTCCCGGTGGTGATCCTCCCCTCCGGCAGGGTGCCGGGAAGAGTTCTCCTGGTGCTCCCGATCTTGGAAGCAGCGGCGGCGGCGGAACAGAGATGAGATCGCGAAAAGAGTTCCTCCCTCAAGGGTTTCGGGAGACGCTTTAAATATATGCCAAAGGGGGGCATCGGAGGAGCCTCGGGGGGCCCAGGCGCCCCCCCGGCGCGGCCCAGGGGGGGCGCGCCGCCAGGGCGCCTGGAGCCCTGGTGGCCCCCCCCCGGCTGTCCTTCGGGCGCACGGTAGTTTCTGGAACGCTGATTTTTTATACAATTTTTCTGGATTTTTCCTGGCAGTTCTCGTAATGTGAAATCCTGAAATACAAAAACAGCCGAAAACAGAAACTGGCACTGGGGTGCACTGAGTTAATAGGTTAGTCCAAATATGATCAAAATTGTATGGAAGTGTATAAATATCATAGCAATATCACCCAAAAGAGGCATGGAGCAAGCAGAAATTATAGATACGTTTTGGACGTATCAACATCCCCAAGCTTAATTCCTGCTCGTCCTCGAGTAGGTAAATGATAACAAGAATAATTTCTGTGGTGACATGTTATTAACCATATAGGACTTTTTCATAGTCATATGACAAAATCTTACTGAGACAATGAATCTATAGTAATTAAGTTGCATCATGAGAAAATCACAAAGGACTGAAAGTTTTACAATATGATACTGAAACATCAAATAGATTTGCAATGAACATGATGTGCAAATATGATAAAGTGATATCTAGCTTGCCCCCTTTAGTGAAGCAAAACATAAATGCAGGGGCACCTCTGATGTCTACACACGCTTCTACTCTTGTAGACTATGTTGGGCCTCCAAGCGCAGAGGTTTGTAGGACAGCATCAATTTCCCTCAAGTGGATGACCTAAGGTTTATCGAACTCAGGGAAGTAGAGGTTGAAGATGGTCTCTCTCAAGCAACCCTACAACTAAGATACAATAAGTCTCTTGTGTCCCCAACACACCTAATACAACTAGGAGTTGTATAGGTGCACTAGTTCGGCGAAGAGATGGTAAAATATGGATGATAGGAGTGGCAAAGCAAAGTAATATAAATCTGTAATAAAAAGTGCAGCAAGCAAACAAGTGGTAAACATGAGCACAAATGGTATTGCAATGGTGGAAACAAGGCCTAGGGTTCATACTTTCACTAGTGGCAACTCCCAACAACATTAACATAATCGAATCACATGATATTTCCCATAAAACATGCAATGGAGACGCACCCGGAGGTCATTCCTTCGTGGTCAAGAGAGGACGAGAATTATGTAGGGCTACAAAAGCACACCTCAAAGTTCGTAGTTCTCAATCTAAGGATTTCCCAATGTCACCGTGGCCATCCAAAGAGAGTCCCACAATCACCACAACATATCTAAAGGATAGTCAAAGACAAGCACCAAGAGACTCTCAATCTTCAATCAACACACAAGAGAGGAAATCACTCATGAAAATATTTTTCTAATCCATGTCCAATAGACCGCTATCATCTTGGTCTCGGGGATTATACTAGATAAAGACAAGTGAGTACATCAATCCAATACATAGAGGAAGGGGAAATATCATGGGATCACCCTAGATTAACATAGCCTATGATCACAACGAAGATCACATCATGGGAGAGAGAGATAACCACATAGCTACACGTACGAGCCCTCGGCCCCGGAGAAGACTACTCACACATGGACATGGTGAGGAGGAGGTTGATGATGGTGTTGATGGAGAGGTGCAGCCCCGCGAAGAGGCGGCGGCCGGCGGCGGCCACGGAGGCGGCGGCGGCGAGGAGGAGACGGCGGCGGCCCTAGGGGGCGGCGGCGGCCCTAGGGGCAGCGGCTCCTTGGCCCCCATTCTTCCTTGTGGATGGTGCTGCAATGGTGTTGGTCCTCCCCTCCAAGACGGCGGCTTGGGAGGAGGAAAATTCGTGGCCCTTGGTGACCTAGGTTTCCTTTCTTTATATAGACTCTCGGATTCCCGTCATCAGATTTTGGGTCTCAGTAAAACGGGCTTTACTCGGCCGTCCGGACTCCGATTTGGACGAATTTTATATCCAGAAGCATCGCCTCGAAATTCCCCACAACTTTCGCAACTAGACTTTTTCCGTTTGACGTTGTCTTCGGGCCGGAACGTGACCATATTTAAACAACGTTCTCAGACAGATTTCAGGAAAGTCAGAGTCCTACTCCAATACGACTCCTTTTGCGTTTTGTCAATTTCCAAGTAATTTCTACACAATAAAGTGTAAAACAAGAACATTGTGCACTTTTGCAACCATTAGTAGGTTAGTTCAAATATGATCAAAAGTGTATGGAAGTGCATAAATATCATAGCAATATCACACACAAAAAAGGCATGGAGCAAGCAGAAATTATAGATACGTTTTGGACGTATCAACATCCCCAAGCATAATTCCTGCTCGTCCTCGAGTAGGTAAATGATAATAAGCATAATTTCTGTGGTGACATGCTATTAATCATATAAGAACTTTTCACAGTCACATGACAAATGCTTAATGAATCTGTAGTAATTAAGTTGCCTCATGAGAATATCACAAAGAACTGAAAGTTTTACAATATGATACTGAAACACTCAATAGATTTTTAGTGAGCATGGTGTGCAAACATGACAAAGTGATACCTCACTTGCCCCCTTTAGTGAAGCAAAACATAAATGCAGGGGCACCTCCAAAGTTTAAGTGACGACTAGATACAATGATTTCAGAATAAACGATATCATAATCATGCAAAAGACAATGCTGCTTTGGGACAATGCACATTACACTCAGAATGACAATCATGCTCTCAATAGTTGGTGCTTTAAAGAAGGTGGAGACTCTCGAACCGTGGCTTTTGTGGTCAAGGTTGAAAACCCATGGTCGGAAACAAAAACTAAACATGTACCAGAGCTCTTGGTTTTAAAAACAGAGGTAAAAATTATTATTTTTAGAATATGCATATTTCGTCAACGAATGCTAGCAGATAACTCAATTACTTCTCGAGCTGGACAAGTTTCGAGGAACGGCTCCCGAATGAGGACGATCACATCCTCTTAATCTCCTTTGTTTATCACGGCCAAAGTTTTCTGATTTCTCATGAACAAAGCGTGAAGGAGGGTTTGTTTGTTGTATATTTTTTAATGAGCCGGGCGCACTCTTTGCCAGTTCCTTCTCGTATTATGGGTTTGCACATTAGACATGCAATCCCGGGGTGAAGCTTGTCCAACTTAAAAAGATCATGAATTAACTACTACTTCCTCATGAGCTAAAACAGAGGCACAAAAGAGAAATGTTTTTTTTTGAATAGTTTCGAGATGGTACATGAAAGTCTTCGTTAGGAATGGCAGGTAAATACCATGTATAGGAAGGTATGGTGGACTCATATGGCATAACTGGTTTAAAGGATTTTGCATGCACAAGCAGTCAGTCCGCTTAGTACAGGCGAAGGTTAGCAAAAGACTGGGAGCGACCAACTAAAAGAGCAATGACGGTCATAATCATGCAGAACGACAAAGCAACATTGAATGAGGCATGGAAGTTATATCGCTACTCAGAAATTAAAGATCATCAAGGCTTGATAGACTTTCTTTACAGTCTTAAATATGCGTGAGCATATGCCAAGTCAATCAAAATAAATTCTTGAAGGAAGATATCACTAAACCATACCACATCATAGGCAAACAAATCATGTTGGTACTCCATTAACACATTGAGAACCCCCCAGCTATTTGAGACTAACCATAAGAAAAGATGAACTACTAAGCACCATTATGCACATAGCATTTTTATCATAGACATATCAACCAGTGCAACAGAAGCCAACTCTCTTAACAAGATAAGTATGATAACTAAAGAGAGTTCCAGCAACCAACTAAACAAAAGCTCTTTAAAAAGAAAAGCATGAAAACTAAGAGCTAAACATGACAGTAGCCATTGAAAGACAAAGAACACACACAACAAAGATAGACATGAAAATTCTATGTTGTGTTCCAGGTTGAAGTGGAGCGTGTTTATCTCCCAAAGAAAGAAAGATGGGTTCCAACTCGTTATGACAGCAAGCAAAGCTAAAGAAAACTAAAAAGGAAACTAAAAGCAAGACGCTCCAAGCATAGCACATAACACATGAAGTGATAAAAATATAGTGGAACGAAAGACGAACTGATAATTGTTGATGGAGAAGGGGATGCACGGGGGCATCCCCAAGCTTAGACGCTTGAGTCTTCTTGAATATTTCTTGGGGGTGCATGGGGGCATCCCCAAGCTTGAGCGTTTGACACTCCTGAATCTTTTTATCATCTTCCCTCGCACACTTGAAAACTCCCTTCATACATAACTCATCATAATCTGATTAGCGAGGTTAGTACCCTTAATAAAATATTTTTTCCTTGCTGGAAATAAGGATATTCTTGAAGGTCTACTGTTTCTCAAGATTGCCAAAAGGTTTTTGCAAAGAAAAAACAAGCTCAAGGTTTGCAAAATGAATGAAAGGCAAAACAGGACAGAATCTATAAAAACAGACCAGCAGGTAGTAAATGATTTTTTCGGGGCACTTCTGCAACTCAAATCAAAAAACTCAGAACAGACGCCCGAAAGCCAATTGTATAGAGCAAGCTGTCGAAACAATTCAGACCAAAAAGATGATCTGGTGATTTTATACGAATTTTTCTATACAAGGACAGAATCTGTTTCCTGGACAGCACGTCACAACTTTTGAACTTTCTTGCAATCAGAGGCTACACTTGGCACAAAGCTGAAAAGTAAAGATACAATGATGATGCTACTGTAGTAACAAACATCAAGACCACTAAAAACTGAAAGAACAAACTGAAAGCAAAGATAACAAGGGTTGTCTCCCTAGAGCTCTTTCTTTATAGCCATAAAGATAGGCTTAAGACTTTAACGATGATCTCGTAGGAATAAGAGTTGAAGAGCAAAATAGAGCATCAAGAAGCAAATATCAAACACATTTAAGCCTAACATGCTTCCTATGCATAGGAATATTGCAATGGAATAATTCATTGAAGCACAAAGCAATAAGCATAGGAAGACAAAACAAGTGCAGCTTCAAAACCTTCAACATAAAGAGAGGGAACTTGACATTATTGAAATATCTATAAGCATATGTTCCCTTGTCATAATAATTTTTAGTGGGATCACGAATAAACTCAACAATATAAGCATCACATAAAGCATTGTTACCATGATCCACATGCAAAAAGGTACTCTTACTCTCCACATAAGCATCTTTGGGGAGCCCATGGTTAGGACTTTTTAGCATTAACGTTTTCAGTCTCCCCCAAGCTTGAGCTACGCTTTCTCCGTCACGAGACCTAAAGTTATAGATATAGTTCCTGTCTCGATGAATTTCATGAAGAGGATAAAACTTAGTATAAAAGAGAGACATAAGCTCTTGCCAATCAAGCAAGTGCGGGTTATCGAGAAGCTTATACCAATCTGAAGCTTGATCTATAAGTGATACGGCGAACAATTTCCTCATGACAAACTCCCTTGATACACCTGCAAGCTTAAATAATGAACATAGTTGTGACAGATATAGCAAGTGTTCACTGGGATGTCTGTCTCCTGCATAACGATTAGCCAAAATATAATCAATAATAACAGCCGGTATTTTATAGGGCACAATTTCAGTAGGAGGAGGAGCAACCACCACAGGTGTGGGGCGTCTTCCCACAAGCAACGAACTAAGAATGCGGTTTTCCATAAACATAACTAGTGAAATAAAAACAAGAAACAAAAAGATTTAATTGCAAGATCTAAAGATATACCTTCAAGCACTCACTTCCCCGGCAATGGCGCCAGAAATAGCTTGATGTCTACACACACTTCTACTCTTGTAGACTATGTTGGGCCTCCAAGCGCAGAGGTTTGTAGGACAGCATCAATTTCCCTCAAGTGGATGACCTAAGGTTTATCGAACTCAGGGAAGTAGAGGTTGAAGATGGTCTCTCTCAAGCAACCCTGCAACTAAGATACAAGAAGTCTCTTGTGTCCCCAACACACCTAATACAACTAGGAGTTGTATAGGTGCACTAGTTCAGCGAAGAGATGGTAAAATATGGATGATAGGAGTGGCAAAGCAAAGTAATATAAATCTGTAATAAAAAGTGCAGCAAGCAAACAAGTGGTAAACGTGAGCACAAATGGTATTGCAATGATGGAAACAAGGCCTAGGGTTCATACTTTCACTAGTGGCAACTCCCAACAACATTAACATAATCGAATCACATGATATTTCCCATAAAACATGCAATGGAGACGCACCCGGAGGTCATTCCTTCGTGGTCAAGAGAGGACGAGAATTATGTAGGGCTACAAAAGCACACCTCAAAGTTCGTAGTTCTCAATCTAAGGATTTCCCAATGTCACCGCGGCCATCCAAAGAGAGTCCCACAATCACCACAACATATCTAAAGGATAGTCAAAGACAAGCACCAAGAGACTCTCAATCTTCAATCAACACACAAGAGAGGAAATCACTCATGAAAATATTTTTCTAATCCATGTCCAATAGACCGCTGTCACCTTGGTCTTGGGGATTATACTAGATAAAGACAAGTGAGTACACCAATCCAATACATAGAGGAAGGGGAAATATCATGGGATCACCCTAGATTAACATAGCCTATGATCACAACGAAGATCACATCATGGGAGAGAGAGATAACCACATAGCTACACGTACGAGCCCTCGGCCCCGGAGAAGACTACTCACACATGGACATGGTGAGGAGGAGGTTGATGATGGTGTTGATGGAGAGGTGCAGCCCCGCGAGGAGGCGGCGGCCGGCGGCGGCCACGGAGGCGGCGGCGGCGAGGAGGAGACGGCGGCGGCCCTAGGGGGCGGCGGCGGCCCTAGGGGCAGCGGCTCCTTGGCCCCCCTTCTTCCTTGTGGATGGTGCTGCAATGGTGCTGGTCCTCCCCTCCAAGACGGCGGCTTGGGAGGAGGAAAATTCGTGGCCCTTGGTGACCTAGGTTTCCTCTCTTTATATAGACTCTCGGATTCCCGTCATCAGATTTTGGGCCTCAGTAAAACGGGCTTTACTCGGCCGTCCGGACTCTGATTTGGACGAATTTTATATCCAGAAGCATCGCCTCGAAATTCCCCACAACTTTCGCAACTAGACTTTTTCCGTTTGACGTTGTCTTCGGGCCGGAACGTGACCATCTTTAAACAATGTTCTCAGACAGATTTCAGGAAAGTCAGAGTCCTACTCCAATACGACTCCTTTTGCGTTTTTGTCAATTTCCAAGTAATTCCTACACAATAAAGTGTAAAACAAGAACATTGTGCACTTTTGCAACCATTAGTAGGTTAGTTCAAATATGATCAAAAGTGTATGAAAGTGCATAAATATCATAGCAATATCACACACAAAAAAGGCATGGAGCAAGCAGAAATTATAGATACGTTTTGGACGTATCAACATCCCCAAGCATAATTCCTGCTCGTCCTCGAGTAGGTAAATGATAACAAGCATAATTTCTGTGGTGACATGCTATTAACCATATAAGAACTTTTCACAGTCACATGACAAATGCTTAATGAATCTGTAGTAATTAAGTTGCCTCATGAGAATATCACAAAGAACTGAAAGTTTTACATTATGATACTGAAACACTCAATAGATTTGTAGTGAACATGGTGTGCAAACATGACAAAGTGATACCTCGCTTGCCCCCTTTAGTGAAGCAAAACATAAATGCAGGGGCACCTCCAAAGTTTAAGTGACGACTAGATACAATGATTTCAGAATAAACGATATCATAATCATGCAAAAGACAATGCTGCTTTGGGACAATGCACATTACACTCAGAATGACAATCATGCTCTCAATAGTTGGTGTTTTAAAGAAGGTGGAGACTCTCGAACCGTGGCTTTTGTTGGCAAGGTTGAAAACCCGTGGTCGGAAACAAAAACTAAACATGTACCAGAGCTCTTGGTTTTAAAAATAGAGGTAAAAATTATTATTTTTAGAATATGCATATTTCGTCAACGAATGCTAGTAGATAACTCAACTACTTCTCGAGCTGGACAAGTTTCGAGGAACGGCTCCCGAATGAGGACGATCACATCCTCTTAATCTCCTTTGTTTATCACTGCCAAAGTTTTCTGATTTGTCATGAACAAAGCGTGAAGGAGGGTTTGTTTGTTGTATATTTTTTAATGAGCCGGGCGCACTCTTTGCCAGTTCCTTCTCATATTATGGCTTTGCACATTAGACATGCAATCCCGGGGTGAAGCTTGTCCTACTTAAAAAGATCATGAATTAACTACTACTTCCTCATGAGCTAAAACAGAGGCACAAAAGAGAAATGCTTTTTTTTGAATAGTTTCGAGAAGGTACATGAAAGTCTTCGTTAGGAATGGCAGGTAAATACCATGTATAGGAAGGTATGGTGGACTCATATGGTGTCGTGGAATTAGCACAGCAGATGTCCGGTTTAACGGACTTGATGATGGAACCATCGCACGGGTTAGCTTGAAGGGGTTCATAGCACACAAAGGACACAGAGATTTTATACTAGTTCGGCCCCTTCGATGAAGGTAAAAGCTTACGTCTAGTTGGTTTGGTATTGCTTGGGCGTTGGTTTATAGGGAGCGGATCGCTTGCCTGTAGTCTCGACGGATTGATTCTTGCTTGTCCCTGAACCGTCGCCGGGTCGTCCCTTTATATAGAGAGGCGACGCCCAGTCCGGTTTACAGAGTCCCGAGGCCGGCTCATACTTGTGTCCGCCTCGGTCTCTGCTCTTTCTTCCTTGTCTCCCAAGTTACATCATCGGGCAGTTTACAAACTATGACTCTTTACATGGGCCCTAAGATCTAATGGGCCGTAGCCTTTACGGAATATTACAACCACATAATTATAACAAGCCGGTTTACACTAGCCGGTTCATACCTGCTAGTAATATCCCTGACATTAGGCCCGAGAATGATTTGAACTTGTTCATATCAATCTCCCTTGTCTTGTATAACTTTCTTCTGTGCCTTCTCATTTTCTGTAAGCCGGCTCTGACGTCATCCTCGAGAATCACCGAATCTTACCGTGACATCATCTCCGCATTTAACGCTGCGAGTTGTCCTGTAGCTTTGTTTAATGGTTATCCCGAAGATCGAGGCGTCAAAAGGATCTTTATCCGATCTTTGCTCCCTCGAATCCCGCACCTGTCGCTTCGTATCTGACCTTCCCTTATAAATACCGCCGTCCTCATTCGTTTATCTTCTTCTCGCATCTTCTTCCTCTGTCCGTCGCCCGAGCTTCAAGACGCCATTGACGCCCGAGCTCGAACCGCCGCCGTCGACCGCCGAGTCCGAGACTTCACTGGCCGCTGCATCAACCTGACTTTTGACCAGAAAACCTCCGCCGCTGATCCCTGCTGTTCCAAGGTACATCTTTCTTCCTCACTGTAGATCCGTATCTTCTAGGGTTCTTGCTCATGCCTCCGCCATTAGAGCCTCGATGATAACTTCGTCTTGTTCGCACAAGTCTTGACCATTACGTTCTGCCCTTAGATCCTACTGCTTCCATGCTTTAGATCTCGTCATTTTCATAACCTGTAGATTCATCCGCTCCGTATATCACCCTTGTAGTTCTTCCCGTATGTCCTTGCATTTATTTTCCTTTTTCTTACATGCTCAGATCTGTTCTGCCTTTAGCTGTTTGCAAAAACCTGTTTCTTCTCCTCCGTAGATCTATTAAGTATACTCCGGTTTATACTGTCATACCCTGTTCCGGTAGGCTTTTAAAATTGAACGTGACGGTTTAGTTGCTCCTCTTTTGCTGTCATGAACCGGCAGTAACATAACTCTCTGTTCTTGCCGGGTTAACCATATCATTAGTCCCTTGTCTAAACCGTTGCGTAATCTTCGTAGATATCTTCCGGTTTATACTGCTGTACTCGCATAATCCGTTTTTGCACTTTATCTTTTCAGCACTCGCTCTTCTGCCATTATGGCCAAACAATTTGTGTCTTGTGACTGGGTTCCTTCCATCATCACGGAAAACGACTTGGTTAGAATTGCTGCCATTGGTACCTTAGGCCCTCAATCTGTTTTGAAGTGGCGGGCTCCAGGAAACGAATGCCCTCCTACTCCCAGAGAAGGGGAGGTTATTGTTTTCTTCGACCATATAGCTCGCGACTTCTCACCCCCCGGTTCAAAATTCTTCCGAGATGTGCTTGCTGCCTTCCAACTCCACCCTCAGGACATTGGGCCCAATTCTGTTTCGAATATCTGTGACTTCCAAGTTTTTTCAGAGGTATACCTGCAGGAAGAACCGTCTGTTGATCTATTCCGGGATTTCTTTCACCTGAACCGGCGTACGGAATTCACCAGCGGGCCGCATCAGGAACTCGGCGGGGTTAGTATCCAGAAAAGGAGAGACGCAGTCTTTCCCCATGCCGCTCTCCACACGCACCCAAAAGAGTGGAACAAATCTTGGTTTTACTGTGTTGACACTTCTCCTGAAGGGGAGAACCCACTGCCGGGTTATCGCGAGCACCGTCTTCCGGAAGATCATCCTCTGCCACAACGACTCAGTTCCGCCGAACGGCCCCGGTTCGCATCTCAGCTTTCCAGATTGAAAGCTTTTATGGCCAACGGTTTAATTGGAACCGATTTTATGCGTTGTTGGCTTTCTTGGAGTATTCTTCCCTTGAGTCGGCGATCATAGTTGATGTGCCAGTATTCTGGTAAACCGGACGACCCTCAACGTTTTACCAAGGATAAACTTTCTGAATCGAAGGTTATTGAATCGGCTAAGAAGATGCTCAACGTCTCCTTAGAAGATTGCAGCAGGGTCGGATTAGCTCCGTATTACAAGAAGAACAGACTGCCTGCAGTAAGCCTTGCTTTCTTGTATATATTTTTTAATCCGTTTATGTAAACCGTCTTCTAACTGTCTCTTTGTCTGAACAGGCCGATGATCCTTTCTGGAAAAGAAAACCTCAGGAGAAACCCGGCAAACAGGCACGCCGGAAGACCTTTGCCAATAAGAAAAGAAAAGTGGCCGTTGGCTCTAGCTCTCACGCCGAGGATGACGATCCGGATTCCGAGGTATGTATTAATCCGGTTTTAATTTGCTTGCTTGTACTTATATCTGTATCTAATGATATCCTTCCACATGAGTTGGCTGAAGGTGATAAACCGGCCGAAGTTGAGGTAACTATCCTTTCTTCCGATTCAGAACCACTTCCACAAAAAAGTCGTCGGACAGTCCGGAAATACCAATTTTCTCACCCTTATGCTCAATTGGATCCTAATTTTCTTTTGAAGAAACAACAACATGAAGCTCTTCGCCGGACCACTCGCCATAGCGGCCTGGCAGTGGAGTCATCCGGAATCTCTCTCACTCCGGCTCGGAGGCGCCGCCCTGAGGTTATACTCTCTCCAACTCTCCTTCATCCCAAGGCCGGGCTTATCCCAAAACCTCTTAAACCGTCTGATCCTGATTATCAGGAGACTCCATTATCCTCCTCTGGTGAATCGACTGCTACGCAACTTCCCCCACTAAAAACTGTTCCAGGGTAAGTCTTTTAAACTTATCCGGTTTATGATTATATTTTGCTTCACCATCTTAACTCGTTTTCCGAACTTATTTCAGCAAGCCAAAGCCTAGCAAAAAACAAAAGGCAAACAAACCCACTACTGAGACTTCTGCAGATGATCCGGCGGTTGATCCGGCAACAACCGTCCCCCCCGGAAAGCGAGCCCACGATTCCTCTTGAGAATCCTGCGCCTACGGATCATATTTCAATGCCCGAGAATCCTGCTGATGATGATGTTCCTGATCCGCCAAGTCCTGCCCGGGCTAATTCTCCTCAGGTCAATCCGGCATCTCCTAGCCCGGTTCACAATACAGCTCCACCAACAACACCTGCTTCTCCAGAAGTTGAAGTGACTGGCACTGCTTTCGTTGCTCCTGCTGAGCCCACCGTCTTAGCCAAACATACGGCTAAAACGGAGAAGCTGTATAAAGAAAAAGGCAAATGGAGTACCGAGCTGTCCAGTCTTGCTGATATGAGTGCCCAGGAGCTCTATTCCGGTACTCGAACCGGCTCCACAACAGTCGATATTATGAAGCGGGTTTGGTTAATCTGATGAAAGAAAAATATGAGGTAATCCTTTCCTTCTGACTTTGTGCTTTTGATATGCCTCTATCTCGTAGTAGCCCCCAAGTTCCGGTTTAGCTGCGTGTTGAAGGTGAACGGGAACTTATAAATTGAACAATTGATCTTACATTAGCCCCCAAGTATCAACTAGATAACTTGGTTATGTATTTGATACTTGTAAAAATTTCTTCTGATACTTCAATGTTCCATTAGCCCCCAAGTGTCAAGTAGACAACTTGCTTGTGTGCTTGAGACTTTTGTCTTTGAACTGCTGTTGTTTATTGCTTCAACTTTACATTAGCCCCCAAGTGTCAAGTAGACAACTTGCTTGTGTGCTTGAGACTTGTCTGGTTTTTGTTTCTTATCACTTGTTTTGACTTGCAGGCTGACTTAAACCGGAATGCTGATGAGATCAATGAGCTTCGGAGCCGCCTTGCTGAAACAGAGTCTGCTGCTTCGAAAGCCAAGAAAGATCTTCAGGTGAGTTTAAAGACTGCTGAAGATCTGAAAAAATTCTTTGAAGAAGAACGGTCCACTTTTGAGGTTCAGAAAAAAGAGCTGGAGAAAAGGGTTCAGGATGCTGAGGGGGTGCTTAATCCGGTTATGAAGAGCTAACCGGCTTAAAGCGGCAAATTGAGTTAATGACTTCTGCAATCTTTGGTAGGTATAATCTGAACTCCTGCTTCATCCTTGCAAGCTTCCATCTGTGCCGGTTTAATTGTGATATTCATATGCAGGGCGCCGTGTCACCCATCTTGGGGATGATCTACGGAAGAAACTTAAAGCATGTTACACTTTGGTCGAGCATCTGTATTCCGGTGCTCAGAGGATCATCAGTGCAACATCTTTCGGTAAACCGGCCCCCACGACCATCCAAGGCACGTTGGAAAAGTTGTCTGTTCTACCAGTGCGTCTAGAAGAAGTTAAGAAATCTGCTGCTCGAGCCTGTGCCCTCATGGCACTTACCAGGGCTAAAGCCTGGGTCCCGGATCTTGATCCGGAAGAAGCTTTGACTGGATTTCCTGACACTAAAGAAGACGGATCCACTTTTACCGCGAAGGACCTCCACGCCTTGACGAAGGAGATGCGTCCCCTCGCCAGCAAGCTTGCAGCTGAATCCGATTTATCCAGGTATCATCCGGGGTACGACTTGCAAAACGAGCGGGTGGAGCGGCCGGTTTATGACACCGTCAATTTAATCCCACCAGTTCGCCCTCATACCTTCGCTCCAGATATCGAACCTTCTGAACTTATCAGTGAAGAGATGTACTTCCGGGCCTTGACGAAGATTGACTGGTGTGTTCCGGACTTCCAACCGCTTCAAGAAGAAGAAGGAACTCCGGATCAAGTCGATGCCCAGCCGTCGCAGCGGGAGGAATCATAGCTCATAACTTATTGTTGTAGTTGTAGCCCCGCTTTATCAAACAATCTTTTAAACCGTCAGGCTTGCTATGCCTTGTAATAGGATAGCTGAAACTTTATCCGCTTTGATTCGGATATTCTGACTTCTTGTTTTTGACGTTTGCCAATTTAAATTTCGTCTGATGTCGCTTATCGTGCGTGTCATCTGTTCCTGCATAAGTAAGACTGAAAACATGTCCTAGCGGTTTACCACTGGACAGATTAAATTGCTCTCACAGTATATCAAACAAGTATATACTTATCTCAGAAATAAATTTATACCTGAGACCAAGCATGCTCCATACTCTTAATCCGATAGAATTTAAAATTTCTTGATGAAGATCTTCATGGAGCCAATAACAAACCCGGGCTTTGATAAAAGACACCGGTTTATATCGTTCTGAAACTTTGTCCAGAAGTTTGTAGCTTGCTGCCTGATGGATGATCCGGGTTATAATGAACACCAGTTTATTTATGCTGGTATTCATGATCCAGACTTTTAACTTTATAGATAAGTGGTCAACTTCTGTAGCTGTTCCACTTCGGTTTAAAGAGTCATAAAACATAAACACCAAAAGATGCGAATTTGCAAATAAAACCATGTAGTCGAGGCTTTTTAAGAGCTGCCAGGCTCAAAGCAAGGTTCAGCCAATCACTGGATGCAGGAATCCCGTCTGTCCAGAGGGCCGGTGGATGTGGATTATCCATCTTTCCATATGAACCATAAGAAAAAAAAATTAGCCAATCACTGAATGCGGGTAAACCCGTCTGTCCAGAGGGCCTAGCCAATCACTGAATGCGGGTAAACCCGACTGTCCAGAGGGCCGGTCGATGGATGCGGGTAAACCCGTCTGTCCATAAGAATTTTAGCCAATCACTGAATGCGGGTAAACCCGACTTTCCAGAGGGCCTAGCCAATCACTGACTGCGGGTAAACCTGACTGTCCAGAGGGCCGGTCGATGGATGCGGGTAAACCCGTCTGTCCATAAGAATTTTAGCCAATCACTGAATGCGGGTAAACCCGACTGTCCAGAGGGCCTAGCCAATCACTGAATGCGGGTAAACCCGACTGTCCAGAGGGCCGGTCGATGGATGCGGGGAAACCCGTCTGCCCATAAGAATTTTAGCCAATCACTGAATGCGGGTAAACCCGACTGTCCAGAGGGCCGGTCGATGGATGCGGGTAAACCCGTCTGTCCATATAGTTTTCCCTGGCTCCATGGAATCATGGGTAGATCTTGAAGCGTCCCCTCTTGAACCGGATGTGACCTCATGCTCTTTAGAGAGTTTTATTGCTTCTGTGTATATTCTGCAAAAAATCAGTTTTAAACCGGCCAATATGTTGAAATATAACATATGATAAGACATACATGGTTGTCCTCACAAGATATTTGTATTGGAAAAAAGGCTGAGCCCCCGATTTACCGAGGGTGCCGGTTTATTCATCGATCATAATATATACATAGGATACAGTGGAGCTCATAGCTCAAGTATAGTATGGCCGTAAATGGGCGATGTTCCATGGCCTCTTCGTCTCCTCCTCTGATGTCCGTGAGTCCTTGTGTTCTCGAACGTCCAGCAGGTAATATGAACCATTGCGCAGATTCTTGCTGACCACAAAGGGCCCTTCGCAAGGTGGGGATAATTTGTGCATATCTGTTTGATCTTGGATGAGCCGGAGTACCAAGTCGCCCTCCTGGAACGTCCTTGTTTTGATCCGGCAGCTGTGATATCTGCGTAAGTCTGTTGATAAATTGCAGATCATGCCGCAGCTATATCACGCTCTTCATCCAGCCGGTCCAAGCTGTCTTGCCTTGCTCTCTCGTTGGCCGCTTCAACATAAGCCGTTACCCTTGGTGAATCATGACGGATATCACTTGGAAGGACCGCTTCAGCACCATATACCATGAAGAAAGGTGTGTAACCTGTGGACCGGTTTGGTGTAGTGTTGATACTCCAAAGAACAGATGGTAACTCCTCAACCCAACATCCTGGGGTTCTCTGCAAAGGAGTCATAAGCCGGGGCTTGATACCTCGCAAAATCTCCTGATTTGCCCTTTCAGCCTGACCATTGGATTGGGGATGGGCCACAGAAGATACATCCAAGCGAATATGTTCTCGTTGACAGAATTCTTCCATCTCACCCTGAGATAAATTGGTACCATTGTCTGTGATGATGCTGTGCGGAAAGCCAAACCAGAAAATTACCTTTTTGATGAATTTGACTGCCGTTGCCGCATCACACTTGCTTATAGGCTCTGCCTCAATCCACTTTGTAAACTTATCCACTGCTACTAGTAGATGAGTTTTCTGATCTTGGGATCGCTTGAAGGGTCCAACCATATCAAGCCCCCAAGTCGCAAACGGCCAAGTTATTGGTATCATCCGGAGCTCCTGCGCCGGAACCAGAGCACGTCTTGAAAATTTCTAACAAGCATCACACTTCCGGACCAGCTCTGCCGCATCAGCATGAGCGGTTAACCAATAGAAACCATGCCGGAACGCTTTAGCCACCAATGATTTTGAACCGGCATGATGACCACAGTCCCCTTCATGGATCTCGCGAAGAATCTCACAACCTTCCTCAGCTGATACACACCGCTGAAATACTCCAGAAGTACTGCGATGATGAAGCTCTCCGTTTGCAATTGTCATGGACTTAGAACGCCGGACTATCTGTCGTGCCTCGATCTCATCATCCGGTAGCTCTCCTCGGCTCAAATACGCCAAGTAAGGCTGCGTCCAATCCGGAATTATATGAAGTGCTGCAACTAACTGTGCCTCCGGATCAGGAACAGCTAGGTCTTCCTCTGATGGTACTTGAACCGAAGGACTGTGCAACTCATCCAAAAAGGTATTTGGCGGCACCGGTTTACGTTGGGAGCCCAGCCGGCTTAAAGCATCGGCCGCTTCGTTCCGACGCCGGTCTATATGATCCACCTGATACCCCTTGAAATATCCTGCAACTGCTTCAACTTCTCGTCTGTAAGCTGCCATGAGAGGATCTCGGGAATCCCACTTGCCTGAAACTTGTTGTGCCACCAGATCTGAGTCACCAAAGCACTTGACCCGGCTCAAATTCATCTCCTTTGCCATCCGCAAGCCATGAAGTAATGCTTCATATTCCGCTGTATTGTTAGTACAAGGAAACAACAAACGGAGGACGTAACAAAATGTATCACCTCGGGGGGAAGTTAAGACAACTCCAGCCCCCGAGCCTTCCAACTGTCTTGAACCGTCAAAGTGAATCGTCCAGTACGTAAGATCCGGCTTCTCCTCAGGAGTTTGCAACTCTGTCCAATCATTGATGAAATCCACCAATGCCTGAGATTTTATAGCGGTGCGTGGCACATACTTTAATTCATGTGGGCTGAGCTCAATGGCCCACTTCGCCACTCTACCTGTAGCTTCCCTGTTCTGGATTATATCCCCCAACGGTGCTGAACTAACCACAGTTATTGGATGACCTTGAAAATAGTGCTTCAGCTTCCGGTTTGCCATGAACACACCATATACCAGCTTCTGCCAATGTGGGTACCTTTGCTTGGACTCAATGAGTACTTCACTCACATAATAAACCGGGCGCTGAACCGAGTATTCCTTTCCTGCTTCCTTGCGCTCAACCACAATAGCAACGCTGACTGCCCGTGCATTAGCAGCGACGTATAACAGCAACGGCTCCTTATCAACAGGGGCAGCCAGGATCGGTGGCTTTGCCAGTTGCCGCTACAGATCCTCAAACGCCGCGTTGGCCTCATCACTCCATATAAACCGGTCTGTTTTCTTCAGCATCTGGTAAAGCGGGATCGCCTTCTCTCCCAAACGGCTGATGTACCGGCTTAATGCTGTGATCCGGCCAGCGATACGCTGAACATCGTTGATGCAAACTGGCTTAGTCAAAGATGTAATGGCCTTGATCTTCTCCGGATTAGCTTCTATTCCTCTGTTTGAGACCAAGAATCCTAGTAGTTTACCTGCCGGAAAACCAAAGGCACACTTCTCCGGATTAAGCATCATCTTGTAAGCCCGAAGATTGTTAAAAGTCTCCTTAAGATCCTCTATCATTGTCTCCTCTTGCCTTGACTTAACCACAATGTCATCCACATAAGCATGAACATTCCTCCCTATCTGTCTTTTAAGACAATTCTGAACGCAACGCTGATAAGTTGCTTGAGCACTCTTGAGCCCAAAAGGCATAGATACATAGCAAAAAGCACCAAAAGGGGTTATGAAAGCCGTCTTCTCTTGGTCTTTAACTGCCATCTTGATCTGGTGATATCCTGAATATGCATCCAAAAAGCTTAGTCGCTCACATCCCGCTGTGGCATCGATAATCTGATCAATGCGAGGGAGAGCAAAAGGATCAGTTGGCAAGCTTTGTTGAGGTCTGTGTAGTCCACACACATTCTCCACTTCCCATTCTTCTTTAACACTAGCACCGGATTAGCCAACCACTCCGGGTGAAAAACTTCCACGATGAATCCTGCGGCCAAAAGCCTGGCCACTTCTTCTCCTATAGCCTTGCGCCTCTCTTCGTTAAAGCGGCGCAAATATTGTTTAACCGGTTTATATTTCGGATCAATGTTAAGGCTGTGCTCAGCGAGTTCCCTCGGTATACCTGGCATGTCAGAAGGTTTCCACGCAAAGATATCCCGGTTCTCACGGATGAACTCGATGAGCACGCTTTCCTATTTGGGATCAAGGTTAGCGCTGATAGTGAACTGCTTGGACGAATCACCTGGCACAAAATCAACTTGCTTGGTCTCCTCCGTCGATTTAAACTTCAACGCCGGATCATGCTCGGTAGTTGGTTTCTTCAGCGGAGTCATATCTGCCGGATCAACATTATCCTTATAGAACTTCAACTCTTCCGTGGCACATACTGCCTCCGCATAGGCTGCATCTCCTTCTTCACACTCCACTGCTATCTTGCGACTTCCATGAACCGTGATCGTGCCCTTGTGACCCGGCATTTTGAGTTGCAGATAAACATAACATGGTCTAGCCATAAACTTGGCATAAACCGTTCTCCCGAATAAAGCGTGATAGGGACTCCGGATCTTGACAACTTCGAAAGTTATCATCTCTGACCTGGAATCATGCTCATCTCCAAAGGTAACTTCCAAATCAATCTTTTCAACTGGATAAGCCGACTTACCTGGAACCACTCCATGGAACACCGTGTTTGATTGTCTCAGCTTCTTATCCGTTAGGCCCATACGACGGAAGGTCTCATAGTACAAGATATTGATGCTGCTACCGCCGTCCATAAGAACCTTAGTGAACCTATAACCTCCCACCTGGGGTGCTACCACTAAGGCAAAGCGGCCCGGATTATCCACCCGCATCGGGTGATCCTCCCTACTCCATACAATGGGTTGTTCTGACCAGCACAGAAATTGCGGTGTTGCCGGTTCAACCGCGTTAACTGCCCGCTTCAAAACCTTCTGATCCCGTTTACACAGACTTGTGGTGAACACATGGTATTGCCCACTGCTCAATTCCTTCGGATTATTCTGATATCCGGATTGCGGTTGTTGTTGCTGACGCTGCTGATTCCCCTGATTATTGTAATTCCCTTGGCCCTGCTGTTGATTGCCTTGGTTATTGTAATTACCTTGGCCATGCTGCTGACTGCCTTGGTTATTGTAACCACCCTGGTTACGCGGCTGATTGCCCTGGTTATTATAACTTCCTTGACTATTTTGATTACCGGCCCGGTTTTGATAACCATTGTTATTGCCCCTATATCCTGATCCGGAGCTGTTCCCCTGATGACCCGGACCATAAAACCCTGGGCCTGAACCGCCATTTGGAGGCCTGTCATTAGGATTAAAGCGGCCCATCATTGCTTCCATAAGGGGCCTGCACTCTCTTATAGTGTGTTTTGCCGGTCGTTGTTTCGAGCCATGCTTCGGACAAGGCTGATCTAACTCTTGGTCCCAGCTAACAGCCCCTCCGCCGGTTTGTGGAGGTGTGTTGCCCATGCTACACTGAAAACCCCCTTGAACTTGGGTATTGGCCACGAAATCAGAGCCACCTTCTGCCTTTCGTTTGCCCAAGAAACTTGCAGTAGCCGGATTAACTTGCGCCGGTTTACCAGGTTTGTTAACCTTCCCTGCCTTGTCTCCTTCAGCTTCTGGATACTTGGTATTATCAGAGTCCCCATATTTTACCAGAGCACTCATGAGAGTTCCCATATCATTGCAATCCCTTTTAAGCCGTCCTAGCTTTAACTTTAAAGATTCAAACCGGCAATTGTTTTCCAAAGTCACTATCGCCGTACTAGGATTGATACTATTTGAAGAGTGCAAGATCTCTGATACTCGCCGCACCCAAGCACTTATAGACTCCTGCTCTCCTTGCACGCAGGCTGCTAAGTCCACCACTGACATCGGCTGCTTGCATGTATCTTTGAAGTTTTTGATGAATTGACGACGTAGCTCTCCCCATGATCCGATGGAATTAGGGGGTAAACCCTTTAACTAGGTCCGGGCTGTGCCCTCCAGCATCATGGTGAAATATTTTGCACAAGCTGCTTCATCCACGTCCAGCATCTCCATGGCCATCTCATAACTCTCCACCCAGGCTTCAGGAGGTAAATCCGCAGTGTAATTAGGTACCTTGCGGGGCCCTTTAAAATCTTTGGGCAACTTTACACTCCGTAAAGCGGGGATAAGACACTGTACTCCAAAGGAACTTGTCGTAACTCTTGTCTCTGCCGTGGCAGTTTGAACCGGCGTTGTCTGACGGACCTCCTCCCGGGCTACAGATCTAACCCGGTTTATATCCTGAGCTTGAGCATCCGCGCCTGCCGGATTATCCTGTCTGTGCCGATGTCGCCTGCGCTCACTGCTAGATACTTCTGGCTCCTGCCAATGCCTAGTGTAACTCCGGCTGGGACGTGGTGTTGAATGTAGCCTTTCCCTGCTATGAGAATATGCTTGCTGCTATATTAACGCCGTATTAAGCAACTCCTTTGCCCGGCGTGCCTCCAACGCTGCCCGGGATGTCCCCTCCACGGGTAAAGCGGCCAAACATGCAGCAGCAGCCACGATGTTATCCAAAGGATTTGAGTAATGATCTGGAGGGGTAGGAACGTGAGGTGCAGACGTGATCCGCCGATCTTGCTCCGCAGTGGGTTGCTGAACCGGCTCTTCCCTGGCTGGAGGTGCCCTCCGGTTTAGAGCCGGATCATTGCTGGCTCCAGCCCCGGGTGTCCTGAACAGATCCGTCGCTTCATAAACCGACGGTAGACGAGACTCGTACTTCCGGCCCCTTACCCCCTGCACAGAGGCCTGCTCCATCCTTAGATAAAAAGCCTGATCATCCAGCTCCGCTTGCATTATTGCTATCATTGCTTTCTCCGCTTTTAAATCCTCTTTCAATTGATCAATCCGGCCTTTCAACTGAAGAAGCTCTGCATCATGCTGTGCCTTGTCTGCTGGAGCTATCGTTGCCACCGCTTTAGTTGTGAACTCCTCGATCAAGGTGGATAGAACGTCGGCAGGTGAGAGGTCTGGGCCGCTCCCCCCTCCACCAGCTTCTGCTGTCGTCCCGTTCACCGTGGGCTGTGAACCGGCCATAAAGACAGCCACCCGGTTTGGCGGGTCGAAGGGGTCCGGAATACTGTTTCCATCGGACTCACCCTCAGACCGGCCGTCCTGCAACTGATACAAAGACTCAGTTTCTCCGGATGAAGATTCGTCGTCGGAGTAGACAACTGTTGCACCATCGGACTCCGATCCGTCCTCGGTTTGGACCCCATGAATTGCTCCAACGAACACGCGCTTCATGGCGGGCTGAATCCGGGCCGATCTTGCACGCTGAGCCAGCTCAATGATGTTGGGGAAGATGTCCGGCTCAGGTCCCGGTTCACCGATCTTGCCGATGAAGACGTGGATACCGCCGAAGGGAACCCGGTACCCGTATTCGATTGAATTGGCCTCCGGCCCCCAGCCTGCGTCGTCGATGTAGATCCGGCCGCGGCGACTCTTGGTCATCCGGCCGACCGCGTAACCCTTGAGCCCTTCAAAGCTGCCCTTCAAGAACTCGAAACCATCGTGCGGAGCCCCACGGTGGGCGCCAACTGTCGTGGAATTAGCACGGCAGATGTCCGGTTTAACGGACTTGATGATGGAACCATCGCACGGGTTAGCTTGAAGGGGTTCATAGCACACAAAGGACACAGAGAGTTTATACTAGTTCGGCCCCTTCGATGAAGGTAAAAGCTTACGTCTAGTTGGTTTGGTATTGCTTGGGCGTCGGTTTACAGGGAGCGGATCGCTTGCCTGTAGTCTCGACGGATTGATTCTTGCTTGTCCCTGAACCGTCGCCGGGTCGTCCCTTTATATAGAGAGGCGACGCCCAGTCCAGTTTACAGAGTCCCGAGGCCGGCTCATACTTGTGTCCGCCTCGGTCTCTGCTCTTTCTTCCTTGTCTCCCAAGTTACATCATCGGGCGGTTTACAAACTATGACTCTTTACATGGGCCCTAAGATCTAATGGGCCGTAGCCTTTACGGAATATTACAACCACATAATTATAACAAGCCGGTTTACACTAGCCGGTTCATACCTGCTAGTAATATCCCTGACATATGGCATAACTGGTTTAAAGGATTTTGGATGCACAAGCAGTCAGTCCGCTTAGTACAGGCGAAGGTTAGCAAAAGACTGGGAGCGACCAACTAAAAGAGCAATGACGGTCATAATCATGCAGAGCGACAAAGCAACATTGAATCAGGCATGGAAGTTATATCGCTACTCAGAAATTAAAGATCATCAAGGCTTGATAGACTTTCTTTACAGTCTTAAATATGCGTGAGCATATGCCAAGTCAATCAAAATAAATTCTTGAAGGAAGATATCACTAAACCATACCACATCATAGGCAAACAAATCATGTTGGTACTCCATTAACACATTGAGAACCCCCCAGCTATTTGAGACTAACCATAAGAAAACATGAACTACTAAGCACCATTATGCACATAGCATTTTTATCATAGACATATCAACCAGTGCAACAGAAGCCAACTCTCTTAACAAGATAAGTATGATAACTAAAGAGAGTTCCAGCAACCAACTAAACAAAAGCTCTTTAAAAAGAAAAGCATGAAAACTAAGAGCTAAACATGACAGTAGCTATTGAAAGACAAAGAACACACACAGCAAAGATAGACATGAAAATTCTATGTTGTGTTCCAGGTTGAAGTGGAGCGTGTTTCTCTCCCACAGAAAGAAAGCTGGGTTCCAACTCGTTATGACAGCAAGCAAAGCTAAAGAAAACTAAAAAGGAAAGTAAAAGCAAGACGCTCCAAGCATAGCACATAACACATGAAGTGATAAAAATATAGTGGAACGAAAGACAAACTGATAATTGTTGATGGAGAAGGGGATGCACGGGGGCATCCCCAAGCTTAGACGCTTGAGTCTTCTTGAATATTTCTTGGGGGTGCATGGGGGCATCCCCAAGCTTGAGCGTTTGACACTCCTGAATCTTTTTATCATCTTCCCTCGCACACTTGAAAACTCCCCTTTGGCAATAGGTGGATTACTTTTAGAGCGGGGAGCCTTTGGAACGTGAACGAACTTAGGCTCCTTCTTTGCCGGAGTTTCTACCTTTTTGGTTTTGATTGAGGAGAAGGTGGTTCCTAGAGTATCAAAGATATCCTCAATCTTGTCTATCCTAGAAGAGTCCAAGTCATGGAATTTGACGGTCTCCAAAATTTTGAAAATTTTATGCATGGAGCTATCAAGTCTATTCAAATTCCCTTGGATCTTACGACGCAACTCATTTATCTTATTAATGCTTGGCATCTCTAGCTCTATCTTTTCAAGTTTTTTCATAATGTGAGCTAGGGTGATGTCCTCTCGAATGCTAACAACAGGGAGATTCCCAACAAGATTTTCAATAATACTAAGGGACTCCCAAACTGGGGCCTCTAGGAAATTCCCATTGATAGCAGTATCTAGAATAAACCTATTCCAAGAAGTAATTCCGACATAAAAATTTCTAAGCAGGATAGTAGTAGGTTGCTTCTTGGTGGCTCTTTTTTGTGAATCATTAATTCTATACCAAGCATCTTTTAAACTTTCCCCACCTCTTTGTTTAAAGGTGAGAACTTCTGCCTCGTCAAAGACAAAAGGACCCGACATAATGACAACTAAAGAACGAGATAACTATTTTTGTGATTTTCGATAAAAGATACTAAAGCAAAAACTGAAAGGTAAACTAACAAGACTAAAAGCAAAGGTAAAAGATAGCGTGCAACTCCCCTATCTTGAAGAGTGGAGTCCCCGGCAACGGCGCCAGAAAAACTCTTGCTAGGCTTCTCGCCCCTCGTTGGTTACCCCAAGTGGAAGGTGTGAGATGTAGTGTTGCGGAAGTTTTTCCCTTGGCAAAGATACCAAGGATCGAATCCCCAAAGACTCCTAGGTTCAACAAGAAGGTGTCAACTGCTACGGCGCCAGATATTAGCAATCAACGTGGACCTGCACACAGATACAAATAACTTTGCTCCCAACGAGTACAGAGAGGTTGTCTATCCCTCCGGCCTTGTAGTTCACAAAGGATTAAACGCAAGTGATAGTAGTGATAGATATAATTGCAATAGTAAATAAAAGTGAAAGTAAATAGCGGATGTGATCAATGATGGTAATATGGACCGGAGTCTCATGATGTTCACTTGTGATGTCTCTCTCCCAAAAGACGATAAAACAGCTATGTGAGGTAAACGAATTACAGCTGGGCAATTGACAGGACCATGTGCGCAAACCAATGCTGACTACATTGCAAGAAAGGTTGAGGTTCAAAGCATGGGCGGTACGCCAAAGTAAGTAGACCGAAATCCATCAATATCTACTACTAATCATCCACCTTGAGATATCTATCCAGAACATCTCGCTGGTATTAAGTTGCGAGTCCCACCCATAGTGTAAACTCAATGCAACAGACAACTGCATTAAAAGAACTTTGCGTAAAGTAAACCATCCTTGCACCCGCGGGCACAAGCACCGTTTTTCCCCCTTGTGGCAACAACACATCCCCTAGACTCATGTTTCTGTCACTCAAGCTAGTCATCGAGGGGCATGAACCCACAATCAAGCATAACGTTCCCTCTTGGAGTCACTACCTATTACTTGGCCAAAGCAATAAATAACAACGGAGAACATGCAAGAATTACTTACGAACATAAATATAAAAGAGGTAGATCAGATATATTACTCAAGCACAATCTGAACATAATGTCATAATCCATCGGATCCCAGCAAACTCATCATAGCAACAGCATAAGGATTACATGTGTGCCTCGATCATGTAGGGCAGCTCACGAGGACTAATTAGTGAAGCACAAGAACGGGAGGAGAACATCACATAGCTACTGGTCATGGACTCATGGTCCAAGGGAGACTACTCACAACTCATCCGGGAGGCGTCCATGGTGGTGGAGAGGCTCCCGGTGGTGATCCTCCCCTCCGGCAGGGTGCCGGGAAGAGTTCTCCTGGTGCTCCCGATCTTGGAAGCGGCGGCGGCGGCGGAACAGATATGAGATCGCGAAAAGAGTTCCTCCCTCAAGGGTTTCGGGAGACGCTTTTAAATATATGCCAAAAGGGGGCATCGGAGGAGCCTAGGGGGGCCCAGGCGCCCCCCCCCGGCGCGGCCCAGGGGGGGCACGCCGCCAGGGTGCCTGGAGCCCTGGTGCCCCCCCCGGCTGTCCTTCGGGTGCACGGTAGTTTCTGGAACGCTGATTTTCTATATAATTTTTCTGGATTTTTCCTGGCAGTTATCGTAATGTGAAAACCTGAAATACAAAAACAGCCGAAAACAGAAACTGGCACTGGGGTGCACTGAGTTAATAGGTTAGTCCAAATATGATCAAAAGTGTATGGAAGTGTATAAATATCATAGCAATATCACCCAAAAGAGGCATGGAGCAAGCAGAAATTATAGATACGTTTTGGACGTATCAGTCGCCTAGAGGGGGGCTGAATAGGCGCTTTAAAATAATTACGGTTTAGGCTTGAACAAATGCGGAATAAACCTAGCGGTTAATTTGTCAAGCACAAAACCTACAACAACAAGGCTCACCTATGTGCACCAACAACTTATGCTAAGCAAGATAAACAACTAGGTGAAAGCAAGATATATGACAAGAAACAATATGGCTATCACAAAGTATAGTGCATAAGTAAAGGGCTCGGGGTAAGAGATAACCGAGGCACGCGGAGACGCCGATGTATCCCAAAGTTCACACCCTTGCGGATGCTAATCTCCATTTGGAGCGGTGTGGAGGCACAATGCTCCCCAAGAAGCCACTAGGGCCACCGTAATCTCCTCACACCCTCGCACAATGCAAGATGTCGTGATTCCACTAAGGGACGCATGAGGGCGGTCACCGAACCCGTACAAATGGCAACCCTTGGGGGCGGTCACCGAACCCGTACACTTTGGCAACCGGTACCCGACAAATTGCTCGGGGCAATCTCCTCAACCTAATTGGAGACCCCGACGCTTGCCCGGAGCTTTACACCACAATGATTGAGCTCTGAACAACACCAACCGCCTAGGGCGCCAAAGCACCCAAGAGGAACAAGTTCTAGGGTGCCCAAACACCCAAGAGTAATAATCTTCTCAAACTTCACTTCCACGTATCACCGTGGAGAACTCAAACCGATGCACCAAATGCAATGGCAAGGGCACACGGACTGCCCAAATCCTTCTCTCTCAAATCCCACCAAAGCAACTAATGCTAGGGAGGGAAAAGAGAGGAAGAACAAGAAGGAGAACACCAAGAACTCCAAGAACTAGATCCAAAGGGTTCCCCTCACAAAGAGGAGAAAGTGATTGGTGGAAGTGTGGATCTAGATCTCCTCTCTCTTCCCCCCCCCCCCCAAAACTAGCAAGAATACATGGAGGGATTGAGAGATAGGAAGCTCGAAGATGGTCAACAATGGGGGAAGAACACGAGCTCAAAGGATGAGGTTCATTGGGGAAGAAGACCCCCTTTTATAGGTGGGGAAAAATCCAACCGTTATGCTCACAGCACGCACAGAGCGGTACTACCGCTCCAAGGAGCGGTACTACCGCTTAACAACAGCGAGGAGGCAAAAAGGCCAGAAGAACCGTCGAAGCGGTAGTACCGCTTGACCTCACGGTACTACCGCTAGGGGTAGCGGTACTACTGCTAAGGGTAGCGGTACTACTGCTTGCGAGCGGTACTAAAAAATTACATCTGTGCCTACCATCGCTGGACTTGTGACGAGTTTTTGGTCCCGAGCGGAAGTAGCCACGGAAGTAGCCGCGGTAGTACTGTTCCAAGCGGTAGTACCGCTCCCGTAAGCGGTAGTAAAAAATTACTTCCGCTCCTACCCGCGGTAGTACCGCTGCAGCCTTTTGAGAACACCAAAACGACCACAACTTCTGCAAACGGACTCCGAATTCGACGAAACCAAGTTTGTTTGAAAGCTAGCGACAAGGGCTAACACAATCTTGATAGAAATACCAATAAGAAGCAAATTAGAAAAGTCCCATAAGAAAATGATGAGAACCCTTCCTCGGATAAGACCGGTAAAACCTCCAACACTGAAAACATCATAGAAGACGCATGTGAACTCCGTTTTTGATGAACTCAAGCTTGTCATCAAGATGACCATAAGATCTAAGACTCACAAAGAAAACCAAACAAGAACCAATAAACATGATGCAAGGATGCAATGGTTTGAGCTCTCTACTAACGATACGATCAAGCTACCAACTTGAGAGTCCCCCTTGATAGTACGTCACACGATCTTATAACCCGGTCTCCCAACTACCACCACGAGACCGATAAAATAGAAAACCTATCAAGGGCAAACCTTTTCTTTGCACAAAGTCCAATTGAGCAAGATGTAGACGATCTTGACTTCCTCAAGTTGGACCACCTTTCTAGATGCATTGTCTCGGTGAAGACTAGTAGATTGCTCCCCCATACTCCACTATGGGTGAGCCACTCTTCGGCATATCTTCACAAGTCCATTGTCACCACAATGGACGACAAGCTTCAAGCACTTGATCTCTTCGTGATGCTCCACTTGAACTTGCACACCGCAACCTAACCCCACAAAGAACTCTCACGAAGACCATGGGTTAGTACACACAGCGTGATTGACAATGCTTACCATACCATGGGATTGCTTGATCCCTCTCGGAACATCTTCTACACTTTGTGTGTTGATCAACTTGATTCATTCTTTGACTTAGTTTTGATCAACCTTGAATCTTTCCAACTCTCTTCATTTGGATGATGTCTTGAAGGTAAACATGAATGATCAGAAACTCTTCTTCTTCAAGACATGCTTGCAATAAGCTCAACACCCACAAGACCAATCTTTGGATAATTCCTTAATAGCATCTTGGTCATCACAAACTCTCCTTGAAACCAACAAATGAACTCCAAGAAAAGCCTATGGACAAACCCTTCAAATATAACTCAAGGCAACCATTAGTCCATAGAGATTGTCATCATTTACCAAAACCAAACATGGGGGCACCGCATGTTCTTTCATAAGGGTTCTACCGACCAAAAGCTTTGAAGGGGAAGAGATCAATAAGGAATGTATAGCCTAGTTTTCGAAAAACTGAGAAGGGAAGAGAAGTATAGATAGTTTTGAAAACTAGTAATAGTTTTGGAAATAGTTTTACCTTAACTAACTACCATGCTAACTGAGGCTTCCTATAGTCAGGATGGCTCTGATACTAGCTCTGTGGGGACTCCGACTCATAAGTCGTGATCACCGAATGCATGTGTAAAGTGATCCCAGAGATCAATGATCACTGAACACACATAAGATGAATAACAAGAGTCTTACATCCATACATACTGTATTACACAGATTGCGACCATTATGGGCACGTCCTGAGTATATCATTTCAGCGGAAAGCTTCAATAACAACTTGGACCCATGCCATCTGCCTTAACCCTACAGGCATTCTGATTGGGAAGCGTCCTAGCTCGCATGTTCGACTCCATAGAATTCTTCTTCGAATCCCTGCTCCTCCATGCCTGGCCAATTAAATAACTAGTGGCAATCCAATGAGTACTTTGAACGTACTCGCAAGCAACCCAATTGTGATGATAGAATAATTATGCAAGGCTCTACTGCTTGATTGGCAGTTTTGCGGAAAGCTAGTTTTTCATATGCAAGTATGATCAACATATAACCAGGGCATGCATGCGTCTGCAACAAGTATGAGGAGGTTACAGACATCAACATCGGAAAAGAGTTATGAACAACTCTCGCTCAAGCTCATCGTAACTTTCTCACAAACCACGTCAGCAGATTTACCCAAACTGTGTTGTTTTCCTTGACCGTGGACACGGCTATTCGAATAGTTTGACACTCTGCAGAGGTTGCACACTTTACCCACAAGATCCGGGGAACTTTCGTGTCATCCACGACCCGCGGTACTTCAAGTACCCGGGGTAAGCACCCGGTCACTATCTTTCCCTAGACGACACTAACATAGAGTCCACTCGATTGGTAGTAACCCCCGTGCCCAACATTTCACATCTTAAAAATTGTGGAGCCTCGCTCCCATATTCATCACATACCACTGACACGGGGTACCAACGGTGTGTTCGGTGCCCTGTGAAAACAGTCATGCCCGCCTATCCAAGCACGACCCCGTCCCGAGAGTGACCTCATGTCACCCCCGTCACTAGTAATGTGGGCACCATGCTAGTATCGACCTAGGTAATCAATAATGCCCTTTCCCATATAAGGATAGAGTGGTTGCGCATGTTTGGTTGGGACGGTCGACAAATCTTAAATCTAATCCGTTTCTGTAAACAACAGCTTCATCAAGCCTCGGTACACTACTTCTCCACAAAGTAGTGCCCTAGATCCTCATCATCTCCCAGGGGCATTAGTGGCACCCACTGGGTTATTTGCAAGTATGTCAAACCACACTTATTTCTTTCCATGCATAACCCTGACCCATTTTGCGTAGCCAACTACTATAGCATATATCTATCTACTCCCAGTCAGATAACCCTCATAGGAAGGTAGGTTCATGCTTGATGCAAGTTTCAATAGTAAACTAACGAAGGTACCAACCAAAGTGGTCACCACCTCTACATGATTCCGATGCATTGATAATAAGGTGCTATGAGACATGCATAAAAAGGTTTCTCGAACATGGTCAAAGGGCTACTTGCCTTGTCCTTCAGAGTCTTCAAACCTTCTGGTCCATCTCCAAGTATTCCTTTTATTTCATCAACTAACGATGGAAACAATCATAATAAGCAACACAACAAGGCAAAAATAAAAGTGCTCTAAAAATAGGAGTCGGACTTTTCTAGGATACCTCTGGTCATATGAAAAATGACCAAGGTGGTTTCATTGGGATATGATCAATGGATATCTCTGAACATTCAATATGATGTAATCAGGGGATTTGTGGATTTGCAAGAAGTGTACAGAAGAATTATTTTGAAAAATGGTGAGAGGCACCCATCTAACAAGGAATGATTTTAGAAGCAGCTAGGAGTTGGTTTCACTTGATTTGGAGTTCAAAAGAATTTCCTATGATTTTGCAAAGTTGACAAATATGAAGAAATGGCTCATTATTTTGTGGGGTACAGAAAGTATTAATAAAAATGTTCATAAACTAAGTTATGAACTCAGAAGCATCTAGGAATTTGAATCATGGCATTTGGATCAACTTTGAGCACTCTGTGATTTTCTAAAGTTTATCACAGAAATAGAAAAATGAGATTTGCTAATTATTTGTGAGGAAAGTTTTTCTGGAAAAATGTGCAAGTTACAGCATGTGATAGAGCATGATTTTATGAACTCATAGAAATTTGGAGTTCATTTGAATTCTTTATGGGTTTCACAAATTGTCTGGAAAAAGAAAAAGACAAGGGAAGGGGGCTATACCTATACTGCATACTGGGTGCAGTATAGCGCCGCAGCGCCCTGGGCCGGCCCAGCTGCTCAGCCG
Organism: Secale cereale; assembly: GCA_902687465.1. Classification (NCBI taxonomy): domain Eukaryota; kingdom Viridiplantae; phylum Streptophyta; class Magnoliopsida; order Poales; family Poaceae; genus Secale; species Secale cereale. The sequence goes on along the minus strand of LR738713.1, from coordinate 720,082,358 downwards.
CGCGCAGACAGAGCCAGGCGACGTCGAAGGCACCTTTCAGCCAGGTGTCTTCACCGTAGGGACGCGGCTTCGAGTGATGCCGTCTCCACTTGCCAGCGTGGCCTGGTGGCTGGGCCACTGACGGGCGGGGCCCGCCTGTCGGGTTCATCCCCAACCTCCCACTCGAACATAGCAGAGGCAGGGGCGGTGTCGACGGCGGCTTGCCAGCGCTGCAGGGCATCTCCGGCGATGCTCCGCCCGCCGGCGTGATCAGGGGACCCAGCCGCATCCAACTGTGGGTGGCACGGCCGCCGAGGGCCTCTGGGTTGAGTAGGGTGTCGACCCCGATGGGCGAGGCCGACGGTGATGGCGGCGTTGGTGCTACGGGCACCGGAGCAAAAGGGAGAAGTGGTGAGGGGCTCTGTGGTTGCCATGGGGTTTGCCTAGTGGAGAAAGGAGGGGAGGAGGAGGCCTCATTCGTGGGAATTTGAGAGATGACCGGCGGCTCGGCTTCGGCCTAGGTGGTGCACGGGAGAGATGGACCAAAAGGGATCCAGAGGGAGGTCAGGGGCGGCATTATATGGCGAGGCCACGTCTCACCGTGGGCGGCTTCCACGGCCGCGGCCAATGCAGTGCCAGGGGCCGAACTGGCACACGTGGCACTGTCCAGGGTGCTCGTGGGCGTGGTCTTGGCCGAGGGAAAGGCAGAGGCGGAGCGGGGAGGTGCCAGAGTCCTCGCGCGTGTGAGGTTGCCCATTGGAGCGCTCGGGCGGCCGGTGTGTGTGCGAGAGGAGGCAGGAGGAGGAAGAAGGAGAAGGGGGGCGGGGGTGTGGCGTGTCGCGGACGTCGAGGTGGTCCTGGTGGCGTGCCGGGGACAGCCGAGGTGGTCGGGGCATCGGGATGGGGGCGGCTACAGTGCACCAGAGCACTGTAGTGCACTCCAGAGCGCGACCATTGCATGTCATGGCATGCAACTGGCGTCCTGCGCGTGGCCAAGCTTGTCCATGCTAGGTGGCTTCTCACCCCTCGTTGGTTACCCCAAGTGGAAGGTTTGAGATGCAGTGTAGCAGAAGTTTTCCCTTGGTAATACCAAGGATCGATTTCCCAGAGACTCCCAGTTTCAACAAGAAGGTGTCAACTGCTAACGGCGCCGGATATTAGCAATCAACGTGGACCTGCACACAGATACAAATAACTTTGCTCCCAATGAGTACAGAGAGGTTGTTAATCCCTCCGGCCTTGTAGTTTACAAAGGATCAAACGCAAGTGATAATAGTGATAGGTATAATTGCAATAGTAAGTAAATAGCGGAAAAGTAAATAGCGGATGTGATCAATGATGGTAATATGGACCGGAGTCTCATGATGTTCACTAGTGATGTCTCTCTCCCAAAAGACGATAAAACAGCTATGTGAGGTAAACGAATTACAGCTGGGCAATTGACAGGACCATGTGCGCAAACCAATGCTGACTACATTGCAAGAACGGTTGAGGTTCAAAGGATGGGCGGTACGCCAAAGTAAGTAGACCGAAATCCATCAATATCTACTACTAATCATCCACCTTGAGATATCTATCCAGAACATCTCGCTGGTATTAAGTTGCGAGCCCCACCCATAGTGTAAACTCAAAGCAACAGACAACTGCATTAAAAGAACTTTGCGTAAAGTAAACAATCCTTGCACCCGCGGGCACAAGCACCGTTGTTTTCCCCCTTGTGGCAACAACACATCCCCTAGACTCATGTTTCTGTCACTCAAGCTAGTCATCGAGGGCAATGAACCCACAATCAAGCATAACGTTCCCTCTTGGAGTCACTACCTACTACTTGGCCAAAGCAATAAATAACAACGGAGAACATGCAAGAATTACTTACGAACATAAATATAAAAGAGGTAGATCAAATATATTACTCAAACACAATCTGAACATAATCTCATAATCCATTGGATCCCAGCAAACTCATCATAGCAACAGCATAAGGATTACATTGTGCCTCGATCATGTAGGGCAGCTCACGAGGACTAATTAGTTAAGCACAAGAACGGGAGGAGAACATCACATAGCTACTGGTCATGGACTCATGGTCCAAGGGAGACTACTCACAACTCATCCGGGAGGCGTCCATGGTGGTGGAGAAGCTCCCGGTGGTGATCCTCCCCTCCGACAGGGTGCCGGGAAGAGTTCTCCTGGTGCTCCGGATCTTGGAAGCAGCGGTGGCGGCGGAACAGAGATGGGATCGCGAAAAGAGTTCCTGTTTTGAGGGTTTTGGGAGACGCTTTAAATATATGCCAAAGGGGGGCATCAGAGGACCCTCGGGGGGCCCAGGCGCCCCCCTGGCGCGGCCCAGGGGGGGCGCGCCGCCAGGGCGCCTGGAGCCCTGGTGCCCCCCCCCGGCTGTCCTTCGGGCGCACGGTAGGTTCTGGAACACTGATTTTTTATATAATTTTTCTGGATTTTTCCTGGCAGTTCTCGTAACGTGAAAACCTGAAATACAAAAACAGCCGAAAACAGAAACTGGCACTGGGGTGCACTGAGTTAATAGGTTAGTCCAAATATGATCAAAAGTGTATGGAAGTGTATAAATATCATAGCAATATCACCCAAAAGAGGCATGGAGCAAGCAGAAATTATAGATACGTTTTGGACGTATCAGTCCACTAGCTCCTGGGGATTTCTGGGATGCTCTATGAAGCTTAATATCTAAGGCAAGTCTGGAAGGAAGAGGTAGGGGGGGGGGGGAGAGGTGCTGCCATGGTGAAAACAGAGGGAAGAAGTGAGGTTTTACCCCACCAATGATTGAGCTGAGGGCATGAGTGACTTACTGGAGGTAGAAGGTGACTAGGAGATGCTATGGTAAAAAGTTGAATCAAAGGTTAATAGAAAAAGGGGGCAAAATAGTGGTTTTGGTAAAATGGCAGGAGGTGTTTGATGTGGTTTTGGGCAAGCAAATGACTTCCAATTGACATGAGACTTAACAGGATCAAATGGCATATAGAAATAGGGTGTTCCACCAAGTTTGAGCTCATTTGAAGAAACTTGCCAATGTAACTTTGGTAAACCCTAGAAATCAACAGAAATGGATTTTCCATGATTAAGTTAAGCAAATCATCCATCCTTGATGCACCACTTGGTTTAGTGTCATCATTTGGGGTTGTGATCATGTCCACAAAATTTGAGGTCACAAGTAAAAAGTTGGCAATGTAGAGTTGTTCAAATTTGGATCTGATTAGAAAGGGTTTTGGGGCACTTAGGTCAAGTTATGCTTCTCCAATACTTGTGCCATTTGGTCTAGATGCATAATTAGACCATTTTAGCATGTGCACCATGTTTGAGAGCATTTGGACAAGTTTGGCAATGTAAAGTTGCTCAAACTTCAAAATGGATTGAAATGGTTTTGAGGGTATTTGATGATGTATTCTTGATCTTCAAGGCATGAGGCTTTGCAAGATCATCAAACATGTCATATTTGACATGATAGAATTTCCCTGGAATTTTTAGAGAATATTTCCTTTGTAAATATTTCAAAAGCTTGAAATATCGAGAAAAGGGTTTTTGAAGGATTTGTCCAATATTTTGAACATGACCATGTGTTGAAACTCTTATATATGGACAAAAATATATATTTTGAAAAATATTTTTGAAATAGTTAAATAATTTTAACCTATTAAAGACCATTTCTGGCCTAAAGAAAAAGCATTTAAATAAAATATAAAAATAACTTTTAAAATTATAATTTTGTGGTTTATGGGAGTCCTATACCTAATAGGATTCAAATATACTTTTTGAAAGATTTTTCACACCCTCAATTAAGTACTTGCAGTACAAACCTCTTCAGGTTTTTTTTGGAAAACTAATTTTAGAAAATACTATTTGGCCAAATTATTTTTATAAGAAAATACTATACTGTTCTATACACATGGCATGATCATTGGGAAAAAGGTTTTGGATCAAGGAGATGAAGTATAAGAGTTGGATGATTTATTTGATTTTTAGAGCACTTGCAAACAGCAAACAAAAAATCAATCAAGCAAAGTCAAAAACTCTCAAAAGTTTTTGCCAAACCACATTTTAGCATGACTATTAGCTTAAGTGTTGTTGCATGAAAATCAGGGTGTGACATCATAGCTCTTACATATAATTTTGTAAATGCATCATCTTCAAAGGCGTCCATGAAAAAGGGGGGTTGGCAATGTCCTCCTAGGGGCTTTGTGAAACTCAATGTTGACGCCTCTTTTGACCATGACTTGATGGAGGGTACGATGGGGGCAGTATTGAGAGACGACAAATGTAGGTTTATTGCAGGAGGGAATGGAAAGATAGACTACTGCGCGGATGTTCTCATGGCGGAGGCCTTAGCTCTCAAATTTGGCCTAAATTTAGCACAAAGGGCGGGATGTAATCGCTTAATCATCAACTCTGACAATCTAGAGGTGACTAAGACCATGCAGGACGGAGGACAGTCAGCGGGAGCGGCGGCGGCAATTTTCGATGACTGCTATCACTATGCTTGTGATTTTCTCATGACTAAATTCGAACATTGTAATAGAGAGGCAAATAAAGTAGCACATGAACTTGCTAGATTAGCTAGATTTTTCTTGATTTCGGATTGGTTTGAGGATCCAATAAGTGAAATTGTAACGTTCCTCACAAACGATGTATTGGTTATTGCTAATGAATAAAATTTCGCTTTATCTCAAAAAAAAGGGGAAGGAGTGGATCTATCACTTGATTGGACAACTTCTCACAAATGCTCTCAAATCCCTTGGAGATCTAAGATTTGGTGTGGAGGAGTGAGAGATAGTGAAAATGTGTTCTAGGGTTTGTTCAAAGTGAATGGTCAACCCTCTCCTGTGGGGAAGAAGGGCTATATATAGTGAGAGCAAGAATATGGCCGTTGTAGTATAGGTGAATGGGCAGGCCGGACATCCGGGCTAGGAGCCGGACATCCGGCCTGGCAAGATACGAGGAACAGAACCAGAGTCAGAATAGAAAACAGAGGAGCCGGACATCTGGGGGCCAAGCTCGGACATCCGGCATGTCTGGAAGGCCCGGATATCCGGCAGATCACCGGACATCCGGCGTGATCACTAACAGGCAACAGAACCTCATAGTTCTTCGGGTAGTGGAGATCGGACATCCGCGATACGACCCGGACATCCGGCGTATCAGGAAGGCCCGGACATCCGGCGTGCAACTCATCACATAAGTGCCTTCTGGATGGCTAGGCCTGGATATCCGGCGTGAGGCCCGGACATCCGGCTTGAAGCCCAGACATCCGGCTTGAAGCCCGGACATCCGGCAGCCAAGAAACAGAACCTTGAAAGTTTGAGCATGTGCATGTATGGAAAGGAGGTTTGTGGCACGAGCAAGCCTTTAACTGACCCTATCGATCCCCTCTTAATAGTGCGGGATCCTATACTCAAGAAAACGAATATGAAATCACTTTTTATTCTTCATCCTTGAGTAAAATCACTTTGTATGCTCTTGATCCACACACTTCGATGAACCGGGGATTAACACCTGAGATTTACTAAACAGCCATTGATAGTCCCCTACATGTATATTGTCATCAACATCAAAACATGATGTAAGGGCATGATTGCTCTTTCAATCTCCCCCTTTTTGTTTGTTGATGACAACCATACATGTAGTATCATAGATGCAATACATAATCTCATCATTGACAAATATGAGAGCAAAGTACAAAATATGTAGATGTTTCTAATTTCTTTTACCTCCCCCTCATTGTGAGCATGAGATGAATATGTTAGAATACACAATACATAGACTAAAAACATTTCATAACCACAAGATAATAACATAGTTTCACATGATCAAGGTCAAATACCATAGGTAGCAACATTAATAAGATCGAATAATAGTAGCTAACACAAATAGCCAACACCATCATAGCATGACCCTACTAAGATACTACTTCTCCCCCTTTGACAGCAACAAGTAAAAAAGGGTCGAAGAACTAAACGGACTTGGTCACTCCTGGCGGATGTCATCATCATCAACAAGGAACTCGGGGTACTCGTCACGAGATGGGAAACCGAAGGTGGAAGTGGATGGAGCCGCGAGAATAGGATCATCATCACTCATGGGGCTCCCATGGTCACGAAGACGCTGCTTGAGTTGATTCTTGGAGATGATGAGGCGCTTCTGAACATCATGATTCTGCTGACAGCTGAAGGTGATTGATTTCATGATAGCAGTCTGAGCCTTGCCGAAGAACGAGGCAAGGCGTCCACGAGGACCAGAAGAGGAAGATGGAATAGAGGAACAACTGGGCTGAGTAGGAGCAGATGTGTTCCCACCAGCAGACCTCCTAGGCTGAGTAGGAGCACTAGCCACCACGCGCATATGAGGATGAGGCTTCCAAATGGAGTGCACAACAGTCTTAACCACCTCAAAGGGAGCAGTGTGATCAATCAGAGCCTGAATAAATGGAGCGTGAGGGAACTGGCGTGTATGAATGAAACTGCAAAGACGGATCTCATGCCAAATGAAATTGGCTGTGTCCAGAGGCTCAGTAGGGTTGTCATGCATACGAACCATCAAGTCAATGCAGTAGTTGCGAGCCCTCGAGCGATCTCCCTTCTTAGGGTAGAGAGTGTGAAGCACACACTGATAGAGGATGTAGTAAGGAGCACGGAAGATGGATACCCTCATTGACTGGATATTCAAGTTCTTCTTCAGTGAGCTGAGAGGTAGGTTTAACAAGTGACAAGCAAGCATCAATCCCTTTGGGCTTGTACTCTGGATCCATACTGTGGATGCAATGGCCAACACTGGAGAGACCCAAAATCTGAACAGACCTGTCATAGGTGATGCTCAGTGTAGTGTCATCGGTCCTCCAAGGGAGAGTGTTGTCCGGACCAAAGAAACAGGTGGCAATGAACTGTAGAATGGCAGCTTAATTCCAGTCACACTTGAAGGTTATTGCGGGACCAAGAGTCATATCATCAATGATTTTGACCGGATTGTTAGGGAACATGGAAGGATTATCACGCAGGAAGTTGAGATCCAAGTATGAGTGAGGAGCAAGTCCACGCCCATGGACGAAACTGGAATAGAGATCCTGCTGCATACGAGTCCGGAACCGAGGATCTTTGGCATCAGCCACCATCTCATATTGATTGACATCCCGACGGAACATAAGATATTGTCCAGCCCCCATAGTAGTGAAGTCGTGAGGGGGGCGATTTCCACTGTCAGGAGGCTCCATGGAGATGCGACGACCATGGACAATGGGCATTGCAAAACCACTAACTTGAGGCACCGGCGCCCTCCTAGTACCAGGCTTGAACTTTCCAACAGAATGTCTTGGTGCACTGTCATCCTCTTCCTCCCCAACATAGTCTGCATCATCTGGATCCGAGGCTGACGGACTAGTGGATGGTGCCCGCTTCTTCTTCTTGGTGGTGGTCTTCTTCTTCTTAGGCCGAGCATGCTCATCGGAGTCGGTTGAACCTTGCCGGCGATCAACTGGAATGGATAATGAATAGGTTCCAATGAGAAGAAGCCAACAAGTATGAACACGGATAAACAATGTAAATAATGGGATGAACATTTTTTATCATGACCATAGAACAAGTCCAGTGGTAGATCAATTTTTTTGACATGTCCATGATTTAACATGATTAGCCGAGTACAGAGAACGATTTTTAGGCTTAGGCAAGAGACACCAAAACTCTAGAAAGATATAGATGCCAAGATTGGTGTGAGAGAATGAAACCCTAAGATTTATTGGTCACCATAAAAGTAGAATGGAGGAGAAATATCATCCATACCCCGGGAAGAAAGCTCGGGGCGATTGGGGCCGCAGTTCTTGGTTCGAGCCATGAGAAACTCTAGCGATGAATCCCACAATACACCAGTCCCTCCCGAGGGATTCACACCACAATCCAAGAAATGGATTGGGTAGAATCGTAGATCGGGAGGAGGAGAATCTGTGAGCAGGAGATAGGGGCCGAAGGTCGGAGGAGAGGGTCGGGGCAGCGCCGGAGCAATGGCCCGGCGGCAGCGGCTAAGCGTTAGATGGGGATATGAACGAGAGAGAGAGAGTGAGGAACTGCCCCCACATCCCACGCCCCTCCCCAGTTATACGTGGCTGCGGGCGGCGGCCCGGACGTCTGGGGCATGGCCCGGATATCCGGCGAGCGGAGGTCAGAGAGCAGAAGAACGAGCGCCCGCGGGCCGGACATCCGGGACAAAGCCCGGATATCCGGCGTGAGGAGGCCAGAAGGCAAAGGTTCAGGGCCCGGATGTCCAGTGACGGCCCGGATGTCCGGCCACTGGACAAAAGAGTAGGGCAGGGAATTTTTTTGAAAGGGGCCAACAAATATAATTTGATCTAGACTCCACCAAGGAGTTTTTAGAGTATTATGGGGGGAAAGGAACACTTGAGTAATCTAAGGCCATACTAAGATGTAATAACCACCCAACCAAAATAAGCAATGAAGGTCCACACAAACAATGTTCAAGCGGTGACCGAGGTCACCATGTTTGAGCATATGGAATATAGTACCACAAAGATGTAGACTTTGGGCACATAGTCACGACTCCATCATGTTAAAGTACCATAGTTCGAGAACCATGACAACTTTGAGAGTGTTTGTTCTATTTATGCATTATGTAGGGTGAGAATACTCATGAATTGAATGTCTCCCCCTAAATATACGCCTACATCAAGACAAGACATTAAGTTCATGCATGAATGGGTACTAGATTTCACATAATATTGTCAAGCTCCAAGATACCAAGTTCACGCCTAAGTCGACAAAACCTAGCTTCATCCAATGGCTTGGTGAAAATGTCTGCAAGTTGCATATCTGTACCAATGTGGGCAATATCAATGTCACCCTTTTCCACATGATCTCTCAAGAAATGATACCTAATGTCAATGTGCTTGGTGCAAAGATGATCTTTGGTATTCTCAGCAATGTTAATGGCACTTTCATTATCACATAGAAGAGGCACATGTCGATAGGTGATACCGTAATCCTTCAAAGTTTGCCTCATCCATAGTAATTGAGTTCCACTACTGGCGACTGCAATGTATTCTGCTTCGGCGGTGGAGAGATCAATACAATTTTGTTTCTTTGAGGACCAACTTACCAAAGAGCGTCCAAGAAATTGGCATGCACCAGAGGTAGACTTATGGTCCACTTTGTCACCAGCCCAATCCGCATCCGTGTACCCAATGAGATCAAACTTAGCATCCTTGGGGTACCATAGACCCAACTTTGGGGTGTGAACAAGGTATCTGAGAATATGCTTAACCGCCTTATGATGGCTCTCCCTAGGGGAAGCTTGAAATCTAGCACACAGGCATACACTAAACATGATGTCTGGTCTAGATGCACAAAGATAAAGCAATGAACCGATCATAGAGCCGTAAATAGATGGGTAAAAAGGAGTACCATTTGTGTCTTCAGTGAGGAAAATTTTGGTTGGCATGGGTGTCTTACATGGACTAGCATCAGACATGCCAAACTTCGGATATCCTTGAGGTATTTTGCTTGAGACAAGAAAAGTCCTTCTTGAAATTGTTGAATTTGAAATCCGAGGAAGAACTTCAAATCCGCATTGAGTGACATTTCAAAATTCTTGGTCATTGAAGCCGCAAACTTCTTGCACAAATGAATGTTAGGAGAACCAAAGATGATATCATCTACATAGATTTGGCATAAGATCAGATCACCCTTATGTCTCTAAGTAAAAAGAGTGGGATCGATTAGCCCTCTCACAAAGCCATCATCAAGTAAAAACTTCTTAAGATGATCATACCAAGCACGTGGTGCTTGTTTGAGGCCGTACAAAGCCTTATGAAGTTTATACACATAGTCTTTGTGATCGGGATCAACGAACCCAGGTGGTTGTGATACATATACTTCTTCTTGTAGAGGGCCGTTAAGGAAAGCACTCTTCACATCCATTTGATGTAATGTAAAACCATTGAAAGCAGCATAAGCAAGTAAGATGCGAATAGATTCAAGACGGGCAACGGGAGCAAAGGTCTCACCAAAGTCCAAACCTTCAACTTGTGAGTACCCTTGTGCCACTAACCTTGCCTTGTTACGGATGATTACACCATTCTCATCTTGTTTGCTCTTGAAAATCCATTTTGTTCCAATGATATTGTGTTCTGTAGTTGGCCACTCCACCAGACACCACACTTGGTTGCGTTCAAAGCTGTTCAACTCTTATTGCATAGCAACGAGCCAATTGTTGTCCATCAATGTGTCTTGTACCTTGACAGGCTCAACACTACACACAAACGAAAAGTGAGCGCAAAATTTTGTCAAATGTTTACGAGTGACTCTACCTTCGGATATGCCGGTGAGAATTTTGTCAACATCAACACGACCGGCCACACGAGGCATGATAGAGGTGAGGGTTTCACGAGGTTCAACTTCATGTCCATCATCCACATCCTCAACATATGGATCATTTATGTGTGGTGGAAGATCTTCTTCTTCATGTTGCATTTGTTGAGGTTCATCATCAATGATTGCACTTCCTTGCTCTTGTTCTTGTTGATGATCTCATTCTTGGAGATGATCATGGTGAAGGACTTGACTTCATCTTGTACTTGATTTGTGGGCATCGGTTGAGCATTTGGATCTTGTGGTGGCGTGGGTGTTGTAATGGTTGGATATATAGGGAGTCGTGCATCATCTTCCATACCATCATGGGGTTCTTGTTCCATCGAAAGAAGAGCACCAACACCCATATTCAAGATATCTTGAGAAGAGTCTTCATCACCTACATCACTTAGATCAACTTGCTCCCCATGGGAGCCATTAAATTCATCAAACACCACGTCACAAGTTTCTACAACACATCCATTGGATTTGTTGTAGACCCTATAGGCGTGGGAGTTTGATCCATAACCAACAAATATACCCTCAATAGTTTTGGATTGAAAATTTTCTAACCATTCTTTCTTGTTGAGTATGAAACACTTACACCCGAACACACGGAAGTACTTGACATTTGGTTTGTTTCCGGTTAGGAGCTCATAAGGGGTCTTTTCCAAGATTGTGCGGAGGAAGAGACGGTTTGAGGCATGACATGCAGTGTTGACGGCCTCGGCCCAAAAGCTATATGGTGACTTGTACTCATCCAACATGGACCTTGCCATCTCCACAAGAGTATGGTTCTTTCTTTTAGGCTACACCATTTTATTGAGGAGTATAGGGGGCGGAGTATTGATGCTCAATCCCCTCATCACTGAGAAACTCTTCCAGGGTGTAGTTCTTGAACTCGGAACCATTGGCACTTCTTATTGCCACTATTTCTTTGTCAAACTTGCGTTGAGCTTGCATGGCAAAACCAATGAAGGTGATCTTCGTCTCATCTTTGGACTTGAGAAAGAAAACCCAAGTGTATCTTGAATAATCATCAACAACGACCAGACCGTACTTTTTCCCACCAAGACTATCCCATGAAGGAGGCCCAAAGAGATCCACATGAAGGAGCTCCAATGGCCTTGACGTAGATACAATATTCTTGGGTGGGTGCTTTGATTGATGTTGCTTCCCAGCTATGCATGCACTACACACACGATCTTTCTCACAAGAAACATTTGTTAGTCCAAGGATGTGATTACCTTTAAGAGATCTTGCAGATTTCTCATGCCGACATGGGCTAGCCGGCGATGCCATAGCTATCCCTTGTCGGCTTTGGTCATTAGACAAGATGCATGGAAGGTACTCTCTTTCGAGAAATCAACCGTGTAAAGGTTGCCATCCAACTTTCCAACAAAGGCTACTTCAAGAGTATTGATACGTCTCCAACGTATCTATAATTTTTGATTGTTCCATGCTATTATTTATGACGTTTTGGATGTTTAATGGGCTTTGCCATACACTTTTATATTATTTTTGGGACTAACCTACTAACCCAAAGGCCGAGTCCAGGTTGCTGTTTTTTTGCCTATTTTAGGGTTTTACAGAAAAGGGATATCAGACGGAGTCCAAACGGAATGAAACCTTCGGGAGAGATATTTTTAAAGAAAATCACGCACGGGAGACTTGAGAACCACAGAGTAGGGCTTACGTGGTGCCCATGAGGGTGGGGGTGCGCCCCCCACGTATGGCCCCCGGTGCCCTCCTTCCTCCTATATATGCCTACGTACCCCGAAACCATCAGAACAACAAAGAAAACCCTAGTTCCACCGCCGCAACCTTCTGTTCCCGTGAGATCCCATCTTGGAGCCTGTTCCGGAGCTCCGCCGGAGGGGGGATCTTCCACGGAGTGCTTCTACATCATCATCATCGCGTCACCATGAGTTGTGAGTAGTTTACCACAGACCTTCGGGTCCATAGCTAGTATCTAGATGGCTTCTTCTCTCTCTTTGGATCTCAATACAAAGTTCTCATCGGTCTTCGAGGAGATCTATTCGATGTAATCTCTTTTTGCGGTGTGTTTGTCGAGATCCGATGAATTGTGGGTTTATGATCAAGATTATCTATGAGAAATATTTGGTTCTTCTCTGAACTCTTTATGTATGATTATAATATCCTTGCAAGTCTCTTAGAATTATTGGTTTGGTTTGGCCTACTAGATCTATAGTTCTTGCAATGGGAGAAGTGCTTGGCTGTGGGTTCAATCTTGCGGTGTCCTTTCCCGGTGACAGCAGGGGCAACAAGGCACGTATTGTATTGTTTCCATCGAGGATAAAAAGATGGGGTTTATATCATATTGCTTGAGTTTATCCCTCTACATCATGTCATCTTGCTTAAGGCGTTACTCTGTTCTTATGAACTCAATACACTAGATGCATGCTGGATAGTGGTCGATGTGTGGAGTAATAGTAGTAGATGCAGAATCGTTTTGGTCTACTTGTCTCGGACGTGATGCCTATATATAATGACCATGCCTAGATAGTCTCATAATTATTTGCTTTTCTATCAATTGCTCGACAGTAATTTGTTTACCCGCCGTAGAATATCGCTATCATGAGAGAAGCCACTAGAGAACACTATGTCCCCTGGGTCTATTCTCAACATATCAATCTACATCTACTTTACTTCTTCCGCTTTTACTTTCTGTACTTATAATCAAAAATACCAAAAATATAAACTATCACCTCTATCAGATCTCACTTTCGTAAGTGACCGTAAAGGGATTGACAACCCCTTATCGCGTTGGCTGCGAAGTTCTTATTTGTTTGTGCAGATGAGAGGGACTCGCGTGTGGTCTCCTACTGGATTGATACCTTGGTTCTCAAAAACTGAGGGAAATACTTACGCTACTGTGTTGCATCTCCCTTTCCTCTTCGAGGGAATACAACGCAAGCTCGAGAAGTAGCAAGAAGAATTTCTGGCGCCGTTGCCGGGGAGGCTTACGCAAAAGTCATATACCAAGTACCTATCACAAACCCTTATCCTTCGCATTACATTTTTGCCTCTCGTTTTCCTCTCCCCCACTTCACCCTTGCCGTTTTATTTGCCCTTCTTCTGTCGTGTGTTTATTGTTCGCTTGCTTCTTGTTTGCTTGTGTGTGTTGGATTGCTTGCTTGTCACTATGGCTCAGAACAATACCAAATTGTGTGACTTCTCCAATACCAACAATAATGATTTTATTAGCACTCTGATTGCTCCTATTACCGATGTTGAATCTTGTGAGATCAATGCTGCTTTGTTGAATCTTGTCATGAAAGACCAATTCTCCGGCCTTCCTAGTGAAGATGCCCCTACCCATCTAAACAACTTGGTTGATTTGTGTGATATGCAAAAGAAAAGGGATACAGATAACGATATTGTTAAATTGAAGTTATTTCTGTTTTCACTGAGAGATCATGCTAAAACTTGGTTTTCCTCTTTGCCTAGAAATAGTATTGATTCGTGGAATAAGTGCAAAGATGCTTTTATCTCTAAGTATTTCCCTCCTTCTAATATTATCTCTCTTAGAAACGATATTATGAATTTTAAGCAATTAGATCATGAGCATGTTGCACAAGCCTGGGAGAGAATGAAATTAATGATACGTAATTGCCCTACACATGGTTTGAACTTATGGATGATTATTCACAACTTTTATGCTGGCTTGAATTTTGCTTCTAGAAATCTTTTAGATCCGGCCGCAGGAGGCACTTCCATGGAAACTACCTTAGGAGAAGCTACCAAAATCCTAGATAATATTATGATTAATTATTCTCAATGGCACACCGAAAGATCTACTAGTAAAAAAGTGCATTGAAGAGATTAGTGTTTTGAGTGGAAAGATGGATGGACTTATGAAATTATTTGGTGCTAAGAGTGATTCTTCTAATCCTAATGATATGCCTTTGTCCACTTTGATTGAAAATAACAATGAATCCTTTGATGTGAATTTTGTTGATAGGAATAATTTTGGGAACAATTCTTATAGAGGGAACTTTAATCCTAGGCCTTTTCCTAGTAATTCATCTAATAATTATGGTAATTCCTACAACAACTCTTATGGAAAGATGCCTTCTGAATTTGAAACTAGTGTTAAGGAGTTTATGATTTCGCAAAAGAATTTCAATGCTATGCTTGAATAGAAATTGCTTAAGATTGATGAATTGGCTAGAAGTGTAGATAGAATTACTCTTGATGATGATTCTTTGAAACTTAGATCTATCCTACCTAAGCATGATATCAATGAGTCGATCAAAGCCATGAGCATTTCCATTGATGAATGCAAAGAAATAACCGCTAGGATGCGTGCTAAAAGAGAGAATTATATAAAAGCGTGTTCTTCTAGTTATCATGAAAATAAAGATGAAGATCTGAAAGTTATTGATGTGTCTCCTATTAGATCCTTGTTTTCTAGTATGAATCTTGATAAAGATAGGATTGGAGATGATTCTACTTTAAAGTGTCCCAATGATTCAGAGTTTTTAGATCTTGATGCTAAAATTGTTAAAAGTGGGAGTGAAGAGATTAAAACTTTGCATAGTGATGAATCCACTACTTTGGATTTCAAGGGATTCAATTATGACAATTGCTCTTTGATTGATTGTATTTCCTTGTTGCAATCCGTACTAAACTCTCTGCATGCTTATAGTCAAAATAAAGCTTTTACCAAACACATAGTTGATGCAATGATGCAATCTTATGAAGAAAAACTTGAGTTAGAAGTTTCTATCCCTAGAAAGCTTTATGATGAGTGGGAAGCTACTATAAAAATAAAAATTAAAGATCATGAATGCTATGCTTTGTGTGATTTGGGTGCAAGTGTCTCCACTATCCCAAAAACTTTGTGTGATTTGCTAGGGTTCCATGAGCCTGATGATTGTTCTTTGAATTTGCATCTTGCGTATTCCACTATTAAGAAACCTATGGGAATGATTAATGATGTTCTTATTGTTGCCAATAGGAATTATGTGTCCGTAGATTTCATTGTTCTTGATATAGATTGCAATCCTTCATGTCCTATTATTCTTGGTAGACCTTTCCTTAGAACGATTGGTGCAATTATTGATTGGAAGGAAGGAAATATTAGATTCCAATTTCCATTAAGGAAAGGCATGGAACACTTTCCTAGAAATAAAATCAAATTGCCATATGAATCTATTATGAGAACCACTAATGGATTGCCTTCCAAAGATGGCAATACCTAGATCTATCCATGTATCGTGCCTAGCTAGGGGCGTAAAAGGATAGCGCTTGTTGGGAGGTAACCCAATTTTTTTGGCTTCTGTTTAGGAATAAATATTGCATCTAGCTTCTGTTTAGATGTGGTTTTGTGTTTTGTTTAGTTTTTATGCCAAGTAGAACCTTTGGGAAGACTTGTGTGAAGTTTATGTGATCTTGCTGTGGAAAAACAGAATCGTTAGCGCTCGCTAGAATGGTCACCAGATTTTACTGGAGCATGCTATTAGTTGATTCTTTTGGCAGATGATTAATAGAAAAATTCCTCATGTTTACCAATTTAGTTTGAATTTTTTGGAGTTACAGAAGTATGTGAAACCTGCAGATTACTACAAACTGTTCTGTTTTTGACAGATTCTGTTTTTCGTGTGTTGTTTGCTTATTTCAATGCATCTATGAGTAGTATTGGGAAGTATGAACCATAAAGAAGTTGGAATACAGTAGATTTAACACCAATATAAACAAAGAATGAATTCATTGCAGTACCTTTGAGTAGTGGTTTGCTTTCTTATACTAACGGAGCTCACGAGATTTTTGTCTAAGTTTTGTGTTGTGAAGTTTTCAAGTTTTGAGTATTGCTTTGATGGACTATGGATCAAAGAGTGGCAAGAGCCTAAGCTTGGGGATGCCCATGGCACCCCAAGGTAAAATTCAAGGACAACCAAAAGCCTAAGCTTGGGGATGCCCCAGAAAGGCATCCCCTCTTTTGTCTTCATCCAATTGTAACTATACTCGGAGCTATATTTTTTATTCACCACATGATATGTGTTTTACTTGGAGCGTCTTGTATAATTTGAGTCATTGCTTGTTAGTTTGCCACAATTATCCTTGCTGGACACACCTATTTGAGAGAGAGTTAAATATGGCCTAAGAATTGATAGAACACTCTATGTGCTTCACTTATATCTTTTGAGTTGAATATTTTTTGCTCTAGTGCTTCACTTATATCTTTTAGAGCACGGTGGTGATTATATTTTGTAGAAATTGTTGAACTCTCATGATTCACTTATATCTTTTTGAGAGTCTATTAAAACAGCAAGGTAATTTGCTTAGGCTATAAAACTAGTCTTCACAAGATAGACATCCAATATCAATGTAGTAAAAACTTTCACACTAAGTGCATTGAATATGATGAGAAGTTGGATGCTTGATAATTGTTTTGAGATATGAGGATAGCGATATTAGAGTCATGCTAGTGGATTTATTATGAAATTGAGAAATATTTGTGTTAAGGTTAGTGATTCCCGTAGTATGCACATATGGTGAACCGCTATGTGACGAAGTTTGAGCATGAGGTATTTGTAAAGTGTCAACCTTTGTGTGGAGGTCGGGGGCGCACGATGGTTAAATCCTACCAACCGCCCCCTAGGAGAATGCGTTGATTGCTTTGTTTTGATGACTCGTAGATTTTTGCAATAAGTATATGATTTCTTATGACTAATGTCGAGTCCATGGATTATACGCACTCTCTCCCTTCCACCATTGCTAGCCTCTCTTGTACCACACAACTTTCGCCGGTACCATACACCCACTATATATCCTTCCTCAAAACAACAACCATATATTCCTCAAAACAGCCACCATACCTACCTATCATGGCATTTCCATAGCCATTCCGAGATATATTGCCATGAAACATTCCACCGTTCCGTTCATATGACACGCATCATATTGTCATATTGCCATGCATGATCATGTAGTTGACATCGTATTTGTGGCAAAGCCACCATGCATAATTTTTCATACATCTCACTCTTGATTCATTGCACATCCCGGTACACCACCGGAGGCATTCATATAGAGTCATACTTTGTTGTAGTATCGAGTTGTAATATCGAGTTGTAATGAAAGTGTGATGATCATCATTATTAGAGCATTGTCCCATGTGAGAAAAGTCCAAATCAATAAAGCCGCTCCACAAAAAAAAAGAAAAAAAGGAAAGGCCAAAGAAAAAAAAGAAAGGCCCCAAAAAAAGAAAAAAAAGGGACAATTGCTACTATCTTTTTCCACACTTGTGCTTCAAAGTAGCACCATGTTCTTCATGATAGAGAGTCTCATGTTTAGTCACTTTCACATACTAGTGGGAATTTTCATTATAGAACTTGGCTAGTATATTCCAACGATGAGCTTCCTCAAATGCCCTAGGTCTTCGTGAGCAAGCAAGTTGGATGCACACCCACTAGTTTCTTTTGTTGAGCTTGCATACATTTTTAGCTCTAGTGCATCCGTTGCATGGAAATCCCTACTCACTCACATTGATATCTATTGATGGGCATCTCCATAGCCCGGTGATACGCCTAGTCGATGTGAGACTATCTCCCTCCTTTTTGTCTTCCCCACAACCACCTCTCTATTCCACCCATAGTGCTATGTCCATGGCTCACGGTCATGTATTGCGTGAAATTTGAAAGGTTTGAAAGAATAGAGTATGAAAACAAGTGCTTGGCTGAAATCGGGGTTGTGCATGATATGAATATTTTGTGTGATGAAGAGGGAGCATAGCAAGACTAAGATTTTGTAGGGATAACTTTCTTTAGACATAGTATTTTGAGAAGACATGATTGCTTTGTTAGTATGCTTGAAGTATTATTATTTCTTATATCAATATAGACTTTTGTCTTGAATCTTTCAGATTTGAACATTCATGCCACAATTAAGAGAATTACATTGAAAATCTATGTTGGTTAGCATTCCACATCAAAAATTCTGTTTTTATCATTTACCTACTCGAGGACGAGCAGGAATTAAGCTTGGGGATGCTTGATACGTCTCCAACGTATCTATAATTTTTTATTGTTACATGCTATTATTTATGATGTTTTGGATGTTTAATGGGCTTTGTCATACACTTTTATATTATTTTTGGGACTAACCTACTAACCCAAAGGCTGAGTCCAGATTGTTGTTTTTTCCCTGTTTCAGGATTTTACAGAAAAGGGATATCAAATGGAGTCCAAACGGAACGAATCCTTCGGGAGAGATATTTTTGGAGAAAATCACGCACGGGAGACTTGAGAACTACGTAGTAGGGCTTACGTGGTGCCCACGAGGGTGCCCCCCCTAGGGCGCGCCCCTGCCTCGTGGGTCCCACGTATGGCCCCTGGTGCCCTCCTTCCTCCTATATATGCCTACATACCCCGAAACCATCAGAACAACAGAGAAAACCCTAGTTCCACCGCCGCAACCTTCTGTTCCCGTGAGATCCCATCTTGGAGCATGTTCCGGAGCTCCGTCGGAGGGGGGGGGGGATCTTCCATGGAGTGCTTCTACATCATCATCATCGCCTCACCATGAGTTGTGAGTAGTTTACCACAGACCTTCGGGTCCATAGCTAGTATCTAGATGGCTTCCTCTCTCTCTCTTTGGATCTCAATACAAAGTTCTCTTCGGTCTTCGAGGAGATCTATTCGATGTAATCTCTTTTTGCGGTGTGTTTGTCGAGATCCGATGAATTGTGGGTTTATGATCAAGATTATCTATGAGAAATATTTGGTTCTTCTCTGAACTCTTTATGTATGATTATAATATCCTTGCAAGTCTCTTAGAATTATTGGTTTGGTTTGGCCTACTAGATCTATAGTTCTTGCAACGGGAGAAGTGCATGGCTTTGGGTTCAATCTTGCGGTGTCCTTTCCCAGTGATAGTAGGGGCAGCAAGGCACGTATTGTATTGTTGCCATCGAGGATAAAAAGATGGGGTTTATATCATATTGCTTGAGTTTATCCCTCTACATCATGTCATCTTGCTTAAGGCATTACTCTGTTCTTATGAACTCAATACACTAGATGCATGCTGGATAGCGGTCGATGTGTGGAGTAATAGTAGTAGATGCAGAATCGTTTCGGTCTACTTGTCTCAGACGTGATGCCTATATATAATGATCATGCCTAGATAGTCACATAATTATTCGCTTTTCTATCAATTGCTCGACAGTAATTTGTTTACCCGTCGTAGAATATCGCTATCATGAGAGAAGCCACTAGAGAACACTATGGCCCCGGGGTCTATTCTCTACATATCAATCTACACTTACTTTACTTTTTCCGCTTTTACTTTCTGTTCTTATAATAAAAAATACCAAAAATATAAACTATCATCTCTATCAGATCTCACTTTCGTAAGTGGTGGTAAAGGGATTGACAACCCCTTATCGCGTTGGCTGCGAAGTTCTTATTTGTTTGTGCAGGTGCGAGGGACTCGCGCATGGTCTCCTACTGGATTGATACCTTGATTCTCAAAAACTGAGGGAAATACTTACGCTACTGTGCTGCATCTCCCTTTCCTCTTCGAGGGAATACAGCGCAAGCTCGAGAAGTAGCAAGTATCTCTCTTAAAGACTTTCACAACTGTTAGTCCAAATAGTGTATCATAACCAACAGAAGCCAATTGACGAAGCATGACATTTGCAAGTGACATGTCATTTGTGATAGCCACCTTACCCAATCCAAGTACCTGTCCTTTTGTTCCTCCACCAAACACAATGCTCAAAAATGGTTGAATGGCTTCCATGAAATCGTAGAGCAATTTGCTGTCTCCGGTCATATGGTTTGTGCATCCACTATCGATCATCCATTTGACTCCACCGGAGAAGGCAACCTACACACAATTCACTACTTGGTTAAAGGCACCCGTCGGGGATATACCCCGCGGTATGAACCAGCCGGAAATATGACCCGTCCGGACTTGGCGGTTTACTTGAGACGGTTTACACTTGGTGATTCACTGGCGATCCGTCCTAACCAGACGGTTTACAAGCAACATGCCTGAATAATATCACTCACTGGTAACCCGGCTGGCGGATCATGGATGACAAGGCCCAAGGCCCAGAAGGCCGGTTCATGTTATGGTGGGCCGGTTTATGAAGAAAGCATAAGGAATACTATCTTACAAAGGAAGCAAGACTATGACTCCATGTAATAAAGCAATCCTAATCCTACTAGGACTAGTCATGTAACCCGCCCCTTCAACATATATAAGGAGGGGCAGGGCTCCCCAAAGGGGGACAAGTTAGACAAGTTTAGACAAGCCACAAGCAGACAAGTTTCTAGGGTTAGACTGAAGGAAATATGCCCTAGAGGCAATAATAAAGTTATTATTTATTTCCTTATATCATGATAAATGTTTATTATTCATGCTAGAATTGTATTAACTGGAAACTTAGTACATGTGTGAATACATAGACAAAACAGAGTGTCCCTAGTATGCCTCTACTAGACTAGCTCATTGATCAAAGATGGTTATGTTTCCTAGCCATAGACATGAGTTGTCATTTGATCAACGGGGTCACATCATTAGGAGAATGATGTGATGGACAAGACCCATCCGTTAGCTTAGAAACTTGATCGTTTAGTTTTATTGCTATTGCTTTCTTCATGACTTATACATGTTCCTATGACTATGAGATTATGCAACTCCCGAATACCGGAGGAACACTTTGTGTGCTACCAAACATCACAACGTAACTGGGTAATTATAAAGGTACTCTATAGGTGTCTCCGAAGGTACTTGTTGGGTTGGCGTATTTCGAGATTAGGATTTGTCACTCCGATTGTCGGAGAGGTATCTCTGGGCCCACTCGGTAATGCACATCACTATAAGCCTTGCAAGCATTGCAGCTAATGAGTTAGTTGCGGGATGATGTATTACGGAACGAGTAAAGAGACTTGCCGGTAACGAGATTGAACTAGGTATTGAGATACCGACGATCGAATCTCGGGCTAGTAACATACCGATGACAAAGGGAACAACGTATGTTGTTATGCGGTTTGACCGATAAAGATCTTCGTAGAATATGTGGGAGCCAATATGAGCATCCAGGTTCCGCTATTGGTTATTGACCGGAGACGTGTCTCCGTCATGTCTACATAGTTCTCGAACCCGTAGGGTCCGCACGCTTAAGGTTTCGATGACAGTTTTATTATGAGTTTATGAGTTTTGATGTACCGAAGGAGTTCGGAGTCCCGGATGAGATCGGGGACATCACGAGGAGTCTCGAAATGGTCGAGACGTAAAAATCGATATATTGGACGACTATATTCGGACATCGGAAAGGTTCCGAGTGATTCGGGTATTTTCGGAGTACCGGGGAGTTACGGGAATAGAGGAGAGAGGCCAAAAGGAAGGAGACGTGTGGCCCCCTTCTGGTCCGAATTGGACAAGGGGTGCAGCCCCCTTTTCCTTCTCCCTCTCCCCCTCTTTCCTTCTCTCCTACTCCGGAAAGGAAAGGGGAATCCTACTAGGACTTGGGAGTCCTAGTAGGACTCCCCACACTTGGCGCGCCCCTTCTAGGGCCGGCCTCTCCCTCCCTCCTTTACATACGGGGGCAGGGGGGCACCTCTAGACACAACAGTTGATCTCTTGATCCCTTAGCCGTGTGCGGTGCCCCCCTCCACCACAGTTCTCCTCGATAATATTGTAGCGGTGCTTAGGCGAAGCCCTGCGACGGTAGAACATCAAGATCGTCACCACGCCGTCGTGCTGACGGAACTCTTCCTCGACACTCGGCTGGATCGGAGTTCGAGGGACGTCATCGAGCTGAACGTGTGCTAGAACTCGGAGGTGCCGTAGTTTCGGTGCTTGATCGGTCGGGCCGTGAAGACGTACGACTACATCAACCGCGTTGTTCTAACGCTTCCGCTTTCGGTCTACGAGGGTACGTAGACACACTCTCCCCTCTCGTTGCTATGCATCTGGTAGATAGATCTTGCGTGATCGTAGGAAAATTTTGAAATACTACGTTCCCCAACAGTGGCATCATGAGCCAGGTCTATGCATAGATGATATGCACGAGTAGAACACAATGAGTTGTGGGCGATACTAGTCATACTGCTTGCCAGCATGTCATACTTTGCTTCGGCGGTATTGTGAGATGAAGCGGCCCGGACCGACATTACGCGTACGCTTACGCGAGACTGGTTTCACCGTTACGAGCACTCGTTGCTTAAAGGTGACTGGCGGGTGTCTGTCTCTCTCACTTTAGCTGAATCAAGTGTGGCTACGCCCGGTCCTTATGAAGGTTAAAACAGCACATACTTGACGAAATATCGTTGTGGTTTTTGTATGCGTAGGTAAGAACGGTTCTTGCTAAGCTCGTAGCAGCCACGTAAAACTTGCAACAACAAAGTAGAGGACGTCTAACTTGTTTTTGCAGGGCATGTTGTGATGTGATATGGTCAAGACATGATGAGTTATACGGCTTTGTATGAGATGATCATGTTTTGTAATGTTATCGGCAACTGGCAGGAGCCATATGGTTGTTGCTTTATTGTATGAAATGCAATCGCCATGTAATTGCTTTACTTTATCACTAAGCGGTAGCGATAGTCGTAGAAGCAATAGTTGGCGAGACGACAACGATGCTACGATGGAGATCAAGGTGTCGCGCCGGTGACGAAGGTGATCATGATGGTGCTTTGGAGATGGAGATCAAAAGCACAAGATGATGATGGCCATATCATGTCACACATTTTGATTGCATGTGATGTTTATCATATTATGCTTCTTATTTTGCTTAGTACGGCGGTAGCATTATAAGATGATCCCTTACAAAATTTCAAGGTATAAGTGTTCTCCCTGAGTATGCACCGTTGCGAAAGTTCGTCGTGCCGAGACACCACGTGATGATCGGGTGTGATAAGCTCTACGTTCAAATACAACGGGTGTAAGCCAGTTTTGCAGACGCAGAATACTCGGGTTAAATTTAACGAGCCTAGCATATGCAGATATGGCCTCGGAACACTGGAGACCGAAAGGTCGAGCGTGAATCATATAGTAGATATGATCAACATAAGATGTTCACCATTGAAAACTACTCCATCTCACGTGATGATCGGACATGGTTTAGTTGATTTGGATCACGTGATCATTTAGATGACCAGAGGGATGTCTATCTAAGTGGGAGTTCTTCAAGTAATATGATTAATTGAACTTTAATTTATCATGAACTGAGTCCTGGTAGTATTAGCATATCTATGTTGTAGATCAATAGCTCGCGATGTAGCTGCCCGTTTATTTTATATGTTCCTAGAGAAATATAAGTTGAAAGATGTTAGTAGCAATGATGCGGACTAGGTCCGTGATCTGAGGATTATCCTCATTGCTGCACAGAAGTATTATGTCCTTGATGCACCGCTAGGTGACGAACCTATTGCAGGAGCAAATGCAGACGTTATGAACGTTTGACAAGCTCGGTATGATGACTACTTGATAGTTTAAGTGCACCATGCTTTAAGGCTTAGAACCGGGACTTCAAAAACGTTTTGAACGCCACGGAGCATATAAGATGTTTCAAGAGTTGAAATTAGTATTTCATACTCATGCCCGTGTTGAGAGGTATGAGACCTCTGACAGTAGTTTTCCTACAAGATGGAGGAGAATAGCTCAACCGGTGAGCATGTGCTCAGATTGTCTGGGTACTACAATTGCTTGAATCAAGTGGGAGTTTACCTTCCAGATAAGATAGTAATTGACAAAGTTCTCTAGTCACTATCACCAAGTTAGTAGAACTTCGTGATGAACTATAATATGCAAGGGATGACGAAAGTAATTCCCGAGCTCTTCGTGATGCTGAAATCAACGAAGGTAGAAATCAAGAAAGAACATCAAGTGTTGATAGTTAACAAGACCACTTGTTTTAAGTAAAGGGCAAAGGGATAGAAGGGGAACTTCAAGAAGAATGACAAGCAAGTTTTCACTTCCATGAAGAAACCCAAAGCTAAACTCAAGCCTGAAACTAAGTGCTTCTACTGCAAAGGAAATAGTCACTAGAAGTGGAACTGCCCTAGATACTTGGCGGATAAGAAGGATGGCAAAGTGAACAACGGTATATTTTGATATACAGATTATTGATGTGTACTTTACTAGTGTTCATAGCAACCCTTGGGTATTTGATACCGGTTCAGTTGCTAAAGTTAGTAACTCGAAACGAGAGTTGCGGAATGAACAGAGACTAGTTAAAGGTGAAGTGACGATGTGTGTTGGAAGTGGTTCCAAGATTGATATGATCATCATCGCACACTCCCTATACTTTCGGAATTAGTGTAGAACATAAATAAATGTTATTTGGCATTTGCGTTGAGCATGAATATGATTTGATCATGTTTGTTGCAATACGGTTATTCATTTAAAGTCATAGAATAATTGTTATTCTGTTTACATGAATAAAGCCTTCGATGGTCATACACCCAATGAAAAATAGTTTGTTGGATCTCGATCGTAGTGATACACATATTCATAATATTGAAGCCAAAAGATGCAAGGTTAATAATGATAGTGCAAATTATTTGTGGCACTGCTGTTTAGGTCATATTGGTGTAAAGCGCATGAAGAAACTCCATAGTGATGGACTTTTGGAATCACTTGATTATGAATCACTTGGTGCTTGCAAACCATGCCTCATGGGCAAGATGACTAAAACTTCGTTCTCCGGAAAAATGGAGCAAGCAACTGATTTATTGGAAATCATACATACTGATGTATGTGGACCGATGAGTGTTAAGGCTCGCGGCGAGTATCGTTATTTTCTGACCTTCACTGATGATTTGAGCAGATATGGGTATATCTACTTAATGAAACACAAGTCTGAAACATTTGAAAAGTTCAAAGAATTTCAGAGTGAAGTAGAGAATCATCGTAACAAGAAAATAAAGTTCCTACGATCTGATCGTGGAGGTGAATATTTGAGTTACGAGTTTGGTCTTCATTTGAAACAATGTGGAATAGTTTCACAACTCACGCCACCCGGAACACCACAGAGTAATGGTGTGTCCGAACGTTGTAACCGTACTTTATTAGATATGGTGCGATCTATGATGTCTCTTATCGATTTACCACTATCGTTTTGGGTTATGCATCAGAGACAGCTGCATTCACGTTCAATAGGGCAATATCTAAATCCGTTGAGACGACACCTTATGAAATGTGGTTTGGCAAGAAACCAAAGTTGTCGTTTCTTGAAGTTTGGGGCTGCGATGCTTATGTGAAAAAGCTTCAACCTGATAAGCTCGAACCCAAGTCGGAGAAATGTGTCTTCATAGGATACCCAAAGGAAACTATTTGGTACACCTTCTATCACAGATCCGAAGGCAAGTTATTCGTTGCTAAGAATGGATCCTTTCTAGAGAAGGAGTTTCTCTCGAAAGAAGTGAGTGGGAGGAAAGTGGAACTTGAGGAGGTAATTGTACCTTCTCCCGAATTGGAAAGTAGTACATCACAGAAACTAGTTTCAGTGATTCCTACACCAATTAGTGAGGAAGCTAATGATGATGATCATGAAACTTCGGATCAAGTTACTACTAAACTTCGTAGATCAACCAGAGTACGTTCCGCGCCAGAGTGGTACGGTAACCCAGTTCTGGAAATCATGTTACTAGACCATGATGAACCTACGAACTATGAGGAAGCGATGATGAGCCCAGATTCCGCAAAATGGCTTGAAGCCATAAAATCTGAGATGGGATCCATGTATGAGAACAAAGTGTGGACTTTGGTTGACTTGCCCGATGATCGGCAGGCCATCGAAAATAAATGGATCTTCAAGAGGAAGACCGACGCAGACGGTAATGTTACTGTTTACAAAGCTCGACTTGTTGCGAAAGGGTTTCGACAAGTTCAAGGAGTTGACTACAATGAGACTTTCTCACCTGTAGCGATGCTTAAGTCTGTCCGAATCATGTTAGCAATTGCCGCATTTTATGATTATGAAATCTGGCAAATGGATGTCAAAACTGCATTCCTGAATGGATATCTCAAAGAAGAGTTGTATATGATGCAACCAGAAGGTTTTGTCGATCCAAAAGGTGCTAACAAAGTGTGCAAGCTCCAGCGATCCATCTATGGACTGGTGCAAGCATCTCGGAGTTGGAATATACGCTTTGATGAGGTGATCAAAGCATATGGTTTTATACAGACTTTTGGTGAAGCCTGTATTTACAAGAAGTGAGTGGGAGCACTACAACCTTTCTGATAAGTATATGTGAATGACATATTGTCGATCAGAAATGATGTAGAATTTTATGGAAAGCATAAAGGAGTGTTTTGAAAGGAGTTTTTCAAAGAAAGACCTTGGTGAAGCTGCTTACATATTGGGCATCAAGATCTATAGAGATAAATCAAGACGCTTGATAAGACTTTCGATGAGTACATACCTTGATAAGATTTTGAAGTAGTTCAAAATGGATCAGTCAAAGAAGGAGTTCTTTCCTGACTTGTAAGGTGTGAAGTTGAGTAAGACTCAAAGCCAGACCACGGCAGAAAAATATAGAGAGAATGAAAGTCATTCCCTATGCCACATCCATAGGTTCTATAAAGTATGCCATGCTGTGTAGCAAACATGTTGTGTACCTTGCCATGAGTTTGACAAGGAGGTACAATAGTGATCCAGGAGTAGATCACTGTACAGCGGTCAAAATTATCCTTAATTACTGGATGACTAAGGAAATGTTTCTCGATTATGGAGGTGATAAAGAGTTCGTCGTAAAGAGTTACGCCGATGCAAGCTTTGACACTAATCCAGATGACTCTAAGTATCAATCTGGATGCGTATTAAAAGTGGGAGCAATTAGCTAGAGTAGCTCCATGCAGAGCATTGTAGACATAGAAATTTGCAAAATACATACGGATCTGAATATAACAGATCCGCTGACTAAACTTCTCTCACGAAGCAAAACATGATCACACCTTAGTACTCTTTGGGTGTTAATCACATGGCGATGTGAACTAGATTGTTGACTCTAGTAAACCCTTTTGGGTATTGGTCGCATGGCGATGAGAACTATGGGTGTTAGTCACATGGTGATGTGAACTATTGGTGTTAATCACATGGTGATGTGATCTAGATTATTGACTCTAGTGCAAGTGGGAGACTGAAGGAAATATGCCCTAGAGGCAATAATAAAGTTATTATTTATTTCCTTATATCATGATAAATGTTTATTATTCATGCTAGAATTGTATTAACTGGAAACTTAGTACATGTGTGAATACATAGACAAAACAGAGTGTCCCTAGTATGCCTCTACTAGACTAGCTCATTGATCAAAGATGGTTATGTTTCCTAGCCATAGACATGAGTTGTCATTTGATCAATGGGGTCACATCA
>LR738713.1:720004182-720042218 GCA_902687465.1 Secale cereale | reverse complement strand
TGGGGGGGGGGGGGGAGAGAGGAGATCTAGATCCACCTTCCCACCAATCACTTTCTCCTCTATGTGAGGGGAACCCCTTGGATCTAGATCTTGGAGTTCTTCGTGTTCTCTTCTCCGTTCTTCCTCTCATTTCCCTCCCTAGCATTAGTTGCTTTGGTGGGATTTGGGAGAGGAGGACTTGGGCACTCCGTGTGCCCTTGCCATTGCATTTAGTGCATCGGTTTGAGTTCTCCACGGTGATACGTGGAAGTTACAAGTTGATAAGCTTATTACTCTTGGGTGCTTCGTACCCTTGAGCTTGTTCCTCTTGGGTGCTTGGGCTCCCTAGACGGTTGAGGTCACCTCGGAGCCATATTCCATTGTGGTGAAGCTTTGTGGTGTCATTGGGGAGATAGCCCCAACCTTTGTGGTGTTCGGATCCCAATCATTGTGGTGTAAAGTTCCGGGCAAGCGTCAAGGTCTCCAATTAGGTTGTGGAGATCACCTTGAGCAATTTGACGGGTTCCGGTGACCGCCCCCAAGGGTTGCCAAAGTGTACGGGTTCGGTGACCGCCCCCAAGGGTCGCCATTTGTACGGGTTTGGTGACCGCCCTCAAGGGTCCCTTAGTGGAATCACGGCATATTGCATTGTGCGAGGGAGTGAGGAGATTATGGTGGCCCTAGTGGTTTCTTGGGGAGCATTGTGCCTCCACACCGCTCCAAACGGAGATTAGCATCCGCAAGGGTGTGAACTTTGGGATACATCGTCGTCTCCGCGTGCCTCGGTTATCTCTTACCCGAGCCCTTTACTTATGCACTATATTTTGTGATAGCCATATTGTTTCTTGTCATATATCTTGCTACCACCTAGTTGTTTATCTTGCTTAGCATAAGTTGTTGGTGCACATAGGTGAGCCTAGTTGTTGTAGGTTTTGTGCTTGATAAATTAACCGCTATGTTTATTCCGCATTTGTTCAAGCCTAAACCGTAATTATTTTAAAGTGCCTATCCACCCCCCTCTAGGCGACATCCATGATCTTTCACATGGTCTTGCACGCACAATCCATGGACATTTATCATTTTCACATGCAACCGTGTAGCGCACATTAACGTCCGAGTTCACCACCTTGTGTGGACGATAATGCGTAACGGAGTAGTTGTCGAGCCACATCTTCAATTCCAAGAAGGTTTCGAACTTAGACCCACGAGCAATCCCGTTCTTTCCGTCTTCCAAATCACGGTGAGATCTCGGCCTAACCCCAAGAGATATACCTTGGCCACCATCTACCACGGCTTCATCCGTGAGACTAACAGCCTTGAACAATGTAGTCCGATGATCTCGTCTGAATACCTTCTTGAAAGCTTCGGCCTCCTTCACCGTGAACCCCTCCTCATCAACTTTTTCATCGGGACCTTCGTCATCCGAATACGATGCATAGCCACGGGAATAAGGGATGGAATGGTCCATTGTCTCTTGCAAATGATATTTGTCAAGGTCATCCACATTGTTGTCATGGAGATCAACTTCATTGTCATCGTCCGCATACTCATCATACTCCTCTTGTAAAGCTTCATTTTGGTTGGTTGAAACGGGCTCAATGTTGGCCTCACTTGTTGGGTCAAAAGAGGTTCAACAATTTCATCTCGGTTCAAGTGTGTGGGGCTACTAGCAACCAAAGGTGAGGGGTTCCGGTTCAAGTCCAAATGCAACCTTGAATCAACCTTCTTCGTTGCAAATAACTCAAGAGCCTTGTCTAGTGATTCGGCCACCGTCTCCTTGTATGCAACCCAACGTTGCTCCGAGTTCACACACATGGTCTTCCAACGGACGTGCACTCCAAAACCAACATTATGCCTTCCCTCCAACTCAACGATATCACTAGGGTCCATCCAATTCAAATCTTTTCTCACTTGTTCCAAGACCTCCGCATAGCTAGGGCTATTATCGAACACCATGTCAAACTCATCCGGGTCCGGTTCAACATTGCCTTTCAAGAAGGCATCTTTGTCCCCATGATGAACAAACACACATGTTCTTCCCATCCCTATAATTAAGCATTCAAACAACAAAACTTAACATTTCTTCCATGGGTACTAATTCAAGCATTAACACAGAATACAAACCCTAACATAGATATGAAACAATCACCCTTACCCTAACCCTAACCCTTGCCCCAACATAACAACACCCATAACCCTAAACCTAACATACTAACAAGCCTAACCCTAGAACCAACATAATAAGAACACCGATAAGAATAACCCTATAACATACTAACAACCTTAATCATAAGAAATTGGCAAACAAACATCTCATATCTCCATACAAATCTCTAGATCCATAAAAAACTTGGATTTCCCCAAACTAGCAACAAATGATCAATTTCTTCACACTTCTTGGATGAAAAGAAGAGGATCGTAGGAGATTACCTTGAGGGAGGGATTGGGTTTGAAAACCACAGACAAAATCTTCAAATTTGGAGGATTTAGAGAAGGATTTGAGAAGGGGGAAGAGGTGGGGAGGGGGCAGATCTCGGGTGGGGGTGGGGGTGTGTCGGTGGGAGTGGGGGAGGGGGGCCAGCCGGCCACTTGTAACAGCGAGTGCAGCGCCTGCGGGCTAAGCGCTGCACATTACATGTGGGGCGCCTAGCTCGGAGGCGCTGCACATTACATGTGTGACGTCTAGCTCGGAGGCGCTGCACTGCTCGGTGCGTGCCACCGCGATGCCACGCTGGACAGGCGTGCAGCGCCCGGCCCGGAGGCGCTGCACCGTAGAGTGGGGCGCCTTCGTGTCGGGCGCCACTCAAGACGGTCAGGTGGGTGATTTTTTTTTTTTCCAAACGAGTTCATTTTGTGAAATCTTTTCAGCCATAGGTCAAATTTGTTAAAATTGCCGAGTACAGTACAGTGTTCCTACGCCACCTAGGCCCCACACGACAGAGGGCGCCATACGACCGTTTTTTCCGATCTCTGGAAGAAGAAGAAAAACATGCGTTTCTCCAAGCCTACGGAGTAGTCCAGTGTACATGGTCTGAGATGGCGTGGGCTGGAGGTTTCCGTGGAGGGGAAGCGCTCGTGTCTGTGGGCGCGGCGCGGACTGAAGGACGCGCCACTCTGTCCCGGTTTCCACGAGCTCCGGATTACCACGCACCATCTCTACTCGCCGACGACTCCGCCCACTTATTACTCGCTTCCAAGCGTGTTTTGTATCAGAAACCATCGGTAAAATAGCAACGAAACAACATGCCGGTCCACATAAAGGATCACTCAATTCGTTGCGGGATCACAACGATCGGCCGTCCCCCACGGTGGATGGAAGGATGGAAGTGGAAACCTACAAGGTCAAAAACACCGAGAGCCGGTCACGAGGGGCAGCACGCAGCAACCGGAACCGGCTAGTTGTAGTGATCAATAAGTAGCCGCTTTCCCCTGCCCGGCGCTTTATTCGGCGCCGAGTCGAGCGATCCAATCAATCACAGTGCAATAGTGCATGTGTGTTACACTGACACAGTAGCGGCATTCTGCGCACTGTGCAGTCGCACCACAGGCCGTCCCGGAAGAGGAAGAGGAAGGGAAGGAGCCAAAGAGGACGGGTAGCTTTGCAGCCTTTTTTCCTGCCTTGTCTCGTAGCACTCCGTCCCGTAGCCCCTTGCAGCGTAGTAGCTCCTGTTTGGCGCATCAGGACCGGTTCATGCCAGGGAAAACCTCCGCATCTTGAATTCCTGAATTCTTCTCGAGTCTTGACTATACTTTGGTTCGAACACTAAAAAAGGGGTTGGCTTTTCTTGCGACCAATCAGGTGACCAAATTTATACTAGAGTCTAGCAAAACCTACACTTGTCGAACGGGAAAACTCCTCGCCACGTCGTAAATCCTCTTTTAATCCGATTTTGTTAACTCAGTGGATGGATGCATCGCAGGACGTGAGAAAAGGCAGCAGACGTGACAGTCCCCACCTGCCTGATAGCAACTGGCGATATTAGGTTACGTTGGTTAGTACGTGTACCACCCTGTCGCTTTCGTCCCCTTGTCCCGGGCCGGCGGTGGCGCCTCCACACGGACCACAGCCACGCACGCAGAGGATCTGGCCGCACCGGTCAGCAGGTCAACAGCGAGCGGCTGATCGGTTCCAGGCTCTTCATCTCGCCAGACAGTCTGTCCCTGCAACTGTGCGCTACACCTGCACCATCGTCCCGTCCCGGGCGGCCTCTCTGAAAAGCTGCCCAATTCCGAGCTACCCGATCGCACCGCATCTCTCCGCAGTTTTGGCCCTGCTCTAGCCCCGTGCCGTCCCCCTCTCTGAAAACACTGTAGACAGTAGACTGATCAATCAATGGCCATCTTTGTTGTCCGGATAAAACAAGAAACCGCGAAATATGACTAGTAGTAGTACATGACAGGAGAGACCGGCCTCTAAACGCAATATATTTCCTGCCTTTTTAGGTGGCGTCCCGAAAGAATATCTTCTGTGTGTGTGTGTGGATAATAACCCGTGGCAGATCGCGGGAAGCACGTGGATCCGTGAGGCTTTTCCCCGGAGGCAGAAAGAAATGAAATCCGGCCGGTGGTGGGCGGCATCGCCGGAGAAAAGATAGATCCCTCCCTCCCTGGCTTGCACCTTAAGATACGTACCAAGGGCCTTTCTTTCTCCTTTGGAAAGAGAAACCATTGTTTATTGTTGCCGAGAAAGATGATGGATGGATCGAGCTTTTGAATACTGCTCCGAAACATTCTGAGCGATGGTGACGCCTCCCTCCCGTCCCAGAAAGATGGATGGATGGATGCTGGAAAGTGGAACCGCCCAAAGTGGCGCGCATTGTTACCGCCACGGCGCCACTGATCCTCAGATTCGCCCGCTGCTTTGCCTTTTCCGTGTGTGTAGGCAAGAGCTCCTTCTGTTTTTTTTACATATATAGCACAGGAAACGCATACAAGCCGAAATTTTTCTCACTGTACAAATCTATCTTGAACATTTTTTCACGCCGTGTCTTCACGGGGAATTTTTTCCATCGGCTCGGATGGTTTAGCAGGAAACCGTAAGTTTTTCTAGTCCTGCAGAACAAAGAGGCCCTACATACTCTCATGACTCGTCTTCAGGCTGTTTTGATCCCCCCTGACCATGTGTGTCAGCTTCACGCGACATTGAGTTTCAGTAAAATGCTCCCTACATAAGAAAAAGGACAATTCACATAGTACATAACCCATTACGAGTTGAGACAAACTATATATGCGTTACTACATCTGGAAGTCTCATCTCACGTCACAAGTGTCCTCCACCCTCCCTGCCTTGACACAAACAAACTGCAACCCCCAAACCTTCAGCTTACGATTTGAGTACTACACAAGTACATACACACAGTACATTCCTGCTTGGGCCGGCCATCGCTCCTCCTATGCGAAGTACTAACACCGAAAACATACCTCGACCTTCTCAGCTCGCGCATAACGAACCAAACATAGTGAAAATGGCAGCTGCAGTTCACACCCCTCAGGAAACGAAGCTAGCAATCTTCAGCGTTCATCTTCCCAGCACCTTTCCCAGCCGCTTCCCGCCGCGTCCGAGCCTGCACCGCGTACTGTTTCTGCAGGTCCTGGAGCCTCTCCAGGAGCTCTTGGAACGAAGGGCGACGCTGCGGGTCACTGCTCACGGAAAAGGAAGGATAACCCTTTAGCGGCACCGGGAACCAGTTATGTTGGAGCAGTGCGCAAGACAGTAATAACGTACCTGTCCCAGCAACTCACGATGATCGATGCCCACTGAGGGTCCGTGTTGCTTGGGATCTCCAGTCTATGATCCATGAAACCCACAGCTGCGATAATCTGCCACATAGGGACCACATTGGTAAGAGATTTTCTCATCTTCTAACAAGCTTATACTGTATAAGCAAGCAGGTGTTTTTTCTTTTCTTAAACTGCAATGGTGATGATTCCAGTTTTTCGTAAAGATTCACCATTCACCAGTAAGCTAGTACTTTTCAGGGGAATTTTGGTTCTAGGACACCAAGAAAAGGGACATCTGAAGACTTGTTTCTAAGGGTGAAAAGGGAAAAATGACACCCTAGGCATTGGGAGAGTACAACTTTTAAGGACCTCTCACGCATTTTTTCAACATAAAACCAAGCCCTGACAAAAGCATCTCAGTGTTAATCTTGCCGCTAGACTGAAAAGAGAATGGAGGAAATAATTAAGTGACGAAACATTAAATTTGTTATTATCACTGCTTGTATCCAAGTACGTATATTTTTAAAACAGATCAAGCTGGCTCTCTTTATCGACCTACTGTGCAAAACAGTGCCACTGAAGTCAAAACCACACAGTTAGCACCAAATATTGATAGAAAAGCAGAATATTAATTACCTAACCAAACATACTTAATAAATAGCAAAACACACCTGCATTGGATTGAGAGTATCCCATGGTATCTTATGAGTAACAAGCTCCCACAGGACCACTCCGTAGCTGTATACATCAGACCTGTATTTAACAAAACAGGAAGAAATGAGTGATTATCTGTAGGTAACAAGAACATCTGTTGTTAACAAGTGTTCATGTTGAGCTTACTTTTCATTTGAAGGTTCACTGCGTAACACTTCTGGAGCCATCCACTGCGGCTGGATATGGAAGCTAGCTATCAGATGTTTATAGAATATTTGTATATATAGAAAATTGGTGGGAGGTTAAAGTTAAATACACCCTAGTTAGCTGGAGAATCGATGCCAAAAGTCAAGTTTGCTTGTACTTACTGTTCCTTTTCCACCTTTTGTTGTCAGAAATGTTTCAAGTTTGAGGCGCGAAAGACCAAAGTCTGCAACCTAATTGAAACAAGTGAGCACAGAAAATATAGAAGTGTGGAGAACTAAGTTTCATAGTTACCTTTACAGTCCAATTCTTATCAACCAACAGGTTTGACGATTTTAAATCACGGTGCACAATAGTGGGGATGGAATTGTGAAGATAATTCATGCCCCTTGCCTGCAACAATATAATTATGCTTTTAAGAATCCACATGGCAATGAAAGATTCCATACGGGCAAAAAATGTACTTGTCAAACAAAATACCAGATACGTTTTTATCTCCATGTGTTAATAACAGAAATCGTGATTGACTTTTGGTGATAGAATCTTTACTTAGTAACATAATGTGTGTGATAGCTCAAGATACCATGTTATATGGCAGGTACAGGATATCACCTCCATCCTTCTTTCATTCTTCCACACACTGAAGCTACAGATGTGGCTTAATTTTTTTTAAGGGTGAGCTTTATTGATTAGGTAATAACATTCATGCGATCACACAAATCAATGCTGACACGCAGGAAGGCACTGACTCACGCATCACACAACTAGACTCACGCTTACCTAATTGGGCTAAGCTATGCCCACATCACTGCTCACCACCTTGGTGATAGGTTCACATGATCATGGTAACATAATGTGTGTCATAGCTCAAGATACCATGTGAGATGGCAGGTACAGGATATCACCTCTTTTCTTCTTCCCTTCTACTCCCTCCGTTCCAAATTACTCGTCGTGGTTTTAGTTCAAATTTGAACTAAAACCACAACGAGTAATTTGGAACGGAGGGAGTATAATGGAGCTACAGATATGGCTTAATTTACATTCAATTCAACTCGCTTCCACATGGATGCTAAAAAAAATACATTAAAATTGTCTCTTGAGATATGCAGGTGAAGAATGCTTATCCAGTTTTTCTGCTACAATATGTTCATTTCTGAACAGTTACACATAATGTATTTGGCTTTGACTTCCTGAACCAGCTGTCAAGAGAAAATAGACTTACAATGTCTATGGCCATGTTAAGTTTCCGTCTTGGATCCAGCTTGCCAGTGTCCTTTTGAAGCAACTGAAACAAACTCCCTCTGCAACATGGAACTGTGTTATACAGAGGAAGTAAAAAAAAAAACTGACCTCTCAAGAGATTCTAAAGTCTAAACTATTATAGAACAATACCCAGACTCAATTTACAATAACCAGAATGGTTTAAGACCCACAGAAAATAGAGGCTAGTCCACCTAGTGGTAAGTCAGCAATCACTGGAAAGTGGTTTAATTGTCAAATCAATAGAACCGGGGGTACTAGCAGCCCCAACTTTTTCGGTAAGAGGAAGATGGATATAAAGCCCAGGTGCTTGATCACACAGCTATGTGTGCCAGCCACTGAGCTACCTGTTAACCCTTGGAAATGTTTTCAAAAGTATGGTTAACAAAGCTGAAGTTTCAGGTGAACTTGCAGCATCAGTACAACACCATGGGAAAAGATCAATGTGGTTAGATCTATCTTTTTTTCTCAAACTGGATAAGCTACTGAAAAATAAACAAAACAAGACGAAGCTACTGCAATGAAAGAAAACAAAAACTGTACAACCCCCTCTCTCCGTAATGGTTAAGCTTAGGTCTAACTGGATTACCAAGATAACTAATGCATCATTCATGAAAAGTTTCATTTACTACAAGTAACTAGGTTAGGCTTACAGAGGCACACAACCAACCTGGGGTGACACGCTTGCACTTCCTTTTCTGTTTGTGCACGTTAGTTAATGTGGAAAGACAAACATAATATGAGTGGCATGTGTCCACATGATACTCCCTCCGCTTCAAATTACCTAGAGTATTAGGTTTCGTTAGGACGAGCCTTTGACTAGCAATTACACTATTAATATATAATTTTTGTGATACAAAATCAGAACCACAAGTACATCTGATGACAACAACTTTATGTCGCATAAAGTTTTTACTAATAGAGTAATTGTTTGTCCTAACAAAACCTTATACACTAGCTAATTTGAAATGGAGGGAGTATTTCTCTTTCATATTTATCTGAGATGTCATCCAAGAAAGTGACTCTGCAAAGTACGGGTCCGAACATAAACTTCACATGGATTACATAAACACAACTCAAAACAAGGGCAGTAGAATTATGGTGATGAGATATAAGGCCAAGAAGCTCATTTTGACTCAAGTTGTGTAACCCACTGGTTTATGATCAAAGTTTGGATGGTGAATTTCTGGAGAGAATCATTCCAAATATACGAGAGAAGGGACAAAAGAAACTATGAGAGGTAGCCACGTGGGGTTGAGGGAAGGTCAACAAAATCCTTGGTTTCATGCTTAATTGGTTATATCTACCACCTCCACTTCTGAGCCCAAACGAGAGAAGGAACAAAAGTAACTATGAGAGGCAGCCATGTTGGGGTGAAGGAAGGCCAGCAAAATCCTTGACTCTCATCCTTAATTAGTTACATCTATTGCCTCCACTTTTGAGCCCCACAAGGACCATCTTGTCTGAAATTCCTCAACAGAAGTTACATTTTTTCCGAAACAGACCCCATCTTTTCAACCCCAACTTGCTACAGATCAGTGACCATCAAGAACCACTTGCATTTCAAACCGGGGCATAGACTGCTGAGAACTCCTTGGTAAATGATATGAATTCTACTGTTGTTTCTATGGCCCAGATCATAAGTATGGTAGAAAAAATGGACTGCATAATGCTTGTCTTCCACCAAGTAAAGGAAAAAAATTAACAACCACAGAAACAATGGGACATATAGCCTACCGTGGGAGGAATTCTGTAACAATACAAAGTCGATCCTGTGATGCAACTGCGCCCATGAAAAGTATTATACTGGGATGTCGTAGTTTCTTCATCAGTGATACCTACACATTTGATGAACGCAAGTATGGTCATGACCACAATTATGGAAAAGGAATCACAAGAACATGGTTAAGAAAGTTGTCAATGTACTGCTAATTGATATCCTACAAAAGAAATCAACATAGTGAAATTTTGTTAACACTGCATCATTTTCTTCATATTTACCCACATGAACAACAACACAGAATAGAAAAATAGCAATTATGGGTTCCGCGAACATCACAGGGTCCAACCGTAATCTGGAATTAGTTTTTGCACTGGAGTGTCTGATTCAATAAGACAGCAGATATAATGCACTTCCATTGACATAATACTCAATTTCATCAGCAATTGAGGGTCAGCAGAAATTGCAGTCATATATAGATGCCTACCTCTTGTCTGAACGTATTTATCATTTCTTCTGAATATTCCTGCTTGGAGAACAATTTAACTGCCACATCCTACAAAAACGGGGAAAAATATTGAGAATTGATTATTAAGATGTAAAGCTAAATTCATAACCACGCAACAGAACATACATACCGAACCATACCACAAAGCATGATACACTGTTCCACAAGAACCTGCATGAATCAAACACGACAATAGTACAAAATGAGTGGTCTCTCTTACAGAAGCGGGCGACGCCCGCCTTGCATACATCAGTTCAAGAATAGGCATTTTCTTACTAATTCTGTTTGAAAATTTACATGAAATTTCAGTAGTAAATAAGTACATGCACATGTCTTATGCGCGTTAAAGAAACCTTCCTTCATTTTGGACGGTTTTTCGTGGAAAATGGAGAATAATGAGTGGTCGCCCAGAACAGGACTGATTCACCAGAACAAGACATATCCAGAAAGATGGAGTAATTGCAAAGGGAGAATAACTACCGTGTCCTACTTGTTCTCCAATTACTAGATCTTCCCACAGAATCTCATAATCTAAGCAGTCCGCTTCATAATCCACTCTCTCGATAGGACTGCCAATAGTACTTGTGCTGCTGATACTACTGGTGTTGTTAAAAGTCCACCAGGAACCTGAGAACTCATGTTTGCTTGACTGGGCGTATTCAGTGTCTTGGCAGTCTGGAATTATGATAGGCTGTACAACTGGAACTCTCTGATGACTCTGGTCAATCTCTTGCTTATCATGTAAGTGTGTTAAGGGTATGTTACTCTTCCCAGAACCCCCATCATTTTCACGCCCTTTCCGAGGCCAGGATATCCCCTTCTTGGCCAGCAATGCCTCGGCCTTTGAACTAAACACTTTGTGAAACCCTACTTTTCCTTCTCCTGAATCATCAGTACTTGTTTTGCTCAACTCCCCAGGGGATTTCTCTTCAGCAACAAAGACGCCATGCCGTACATCCTCAATCGGGGTGCTTGCCTCACTTGATGTCAGGTCCGCCCTGACATCATGTTCAGAATACTGATCCTCACAGCCACTAGCACGCCGTCTCTCACAATTCTGACCCGTCCTTATCCGAGAACGGACTCTACTTGTAAGCTTGGTCGCCTGTGTTGTTATTGAAAAATTAGAAAGAGAATGCACTAGGAAATAAATTATCCACAAATATCAGAAAGACAATCACTCCATTACAACTAAACACTGTAATTCTTTCTTCTGTTTGCTTAGAAATGCGACTTACAAAAGTTGTTATCTTCGAGGTGATAGCAGATTGAAGAGGTTGCTGGGAGTCAAAAGAATCTTTGTTTTGTGAACCACTTTTAGGCCGGTTGTTAACATGAAAATGGGGCTTTGATGAACTTTGATAGGATT
Source organism: Secale cereale (assembly GCA_902687465.1). Taxonomy (NCBI): domain Eukaryota; kingdom Viridiplantae; phylum Streptophyta; class Magnoliopsida; order Poales; family Poaceae; genus Secale; species Secale cereale. Next base: position 720,030,803 of record LR738713.1, on the reverse strand, counting down.
TCTCTGTGGGTGAAGGACTAAATATCTCCTGCAGTGTCCGTACATCAAGCGAGACACATATGAGGCCAATCAAGCTACCATCGTCATCATATAAAGGAGTGTTATGGACAACAATAAAGAACCTCTCTCCTGTCTTGTTTTTAACAGGAAATTTTCCTCTAAAACACTTGCCCATAAATATATTCTGGATAACGACGTTTGCAGCATCAAAGTCTGTAGGATGAACAATTAACTCAACGGCATCCTGGCCAATTGCTTCTGATGCAGAATAGCCATACATATGCTCGGCATACCGGTTCCTAGGTTACAGTACAAAGGTAAGAGTTTGGTACAAAAGACGCTTCATATGATCGAACAGAATGGCAAAATTTTCACTACATGTTCTTCTTGCCAAAAACAGCATAACTTCTCAAACAGTCCTGTAAGAAATTTCGAAACTGAAATCATATACTAAAGTGTATCAGAGACTAAAAATTATATCCATTCACACGAAAAAATGCCTGATAGGTATGCACCATCATAACTAAGGTCCACCAAACATGTGGCATGGGCATAGTGTTGGCAAATTATTCCAACCAATCTGAGATAAGGTAGATCTTTAAAGTAGACATGATGCTTCGATGTTTGTACAGTTTTTGTGAGTCAAGTTAGCTTACCAATACCAGAATAAAAAATAATGTTCACTGACCGATGCAATCATGCAAAGAATTTCTGTGATACATCCAGTGTCTTTTACAAGAATCATCATGTTCAGATTTTAGCGGTCTATCTTGAACAAACATAACCTAAGTTACCATACCTACATACGATAAGTTGATGCTAAGCAGGTCAATGCCATAAAACATCCCGGTGTGATCACTGGGACAAGCTAGAGGCTGGAAATCCATGTTGTGTATTTAGCAACCGCTTTCCACCCAGTAAAGCCATAGAATCCTCTACCACATAAAGCTAATGCACACAGGCGGGCAGGATTACACAAACACAACTGAATAGCCAAAAAAGCACCACATCCTACACTTGAAGCTATTCATAGTAACAGTACTGGTTCAGCATTTTGATCGAACACCTGGTGGACACCATGCATGCATGCGCAACCAAGCCAAGTCAAGGAGCATGCCTCACCAGTAGAGGAGCTTGCCGTCGGGCGCGATGATGTGCACGGCCTGGCCCAGCGACTGCAGGATCCAGTGGCAGTGCCTGTCGGAGAGCCTGGCGCGGTTGTCGCGGAGCGGCCGCGGCGACGGGTCCTGGAGCGCGGCGACGGCGCGCCGCCACGAGGAGGGGTGCCGCGGCGGGAAGGCGGGGGAAGGCGGGCGGCGGCGGCGGCTGGGCCCGGGCTTGCCCATCTCCCGCGCGAGCTGGGCCTGCCCCTCCTCCAGCTCCCGTATCTTCCTCAGCAGCTCGTCCGCCTCCATCGCCGCTCCCTAATCCCTATAGCCAGCTAGCTGGTTTCGTGAGAGAGCGAGCCGCGGGGAGAAGATGTAGGCAGCGGCATGGCAGAGGACGACGACGGGTTCGCTCGCGCCTGACATAATGGAGGGCGGCGGGCGGCGCGGCGTGGCGCCATGCCTGACATCCCACCCGCGCTGTCTGCTGCCTCATCCTCTTGGAAACTGAAACCACCTCTTCTCTTCTGTTCGGTTGTGTGTCCCATGTTGTTGTTTTCCTCGCATTGCGGAGGCGATCTGTCGTCGTGTCTGCCCGCCTCCCGTCGGGTAGGCAGGTCAACTTGTGCATCCAGCGGATGATCCCCAGTTCCCAGCCAAATTTCCCTTTGTCCCTACCCCAATTCATAGAGAGATAATCAATAGGAAGCTCAAAAAACAAAAAAACTCGGAGAGTTAATGATTTGAAAAGAAAAATACTCAAAGAATGCGGCTGGTTCGAGACACGTCAATTACACCCTCTGTCTCATAATATATATTTTTTTTTAAAAGGAGGATGACCCCCGGCCTCTGTCTCATAATATAAAAAGCGCTTTTGACATTAGTGTAGTGTCAAAAACGATCTTATATTAATTGAATGAGATAAGGATCTCACGAGGGAGAGGGAGCTTTTGTGTCTTCGTATTAATCGAATGCAGAATAAGACTACAGATCGTTTAGACTATTTTTCAAGAACGGAACTCCGCAATGACTTGTGGTTGCAAGAGTCCCCAAATATTCTGATTAGCTTGCTGGCACGCGATTGCTATTACTTTCATAATAAAGCTCCTTTGATGTCACAAAAAAAAACAATCTAAAAAAACAATTGTATTGCGGGATGAAGGGAGTAACATTTATCCGAGTTCATCGCTAAGTCAAATAATCATTTTTTTCCACATAAAGGAGTGTAAGGGGAAGTAGCCTCTCGAATGATTATGGTACCCTCTCCGATTCAAATTAACTGAGGCAGACTCTATTGGAGTAGTAACAATGTCCATCAGACTCATCCCAATGAAACATCTTCCTTCATGGACTTGTCAGCCATCCATCGCTGCTGCAGTCGGTATCAGTCGATCATGTGTCGATCACCAAGTGCCGGACACTGAAAGCTTTGAGGTGTTCATCGATTTTCTGTACTGCATAACTGCGTGCGTCAAGCTGAAGCCAACCAAGTGCCTCTTCCACTGACATCGTCTTTCCATTCTCCAGAGTAAATTGCCAAAAACCACCACAATTGCGTCGGTCGTTACCAAAAACCACCGTTTTCATAAAAGTTTGTCGAAAACACCGATTTTGGATAATTGTTTGCCGAAAGCACTAAAAATGATGCTTGACCCCATTTTAACACAAAAAACTGATAGCAGGGCCCAACCATCAGGGCCACCTGGCATGGGATAACGGTTGGGGAGACGATAATTGTTGCTGTCATATGGGGTCCGTCCAGGGGCGGCCCCACCTCAATTCAAGGGTATTCACTTGAATACCCATTATTCTTGTGAAAAAACTAGGTATATATAGTCTATATACTATGTTGTATAAGCAAAAACGATACCGACACATCCAGAGCGTCCAAGTTAAGCTTTCAGCCCAAAAAGTGAGGCAGCCCATTGTCTATTTCTCCTCATCACCACGACATGGCCCAGTGGCCCAAGTCACTCGCACACATCCATCGTCGCCCAGAAAAAATCCATCGATCAGAACCAGGCACACGAACAGGCAGCGCCGCCCCTGTTCTCGAGTTCTCCACTCGCCGCACGCGACCCAAGCGGCCAAGCCACGAACCGCCTCCTAATCGGCCCCGCACGACGGCCAGGGTCCAGATCTGGCCGTCGTCGCTTGATCGGTGATCGGTCGCAGGTACGCGCGGCGGCGGCTGCAGCGTGGACGCGCCCGACAAATACATCTCTGAATCCCTAATCCCCTGCCCCTTTTGGTTCTGATTTCTGAACTTTCTAATCTCTGTTGTAGGTGGCGGGTAGCAGGATTGCAGGAATCGATCTAATTTCAAAGGCACAACTCGAATTCAACTATCGAAGGTATAATCACTAATTAGATATGTACTAATCCTTTGACCCAGAAATTGGGCTCTCTCCTTTCACGGTGTTCTAACTGAATTTATTTATCACTCTCGAACTGAATTCGGGCAGCTAGGCAGCGCTTTTGCTCTCATATTGTTCAGGCAGCAGGCTGCAGTACAGAAGTGCAAGACGAAGTAAGTTAGTTTGCCCACTAATCACTTGTCTTTCTTGTTTTAATATAGTGAAATTAGAGACTAGTTTGCAGTCAATTAAGAATTGTTTAGACACGAGAATTTACAATTTTCCATTCGAGTTTGTAATGAGAGAACGTTTATAAATTCTGAATTTGTTTCAGTGAGCGTTATGAATAACGATTAATACTCTAAACCTTGAGCAATTTATGTTTTCAGGTGTAAAACATGAAGAGTAAGAATACCGGCACTACTGATTTGAGATCTTTCCTGAAAAGAGTTGCTGCAAAAAGAAAACAACCTGAACCAACGAGTGCTACCCCATCTTCCAATGAAACTCTGCAATTGGTAATTTTCGAAGGGCAAAATGGTAGTGAGACACACACAATACCACCTGAACCTGAGAGAGCTCCTCACACAAAGGCCCCAATAGCAGAAGATGATGATGAATCTATGGACCTAGATGAATCTGATTCTAGTGATGAGGATAGCGATGATGACATTTATAACATCGAGCCTGATCCTGGGTTGAGGACTCCTATCTCAAGCTATGATGTTAATGAACAAGATTCAGTTAGAAGGGCCTACATTGCATTGGGACGATGTAAACCAAAGATGCGGAAGAAATATTTTCCGCAACATGACTGCGGAGGTAAGCGTCCCTTCCAACCGGTTTGGTTTGATGAGTATAACTGGCTTGAGTATAGTGTGGATAAAGATGCAGCATATTGCTTTTTTGCTATTTGTTCAAAGATAGTACTAAATTTGCTGGTGGAGATAGTTTTGTTAATGGAGGGTTCGGAAATTGGAATATGAAAGCGAGATTTTGTAAGCATGCTGGTGAGGTGAATAGTGCTCATTGTGAAGCCGAAGAGAAATATAATTTGTTCATCAAACCTAAAGCATCAATTCGTGAGGCCATTTCCTCACAGACCACACAGTACAAGGCTGAGTATCTAGCTCGATTAAAATGGTCACTTGAGTGCATAAAATTTATTTTGCATCAGGGGTTGGCTTTTCGTGGTCATGATGAGGGAAAGGATTCTAAAAATAAAGGAAATTTCCAAGAACTTTTGCAATGGCTGGCAGGCAACTTTGAAGAAGTTAATAAGGTTGTTTTAGGAAATGCTCCACGGAATTGTTAGATGATAGATCACAGGTCTATGTTTATTCCTAGTATCGGGTTTGGCTATTCTAGCAGCTTCCTCTTGGAGGTAAATAACATGTCCATCTAAATTTTCAACCAAGAGATCTTTAACCGTAGCAACACTAGGTTCAACTTTAATTTGCTCAGAGGGTGTAGGTGTTCTAGTATTACTCTTACGAACCACAGTTGAAGCTTTAGCATGATCCTTTATTCTAACAGGGAAAGGTGGTTTCTCAATATAAGCAGTAGGAACAATAGGATCAACATTATAAGTGATAGTCTTTTCTTCAACTTTAATAGGTTCAACTACTTTTACTTCAATGGGAGGATGGTATTAAAACCACTTCTCCTTGGGGAGGTCAACGTAAGTAGCAAATGATTCATAGAAAGAAGCTACTATCTCAGAGTCAAGTCCATATTTAGTGCTAAATTCATGGAAAACATCGGTATCCATAAAAGCTTTAACACAATGAAACTTAGGGATCATACCTGACTCCTTACCTTCGTCGAGATCCCAATCTTCAGAGTTGCGTTTTATTCTTTCCAATAAATCCCATTTGAATTCAACAATCTTCATCATAAAAGAACCAGAACAAGAATTATCGAGCATGGTGCGATTATTGAGAGAAAGCCGAGCATAAAAATTTTGAATGATCATTTTTCTTGAGAGCTCATGATTGGGGCATGAATATAACATTGACTTAAGCCTCCCCCAAGCTTGAGTGATGCTTTCTCCTTCGCGAGGCCAAAAATTATATATATAATTACAATCACGATGAACCTGGTGCATAGGGTAGAACTTCTGATGAAATTCCAACTTTAGTCGATTATAGTTCCATGATCCAATATCATCGCATAGCCTAAACCATGTCAATGCATCTCCCTTCAAAGATAAAGGGAAGACCTTCTTCTTGATAACATCCTCGGGCATACCTGCAAGCTTAAATAATCCACAAACTTCATCCACATAGATTAGGTGTAAATCGGGATGCAGTGTTCCATCTCCTGTAAAGGGATTATCTAGCAGTTTCTCTATCATACCCGAATGAATTTCAAAGCAAACATTTTCAGTAGGTTCAGTAGGTTGAGGAGAAACTCTTTGCTCTTCTGGTCAGGGTGAAGATACCCCGAACAAGCCCCTCAAAGGATTACGAGCCATAGTAACAAGTAACAGTAAATTTCAGCACACTATATAAATTTTTCCTTACCAAATTCCACTTACCAAAGGCGCTTCACTCCCCGACAACGGCGCCAGAAAAGAGTCTTGATGACCCAGAAGTGTAGGGGATCTATCATAGTCCTTTCGATAAGTAAGAGTGTAGAACCCAACGAGGAGCAGAAGGAAATGATAGGCAGTTTTCAGTAAGGTATTTTCTGCAAGCACTGAAATTATCGCTAACAGATAGTTTTGTGATAAGGTAATTGGTAGCAAGTGACAAATAGTAAAAGTAAATAAAGTGCAGCAAGATGGCCCAATCCTTTTTGTAGCAAAGGATAAGCCTGGGCAAACTCTTACATGAAGGAAAGCGCTCCCGAGGACACATGGGAATTATCATCAAGCTAGTTTTCATCACGTTCATATGATTCGTGTTCGTTACTTTGATAATTTGGTATGTGGGTGGACCGGTGCTTGGGTGCTACCCTTACTTGGATAAGCATGCCACTTATGATTAACCTCTATTGCAAGCACCCGCAACTACAAAAGAAGTATTAAGGTAAACCTAACCATAGCATGAAACATATGGATCCAAATCAGCCCCTTACGAAGCAACGCATAAACTAGGGTTTAAGCTTATGTCACTCTAGCAACCCATCATCTACTTATTACTTCCCAATGCCTTCCTCTAGGCCCAAACAATGGTGAAGTTTCATGTAGTCGACGTTCACATGACACCACTAGAGGAGAGACAACATACATCTCATCAAAATATCGAACGAATACCAAATTCACATGACTACTTATAGCAAGACTTCTCCCATGTCCTCAGGAACAAAAGTAACTACTCACAAGACATAATATTGTTCATGATCATAGGGGTATTAATATGCATAATGGATCTGAACATATGATCTTCCACCAAGTAAACCAACTAGCATCAACCACAAGGAGTAATCAACACTACTAGCAACCCACAGGTACCAATCTGAGGTTTGGGTACAAAGATTGGATACAAGAGATGAACTAGGTTTTGAGAGGAGATGGTGCTGGTGAAGATGTTGATGAAGATAACCCTCCCCAAGATGGGAGAGTTGTTGATGATGACGGCGGTGACGATTTCCCCCTCCCGGAGGGAAGTATCCCCGGCGGAACAGCTCTGCCGGAGCCCTAGATTGGTTTCCGCCAAGGTTCCGCCTCGAGACGGCGGTGTCTGGTCCCGAAAGCCTCCTTATGATTTTTTCCAGGTCAAAACACCTCATATAGGAGAAGATGGGCATCGGGGGGTCACCGGCTGGCCCACGAGGCAGGGGGTGTCGGATTACGGGCTCCGCAAACCCAAGAAATTCGAACACAGGGGCGTGAACGAAGATCTCTCCCACTCACGTCTACCTAGCGTCTCGCCCTCGTCCGATGAAGAGATTCAAACAAACAGCAAGTAAAACACACCCGAATTTACCCAGGTTCAGGCCACCTTGCGGTGTAAAACCCTACTTCCTGCTTTGGTGGATTAGCCTCGGGAGGGCTTGAGTATGAATGAGTACATTGGTTCCTCAGCTCAGGAGGGGAGCTCAGGAGGGTCAGGAGGCAAGGGTTCTTGCTCCTTTGTGTGTGGGCGGAGTCTCTAGATCTGATGCGAGTTGCCTCCATAGTGGAGACCCTAGCTACTTATATAGGCAGCCAAGGTCCTCTTCCCTCGAAATTTTTAGGCAGGAAGGGATCCCACAACGGCCATTTTGAGCGGGAACACAAGGACGTTCCTATCTTGACAAAAGTGGTCTTCGCCTGCAAAGGGATCAGCTGTCGTCCTTGCGGTCTTCGGTCTTGTTGCACCAAAGGGGAAACCTTTGTCCTGCTCCTCGGGAACCTCCGCCTGCGATGTCTCCTTGGCACCAAAATGGCAACTGCGCCGCTGGCACGCGTTGGCACCCGCTGGCGCGGTGCATCACTTCTTGCCACTGCCTCCTCCTGAGGCAGGCTTGGCCTTGGATTCTCCGCCCCTCCTGAGCAACCTAGCCGAGGCTGCTCCTCAGGGGGTCTTGACGTCGTTCTCCTCGCGAGGTCTAGCCCCCTCGCAAGGGTCTTGAATAGCTGGTCGATCAGCTGGGCCATACCAGGCCGTAGTAGGAGCGCGTCGCGGCCCGCAGACAGGCAAGTCTGGGTACCCTGGTTCCCAGGACGCCGATAGTAGCCCCCGGGCCCAAGGCGCACGCGGAGTTGGCTTCAGGGCAAAGCCTTAGTAGAGGACGAAGCGCCGTAGGCCCCAAAAAGGCTGCGGGCCAGGCTGGCGCGTGACGGTTGGACAGGACGTGGGCGACCCCGCTCCCCACGCAATCTCGGCAACCGTGTAACTTGACAAAAGGGGTTGTCTTCGCTGCAAAGGGGTTATCACCTCCTTTCCTTCCTGCCCAGATCCCCTTCTCCTTCGCCTCTGGCCTTCCCAAATCGCCTACATCCTTCAGCACCTCCAGCAATGGCGAAGAAAAGCAAGGGTGCCACGTAGGCATCCGGATCTGCTTCCTCCCTTGAGGCGGCGCTCGAGGAGTCCACCATCACCGAGGAGGGGGACTACTCAGAGGTCCAGTCTTTCTTGTTGAGCGTCCACAACGAGCATGGCCCAACGAAGATTTGGGTTGGATCCACCGCGACGCGGATCTTGCCGAAGTCTTGCTAGCCCTTCTTCCTCCACAGCATCTCCGTCGGGCTCGTGCCGCCCTTCTCGGAGTTATTCTACGCCATCCTGGACCACTACCAGGTGCACGCCCTTCACATCCAGCCTCGCACCATCTTCGTCCTGTCGCTCTTCGCCTCTTACTGCGAGGCGTGCGTGAGGGTGAAACTGACTGTCGCCCTCTTCCGCCACTTCTTCTCCATGCGGCGGTACGATGAGGGTCCGTGCTCGGGCTGTGTCTCCTTCGTCTTCCAGCGCCAGGGCTGCAGGCTGATGACAGCCGGGAAGAAGATAGACACCCAGCGGAAGAGGTGGGTCTATCTGGATGCCTAGCGCGTTCACCTGCTGCTGGCGCTGCCTACCACCCGTCCAGAGAAGCGTGCTGGCTAGAGCTACGCGAAGCTCAATGACCCCCTTGCCGAGCCTGTCTTGGCAAGGATCGAAGCCGACCTGGGCTCGAGGCTTGAAGGGGCCCAGATCGTGAAGGAGTTCTTGAGGCAGCGGCTGGCGCCGCTCCAGGCACACTCGCGCCCTATGTGGGAGCTGATGGGGGGTGATGACAGGCTTCGGCTGCGCTCAGGGAGGCTGGCCGAGGCCGACCTGGACCTCGTCTCGATCACTCTCCTGGGAATGGTTCCTGAGGACCTCTCGGGGGCCCACCTGCCGTTGTACGGTCGTTCTGACAAGGTCGAGGTGCTGAAGGCCATGTCAGGTTTCGGCGTGCCCGTGGCTGCTCCGCCCACTGTCGACGTGGCGAGGAGGGGAGCGACGAGGAGGACTCGGAAGAGACCTTGGGTGACGAGGACCGGGTTGACGAGGGGGACACCTCCGAGGCGTCTGCCGAGGAAGCGGCGCCAGGCGCAGGTGCTGCCGGACGGTCCCAGGCAACCACTCCGCCTCGATCCGGGCGCGCTGCATCCGGGGGGAGCAATACGGCGACCCCGCCGAGGAGCGCCGTGCCAGCGAAACCGGTGATCGCAGCCTCGCCCAAGTCCGTGGCCTCGCGCTTTGCCAGCATCCGGACTGCCGGCACGCCCGTAGCACCAGCGGCCATGGCCGACCTGCTGATGAAGAGGAGGGCGCGCCCCGCCTCCAATGAGTAAGTGTGCAATCTCCTGCTATTACTTGGTCGTTGTGTTCCTGACGTACTTCTCTTGGTGCAGCAGCCTGGCTGGCGTGATGAAGAAGGTGAAGGGGGAGGTCACGTCGCGGTACCCCGCTCCACCTGCCGCTGCTGTCGCCGCGGAGAGGGGTGCCATCTCTTTGCGCGCCTTGGCCAGCCGAGCTACTGAGCGCGCGGTGGCGGCGTCGCCTGAGGGCGTCGTTGCTGTTTGCGAGGCCGCGGCGGCTCCTGCTCCGTCTGCTCCAGCGAGGGGAGCCGCAGCCCCTGAGCCCCTGGTCGAGCAGCCGATCTTGATGGCACCCATCCGCCAGCCGATGCAGCCTAGCCCTGAGACCTTGGAAGCCGCTTCCGCTGTGCTGGGCCGGCTCCGTGCCGATCTTCAGGGTGGTGATGGCCGTGTGATGGAAGGACGCTTGGGCCTGATCTCTGGGTGACTCCTGGCAGACGAGTCTGCGCGGGCCTCCTGGAGCCAGGCCTCAGCGGTCGCCGCCAAGGGTCAATAGGAAGCCGCGGTAGCCACGCAGGCACGTGACGCTGCGCGAGCCGATGCGGCGTCCTTCGAGAAGCGCTGCAACAAGATGGAGAGCGAGCTGGAGGCTCTTTGCGAGGAAGGCACCAGGTGCGCCCTGGAGCTCGAAAGGTTGGAGAAGGAGCTCAAGGCACAGAAGGCTGAGACGTCCCGGCTGCAGCAGGAGCAGCTCGCTAATCACGCGAGCCTGGAGAAGCTGAAGGCCGAGGCCGAGCAGGCCAAGGCGACCCAAGCCGCGCGCGACAAGGAAGACGCCCTTGTGGCCTCGGCAGCGGTGAGTCACGAGGCCCTCGCCGCTTTCGAGCTTGAGGCCCTGATACGTCCAAAACGTATCTATAATTTCTGCTTGCTCCATGCCTCTTTTGTGTGATATTGCTATGTTATTTATGCACTTCCATACACTTTTGATCATATTTGGACAAACCTATTAACTCAGTGCACCCCAGTGCCAGTTTCTGTTTTCTGCTGTTTTTGTATTTCAGGTTTTCCCATTACGTAAACTGCCAGAAAAATTCCGGGAAAAATATATAAAAAATCAGCGTTCCGGAAGCTTCCATGCGGCCAAAGTAGGGCTGGAGGGGGGCCACCAGGCCTCCAGGCGGCCAGGGGGCGCCCCCCCCTAGGCCGCGCCGCCAGGGCGCCTGGGCCCCCCAGGCCCCCTCTGATGCCCCCTTTGGCATATATTTACACCGCGTCCCGAAACCCTCGAGGACGGAACCCTTTTTCGCTATCTCATCTCTGTTCCGCCGCCGCCGTGCTTCCAAGATCGGGAGCACCAGGAGAACTCTTCCCGGCACCCTGCCGGAGGGGAGGATCACCACCGGGAGCTTCTCCACCACCATGGACGCCTCCCGGATGAGTTGTGAGTAGTCTCCCTTGGACCATGGGTCCATGACCAGTAGCTATGTGATGTTCTCCTCCCCTTTTTGTTCTTCACTAATTAGACCTCGTGAGCTGCCCTACATGATCGAGGCACATATGTAATCCTTATGCTGTTGCTATGATGAGTTTGCTGGGATCCGATGGATTATGAGATTATGTTCAGATTGTGTTTGAGTAATATATTTGATTTACCTCTTTTATATTTATGTTCTTGAGTAATTCTTGCATGTTCTCCGTTGCTGTTTATTGCTTTGGCCAAGTAGTAGGTAGTAACTCCAAGAGGGAACGTTATGCTTGATTGTGGGTTCATGCCCCTCGATGACTAGCTTGAGTGACAAAAACATGAGTCTAGGGGATGTGCTGTTGCCACAAGGGGGAAAACAACGGTGCTTGTACTCGCGGGTGCAAGAATTGTTTACTTTACGCAAAGTTCTTTTAATGCAGTTGTCTGTTGCTTTGAGTTTACACTATGGGTGGGACTCGCAACTTAATACCAGCGAGATGTTCTGGATAGATATCTCAAGGTGGATGATTAGTAGTAGATGCAGATGGATTTCGGTCTACTTGCCTTGGCGTACCGCCCATACTTTGAACCTCTACCTTTCTTGCAACATAGTTAGCATTGGTTTTCGCACATAATCCTGTCAATTGCCCAGCTGTAATTCGTTTACCTCACATAGCTGTTTTATCGTCTTTTGGGAGAGAGACATCACTAGTGAACATCATGGGACCCCGGTCCATATTACCATCACTGATCACATCCGCTATTTACTTTCAGTTTTTACTTACTAGTTGCAATCATACCTATCACTATTATCTCTTGCGTTTGATCCTTTGTAAACGACAAGGCCGGAGGGATTGACAACCTCTCTGTACTCGTTGGGAGCAAAGTTATTTGTATCTGTGTGCAGGTCCAGTCAGTTGCTAAATATCTGGCGCCGTTAGCAGTTGACACCTTCTTGTTGAACCTTGGAGTCTCAGGGGAATTCGATCCTTGGTATCTTTGCCAAGGGAAAACTACCGCTACACTGCATCTCAAACCTTCCACTTGGGGTAACCAACGAGGGGCGAGAAGCCATCAAGCAAAGTTTTCTGGCGCCGTCGCCGGGGACTCCACTCTTCAAGATAGGGGAGTTGCACGCTATCTTTTACCTTTGCTTTTTAGTCTTGTTAGTTTACCTTTCAGTTTTTGCTTTAGTGTCTTCTATCAAAAATCATAAAAAAAATTATTTGCTAGTAGTCCTTTCTGTTTAGTCAAGCATGTTAGGATTTGGTGCTTTGAGGGAATCATAAGTTCTAGATTTCCATCAAAGGGATGGAGAAAATATGAAAAAGGCATGGGACAGAATTTCTGATGCACATAGGAGAATTATGCCTTGGATACCTATAAAAATTGTGCTTAGAAATTTTTACCATGGTCTTTTTAAATGGTGTAAACACTCTCTTGATATTATAGCTGAAGGAGACTTCCTAGAGTGTGATGAAGCTAGAGCTCTTGAAATTATACATGGTCTATCTAGTTACTTTGTTTATGATCATAATTTTGATACTGTCATAGATAGACTTGCTACTATTGAGAAGAGAATGGATGCTCTAGACTTGATGAAGGTAGAGAAACCCAAACCCAATAAGAGAGATATTTTGGAAATAGACAATGATTGGGAGCCTTTTGTTAGGATTAGCATCTCTCATCAACACTTCCTTGCTTATTGTGATATTGGATCTATGGTTTCTACTATGCCAAAAATTGTTCATGATTCTTTAAAATTTAACATGGATAGATTATCATCTCATCATGAACACACTAATGGAGATATTTCTGAGATCCAGGGAAGAATAAAAGATGTGCCAGTTACATTCCTTAAAGGGATTACAATGGTTGATTTCTTCATCATGAAGCCAAACCAAGGAAATATAGTGCTTGGAAGGGACTTCCTCCGAGCAGTAAAAGGCTTCATCGATATAGGTAAGGGACAAATCCGCTTACGTGGGAAGGCAAAAGGTGTGTACCCCTTTCCTAGAAGAAACAAGAGTGAACTTGTTGAGGAACCATTTGAAGCAATTTATAACTCCGATTATTATGATGATTATTGATTCCTCTTTGCATTATGCCTAGCTTAAAGGCATAAAAGAAAGCGCTTTTGGGAGGCAGCCCACAATGAATAAAATTTTATTTTGCTTTTGTAGTGTATTGATGTTGTTACTACAGTGGCATCATCATTGTATCTTTACTTTTCAGCTTTGTGCCAAGTGTAGCCTCTGATTGCAAGAAAGTTCAAAAGTTGTGACGTGCTGTACAGGAAACAGATTCTGTCCTTGGACAGAAAAATTCGTATAAAATCACCAGATCATCTTTTTGGTCTGATTTTTTTCGACAGCGTGCTCTATACAATTGTATTTCGGGCGTCTGTTCTGAGTTTTTTGATTTGAGTTGCGGAAGTGCCCCGAAAAAATCATTTACTACCTGCTGGTCTGTTTTTCACAGATTCTGTCCTGTTTTGCCTTTTCTTCGTTTTGCAAACCTTGAGCTTGCTTTTTCTTTGCAAAAACCTTTTGGCAATCTTGAGAAACAGTAGACCTTCAAGAATATCCTTATTTCCAGCAAGGAACAATTATTTTATTATGGGTACTAACCTCGCTAATCAGATTATGATGAGTTATGTATGAAGGGAGTTTTCAAGTGTGCGAGGGAAGATGATAAAAAGATTCAGGAGTGTCAAACGCTCAAGCTTGGGGATGCCCCCATGCACCCCCAAGAAATATTCAAGAAGACTCAAGCGTCTAAGCTTGGGGATGCCCCCGTGCATCCCCTTCTCCATCAACATTATCAGTTCGTCTTTCGTTCCACTATATTTTTATCACTTCATGTGTTATGTGCTATGCTTGCAGCGTCTTGCTTTTAGTTTTCCTTTTTAGTTTTCTTTAGCTTTGCTTGCTGTTCATAACGAGTTGGAACTCAGCTTTCTTTGTGTGGGAGAGAAACACGCTCCACTTCAACCTAGAACATAACATATAATTTTCATGTCTATCCTTGCTGTGTGTGTTCTTTGTCTTTCAATAGCTACTATCATGCTTAGCTCTTAGTTTTCATGCTTATCTTTTTAAAGAGCTTTTGTTTAGTTGGTCGCTGGAACTCTCTTTAGTATCATGCTTATCTTGTTAAGAGAGTTGGCTTCTGTTGCACTGGTTGATATGTCCATGATAAAAATGCTATGTGCATAATGGTGCTTAGTAGTTCATGTTTTCTTATGGTTAGTCTCAAATAGCTGGGGGGTTCCCAATGTGTTATTAGAGTACCAACATGATTTGTTTGCCTATGATGTGGTATGGTTTAGTGATATCTTCCTTCAAGAATTTATTTTGATTGACTTGGCGTGTGCTCACGCATATTTAAGACTGTAAAGAAAGTCTGTCAAGCCTTGATGATCTTTTATTTCTGAGTAGCGATATAACTTTCATGCCTGATTCAATGTTGCTTTGTCGCTCTGCATGATTATGACCGTCATTGCTCTTTTAGTTGGTCGTTCCCAGTCTTTTGCTAACCTCCACCTGTACTAAGCGGACTGACTGCTTGTGCATCCAAAATCCTTTAAACCAGTTATGCCATATGAGTCCACCATACCTTCCTATACATGGTATTTACCTGCCATTCCTAACGAAGACTTTCATGTACCATCTCGAAATTATTCAAAAAAAAAGCATTTCTCTTTTGTGCCTCTGTTTTAGTTCATGAGGAAGTAGTAGTTAATTCATGATCTTTTTAAGTTGGACAAGCTTCACCCCGGGATTGCATGTCTAATGTGCAAACCCATAATACGAGAAGGAACTGGCATAGAGTGCGCCCGGCTCATTAAAAAAAATACAACAAACAAACCCTCCTTCACGCTTTGTTCATGAGAAATCAGAAAACTTTGGCAGTGATAAACAAAGGAGATTAAGAGGATGTGATCGTCCTCATTCGGGAGCCGTTCCTCGAAACTTGTCCAGCTCGAGAAGTAATTGAGTTATCTGCTAGCATTCGTTGACGAAATATGCATAATCTAAAAAAAAAATTATTACTTCTGTTTTTAAAACCAAGAGCTCTGGTACATGTTTTGTCTTTGTTTCCGACCACGGGTTTTCAACCTTGCCAACAAAAGTCACGGTTCGAGAGTCTCCACCTTCTTTAAAGCACCAACTACTGAGAGCATGATTGTCATTCTGAGTGTAATGTGCATTGTCCCAAAGTACCATTGTCTTTTGCATGATTACGATATCGTTTATTCTGAAATCATTGTATCTAGTCGTCACTTAAACCTTGGAGGTGCCCCTGCATTTATGTTTTGCTTCACTAAAGGGGGCAAGCGAGGTACCACTTTATCATACTTGCACACCATGCTCACTACAAATCTATTTGATGTTTCAATATCACATTGTAAAACTTTCAGTTCTTTGTGATTTTCTCATGAGGCAACTTAATTACTACAGATTCATTGTCTCAGTAAGCTTTTGTCATGTGACTATGAAAAGTCCTTATATGGTTAATAGCATGTCACCACATAAATTATGCTTGTTATCATTTACCTACTCGAGGACGAGCAGGAATTAAGCTTGGGGATGTTAATACGTCCAAAATGTATCTATAATTTCTGCTTGCTCCATGCCTCTTTTGTGTGATATTGCTATG
This sequence comes from Secale cereale, assembly GCA_902687465.1. Lineage (NCBI taxonomy): Eukaryota > Viridiplantae > Streptophyta > Magnoliopsida > Poales > Poaceae > Secale > Secale cereale. The sequence goes on along the minus strand of LR738713.1, from coordinate 720,014,996 downwards.
TTATTTATGCACTTCCATACACTTTTGATCATATTTGGACTAACCTATTAACTCAGTGCACCCCAGTGCCAGTTTCTGTTTTCTGCTGTTTTTGTATTTCAGGTTTTCCCATTACGTAAACTGCCAGAAAAATTCCGGGAAAAATATATAAAAAATCAGCGTTCCGGAAGTTTCCATGCGGCCAAAGTAGGGCTGGAGGGGGGCCACCAGGCCTCCAGGCGGCCAGGGGGCGCGCCCCCCTAGGCCGCGCCGCCAGGGCGCCTGGGCCCCCCAGGCCCCCTCTGATGCCCCCCTTTGGCATATATTTACACCGCGTCCCAAAACCCTCGAGGACGGAACCCTTTTTCGCGATCTCATCTCTGTTCCGCCGCCGCCGCGCTTCCAAGATCGGGAGCACCAGGAGAACTCTTCCCGGCACCCTGCCGGAGGGGAGGATCACCACCGGGAGCTTCTCCACCACCATGGACGCCTCCCGGATGAGTTGTGAGTAGTCTCCCTTGGACCATGGGTCCATGACCAGTAGCTATGTGATGTCATCCTCCCCTTTTTGTTCTTCACTAATTAGACCTCGTGAGCTGCCCTACATGATCGAGGCACATATGTAATCCTTATGCTGTTGCTATGATGAGTTTGCTGGGATCCGATGGATTATGAGATTATGTTCAGATTGTGTTTGAGTAATATATTTGATTTACCTCTTTTATATTTATGTTCTTTTGTAATTCTTGCATGTTCTCCGTTGTTGTTTATTGCTTTGGCCAAGTAGTAGGTAGTAACTCCAAGAGGGAACGTTATGCTTGATTGTGGGTTCATGCCCCTCGATGACTAGCTTGAGTGACAGAAACATGAGTCTAGGGGATGTGCTATTGCCACAAGGGGGAAAACAACGGTGCTTGTACTCGCGGGTGCAAGGATTGTTTACTTTACGCAAAGTTCTTTTAATGCAGTTGTCTGTTGCTTTGAGTTTACACTATGGGTGGGACTCGCAACTTAATACCAGCGAGATGTTCTGGATAGATATCTCAAGGTGGATGATTAGTAGTAGATGCAGATGGATTTCGGTCTACTTGCCTTGGCGTACCGCCCATGCTTTGAACCTCTACCTTTCTTGCAACATAGTTAGCATTGGTTTGCGCACATAATCCTGTCAATTGCCCAGCTGTAATTCGTTTACCTCACATAGCTGTTTTATCGTCTTTTGGGAGAGAGACATCACTAGTGAACATCATGGGACCCCGGTCCATATTACCATCACTGATCACATCCGCTATTTACTTTCAGTTTTTACTTACTAGTTGCAATCATACCTATCACTATTATCTCTTGCGTTTGATCCTTTGTAAACGACAAGGCCGGAGGGGTTGACAACCTCTCTGTACTCGTTGGGAGCAAAGTTATTTATATCTGTGTGCAGGTCCAGTCAGTTGCTAAATATCTGGCGCCGTTAGCAGTTGACACCTTCTTGTTGAACCTTGGAGTCTCAGGGGAATTCGATCCTTGGTATCTTTGCCAAGGGAAAACTACCGCTACACTGCATCTCAAACCTTCCACTTGGGGTAACCAACGAGGGGCGAGAAGCCATCAGGACCGTACGGCGCTGTAGATTGCTTACGGGGAAGGGGTGATACGTCCAAAATGTATCTATAATTTCTGCTTGCTCCATGCCTCTTTTGTGTGATATTGCTATGATATTTATGCACTTCCATACACTTTTGATCATATTTGGACTAACCTATTAACTCAGTGCACCCCAGTGTCAGTTTCTGTTTTCTGCTGTTTTTCTATTTCAGGTTTTCCCATTACTTAAATTGCCAGAAAAATTCTGGGAAAAATATATAAAAAATCAGCGTTCCGGAAACTTCCACGCGCCAGAAGTGGGGCCAGAGGGGAGCCAGGGGCAGCCCAGGCGGCCTGCCCACGCGGCCCCCCTCCTGGCCGCGCCGGGGGGGCGCCTGGGCCCCCCTTACCTCCTCTGGTGACCCCCTTTGGCATATATTTACACCGCGTCCCGAAACCCTCGAGGACGGAATCCTTTTTTGCGATCTCATCTCTGTTCCGCCGCCGCCGCGCTTCCAAGATCGGGAGCACCAGGAGAACTCTTCCCGGCACCCTGCCGGAGGGGAGAACCACCACCAGGAGATTCTCCACCACCATGGACGCTTCCCGGATGAGTTGTGAGTAGTCCCCCTTGGACCATGGGTCCATGACCAGTAGCTATGTGATGTTCTCCTCCCCTCTTTGATCTTCACCGATTAGACCTCGTGAGCTACCCTACATGATCGAGGCACATATGTAATCTTTATGCTGTTGCTATGCTGAGTTTGCTGGGATCCGATGGATTATGAGATTATGTTCAGATTGTGTGTGAGTAATATATTTGATTCACCTCTTTTATATTTATGTTCTTGAGTAATTCTTGCATGTTCTCCGTTGCTGTTTATTGCTTTGGCCAAGTAGTAGGTAGTAACTCCAAGAGGGAACGTTATGCTTGATTGTGGGTTCATGCCCCTCGATGACTAGCTTGAGTGACGGAAACATGAGTCTAGGGGATGTGCTGTTGCCACAAGGGGGAAAACAACGGTGATTGTACTTGTGGGTGCAAGGATTGTTTACTTTACGCAAAGTTCTTTTAATGCAGTTGTCTGTTGCTTTGAGTTTACACTATGGGTGGGACTCGCAACTTAATACCAGCGAGATGTTCTGGATAGATATCTCAAGGTGGATGATTAGTAGTAGATGCAGATGGATTTCGGTCTACTTGCCTTGGCGTACCGCCCATGCTTTTGAGCCTCTACCTTTCTTTGCAGCATAGTTAGCATTGGTTTGCGCACATAATCCTGTCAATTGCCCAGCTGTAATTCGTTTACCTCGCTTAGCTGTTTTATCGTCTTTTGGGAGAGAGACATCACTAGTGAACATCATGGGACCCCGGTCCATATTACCATCACTGATCACACCCGTTATTTACTTTCTGTTCTTACTTACTAGTTGCAGTAATACCTATCACTATTATCTCTTGCGTTTGATCCTTTGTAAACGACAAGGCCGGAGGGATTGACAACCTCTCTGTACTCGTTGGGAGCAAAGTTATTTGTATCTGTGTGCAGGTCCTGTCAAGCAAAAGTCTCTGGCGCTATTGACACCTTCTTGTCGACCCTCGGAGTCTCACGGGATTCGATCCTTGGTATCTTTGCCAAGGGAAAACTACCGCTACGCTACATCTCAAACCTTCCACTTGGGGTAACCAACGAGGGGCGAGAAGCCATCAAGCAAAGTTTTTTGGCGCCGTTGCCGGGGACTCCACTCTTCAAGATAGGGGAGTTGCATGCTATCTTTTATCTTTGCTTTTTAGTCTTGTTAGTTTACCTTTCAGTTTTTGCCTTAGTGTCTTTTATCAAAAATCACAAAAATAGTTATCTCGCTTTTTAGTTGTCATTATGTCTGGTCCTTTTGCCTTTGGTGAGTCAGAAGTTCTCACCTTTAAACAAAGAAGTGGGGAAAGTCTAAAAGATGCTTGGTATAGAATTAATGATTCTCATAAAAGAGCCACCAAGAAGCAATCTACTACTATTCTGCTTAGAAATTTTTATGTTGGAATTACTTCTTGGAATAGGTTTATTCTAGATTCTGCTATCAATGGAAATTTCCTAGAAGCCCCAGTTTGGGAATCTCTTAGTATTATTGAAAATCTTGTTGGAAATCCCCCTCTTGTTAGCATTCAAGAGGACATTACCCTAGCTCACATTATGAATTTTTTTGAAAAGATAGACCTAGAGATGCCAAACATTAATAAGATAAATGAGTTGGACCGTAAGATCCAAGGGAATTTGAATAGGCTTGATAGCTCCATGCATAAAATTCGCAAAACTTTGGAGACCATCAAATCCCATGACTTGGATTCTTCTAGGATAGACAAGATTGAGGAAATCTTTGATACTTTAGGAACTACTTTCTCCTCAATCAAAACCAAAAAGGTAGAAACTCCGGCAAAGAAGGAGCCTAAGTTCGTTTATGTTCCAAAGGCTCCTCGTTCCAAAAGTAATCCATCTATTGCCAAAAGGGTTGAAACTGTGAAGACTTTGGAAGAAACACCTCTCTTTGATAAATTTATAAATGAATCTTCCATTGACTTTTTACCTTTTGGTCTTCTCCCTAGAAGTATCTATATTAGGCCTTTATTTGAAAGTCCTCTTAAGACTAGTTGTACTATTGAAGAGCTTTTTGATGATCTTGATGATAATTCAATTGATACAACTTGATCTCTTTGCATCATGCCTAGCTTAAAGGCATAAAAGAAAGCGCTTTTGGGAGGCAGCCCACAATGAATAAAATTTTATTTTGCTTTGGTTGTGTCTTGATGTTTGTTACTACAGTAGCATCATCATTGTATCTTTACTTTTCAGCTTTGTGCCAAGTTTAGCCTCCGATTGCAAGAAAGTTCAAAAGTTGTGACGTGCTGTCCAGGAAACATATTCTGTCCTTGGACAGAAAAATTCGTATAAAATCACCAGTTCATCTTTTTGGTCTGAATTTTTTCGACAGCGTGCTCTATACAATTGGCTTTCGGGCGTCTGTTCTGAGTTTTTTGATTTGAGTTGCAGAAGTGCCCCGAAAAAATTATTTACTACCTGCTGGTCTGTTTTTCACAGATTCTGTCCTGTTTTGCCTTTCCTTCGTTTTGCAAACCTTGAGCTTGCTTTTTCTTTGCAAAAACCTTTTGGCAATCTTGAGAAACAGTAGCCCTTCAAGATTATCCTTATTTCCATCAAGGAAAAATTATTTTATTATGGGTACTAACCTCGCTAATCAGATTATGATGAGTTATGTATGAAGGGAGTTTTCAAGTGTGCGAGGGAAGATGATAAAAAGATTCAGGAGGGTCAAACGCTCAAGCTTGGGGATGCCCCCGTGCACCCCCAAGAAATATTCAAGAAGACTCAAGCATCTAAGCTTGGGGATGCCCCCGTGCATCCCCTTCTCCATCAACAATTATCAGTTTGTCTTTCGTTCCGCTATATTTTAATCACTTCATGTGTTATGTGCTATGCTTGGAGCGTCTTGCTTTTAGTTTCCTTTTTAGTTTTCTTTAGCTTTTCTTGCTGTTCATAACGAGTTAGAACCCAGCTTCCTTTGTCTGGGAGAGAAACACGCTCCACTTCAACCTAGAACACAACATAGGATTTTCATGCTTATCTTTGCTGTGTATGTTCTTTGTCTTTCAATAGCTACTGTCATGTTTAGCTCTTAGTTTTCATGCTTTTCTTTTTAAAGAGCTTTTGTTTAGTTGGTTGCTGAACTCTCTTGAGTGTTCATGTTTATCTTGTTAAGAGAGTTTGTCTGTTGCACTGAGTTGTGTGTCTTAACTTAAAGTAGGTAATTGAGGTTGCTATTTAATTTTAGTAGTAACTTGCAATAGTTTTGAGGTATTGCCATGAGTAATGTCTGAACTTTTGGTGTCAAGAGCTTTAGCCTATTAGTGATAGATGTCGTATTTTGGGCAATCCGTGTTTATTTTCGAAAACCTACAAAATAGTTGGGAACTTTAGCTACTAAATGGATCACTAATCTTTGGAGGGATCGAATATTAGAGTACACTCACGTACCATGGGTCGAGGATGAGCAAGGGTAACCAAACCCCCATACACACCTCCTCGGGTACTTGTCTCTTTGTGAACCTCCTAATTAGATTGAGAGTTACCGATAATAAGTGCATGAATTCTTCGGACTAATGTGAGTATTCGAAGGTTGACACTTCCACCTATCCATATTTTTCTAGCCTCTTCGGTACCGTGCATTGCCCTTTCTCACCTCGAGAGTTGGCGCATACTTCGCCAGTGCATCCAAATCCTTGGCACGATACGCTCTGTCATCATAAGCCTCATTATATCCTTCCTCAAAACAGCCACCATACCTACCTATTAAGGCATTTCCATAGCCTTTCCGAGATACATTGCCTTGCAACATCCATCCTCTCATGACTTGATCTTCATGTCATACATGCTTTTTGCTTGATCGATGAGCCGCATGCTAGTTGGGTCTTGCCGTAATCATTGCTACATGACGCGCTAGTATCATTGCATATCCTGCTACACTGACAGAGGCATACATCTGCATACATCATGATAGTTTCATTTTCTTTATGTTGAGTACTTTTGTAAAGTGTGAAAGATCTTCTATACTTCTTGTAATACATAGAGTGTTGCCCCTAAGTGAGGAAAAGATCCCAAAGAGGACAAATCAAAAGATCCCAAAGAGGACAAAATCAAAAGATCCCAAAGAGTACAAATGAGAGATAAATAGAAAGAGCCATTGAGGCCACAAAAAAATAAAAAAATATAGAAAAAGAGAAAAAGAAATAAAAAGAGAGAAGGGGGCACACTACTATTTCTTTTGAGAGATCCACACTCGTACTCCATCTTATACCTTGTACTCCATAGAGATTATCATTTATGCATATAGCTATGTGGGGACCTATACACTATAGAACTTGGCTTGTATATTCCAATGATGAGCCTCCTCAAAAGAGCTCTAGGTCTTCTTGAGCAAGCAAGTTGGATGCACCCCCACTAGTTCCATTGGAGAGCTTACCTTAGCTCATATGTGCATCCGTTGCATGGCAATCCCTACTCCTCGCATCATATCTATCATTTGGCTTTCTCTCGCCGATGATTGTCCTTATTGATGTGAGCCTTTCACACCTTTTTGTCTTCCCCCTCTATCATCCTTCTCTATCTGCCATCCTAAGTGTCGACTTTCTTGCTTACGCTCATCCATTGCATGAGCGCTCAAAATATCGAAAGGGAGTGGATCATTTTGACTTGTACCTGGCTGACGGTCTGGGGATGAGTCAAGATAAGATTCCAAAGAAGACCAAGTGTGAAACTTTAGTAGATTAAGTTCTCAACAATACAAAAACTATGTTTTACTCTCCTATATATCCCTATCCCCTTTCTTGCACGCAAACACCATTTGGAGACATTCGAGTCACGGACAGCGAGAGCTCTTGCACCTTTATGTTCTTATGTTACTTGTTACAATGCTAATATAGACTCTTGCTTGTTATGACTTGAATTGGATTACATACCTTGATTACTTTACTTAAAAGTTCTTATATGGTTGATAGCATGTCACCACAGAAATTATGCTTGTTATCATTTACCTACTCGAGGACGAGCAGGAATTAAGCTTGGGGATGTTGATACGTCCAAAACGTATCTATAATTTCTGCTTGCTCCATGCCTCTTTTGTGTGATATTGCTATGATATTTATGCACTTCCATACACTTTTGATCATATTTGTACTAACCTATTAACTCAGTGCACCCCAGTGCCAGTTTCTGTTTTTTGCTATTTTTCTATTTCAGGTTTTCCCATTACTTAAATTGCCAGAAAAATTCCGGGAAAAATATATAAAAAATCAGCGTTCCGGAAGCTTCCACGCGCCAGAAGTGGGGCCAGAGGGGAGCCAGGGGCAGCCCAGGCGGCCTGCCCACGCGGCCCCCCTCCTGGCCGCGCCGAGGGGGCGCCTGGGCCCCCCTTACCTCCTCTGGTGACCCCCTTTGGCATATATTTACACCGCGTCCCGAAACCCTCGAGGACGGAATCCTTTTTCGCGATCTCATCTCTGTTCCGCCGCCGCCGCGCTTCCAAGATCAGGAGCACCAGGAGAACTCTTCCCGGCACCCTGCCGGAGGGGAGAACCACCACCGGGAGCTTCTCCACCACCATGGACGCTTCCCGGATGAGTTGTGAGTAGTCCCCCTTGGACCATGGGTCCATGACCAGTAGCTATGTGATGTTCTCTTCCCCTCTTTGATCTTCACCGATTAGACCTCGTGAGCTGCCCTACATGATCGAGGCACATATGTAATCTTTATGCTGTTGCTATGCTGAGTTTGCTGGGATCCGATGGATTATGAGATTATGTTCAGATTGTGTGTGAGTAATATATTTGATTCACCTCTTTTATATTTATGTTCTTGAGTAATTCTTGCATGTTCTCCGTTGCTGTTTATTGCTTTGGCCAAGTAGTAGGTGGTAACTCCAAGAGGGAACGTTATGCTTGATTGTGGGTTCATGCCCCTCGATGACTAGCTTGAGTGACAGAAACATGAGTCTAGGGGATGTGCTGTTGCCACAAGGGGGAAAACAACGGTGCTTGTACTTGCGGGTGCAAGGATTGTTTACTTTACGCAAAGTTCTTTTAATGCAGTTGTCTGTTGCTTTGAGTTTACACTATGGGTGGGACTCGCAACTTAATACCAGCGAGATGTTCTGGATAGATATCTCAAGGTGGATGATTAGTAGTAGACGCAGATGGATTTCGGTCTATTTGCCTTGGTGTACCGCCCATGCTTTTGAGCCTCTACCTTTCTTTGCAGCATAGTTAGCATTGGTTTGCGCACATAATCCTGTCAATTGCCCAGCTGTAATTCGTTTACCTCGCTTAACTGTTTTATCATCTTTTGGGAGAGAGACATCACTAGTGAACATCATGGGACCCCGGTCCATATTACCATCACTGATCACACGCGCTATTTACTTCCAGTTCTTATTTACTAGTTGCAGTCATACCTATCACTATTATCTCTTGCGTTTGATCCTTTGTAAACGACAAGGCCGGAGGGATTGACAACCTCTCTGTACTCGTTGGGAGCAAAGTTATTTGTATCTGTCTGCAGGTCATGTCAAGCAAAAGTCTCTGGCGCTATTGACACCTTCTTGTCGACCCTCGGAGTCTCACGGGATTCGATCCTTGGTATCTTTGCCAAGGGAAAACTACCACTACGCTACATCTCAAACCTTCCACTTGGGGTAACCAACGAGGGGCGAGAAGCCATCAAGGGGTCGAGAAGCCACTGGCCACCTCGGAGGGTGGCCCCGCCAGGCTCCTCACTGCACTTGTGAAGTCCCTGCGCGAGGTTACGGCCGCGATCGGCCAGTTAGCAGACGTCGAAAGTCGCACGCTCCTTACCTTGGCCCCGACGCAGGTGTGCGGCCACCTATGTCTCCATGATCCCACTCTTGACCTGGCCTCGCTGTCCGAGCCCATGACCGCGAGCATAGAGGGCGTGACTGCTGAGGTCCTGGAGGCAAAGATCAAGGAACTGGTGGAGGCGTTCCTCCGGGTTGCTGCTGCCGCGGCCGAAGAGGCGGAGGCTGGTGATGACGCGCTTGGCGATGCATGACCTGTTCCTGTCTAGATGAGAGAAATGCAAGTGCCTTGGGGAGGCGTAAGGACTCGCTTGAATTTGGAGAACTTGACATTATTGTAATAAATATATTTGAACTTGATGATTTCCGTGCTTGCTTCCTTTCATGTTTTCTTAGGTGCTCTGCGTCGGTAGGGCCCAACTCCGCGCATACCTCGATCGACATTGAGCCCTCCGGGTGACCGGGGTTATTGTAATAACTAGACTCAAGGAATGAGGGGCTACGTGGCTAGTGAGACCCCCGGGTCGCGATGCCCAGGGGCCCCCCTTGACGTTCAAGCGATCCCGTTTGCGTTCTGCGTCAGCAGGGCCCAGCCTCGCGCATACCGCGACCGCCGTTGAGCACCGGGCTCAAGGAGTGAGGGGCTACGTGACTAGTGAGGCCCGTGGGTCGCGATGCCCAGGGGTCCCCCTTGACGTGCGAACGACTCTCATGAGGGAGAACGAGCACCATACCTTGCTCACGAGCCTTCGCCTAGGATGGGGGCGCGAGAGAGCCAAGTGTCTGAGCACCTGGTAGGGTGGCGTCTGCCAGGCGTGACCTGAGCATAGCCCCCATGCCTAGCCCCCCTCGCGACACCTATCCAAGGAGAAGTTGTGAGCGTCGTGAGCTAAAAATCTCCCCGAGGTTGGTGCGGCCGCTGGGGCCACCCTCAGTTGTTTATAACTAGCGCGGAGCATAGAGCTACCACACTTGCGCAGAATGTGGGCATAACCGCGCCTCAGTCGTAGCGGCCAGCGCGGATCTTGGTGCTTCCACTGGTTCATGGGCAAAACCGCTCCTCGGTTGGTTCTGCCAGCGCGGAGCATGGCACTTCCACTGGACCGTGGGAGGGAGCCTCCCATCAGGAGAGACTCTGGGGCGTGTACATCCCCGTCCTGACACGTGGCTTGCACGGCAGGACAGCCAAGGTGTATATGGCCCCTCTTCAGGATGAGCTGAACGACTCTGAGGAAGTTCTCGTGAGCTTACGCATCACTCACGAGACCCTACCCTGAGGCGGGTTGCGCCTGAGTCTTCTTCTGCAAAATGTGAAAAGAGAGGCGTTGTGTCGACCTGCATCGAGTGCATCTCTAGAGGGCATCACATGAGAAGGCCGCAACACCAACGACCCCAGGAGGTGACATTAGCGGGACTGGCCCGTAAGACAGAGCTCAGCCGCTGGATTTATCGACGCTGCAGGGACGGACCCGAGCACAGACGCCGTGCCCAGTCTTCTCATGCAACAGTCCAAAAGAAAAACAACCGGCGCGCGGTTCCCGCGTGAGCGAGGCACCTGCCACGGGCCCCCACTTACCCATCCGCGATTAGCCCATGCAAGAACAAGGCACCAAGGACCACGGGAGGTGATGTCACGAGAATGGCTCGTGAGACAGAGCTCAGCCCTTGGATTTAGCAACGCTGCAGGGACGGACCCGAGCACAGACGACGTGCCAGTCCTTAATCATGGGGCGGTCGCGAGTGGGCTCGCAAGGGCTCATGACCTTAGCGGCAGTGAGAACGCCGAGCATATAGATAATGCAAATAGGAAGAAGCAACTAGCCTTGATTCATGTGCAAAAGAGACAGCTGCGCGCGGGAGGGGGGGGGGGGGGAGGCCCC
>LR738713.1:719898756-719999709 GCA_902687465.1 Secale cereale | reverse complement strand
GGGGGGGGGGGCGCCCCCACCCTTGAGGACAGGTGGTGGCCCCCCTGGCAGGTCTCTTTCGCCAGATATTTTTTATATTTTTGGAAACGGTGTTTCGTGGAGTTTCAGATCTTTTTGAGTTATGCAGAATAGGTCTCCAATGTTTGCTCCTTTTCCAGCCTGGAATTGCAGCTGCCGACATTCTCCCTCTTCATGTAAACCTTGTAAAATAAGAGAGAAAAGGCATAAGTATTGTGACATAACGTGTAACAACAGCCCATAGTGCAATAATTATCAACATAAAAGCATGATGCAAAATGGACGTATCACTCCCCTTCCTTCTCTCCTACTCCTACTACGTGGAAAGGGGGAATCCTACTCCCGGTGGGAGTAGGACTCCCCTAGGGCATGCCATAGTAGAGGGACGGCCCTCCCCTCCTCCACTCCTTTATATACGTGGGGAGGGGGCACCCCATAGACACACAAGTTGATTCTAGCCATGTGCGGTGCCCCTCCCCACAGTTACACACCTCGGTCATATCATTGCAGTGCTTAGGCGAAGACCTCGCCGGTAGCTTCATCATCACCGTCACCACGCCGTCGTGCTGACAAAACTCTCCCGTGAAGGTCAACTGGATCAAGAGCTCGTGGGACATCATCAAGCTGAATGTGTGCTGAACGCGGAGGTGTCGTACGTTCGGTGCTAGGATCGGTTGGATCGCGAATACGTTCGACTACATCAACCGCGTCACTAGACGCTTATGCTTTCGGTCTACGAGGGTACGTAGACACACTCTCCCCACTCGTTGCTATGCTTCTAGTAGATAGATCTTGCGTGATCGTAGGATTTTTTTTTGAAATACTACGTTCCCCAACAGTGGCATCATGAGCAGGGTCTATGTGTAGATGATATGCACGAGTAGAACACAATGAGTTGTGGGCAATAATAGTCATACTGCTTAAAACATGTCATACTTTGATTCGGCGGTATTGTTGGATGAAGCGGCCCGGACCGACATTACGCGTACGCTTACGCGAGACTGGTTCTACCGATGTGCTTTGCACACAGGTGGCTGGCGGGTGTCATTTTCTCCAACTTTAGTTGAATCAAGTGTGGCTACGCCCGGTCCTTGTGAAGGTTAAAAAAACACATACTTGACAAAAAATCGTTGTGGTTTTGTATGTGTTGGTAAGAACGGTTCTTGCTAAGCCCGTAGCAGCCACGTAAAACTTGCAACAACAAAGTAGAGGACTTCTAACTTGTTTTTGTAGGGCATGTTGTGATGTGATATGGTCAAGACGTGATGAGTTATACATTACTGTATGAGATGATCATGTTTTGTAAAGTTATCGGCAACCGGTAGGAGCCTTATGGTTGTCTCTTTATTGTATGAATTGCGAAGGCCATGTAATTGCTTTACTTTATCACAATGAGTTAGCCATAGTAGTAGTAGCAATAGTTGGCGAGACGACCACGATGCTACGATGAAGATCATGGTGTCAAGCCGGTGACGATGGAGATCATGACAACGCTTTGGAGATGGAGATCAAAAGCACAAGATGATGATGGCCATATCATGTCACATATTTTGATTGCATGTGATGTTTATCTTATTATGTTTCTTATTTTGCTTAGAACGACGGTAGCATTATAAGATGATCCCTTACAAAAATTTCAAGGTACAAGTGTTCTCCCTAAGCATGCACCATTGCGAAAGTTTGTTGTGCCGAGACACCACGTGATGATCGGGTGTGATAAGTGAGGGAGACCTGGATAGAGGGGTCCTCGGGAGGCCACATAACTCTTGGTGGGCCGGACTGGTGGGCCGTGAAGATCATAGTCGAAGATCATCTCTCGTATCCGGATAGGACTCCTGAATTCATGTAATGGCAAGTTTTAGGTTCGGGTGTGATGTAGGGTGGAACCATAATCGGCAGATCTTTCACGAAAGGAGGTTATCCCACGATGAACACGGAGAACACAAGGAAGATACGAGAAAACACGAGGGGAAACACTCAAATCAACACAAATACGGTCACACAGGTGCTAGATCCACGATACACATCAAGATACACAATCCATAGTCAACAACGGTGGTACAAAGATAGTATTCTCCCGGAGGAGGTCTTGGGGTATCCCTTGGGATCTTCTCCGGTGTGGAGGTCTTGAATCCGAGGTGGATCTTCTCCGAAGAGGCCGCGGTCTCGTAGGAGAGGAACCACAAAGGTCTATGATGAGCTATCCAAAAGCTGCCCCTAAAATTTGGAAGGGAAGGAGTACTTATAGTCCAAGGGGTAAGTTGGGGGATACATTGGGTGAAAACCCTTCAACTGCGCGCATGCAGGGCGGTAGTACCGGTCCTCGGACCGGTAGTACCGGTTTTTGCGGTTTTACCGGAAGTTCCGGCCTTGCACCGGCCTTGCACCGGTCGATCACAAAAGGTGGAGCGGTAGTTGACCGGTAGTTGGACCGGTAGTACCGGCGGACCGGTAGTTGGACCGGTAGTACCTCTTTCTCTGCGCTGGGAGAATCTGATAACCCTCAACCGTAAGGGATCGAGATAGTCTTCGCGGGTAAGAATAACCCAATTTATAGATTCGACACACGGGGAGCCAAAGAGTATTTATAAGCTTTGACAGTTGAGTTGTCAATTCAACCGCACCTGAAATATACTTACTTGCAACAAAAGATAAGTGGTAACGGTGATATGATAGTGATGGTGGTGACAGCAAAAGTGAACAGCAAAAGTAACAACTAATAACCAGCAGGATTGAAACACTGTAGGCTAGGGAGATGGATGGTTGGGCGCTGCATGGATGAGATACATCATGAATCTAACTTGGGGCAAGGCACACAGAAAAGTAATGATCATCTAGGCAAATATCAAACATTAGGCATGTATCCCACAGGTAGTTGTACGTGCTTGCAATAAGAACTTGCACAACATCTTTTGTCCTACCATCCCGCTACGAACGGGGCCAAAAGGAACTTATGGAGATTAAGGTGCTCCTGTCAAAGAGCACCAGAACAAAGCAATAAACTCAATGGATACATGGAATCCTCAAATTATGGACCATCCCCTTTGGTGTCCTAAGCTGTCACCTTTGGGATCGCCGGTTCCGGACCATAATAGGTGCAAACAATAAACCATACAGGCAGCTCTGCTGAAAACAGCGTCAGTCCGGGTTAGTTTAGTTCAAATCATGCAAGAATGAGGGCAAAACAATAGCAAAAGTGTTTGGAAAAGTAGATACGTTTGAGACGTATCAGAATCCTGGTTCATGCTCTTGGCATCCGTCTTGCACCGTAACTTCTCCTTGGCACCTAAGCATACAAAGTGTCTCCGTTTGAGGTAGCAACCATGTCTCAAGGTGGTCAAATGGTAATTCAACAAGGAGAGAGTTAACCTCGGATTCAAGTGCTCTAGCACGAGCACGTGTCATTGGTCCTTGGAGCACTTGGTGAGGCGATGGAGTGTCCATGGGGATGACCTTTGGATGCTCCGCATCATATCCCCTCCCTTGGGAAAGATCCAACCTCGGATCGAAATCTTCATCACCATGGAAAGGAGATAGGTCCTTGATGTTGAAAGTATCGCTCACGGAGTACTTGTCTCGTGGGATGTCGATCTTGTAGGCGTTGTTGTTGTAGCGTGCTAGCACCTTGAAGGGTCCGTCGATGCGAGGTAGTAGTTTGGACTTGCGCTCGCGTGGGAAATGGTCCTTGCGAAGATGAAGCCATACGAGATCTCCCGGTTGGAACACCATTGGTGCCTTGTTGACGTTGATCTTGGTGGTGAGACGATGGACTTGTCGCTCGATCATTGCCCTTGTATCTTCGTGCACCTTCTTGAGATAGCTTGCTCGTGCACTTGCATCCATGTTCGTGCGCTCTTGTAGAGGTAGAGGTAGGATGTCCAATGGGGACAACGGGTTGAAGCCGTAGACGACCTCGAAGGGGGACTTGCCGGTAGTCGAATGTCTTGCGCGGTTGTAGGCGTACTCGGCGATGGGCAAGCATTGCTCCCATTCCTTGATGTTCTTCTTGATCAACACGCGAAGAAGCGTCGAAAGCGTGCGGTTCGTCACCTCCGTTTGGCCGTCGGTTTGTGGATGGTATGCCGAAGAGAAGAGTAGCTTGATTTCGAGTTTGGCGCATAGAGTCTTCCAAAAGTAGCTCAAGAACTTGACGTCCCGGTCCGACACGATCGTCTTTGGCACTCCATGTAGACGAATGATCTCCCTACAAAAGAGATTTGCAACATGTGAAGCATCGTCGATCTTGTTACAAGGAATGAAATGAGCCATTTTAGAGAATCTATCCACGACAACAAACACATAATCTTTGCCATTTTGAGTCCTAGGCAATCCAAGTACAAAGTCCATGCTTATGTCTTCCCATGGATGGTATGGAATAGGAAGTGGCATGTAAAGACCATGAGATTGAGCTTTTGACTTAGCTTTGCGACATGTAGAGAATCGGTCGGTGAGTCGTGAGACGTCACGGAGCATCTTGGGCAAAAAGTAGTTCTTTGAGAGCGTAGCAAATGTCTTGTCGCGTCCAAAATGTCCCATGAGTCCTCCTCCATGAGATTCCTGCTAAAGGAGCAAACGAAGCGAAGACTCGGGAATGCAAAGTTTGTTAGCTCTCATAAGATATCCATCCTTTATGTAATAATGTTCCCAAGAAGTGTGAGTCAAACACTTAGAATAAGGATGTGCAAATAAAGGATCATGCTCATATAAATCTTTGATGTGCTCAAAGCCAATAACATTCAACTCAAGTTGTGTAACAAGCATGCATTTGCGGGAAAGCGCATCCGCCACAACATTCTCTTTGCCTTTGATGTATTTGATGACATAGGGAAAAGACTCAATGAACTCACTCCATTTAGCATGACGCTTGTTCAACTTAGTTTGACCCTTGAGATACTTGAGAGTCTCATGGTCCGAATGAAGAATGAATTCATGAGGTCTAAGGTAATGTTCCCAAACACGTAAAACTCTCACCAAGGCATAGAGCTCTTTATCATAGATGGGTTAGTTAAGTTGCGCTTCGGATAGCTTCTCGCTAAAGTACGCAATTGGGCGCTTTTCTTGCATGAGCACGCCACCTATGCCGGTACCGCTAGCGTCACAATGAATCTCAAACGGTTTATCAAAGTTTGGTAGGGCTAGAAGTGGTGCGTGTGTAAGCAAGCTTTTTAGCTCATTGAACGCGGTGTCTTGCGAAGGACTCCAAATGAAGGGTGCGTTCTTCTTGCTCAAGGCGTGTAGAGGCATAGCAATAGTGCTAAAGTCCTTCACAAAACATCGGTAGAAATCGGCTAGACCAAGGAAACTACGCACTTGCATGAGATTCGTTGGTTGAGGCCAAGTTTTAATTGCTTCAATTTTAGTTTCATCAACGTGAACACCTTGTGAAGAAACGACAAATCCTAGGAAGAGGACATTGTCAACGCCAAAAGTGCATTTCTCCATATTAGCATATAAGCGCTCTTTCCGAAGGGTTTGTAAAACCATACGGATGTGTGTCACATGGTCCTCTAGCGACTTGCTAAAAACGAGGATGTCATCAAAGTAAACCACTACAAAGACGCCTATGTAGGGTCGAAGACAAAAATGCATAAGATGCATGAATGAACCGGGTGCTTCCGATAAACCCATTGGCATGACAAGCCACTCATATAACCCAAATTTTGTTTTGAAAGCCGTTTTCCACTCATCACCCTCTTGGATGCGAATTTGGTAGTTGCCACTTTTAAGATCAATTTTCGAAAAGATGGTGGCACCACATAATTCATCAAGCATGTCGTCTAAGCATGGGATAGGATAACGATATCTAACGGTGATAGCATTTATAGGTCGACAATGGAAGCACATGCGAAAACTTCTATCTTTCTTAGGCACGAGAATAACCGGAACGACACAAGGGCTTAAGCTTTCACGTACATGACCTTTGTCGATGAGTTGTTGCACTTGCCGTTGTATCTCCTTGGTTTCCTCGGGGTTGACGCAGTAAGGAGCCTTGTTTGGAAGTGGTGCGCCGGGTATGAGGTCGATGCGGTGTTCGATTCCGCGAAGTGGAGGTAGACCCGGAGGTAGCTCATCGGGAAATACGTCCGAGAATTCCTGCAACAATTGAGACAACACTAAAGGTGGAGGTAGTGAAGTGTTAGTAGGTTTGGCTTCCCCATTGCATAAAAGCACAAGGTGAAAGACACTCGATGGGTTCTCACACACTTCTCTCATCTCATGTTTGGTGGCAAATAGCACTAGTTGTTTCTTGTCACTCATCGTGGAGTCGCTCATATTTGGCTTGTGGCTCTCACTCTCCTTTTGGTGGCTCACTCTCTCACCATTCTCTCCACGATGGTTGGTAGGTAAGTGCTTGTCGGCGGCTACTTGACTTGGAGACATAGGTCGTAGCACGAATTCCTTGCCCTTCATCTTGAAGCTATAGTGATTTGTCCGTCCATTGTGTGTGACTCCACGATCATATTGCCATGGTCGTCCAAGAATAAGGTGGCACACGGACATGGGGATCACATCACACTCAAGTGTGTCCTCGTAGGTGCCTATCTTGAAGGAGACTTGCACGGTGTGCTCGACTCGAAGAATTCCGGCGTCATTAAGCCATTGGACCTTGTAAGGGTGAGGATGCTTCGTCTTGACCAATTGAAGCTTGTCGCATAGCTCTTCGCTTGCCAAGTTATGACAACTTCCTCCATCGATGATAACCTTGATGGAGCGTCCATTGATGCCGGCCTTGGTATGAAAGATATGACATCATTGGTCGTCATCTTGTTGGTGTTGGAGTGTCAAGACCTTGGAGACAACAAGATTGGGACTTGAGTCATTGTCGCAAAACACTTGATTGTCTTCTTCTTCATTCACTTGGCGATGCATAGCTACATGCTCAAGGGCTTCCATCTCATCGTCGCTCATTGAGTCATAAGATCCGTCATCGTTGATGATCATGGTGCGAACGGTCTTGCACTCAAATGATTTGTGGCCTCGCCCTTGGCACTTGAAGCATTTGATGGAACTCTTCTTGGAGTTGTCCTCGGTTGGAGTTGTAGATGATGAAGCTCTTGGCTTGAAGTTGTTGGTAGAAGGTGGACGACTCGATGTAGTCGCATTCTTGTAGCTTGACTTGTCGCCGAAGTTTGTAGATGGCTTGGTAGAGGTAGGAGGAGTAGCCGAAGTCGTTGAAGCTTGGTTGTAGGAGCCGAAGTTCTTGGAGGTGAATTTGGAGTACTTGTAGTCTTCTTGAACTTGTCGCTCCACTTTGGTTGCTTGGTGTACTAGCTCGAGGAGATTGGTGTATGGTTGAAAGTCCGCAATCTTCTTGATAGGATAGTTGAGTCCATTCAAGAAACTCGCCATTGTTTGCTCTTCATCTTCCGTGATGTTTGCTCGTATCATGGCAATCTGCATCTCCTTGTAGTACTCTTCAACCGACTTGGTACCTTGCTTGAGGAGTTGTAGCTTCTTGAACAAGTCACGGTTGTAGTGTGTAGGCACAAAGCATGCTCTCATGACTTCCTTCATTTGAGCCCAAGTGGTGATAGGAGGTTCGCCTTTTGCTTCTCTTCTCTCTATGATTTGCTCCCACCATATGAGAACATAGTCTTGGAACTCAAGTGAGGCCATTGCAATCTTCTTCTCTTCATCTAAGTTGTGAAGGCGAAAGATCTTGTCAACCTTCAATGCCCATGAGAGGCAGTCTTCGGGATCAATGCTTCCGGAAAAATTTGGCATGGTGAACTTGAGCTTACCGTAGCGATGCTCTTCATTGTTTACTTGCCTATTGGGAGGGCGCTCTTGATTTTGGCGATTGGCAATCTCATGTTGCTCTTGTCGAAGTAGATGTCCATTGTCATGGTGTGCTTGCCGAGCTTGAGGTTCTTGGTGAGCTTGTTGCTCTTGTCGCGCTTGAGGAGGAACTTCTTCTTGCATTCTTGCTTGGTGGCGCCTCTCTTGCATCTCATCGCGAAGGAAATCCTCTTCTTGATGAGTGTGTCGAGTGCGAGCTGCCACATAGCGATGTGCATCACGTAATGCTCATTGCACCTCAAGAGCTTGAGCTTCTCGACGTTGTTGTGCTTGACGATTAGCTTCAGCATCTTGTTCTTCTTGGTATTGACGTGCTCGCTCTTGTTGTTGTTGGCGTTGTCGTTCCCGTTCTTGTGCTTGCTCAAGTGTAGCTTGGTTTTGACGATGTCGACTTTCTTGTTCTTCAAATAGCTCTTGTGAACTCTTGTCATGAAGTGGATTCCGGTTGTCATGTCGAGCTTGACGTGCGGCTTGACGAAGAGTGTTTGATGTAGGGGTACTTGAGTCTTCCGTGGAGTCGGTATGTCGTCTTGAGCGGCTTCGTCTTTGAGAGGATGTGGAAGAAGAATGTCGGTTGACTATCAAAGTCCGTAGCTCATCAAATTGTGTAGACATGTTGGTGTTGATGATGTCGAATTGCTCTCTTGTTCTTGCTTCAAATTGGCGCGCGTCGGCGGCGACTTGCTCAATGTACTCGCGCATAGCTTCACTCTCTTGATGGAGAGCTCGTTGGACACCGAAGAGATGTAGTTTGGTGACGTAGTTGTTCGATTCTTGAGGATCGTCGAAGATCGGGTTCGAAGATGTACTTGGCCTATCCATCATCACAAGCAAGTATGTGAGTGGGAGAAAAGGAGAAGACAATACCAAATGTACCTTAACCGAAATTGAAAATGGATCAATGATCACTCAATAATGTAACCCGGAAATAGCACTATTGGTACCACTTCGTGTCGATTCTCACACCTACACAAGTAAAGCTTTGAGAGGAGCTTGGTTAGGATGGTGGCACAAATTCAATGCAATTGTCAAAGTGACTCAATGATGTTGAAAATGGTTCACAATTTGCTCATGCAACAAGTAGATCGCAAGCAAGAGGTAGCACATGGAACACACGCACGGATAGATAAATATGGTTGTGCAACCAAGGGTGAGCGAAAATGTGGAAACCACGGAAAATGATCATGTTGCACAACACTAGAGAGACGCTAACCGATTGCTTAATAGGCGGATACGCACTTGTGCACAACCTATAAGAAGCAAAATGTAACGACTTCCTATCACAAGTATACTATGAGTGTATGATGTGCTGATGCTTGAGCACAAGATGATGTATTGCTATGTCATATGATCTCTTTTGATGCAAGGCGTATGATGCTATTTTCCTTTTGCTTATAAGCTTTGGGTGGCTCTTTTGCTTAAAAGCTTGTGAGCTCTTTCTTTGGCCACTTATGCATGCTTCTCGGATCAAGGTAGCTATTGTGTATGCGGGACACTCTTTTGTCACACGGAGATATGATGATGTAGTATGCAATATCTATGACTATCACTAATGTGCACAAGTGTCGTGGCCCGGCAATACTCAAATGGCTAGTCTCAATGGGAAAGCTACGCAAAGATGGTCCATAGGGTGACAATGCAATTGCAAGGTAGGATGAACAAGGTGTCGTCGATGTTACCGTCCTTGCCGAGGGTGAGCGGTGGTGTGGTCGATGTCGTTCTGTTCCAAGGTAGCCGAAACATCCAAGGAAACGGTGAGACCACAACTCAAGTATCCAAGGCAAAGTGAGACAAAATTGTCAAAATCGAAGGGTTGAAACGAGGGTGGTTGCGGAAGTGGTGGAGGTATGCGGAAGGTGTATATGGTGGAGTGCCTAAGCAAACTTGCCAAATTTTACAAAATTTGATGGAGTCTAATGGTGGTAAAACCAAGATGAGCAGCTCGAGCACGTCGCTAGCTTTTCAACGAGCCAAAGAACACTCAAATCGGAGTTCGGGTGTGAAAGTTATGGTCAAAACGGTGAAACTCGGAAGGCTGAAACTGGGTGGGGCGGAAGTACCACTTGGTAGACCGCTAGTACCGCTTGTGGTGCTCAGCGGAAGTACCGCTAGTGCCACCGGTAGTACCGCTGGTGTCGGGAGAATTCTCAGAACTGGATCTGGGCGAATTCTGGGCGGAAATGGATGATTTCGGGGTCGAAATTGGGTGGATTTCGTGGATGGAAAGTTGGGAAACTAGGGGAAATGCTAGATCCGCTCGTGGCACAGCAAATCCATGGAACAAATTCAACAAAATCTCGCCAAATCAACAGATCACAAAAAATTTTTGGGGCTATTTTTGTGGGGAATTTTCGAAATTGGGAAGAACACAACAAAAACAAGCTAGAAAACAAGGTGTGGGGCTTCAAATTCGTGATCAACCTATGCTCATGATACCATAATGATGTAGGGTGGAACCCTAATCGGCAGATCTTTCACGAAAGGAGGTTATCCCACGATGAACACGGAGAACACAAGGAAGATACGGAGGAAAACACGAGGGGAAACACTCAAATCAAGACAAATACGGTCACACAGGTGCTAGATCCACGATACATATCAAGATACACGATCCATAGTCAACAATGGTGGTACAAAGATAGTCTTCTCCTAGAGGAGGTCTTGGGGTATCCCTTGGGATCTTCTCCGGTGTGGAGGTCTTGAATCCGAGGTGGATCTTCTCCGAAGAGGCCACAGTCTCGTAGGAGAGGAACCAC
Organism: Secale cereale; assembly: GCA_902687465.1. NCBI lineage: Eukaryota > Viridiplantae > Streptophyta > Magnoliopsida > Poales > Poaceae > Secale > Secale cereale. Next base: position 719,989,135 of record LR738713.1, on the reverse strand, counting down.
AAAGGTCTATGATGAGCTATCCAAAAGCTGCCCCTAAAAGATGGAAGGGAAGGAGTACTTATAGTCCAAGGGGTAAGTTGGGGGATACATGGGGTGAAAACCCTTCAACTGCGCCCAGGCAGGGCGGTATTACCGGTCCTGAGACCGGTAGACCGATTTTTGCGGTTTTACCGGAAGTTCCGGCCTTGCACCGGCCTTGCACCGGTCGATCACAGAAGGTGGAGCGGTAGTTGACCGGTAGTTGGACCGGTAGTACCGGCGGACCGGTAGTTGGACCGGTATTTGGACCGGTAGTACCTCTTTCTCTGCGCTGGGAGAATCCTGGTTCATGCTCTTGGCATCCGTCTTGCACCGTAACTTCTCCTTGGCACCTAAGCATACAAAGTGTCTCCGTTTGAGGTAGCAGCCATGTCTCAAGGTGGTCAAATGGGAATTCAACAAGGAGAGAGTTAACCTCGGATTCAAGTGCTCTAGCACGAGCACGTGGCATTGGTCCTTGGAGCACTTGGTGAGGCGATGGAGTGTCCATGGGGATGAACTTTGGATGCTCCGCATCAGGGTGTAATCTTTCCTTCCTCTGCAAGATGGTATGTACAAACCCTAGGCCCCTCCGGTGTGTATATAAACCGGAGGGTTTAGTCTGTATTGGCTAACGGAGAATCTCAAATCCTCATAGGCTGGACTTTAGGGTTTAGCCAATTTGATCTCGAGGTAGATCAACTCTTGTATTCATATTCATCCATATTAATATAGCAGGAAGTAGGGTTTTACCTCGATCGAGAGGGCCTAAACCTGGGTAAACATCGTGTCCCTGGCTCCTGTTACCATCGATCCTCAGACGCATAGTTCGGGACCGCCTACCCGAGATCCATCGGTTTTGACACCGACATTGGTGCTTTCATTGAGAGTTCCACTATGTCGTCAACGGAAGGACTGATGGATCACGTCATCAACGATGATGGCAACCCCGACGGAATTTTCCCTCCTGAACAACTCTTCTTGTTCGGTGGCTTCGCGCTACGTGCCAACACCGAAGGCCATCTTGAGCAGATTGAGAGCTATGCCCCTGGCCATCAAGTCAGATTCGTAAATTTAAACTACGTTGCTGATATCCACAGAGACTTGGTCTTCGCCGGATTTGAGCCAGCGGCAACCTCTCTCTGCCTTCACGATGAACATGACCTAGCTCTGTCATCGGATCAGGAGATAGTACCGGCAATAGTTCCGGCCCTAGATCCGAAACAAACCACGTCGTTCGAGGACGGGAAGCTCAACCCCGCCACGAAAGCCGCAGACTCCACGGCGTTGGAGCCGCACACAGACCCAACCCTAGACGAGGTGTGTGTCATCGAAACCCCGGACCTAACTCTGGCCTCGGATTCTGAATCACATGCATCTGCGCCCTTCCAGCCAGATCAAGCATCAATCGCCAAATTCAGTGCTACGGATATCTTCCAGCACTCACCCTTTGGCGACATGCTAAGGTCGTTAAGATCCCTCTCCTTAGATGGGGACACACAACCGCATTGTATCCGGTTCGAACTGGAGGCTGATGGAGAATTTCGCTCCCCACCCACCACCCACTTGGTAGCCACGGTTGAAGATCTAACCGATCTACTTGACTATGCTTCCGAAGACTTCGAAGGGATGGACCTCGAAGCTGAAGCGGATCCAGATCAAAACCGGCCCGTAACCGGGCAGTGGACATCTACGTCTTCATACGACGTGTACATGGTGGATACACCTAAAGAGGAGGAGGGCGACCGTGAAAACAATCCCGTAGAGGACAAGCCCGTCGAAGAACCTCCCAAACGTCGGCGTCCAAAACGCCGAACTGAATCCCGTAAAGGAAGAAATAGCAACACTGTCACTAATGAAGGTGACACTCTGGAACAAGCCAAAGACCCCGCAGACCCAGCGATGGAGCAGGAAGAGCGAGTGGACGTCGAACAGTGTCCGAAACCGCTGCCCAATGACAGCGATGCCGAAGACGGTAACTACGAACCTGTCTCCGAAGAAGAGGTTAGCCTGGATGACGATGAATATATCGTCCCAGAAGAACCCTCTGAACAAAAATGCTTCCATCGGCGGCTCATTGCCACCGCAAGCAGCCTGAAAAAGCAGCAGAGACAGCTTCGAGCTGCACAGGACACACTCAACGATAGATGGAACGAGGTGCTAGACGCCAAACAGAAACATGTCTATAACGGCCAAACCAAAGGCTATCCCAAGCATAAACTACTGCCTGAATTCGACGACGAGGCCGTTGTGCCCGTCCTGCCGAAGAATAACACCACCGACAAGCCAGACCGACCACCTCGCGGACGGGACAAAGTTGCTACCAATGGCGTACACAAGCCCGCACCACCACCCCGTAAAGAAAAGAAGGGTGCGGCTCAAGTCCGAAAACACGACCTGCGTGAGGACCTGAACAAAAAAGCTAGCAAGACCAGGTCTATATATGGACCTAGGGACCGGGCTCCCACATGGGACGGCGGCTATCAAGCCAATCGCGCCGGTGACATACCAGTTCGGGGTCAATACCGAACATCACAACCATCGGACATACGCCACGATATAGCAGAATACAGAGGAGTTGCACACCCTCTGTGCTTCACCGATGAGGTGTTGGATCATGACTTTCTAGAAGGGTTTAAACCCGTCAATATCAAAGCGTACGATGGAACGACAGATCCCGCCGTCTAGATAGAAGATTTTATTCTTCACATCCACATGGCTCGAGGAGATGACCTCCATGCCATTAAATATTTACCCCTCAAGCTGAAAGGACCAGCTCGGCACAGGCTAAACAGCCTCCAAGAGAACTCCATCGGGATTTGGGAAGAACTTGAGGATGCTTTTTGGGCCAATTTTCAAGGGACTTATGTCCGACCCCCGGACGCTGACGATCTAAGTCACATCATCCAACAACCCAGGGAGTCAGTCCGCAAGCGTTGGAATCGGTTCCTCACTAAGAAGAACCAAATTATCGACTGTCTGGACGCTGAGGCCTTAGCGGCATTCAAGCACAGTATCCGGGACGAATGGCTAGCCAGACACCTTGGATAGGATAAGCCGAGGACAATGGCAACCCTAACTACACTCATGACTCGCTTTTGCGTGGGTGAGGATAGCTGGTTAGCTCATAGCAGTACCGGCGACCCTGGAACATATGAAGTCAGGGATGGCAATGGAAAGCCACGGCGTAACAAAAACAAACGTCGAAACAATTCTGGAAGCCCAGATGATACAGCGGTAAACGCCAGATTCAGTGGCTCCAGACCCGATCAACGAAATAAGCCATTTAAAGGCAACAGAGATGGTCCATCCAATCTAGACAAAATATTAGATAGGCCCTGCCAAATCCATGGCACCCCATAAAAACCTGCGAATCATACCAACCGTAATTGTTGGGTCTTCAAGTAGGCCGGCAAGCTCAATGCCGAACACAAGGGGAAGGAGCCTCAGAGCGAAGACGAGGATGAGCCTCGCCAGCCGAATATAGGGGGGCAGAAGAAATTTCCACCGGAGGTTAAAACAGTGAACAAGATATATGCCACTCATATCCCAAAGAGGGAGCGCAAGCGCGCACTGCGAGATGTCTACGCCGTTGAGCCTATCGCCCCCAAATTCAACCCATGGTCAGCATGTACGATCACTTTCGATCGAAGGGATCACCCTACTAGTATTCGTCATGGGGGTTCGGCTGCCTTAGTGCTCGACCCAATAATCGATGGATACCATCTCACCCGAGTCCTCATGGACGGCGGCAACAGTCTTAATCTGATATATGAGGACACTGTCTGCAAGATGGGGATAGACCCATCAAGAATCAAGCCAAGCAGCATGACCTTTAAAGGAGTGATACCGGGCATAGAAGCCCGCTGCACAGGCTCTATAACATTGGAAGTCGTATTCGGCTCTCCTGGTAACTTTCGAAGCAAAGAGTTGATCTTCGACATAGCTCCATTTCAAAGTGGCTATCATGCACTACTCCGAAGAACGACCTTCGCCTACTTTAATGCAGTCCCACATTATGCCTATTTAAAGCTTAAAATGCCCGGACCACGCGGTGTGATCACGGTCAATGGAAATATGGAGCGCTCTCTCCGTAAGGAGGAGGACACTGCAGCCTTAGCAGCCGAAGTCCAAAACGACCTATTCAAGCCGGATAATCTATCGCTAGCGGACATAACTAAACGTGTCCGGCACACGCCTCAGTTCGGCAGCTCAGATGAGCCTGAGCAAGATTGACAGTTACACCCCCGTCGACTGCCCCATAAGGTGATAGCATATGTGCCTCGAGTACATAATTATGCCTTAAAAATTCCTTGGGCAAGGACCGGGGCGCCTGCATATAGTCCATAGTTCGTCTAGACCCTATTCGAACTCTAAACTTATATTTTTAGATTTATTAAATGAACCAGACTTGTTATGGCCACACTGGATTAATTTTTCTTTCCCAAGTTTATTTTCTTTTCTTTTTACAGATGGCCATCATACTTTTACCCCTTCAAGGACACATTATAGAGGAGGAAACGGCACAGACGTGCAGCAGGGACCCGCACTAAGGTTTCTTTTTAGATTAAGACCATGTGTAAACCCTTTTTCTCTTTCTTGTTATATACCTTTTTGGCATGTAAAATGTCCAAAAAGGTCTTCAACATTGTCTGTAAGTTTGCGGCTCACCGTACCATAAAGGGATATTAATAGAGCAGCTTGATTCGCATTATGTTCAGAGTTTTATTCACTCATCATAAATGTTCTCTTCCCACATCAGATTGCCATATGTGCCTTGTCAATAAGGGTCTAAATACTAGGGGTTGTATTCAGCCCAGTATATGTTGAAAAGACCGAACACCTATAGGGAGTGTTCGGCGTCCTGGATGTTTGCCTTATATGCACCAATTCCGAATCATGTCTTGGGTCAATAGTTGGGTTGCCCGGCTCCTGTGCTTACCCCTACGTTCCCGATTGTTCGACTAGGGTGTAAAGGGAGAACTACTGCGATTGTACTTCTGGCTCGTCCGGTCAAGTACCTCAGTAGAGAAAGCCGAAAACTGACCATCGTGATAGGCGAGAACCTGGTCCGCAATCTGGTGACTTAGTTTTATACTACGATCTATAGAGATCTACCCGTGTTATACGAAGGGTTGGTTTTTGCCCAGCCAGGTGCAATTGGATGCCTTAAGTAAAGGAATATCATATCCGCACCAGGGGCTAATACCTAGCCCCACATGTCAAGCTCCTATGACTAAGTGAAAGCAATAACGCCGCATAGTATGATTGCCTGGTTCGCTCCGCATACACCTCCTATATGAACCAAGACGTTGGATAAAGAGTGTATATGCATATGACCGAACACCCCAGTATTATGTACGTGGAGGCTGAAGCTGACGACTGGAAACTTTCAAATTTAGATAAACAGTCACACATGAGGTAAAAGAAGCTGATATTATAAATAGCGCAAAAGTTATATACATCGGATTCATAAGCATAGTCTTCACATCCGAATACAATCACTCGAAGATAAGATCCTTCAAACACTAGCCTTCTACAAGGCGGGCGCCCTCGATGACATCCTCGAAGTACTTCTCCGGCTTGCGGTGCTCCTTGCCCGCGGGCGGGCCAACAGTAGCTATATGCCCTGCGTTCATCTTCGCCCAGTGCACTTTGACACGAGCAAAGGTCATCCGAGCACCTTCTATGCAGGCCGAACGCGTCAATGAGTCGACCCGCGGATTCGCCTTGACAAGCCGCTTCACCAATCTGAAGTAGCTACTTGGGATTGGCTCAGCGGGCCATAGCCGGACTATTAAGTCCTTCATGGCCGAACCCGCCATGTTGTGCAGCTCGACAAGCTGCTTCATCTGGTCGCTAAGGGGCACTGGATGTTGTGGCGCATAGAACCGCGACCAGAACAACTTCTCTGTGTTGTTCCCCTCCTGGGCTCGGAAGTATTGGGCGGCATCTACGCTGCTCCTCGGAAGATCAGCAAACACGCCTGGAGAACTCCATAACCATGTTAGCCCAATGTACTTCTGCCCTCCGAAGATGCTCTATAAGAGAAATGTCTTACCAGATGCTATCTATCGTGCCTGCTCGATTTCCTGACGGGCGCTGCGTGACTCGCCTCGCGCATCCTGGGCAGTCTTTACTGCCACATCAAGCTCGGATGCCTGTTTCGAAGCCTTCTTCTCAAATGCATCACATTTGCAAATGGCATCACTGAGCTCGACCTCGGGGACACCCGAGACCAGTGCTTCTCGCACTGAGCCTTTTCGGCCTCCAAATCAGCAGCCGCTTTATCAGCGGCTATCTTGTTTGCCTCGGCCTCCTTCTTGGCCTTGGCAACCTCACCCTTGAGGGCCTCGAGCTCGGCGGCGCCAACTGTGTAATACAGAATACCATATCAGATTTTATAAAACATACTTAAGTTAATTAGTCTTATTGACATCTTAAAATCCGCATACCTTGCGTTTCATCTAAACGCCGATTGACGTGGTCGAGGACCGCGTTGGCCAACAAGAGCTTCTGGTTTAGTTCGGCAACTTTCGCATCCCGCGTAGTCGTCGCAACTAGTGAAGCGTGCACAATAGTTCAGCTCTATAAGTATGCTATATTATGGATACTTTATCCGATTCTCTTCAGAATCACACAAAGCATCAGGGGCTACTGGCTATGTATGTGCATTAAAAACAATAAAGTTCTATAAAGACCATTACATTGCTTACCTCAAAGCCTGTTAGCAGGCTGTTGAAGGCTTCATTCAGTCCGCCCTTGACGGACTGAATCTTCTTCATCACCGCACCCATCATGGTGCGATGTTCTTCCACGATGGAAGCACTTTGCAGTGCCCCCTCCATAGAGTCCGGCGCCTCCGGATTAACTCCGGGCGCCGCCGTATCCTCCTCCGCTTGGGGAGTCGGGTCTTCGGACCCCGGAGCCGCACTAGGCTCCATGATAGTATTCGGTGGGGCCCCGGATTGTTTGGGTCCCACATCTTCGGTCTCCATGGGGATGATTTCCCCATGGTCAGTAGCTGCCGGGGTATTATCCCCAGCTGCCTTATTGCCTGCCCCGCCCTCGTCTCCTAGGATGGAGGATACCCGCTGGGACGACACTTTGGTGTCCCCTCCAATTACGGGCGGTGAAGCCCGGGCTGGCGGGTCACTCTCCATCTCTCCAGGCGCTAGAGAGTTCCCCTCTGATAAGGAGGTGTCGGGGTGTCCTCCGGGAGGGCTGTAGGTCAGTAGGATAAAAATGCTAAGTAAAGCATCAAAATACTAAACAAACAAAGGTGCAGCAGTCAATCCGGGCAAACTTATGGTTCGGGCAGGGGTTTCACCTTGGGCTTCACCACGAAGCTATGTTCGGACAATTCCGAACTAGCTCCAAGGTTCAGTTTCCTCCGAAGCACGGCCGTGCCTGCGTCAGCGACGGCCCCCCTCTTCTTCCCCCTGCCTTGCGCAGGGGGCTCCTCTTCTTCTTCTTCCTCTTCCTCCTCATCATCTTCCTCCACATCGTTGGAGGAGAGGATGTTGATTTCTTCCGACTTCCTGTCCGCAGGACAGGGGCTATTTCCGGCCCCCTTGCCCTTCATCTTCTTGGGCTTCTTGGTCGGTGCCTTGTACGGCGCCGGGACCAGCATCGCCGTCAGTAGAGGCAATGTTGGGTCTTCGAGCAGAGGCGCATGACTCTTAATCCGGGTCGCCTTCTTCGTCTAGCCCTGTATATCACGCAAAAACTCCAATTCATGTTATCATTAAATAAGGAAATAAACATATGTTCGACAAAGTTTTCTATTACCTCTGGGGCGGAGAGCGCGGTGCTAAAGCCCACGTCTTTGGTTTCCGCAGGCCACTCCTTCTGGCTCTTGAAGAGATGCTTCCAGATCTCCTTGTGCGTAAAGCCGAAGAGATGCTTCAGCGGCTTGTCTCCTGCCGGATCGAACTCCCATAGGAAGGAGTCCCGGCTTTGGCAAGGGAGAACAAGCCGGGTCAGCATCACCTGGACCACGAAGGAGAGCAGGTGCCCCTTGGAGATCATGTCGGACACATGGCTCACAAGAGTCGTCACTTCAGTTGTAGACCCCCAGTCCAGACCCTTTTTGGTCCAAGAGGTCAGCCTCTCTGGGGGTCCGGATCTGAAAGCAGGCTCCGCCGCCCATTTGGCGTTGCGGGGTTCGGTGATGTAGAACCACTCCTGCTGCCAGAGCTTATTCGCCTCCACGAATGAGCCCTTGGGCCAAGTTGCATTTGGGAGCTTGCTAATCATGGCGCCCCCGCACTCCGCGTGCTGTCTGTCCACCACCTTCGGCTTCACGTTGAAGGTTTTGAGCCATATGCCGAAGTGTGGAGGGATGCGGATATGTGAAGGATTGAGTTCGAGTCTAGATCATGGAAATATAGCCCGTAGAAGAACAGAAGACCCTGAACAAAGGGGTGGAGTGGAAACCCTAGCCCCCTAACAAAATGGGTAGTGAACTCTACCCTCTCACCTGCCTCAGGGACAGGAATCACCTGACCCTTGGTTGTTGGGGAACGTAGTATTTTAAAATTTTCCTACGATCACGCAAGATCTATCTACCAGATGCATAGCAACGAGAGGGAAGAGTGTGTCTACGTACCCTCGTAGACCGGAAGCGGAAGCGTCAAGTGACGCGGTTGATGTAGTCGAACTTCTTCGCGATTCAACCGATCAAGCACCGAACGTACGGCACCTCCGCGTTCAGCACACGTTCAGCTTGATGACGTCCCACGAGCTCTTGATCCAGTTGAGCTTCACGGGAGAGTTTCGTCAGCACGACGGCGTGGTGACGGATATGATGTATTCACCGGCGCAGGGCTTCGCCTAAGCACCGCGACGGTATCACCGAGGTGTGTTTCTGTGGAGGGGGGCACCGCACACGGCTGGAACAATTCAACTTGTGTGTCTTTGGGTGTCCCCCTGCCCCCGTATATAAAGGAGCAAGGGGGGAGGCCGGCCGGCCCTTCTATGGTGCGGCTAGGAGTGCAATCCTACTAGGAATAGGATTGCAATCCTATTCCTAGTAGGAACTACCAAAAAAGGAAGAGAGGGAAAGGAAAAGAGGGAGAGGTGGCGCCCCCCCAATCCTAGTCCAACTAGGAACCCTAGGTGGGGCGCCGGCCAGCCCCTATGGGCTGCCTCTCTTTTTTCCATTAGGCCCACTATGGACCATCCCCCTTCGTAGGGGGTTCCGGTAACCCCCTCCGGCAATCCCGTTAAATCCGAAACTTTTTCGGAACACTTCCGGTGTCCGAATATAGTCGTCCAATATATCAATCTTTATGTCTCGGACATTCCGAGACTCCTCGTCATGTCCGTGATCTCATCCGGGACTCCGAACTACCTTTGGTACATCAAAACTCATAAACTCATAATACCGATCGTCATCAAACGTTAAGCGTGCGGACCCTACGGGTTCGAGAACTATGTAGACATGACCGAGACTCATCTCCGGTCAATAACCAATAGCGGAACCTGGATGTTCATATTGGCTCCTACATATTCTACGAAGATCGTTTATCGGTCAAAACCGCATAACAACATACGTTGTTCCTTTTGTCATCGGTATGTTACTTGTCCGAGATTCGATCGTCGGTATCCCCATACCTAGTTCAATCTCGTTACCGGCAAGTCTCTTTACTCGTTCCGTAACACATCATCTCGTGACTAACTCATTAGTCTTTTGCTTGCAAGGCTTATTGTGATGTGTGTTACCGAGAGGGCCCAGAGATACCTCTCCGACACTCGGAGTGACAAATCCTAATCTTGATCTATGCCAACACCACGAATACTTTCGGAGACACCTGTAGAGCATCTTTATGATCACCCAGTTACGTTGTGACGTTTGATAGCACACAAGGTGTTCCTACGGTATTCGGGAGTTGCATAATCTCATAGTCATAGGAACATGTATAAGTCATGAAGAAAGCAATAGCAGTAAAACTAAACGATCATAGTGCTATGCTAACGGATGGGTCTTGTCCATCACATCATTCTCCTAATGATGTGATCCCATTGATCAAATGACAACTCATGTCTATGGCTAGGAAACATAACCATCTTTGATCAATGAGCCAGTCAAGTAGAGGCATACTAGGGACATACTGTTTTGTCTATGTATCCACACATGTACTAAGTTTCCGGTTAATACAATTCTAGCATGAATAAAAGACATTTATCATGATATAAGGAAATACAAATAACATCTTTATTATTGCCTCTAGGGCATATTTCCTTCAGTCTCCCACTAGCACTAGAGTCAATAATCTAGCTCACATCGCCATGTGATTTAATACCGATAGTTCACATCGTTATGTGAATAACACCCATAGTTCACATCGCCATGTGACCAATACCCAAAGGGTTTACTAGAGTCAATAATCTAGTTCACATCGCTATGTGATTAATACCCAAGAGTAATAAGGTGTGATCATGTTTTGCTTGTGAGAGAAGTTTAGTCAACGGGTCTGTCACATTCAGATCCGTATGTATTTTGCAAATTTCTATGTCTACAATGCTCTGCATAGAGCTACTCTAGCTAATTGCTCCCACTTTCAATACGCATCCAGATTGATACTTAGAGTCATCTGGATTTAGTGTCAAAGCTTGCATCGGCGTAACCCTTTACGACGAACTCTTTATCACCTCCATAATCGAGAAACATTTCCTTAGTCATCCAGTTACTAAGGATAATTTTGACCGCTGTACAGTGATCTACTCCTGGATCACTATTGTACCCCCTTGACAAACTCATGGCAAGGTACACAACATGTTTGGTACACAGCATGGCATACTTTATAGAACCTATGGCTGAGGCATAGGGAATGACTTTCATTCTCTCTATATTTTTCTGCCGTGGTCTGGCTTTGAGTCTTACTCAACTTCACACCTTACAAGTCAGGCAAGAACTCCTTCTTTGACTGATCCATTTTGAACTACTTCAAAATCTTATCAAGATATGTACTTATCGAAAGTCTTATCAAGCGTCTTGATCTATCTCTATAGATCTTGATGCCCAATATGTAAGCAGCTTCACCAAGGTCTTTCTTTGAAAAACTCCTTTCAAACACTCCTTTATGCTTTCCAGAAAATTCTACATCATTTCCGATCGACAATATGTCATTCACATATACTTATCAGAAAGGTTGTAGTGCTCCCACTCACTTCTTGTAAATACAGGCTTCACCGTAAGTCTGTATAAATCTATATGCTTTGATCAACTTATCAAAGCGTATATTCCAACTCCGAGATGCTTGCACCAGTCCATAGATGGATCGCTGGAGCTTGCACATTTTGTTAGCACCTTTAGGATTGACAAAACCTTCGGGTTGCATCATATACAATTTTTCTTTAATAAATCCATTAAAGAATGTAGTTTTGTTATCCATTTGCCAGATTTCATAAAATGCGGCAATTGCTAACATGATTCGGACAGACTTAAGCATCGCTACGGGTGAGAAAGTCTCATCGTAGTCAACTCCTTGAACTTGTCGAAAACCTTTCGCAACAAGTCGAGCTTTGTAAACAGTAACATTACAGTCAGCGTCGGTCTTCCTCTTGAAGATCCATTTATTTTCGATGGCTTGCCGATCATCGGGCAAGTCAACCAAAGTCCACACTTTGTTCTCATACATGGATCCCATCTCAGATTTCATGGCTTCAAGCCATTTTGCGGAATCTGGGCTCATCATCGCTTCCTCATAGTTCGCAGGTTCATCATGGTCTAGTAACATGACTTCCAGAACTGGGTTGCCGTACCACTCTGGTGCGGAACGTACTCTGGTTGATCTACGACGTTCAGGAGAAACTTGATCTGAAGTTTCATGATCATCATCATTAGCTTCCTCACTAATTGGTGTAGGAATCACTGAAACTAGTTTCTGTGATGTTCCACTTTCCAATTCGGGAGAAGGTACAATTACCTCATCAAGTTCTACTTTCCTCCTACTCACTTCTTTCGAGAGAAACTCCTTCTCTAGAAAGGATCCACTCTTAGCAACAAAGACCTTGCCTTTGGATCTGTGATAGAAGGTGTACCCAACAGTTTCTTTTGGGTATCCTATGAAGATTTACTTCTCCGATTTGGGTTCGAGCTTATCATGTTGAAACTTTTTCACATAAGCATCGCAGTCCCAAACTTAAAAAAATGACAGCTTAGGTTTCTCGTCAAACCACAGTTCATACGGTGTCATCTCCACGGATTTAGATGGTGCCCTATTTAACGTGAATGTAGCTGTCTCTAATGCATAACCCCAAAAGCAATAGTGGTAGATCGGTAAGAGACATCATCGATCGCACCATATCTAATAAAGTACGGTTATGACGTTCGGACACACCATTACACTGTGGTGTTCCAGGTGGCGTGAGTAGTGAAACTATTTCACATTGTTTTTACTGAAGGCCAAACTCGCTAACTAAAATATTTTACCTCTACGATCATATCGTAGAAACTCTTATTTTCTTGTTACGATGATTCTCCAGTTCACTCTGAAATTCTTTGAACTTTTCAAATGTTTCAGACTTGTGCTTCATTAAGTAGATATACCCATATCTGCTCAAATCATCAGTGAAGGTCAGAAAATAACGATTCCCGCCGTGAGCTTTAACACTCATTGGTCTGCATACATCAGTATGTATGATTTCCAACAACTCTGTTGCTCGTTCTACAGTTCTGGAGAACGGAGTTTTAGTCATCTTGCCCATGAGGCATGGTTCGCAAGCACCAAGTGATTCATAATCAAGTGATTTCAAAAAGTCCATCACTATGGAGTTTCTTCATGCGCTTTACACCAATATGACCTAAACGGCAGTGCCACAAATAAGTTGCACTATCATTATTAACCTTGCATCTTTTGGCTTCAATATTATGAATATGTGTATCACACGATCGAGATCCAACAAACTATTTTCATTGGGTGTATGACCATAGAAGGTTTTATTCATGTAAACAGAACAACAATTATTCTCTAACTTACATGAATAACCGTATGGCAATAAACATGATCAAATCATATTCATGCTCAACACAAACACCAAATAACACTTATTTAGGTTCAACACTAATCCCGAAAGTATAGGGAGTGTGCGATGATGATCATATCAATCTTGGAACTGCTTCCAATACACATCGTCACTTCATCCTTTAACTAGTTTCTGTTCATTATGCAACTCCCATTTCGAGTTACTACTCTTTAGCAACTGAACCAGTATCAAATACCGAGGGGTTGCTATGAACACTAGTAAAATACACATCAATAATCTGTATATCAAATATACCTTTGTTCACTTTGCCATCCTTCTTATCCGCCAAGTATCTAGGGCAGTTCCACTTCCGGTGACCATTTCCTTTGCAGTAGAAGCACTTAGTTTCAGGCTTGAGTTTAGCTTTGGGTTTCTTCATGGGAGTGACAACTTGCTTGTCATTCTTCTTGAAGTTCCCCTTCTATCCCTTTGCCCTTTACTTGAAACAAGTGGTCTTATTAACCATCAACACTTGATGTTCTTTCTTGATTTCTACCTTCGCCGATTTCAGCATTGCGAAGATCTCGGGAATTACCTTCGTCATCCCTTGCATATTATAGTTCATCACGAAGTTCTACTAACTTGGTGATAGTGACTAGAGAACTTTTTCAATTACTATCTTATCTGGAAGATTAACCCCACTTGATTCAAGTAATTGTAGTACCCAGACAATCTGAGCACATCCTCACTGGTTGAGCTATTCTCCTCCATCTTGTAGGCAAAGTACTGTCAGAAGTCTTATACCTCTCGACACGGGCATGAGTGTGAAATACTAATTTCAACTCTTGGAACATCTCATATGCTCCGTGGCGTTCAAAACGTTTTTGAAGTCCCGGTTACAAGCCGTAAAGCATGGTGCACTAAACTATCAAGTAGTTATCATACCGAGCTTTTGTCAAAACGTTCATAACGTCTACATCTGCTCCTGCAATAGGTCTGTCACCTAGCCGTGCATCAAGGACATATTTCTTTGTGCAGCAATGAGGATAATCCTCAGATCACGGAACAATTCCGCATCATTGCTACTAACATCTTTCAACTTAGTTTTCTCTAGGAACATATAAAAAATAAACGGGGAGCAACATCGTGAGCTATTGATCTACAACATAGATATGCTAATACTACGAGGACTAAGTTCATGATAAATTAAAGTTCAATTTAATCATATTACTTAAGAACTCCCACTTAGATAGACATCCCTCTAGTCATCTAAATGATCACGTGATCCAAATCAACTAAACCATGTCCGATCATCACGTGAGATGGAGTAGTTTCAATGGTGAACATCTTATGTTGATCATATCTACTATATGATTCACGCTCGACCTTTCGGTCTCCAGTGTTCCGAGGCCATATCTACATATGCTAGGCTCGTCAAGTTTAACCCGAGTATTCCGCGTGTGCAAAACTGGCTTACACCCGTTGTATTTGAACGTAGAGCTTATCACACCCGATCATCACGTGGTGTCTCGGCACGACGAACTTTCGCAACGGTGCATACTCAGGGAGAACACTTATACCTTGAAATTTAGTGAGGGATCATCTTATAATGCTACCGTCGTTCTAAGCAAAATAAGAAGCATAATAAGATAAACATCACATGCAATCAAAAATATGTGACATGATATGGCCATCATCATCTTGTGCTTTTGATCTCCATCTCCAAAGCACCGTCATGATCACCTTCGTCACCGGCGCGACACCTTGATCTCCATCGTAGCATCGTTGTCGTCTCGCCAACTATTGCTTCTACGACTATCGCTACCGCTTAGTGATAAAGTAAAGCAATTACATTGCGATTGCATTTCATACAATAAAGCGACAACCATATGGCTCCTGCCAGTTGCCGATAACATTACAAAACATGATCATCTCATACAAAACCGTATAACTCATCATGTCTTGACCATATCACATCACAACATGCCCTGCAAAAACAAGTTAGACGTCCTCTACTTTGTTGTTGCAAGTTTTACGTGGCTGCTACGGGCTTAGCAAGAACCGTTCTTACCTACGCATAAAAAACCATAACGATGTTTCGTCAAGTATGTGCTGTTTTAACCTTCACAAGGACCGGGCGTAGCCACACTTGATTCAGCTAGAGTGAGAGAGACAGACACCCGCCAGTCACCTTTAAGCAACGAGTGCTCGTAACGGTGAAACCAGTCTCGCGTAAGCGTACGCGTAATGTCGGTCCGGGCCGCTTCATCTCACAATACCGCCGAAGCAAAGTATGACATGCTGGTAAGCAGTATGACTAGTATCGCCCACAACTCATTGTGTTCTACTCGTGCATATCATCTACGCATAGACCTGGCTCTGATACCACTGTTGGGGAACGTAGTATTTTAAAATTTTCCTACGATCACGCAAGATCTATCTACCAGATGCATAGCAACGAGAGGGAAGAGTGTGTCTACGTACCCTCGTAGATCGGAAGCGGAAGCGTCAAGTGACGCGGTTGATGTAGTCGAACTTCTTCGTGATTCAACCGATCAAGCACCGAACGTACGGCACCTCCGCGTTTAGCACACGTTCAGCTTGATGACGTCACACGAGCTCTTGATCCAGTTGAGCTTCACGGGAGAGTTTCGTCAGCACGACGGCGTGGTGACGGATATGATGTATTCACCAGCGCAGGGCTTCGCCTAAGCACCGCGACGGTATCACCGAGGTGTGTTTCTGTGGAGGGGGGCACCGCACACGGCTGGAACAATTCAACTTGTGTGTCTTTGGGTGTCCCCCTACCCCCGTATATAAAGGAGCAAGGGGGGAGGCCGGCCGGCCCTTCTATGGTGCGGCTAGGAGTGCAATCCTACTAGGAATAGGATTGCAATCCTATTCCTAGTAGGAACTACCAAAAAAGGAAGAGAGGGAAAGGAAAAGAGGGAGAGGTGGCGCCCCCCAATCCTAGTCCAACTAGGAACCCTAGGTGGGGCGCCGGCCAGCCCCTATGGGCTGCCTCTCTTTTTTCCATAAGGCCCACTATGGACCATCCCCCTTCGTAGGGGGTTCCGGTAACCCCCTCCGGCAATCCCGTTAAATCCGAAACTTTTCCGGAACACTTCCGGTGTCCGAATATAGTCGTCCAATATATCAATCTTTATGTCTCGGACATTCCGAGACTCCTCGTCATGTCCGTGATCTCATCCGGGACTCCGAACTACCTTCGGTACATCAAAACTCATAAACTCATAATACCGATCGTCATCAAACGTTAAGCGTGCGGACCCTACGGGTTCGAGAACTATGTAGACATGACCGAGACTCATCTCCGGTCAATAACCAATAGCGGAACCTGGATGTTCATATTGGCTCCTACATATTCTACGAAGATCTTTTATCGGTCAAAACCGCATAACAACATACGTTGTTCCTTTTGTCATCGGTATGTTACTTGTCCGAGATTCGATCGTCGGTATCCCCATACCTAGTTCAATCTCGTTACCGGCAAGTCTCTTTACTCGTTCCGTAACACATCATATCGTGACTAACTCATTAGTCTTTTGCTTGCAAGGCTTATTGTGATGTGTGTTACCGAGAGGGCCCAGAGATACCTCTCCGACACTCGGAGTGACAAATCCTAATCTTGATCTATGCCAACACCACGAATACTTTCGGAGACACCTGTAGAGCATCTTTATGATCACCCAGTTACGTTGTGACGTTTGATAGCACACAAGGTGTTCCTACGGTATTCGGGAGTTGCATAATCTCATAGTCATAGGAACATGTATAAGTCATGAAGAAAGCAATAGCAGTAAAACTAAACGATCATAGTGCTATGCTAACGGATGGGTCTTGTCCATCACATCATTCTACTAATGATGTGATCCCGTTGATCAAATGACAACTCATGTCTATGGCTAGGAAACATAACCATCTTTGATCAATGAGCCAGTCAAGTAGAGGCATACTAGGGACATACTGTTTTGTCTATGTATCCACACATGTACTAAGTTTCCGGTTAATACAATTCTAGCATGAATAAAAGACATTTATCATGATATAAGGAAATACAAATAACATCTTTATTATTGCCTCTAGGGCATATTTCCTTCATTGGTAGGGACTCGGTGCGCGATAGTGGCGGCGAGATAGCCTGCGCTTCGTAGATCCTCCACGGTCTTTTCTGTGACCGTGGAAGCTTCTCACTTGCCCCTGGCACCGGATCCAGCCATTGCTGGGAAGGGGAGTAGTGGTTGAGGATCGAGGAGCAGTGGGCGCAGGAGATGAGAATATGGGGGCAAGGGAGATTGGAGAGCTCGAGCTTGAGGAAGGCGTGGGGCTGATGAAAGGGATATATATCCTTTTATAACGCTGTGATTACAGAGCGTCCCCCCACTTTAGCCATAAAACTCACCGGTTCCCAAAGCGGTCGTGCGTAGTGCGCGGCGTGGGTGCTCACGTCATATTGATAAGGATCCCACAATAAGCGGGCACGATCTCTATTCTGATGGGACGTGTTAATGAGGATATACCTCGAAACGCGAAACTAGGACCAAATAAAACGGTTCGATAAGTTAGTGGGTTGGACGCGACGCTTCACCCAAAAGTTGTCAGCAGAGACACACTATTCATTTTCCTTTAAAAGCCTTGCCTTCGAGGCTAAGGATTGTACTAACCTTGTAGAGCCGAACACAATACACTTTTCGCAGAAGATATATTCGAAAGAAGGAACCCGCCTTGCAATGCCGAAGACAATACGGAAGCCGAACTCATCGACATCGAAGACATGTTCAGGGGCTACTGAAGGAGTCCTGGATAGAGGGGTCCTCGGGAGGCCACATAACTCTTGGTGGGCCGGCCTGGCGGGCCGTGAAGATTATAGTCAAAGATCATCTCTCGTATCCGGATATGACTCCTGAATTCATGTAATGGCAAGTTTTAGGTTCGGGTGTAATCTTTCCTTCCTCTGCAAGATGGTATGTAAAAACCCTAGGCCCCTCCGGTGTGTATATAAACTGGAGAGTTTAGTCGGTATAGGCTAACAGAGAATCTCAAATCCTCATAGGCTAGACTTTAGGGTTTAGCCAATTTGATCAAGAGGTAGATCAACTCTTGCATTCATATTCATCCATATTAATATAGCAGGAAGTAGGGTTTTATCTCGATCGAGAGGGCCTGAACCTGGGTAAACATCGTGTCCCCTACCTCCTATTACCATCAATCCTCAGATGCATAGTTCGGGACCCCCTACACGAGATCCGCCGGTTTTGACACCGACAATAAGCTCTACGTTCAAATACAACGGGTGTAAGACAGTTTTGCACATGTAGAATACTCGGGTTAAATTTGACGAGCCTAGCATGTACAGACATGGCCTCGGAATACTGGAGACCGAAAGGTCGAGCGTGAATCATATAGTAGATACGATCAACATAAGATGTTCACCATTGAAAACTACTCCATCTCACGTGATGATCGGACATGGTTTAGTTGATTTAGATCATGTGATCATTTAGATGACTAGAGGGATATCTATCTAAGTGGGAGTTCTTTAGTAATATGATTAATTGAACTTTAATTTATCATGAACTTAGTCCTGATAGTTTTCTGCATATCTATGTTGTTGTAGATCAATGGACCGTGCTACCATTCCCTTGAATTTTAATGCATTCCTAGAGAAAGCTAAGTTGAAAGATGATGGTAACAATTATACGGTCCGGGTCCGTAACATGAGGATTATCCTCATTGCTGCACAAAAGAATTTTGTCCTGGAAGCACCGCTAGGTGACAGGCCTACTGCAGGAGCAACCCTGGACGTTATGAATGTTTGGCAAGCTCGTTCTGATGACTACACTATAGTTCAGTGTGCCATGCTTTACGGCTTAGAACCGGGACTTCAACAACGTTTTGAACATCATGGAGCATATGAGATGTTCCAGGAGTTGAAGTTAATATTTCAAGCAAATGCCCGGATTGAGAAATATGAAAATTTCAATAAGTTCTACAGCTGCAAGATGGAGGAGAATAGTTCTATCAGTGAACACTTGCTCATAATGTCTGGGTACTACAATCATATGACTCAACTTGGTTGCAAAGATTACGAAGATAGTGTTATTGATAGAGTTCTTCAATCACTGCCACCAAGCTATAAAGGCTTCATGATGAACTATAACATGCAAGGGATGCGGAAGACAATTCCCGAGCTCTTCGCTATGCTCAAAGCTGCGGAGGTAGAAATCAAAAAGGAGCATCAAGTATTGATGGTTAACAAGACCACTAGTTTCAAGAAAAAGGGCAAGGGAAAGAAGGGGAACTTCAAGAAGAATAGCAAGACAATTGCTACTCCCGCGAAGAAACCCAAGTCTGGAGCCAAGCTTGAAACTGAGTGCTTCTAATACAAAGGGACTGGACACTGGAAGCGGAACTGCCCCAAGTATTTGGCGGATAAGAAGCATGGCAAAGTGAACAAAGGTATATTTGACATACATGTTATTGATGTGTACCTTACTAATGCTCGTAGTAGCACCTGGGTATTTGATACTGAAGGAAATATGCCCTAGAGGCAATAATAAAGTTATTGTTTATTTCCTTATATCATGATCAATGTTTATTATTCATGCTAGAATTGTATTAGCCGGAAACTTAGTACATGTGTGAATACATAGACAAAATAAAGTGTCCCTAGTATGCCTCTACTAGACTAGCTCATTGATCAAAGATGGTTATGTTTCCTATCCATAGACATGAGTTGTCATTTGATCAACGGGATCACATCATTAGGAGAATGATGTGATGGACAAGACCCATCCGTTAGCTTAGCAATATGATCGTTTAAGTTTTACTGCTATTGCTTTCTTCATGACTTATACATATTCCTATGACTATGAGATTATGCAACTCCCGAATACCGGAGGAACACCTTGTGTGCTATCAAACGTCACAACGTAACTGGGTGATTATAAAGATGCTCACAGGTGTCTCCAAAGGTGTTTGTGGTGTTGGCATAGATCAAGAATAGGATTTGTCACTCCGAGTGTCGGAGAGGTATCTCTGGGCCCTCTCGGTAATACACATCATAATAAGCCTTGCAAGCAAATGACTAATGAGTTAGTCAACAGATGATGTATTACGGAACGAGTAAAGAGACTTGCCGATAACGAGATTGAACTAGGTATTGAGATACCGACGATCGAATCTCGGGCAAGTAACATACCGATGACAAAGGGAACAACGTATGTTGTTATGCGGTTTGACCAATAAACATCTTCGTAGAATATGTAGGAGCCAATATGACCATCCAGGTTCCGCTATTGGTTATTGACCGGAGATGTGTCTCGGTCATGTCTACATAGTTCTTGAACCCGTAGGGTCCGCACGCTTAATGTTTGATGACGATCGGTATTATGAGTTTATGAGTTTTGATGTACCGAAGGTAGTTCGGAGTCCTGGATGAGATCGGGGACATGACGAGGAGTCTCGAAATGGTCGAGACATAAAGATCAATATATTGGACGACTATATTCGGACATCGTAAAGGTTCCGAGTGATTCGGGTATTTTTCGGAGTACCGGAGAGTTACGGGAATTCGCCGGGGAGTATATGCGCCTTATTGGGATTTAGGGAAAAGAGAGAGAGGAGGCTGCGCCCCCCAATGCTTAGTCCGAATTGGACTATGGGGAGGGGCTGCGCCCCCTCCTTCCTTCTCTTATCTTTTCCCTTTCCTTCTCTCCTACTCCTACTACTTGGAAGGGCTCCTAGTTCTACTAGGAAAGGGGGAATCCTACTCCCGGTGGGAGTAGGACTCCCCTAGGGCGCGCCATAGAGAGGGCCGGCCCTCCTCCTCCTCCACTCCTTTATATACGGGGGTGGGGGCACCCCATAGACACACAAGTTGATCAAGTTGATCTCTCCCAACCGTGTGCGGTGCCCCCCTCCACAGAAACACACCTTGGTCATATCGTTGCAGTGCTTAGGCGAAGCCCTGCACCGTTAGTTTCATCATCTCTGTCACCATGCCGTCGTGTTGATGAAACTATCCCGCGAGGTTCTACTGGATCAAGAGCTCGTGGGACGTCATCAAGTTGAACGTGTGCTGAACATGGAGGCTCCGTACGTTCGGTGCTTGATAGGTTGGATCGCGAAGAAAGTTCTACTACATCAACCGCGTCACTAGACGTTTCCGCTCCCGGTCTACGAGGGTATGTAGACACACTCTCCCCTCTCGTTGCTATGCATCTAGTAGATAGATCTTGCGTGATCGTAGGAAATTTTTGAAATACTACGTTCCCCAATAGTGGCATCATGAGCCAGGTCTATGCGTAGATGATATGCACGAGTAGAACACAAGTGAGTTGTGGACGGTACTAGTCATACTGCTTACCAGCATGTCATACTTTGATTCGGTGGTATTTTTGGATGAAGCGATCCAAACCGACATTACGCGTACGCTTATGCGAGACTGGTTCTACCGACGTGCTTCGCACACAAGTGGCTGACGGGTGTCAGTTTCTCCAACTTTAGTTGAATCGAGTGTGGCTACGCCCGGTCCTTGTGAAGGTTAAAACAACACATACTTGACGAAAAATCGTTGTGGTTTTTGTATGCGTAGGTAAGAACGGTTCTTGCTAAACCCGTAGCAGCCACGTAAAAGTTGCAACAACAAAGTAGAGGACGTCTAACTTGTTTTTGCAGGGCATGTTGTGATGTGATATGGTCAAGACATGATGAGTGATACGTTATTGTATGAGATGATCATGTTTTGTAAAGTTATCGGCAACTGGCAGGAGCCATATGGTTGTCGCTTTATTGTATGAAATGCAATCGCCATGTAATTGCTTTACTTTATCTCTAAGCGGTAGCGATAGTCGTGGAAGCAATAGTTGGCGAGACGACAACGATGCTATGATGGAGATCAAGGTATCGCGCCGGTGACGATGGTGATCATGACGGTGCCTTGGAGACGGAGATCAAAGGCACACGATGATGATGGCCATATCATATCACTTATAGTGATTGCATGTGATGTTTATCTTTTATGCATCTTATTTTGCTTAGATCGTCGGTAGCATTATAAGATGATCTCTCACTAAATTTCAAGGTATAAGTGTTCTCCTTGAGTATGGACCGTTGCGAAAGTTCGTCGTGCCGAGACACCACATGATGATCGGGTGTGATAAGCTCTACGTTCACATACAACGGGTGTAAGCCAGTTTTGCACACGCAGAATACTCGAGTTAAACTTGACAAGCCTAGCATATGCAGATATGCCCTCAGAACACTGGAGACCGAAAGGTCGAGCGTGAATCATTGAAAACTACCCCATCTCACGTGATGATCGGACATGGTTTAGTTGATATGGATCACGTGATCACTTAGATGATTAGAGAGATGTCTGTCTAAGTGGAAGTTCTTAAGTAATTCGATTAATTGAACTTTAAATTTATCATGAACTTAGTTCAGGTAGTATTAGCATATCTTTGTTGTAGATCAACAGCTCGCGATGTAGCTCCCCGTTTGTTTTTATATGTTCCTAGAGAAAACTAAGTTGAAAGATGTTAGTAGCAATGCTGCAGACTTGTTCTGTGATCTGAGGATTTGCCTCATTGCTGCACATAAGTATTATGTCCTTGATGCACCGCTAGGTGACAAACCTATTGCAGGAGCAGATGCAGACGTTATGAACGTTTGACAAGCTCGGTATGATGACTACTTGATAGTTTAGTGCATCATGCTTTACGGCTTATAACCGAGACTTCAAAAACATTTTGAACGCCGCAGAGCATATGAGATGTTCCAAGAGTTGAAATTAGTATTTCATACTCATGCCCGTGTCGAGAGGTATAAGACCTCTGACAGTACTTGTAGCGACCAGACCTCAAACAGTCTGATCTCTGTGCATCAGTGTCATCCCTGGATCAGAAATGCTGACACGCACAGTACTTGAAGGATTTATAATAGAGTAGCAATCACACACTTATTACATCGATAGTCCAACGATGAATTTATTACAATAAATATGGCTGAAGGCCATCTAATACGATAACAGCGGAAGGCTTGGAAGATAAGTGAGTCCATCAACTCCAGCGGCATCACTGAGTATATAACCGCGACCTAAAAAGGGGCATCTTACTCGTCGTCTGAAAAGTCTGCAACATGAAACGTTGCAGCCCGAAAACGGGTCAGCACATGGAATATGCTGGCAAGGTAGCACAAGAGAATGCAATGGAAAATAAAGCTATACTATATGCATATTTGGCTGGTGGAAAGCTCTATGGTTAAGTTTTTGCGTAAAGCCAAATTTTCCCTACTTCAAAGGAATAGATTTTTAATTAACTATCATGGTAGTTGAAACATCGTTGAGAAAATAGACATCCTCTCAACCCCAATTAAAGTAATCATTAAACCCAACAAAATTAATTAAAGTAACATGATGAGATTCACATGATAATCCAAGTACTAGATACTCAAGACGTCCATAACCGGGGACACGGCAAATCATGATCAGTTTGTACACTCTACAGAGGTTTGTGCACTTTTCCCCACAAGACTCGATCTCTTCCGTTTGTTTTCTCGCACTACATGGTGTTTGAGAAACGGATGACGGAGACACAGTCTTTCCGAAGAGGTCCCCTTAACCAGATAGATAGGCCGGTACACCTACAAAACCCACTACATCTGCTAGCCCATCATGGAAAGGTTTCCCACAACTTACTCAACTATGCCAGAGCCCATATTCGCATGTGGCTGCACACGGAAGTTTCTAGTATGAAAAATCTCATGATCCCTTTGAGCCTGGGTGGCGGTCCAAAAGAAAAACAGGCAATCACTGGAATACCCAGATGCCTCAATCCACCCAGATGTGTATTAATGTTGCCACCTTAAGTTGAACCATTAATTAATAAACTCACATCTGTCATGGATTTCACTCAAACCCAAACCACGTCTACGAGCATAGCATGTCCTAACAGCAAACGTAGAAGTAACTCCCAAGGGTTTGAATGTAATGCAGGTAATAGGTACTACCTCAAACTACTTCCCAATCCCACAAGTTAATTGATCCTACTCATGCAATGTGTGAGGGTTGGACTAATGCAATGAAAACTGGGTAATTGGAAAGCATGATCAAAGTGTTACTTGCCTTGCTGATGATCCGCAAAACCTAGAGACTCAAAGTAGCAAGCGGCGCACTCCGGGTACTCTATCGCAATCAAACAAGCACACAATAAGTACTTAACTAATGCACGGGTAAAACTCAAATAAGAGATCTAACCAGAAAGTTCAACTTAAGAACTCCGGTTTGCAAAAAGAAACAACTCGAAAGAAGCAACAAAACTCAAATTGCGAAAGAAACGAGCTCCGGTTTACTAGTTGGCCTAAAGTCAAAATTTTACAGTAGCCAAAACTTTGTTCCAGTTGATTAACCGTAAAGAGGGCATCGAGACGAAGATCTGGGATTTTGAATCACCTGATTCCGACTCTCGAGCGAGAAGAAAAACACGAAACAAGATCAGGGCAGAAATCGTGATCGGAATAACCGCGGATAAATACCCCGAAAAAGAAAAACGAATGAACAGGCTAACGAACGAACGTTCGTTGTCTGCGGTTAACTAACGAAAACTGTTCGTTAAAATGAACATACGGACGAACGTCCGCTAAATAACTAAACCGACGAAAACCGAACCGATCTAATCTAAATAAATAAATAAAAAAACGAATCTACGGTTTTCTTACTAAACCGATCGGTTCAACAACAAGAACCGATCTCTACCTCAACACGAACTCCGGCGAACGGCGATGGGCAGCGAGGTACTCCGGCGGGGCGGGGCGGCGGCGCGGCGGCGTCGCTGCAGCAGGCGGGCGGCGGCGTCGATGGGTGGCGGCGGGGCGGCGTGCGGCGGCGGCTGCAGGCGGCGGCGCGACGCTAGGCGGCGGGGCGGCGTGCGGCGGCGGCGGGCGGCGACAGCGCGGCAGGTGGCGACAGCGCGCGGCGGCTAGGGCGGCGGGGCTGGCGGCTAGGGCGAGGCGAGGCGCTGGGCTGGGCGTTTCGGGCCGGCTCGGGCGGCTTATAAAGCCCAGAGTCCTGGGCTAGTAAGGCTCCAAGTGGTTCCCTCTTTTTTTTTTAAAAGAGTCCCGACGCAGAAAAACTAACGAAAGAAATACCAAACGGACTCCAAAATTCTCGAAATAAATTTTCACCGTCCTCTAATAATATTTAGGACAAAGTGAACATTTTTCCCGGACCTAAATGAAATTTTGAAAAATGTGTATTTTTCCTATGCAAATAAATCCGCAAATAAATCCAGAAAAATACCAAAAGTGATTTTTAATATTTTTCCTCCAATATTTCTGTTATTTTGGAGAAGTCATATTATCTCTGCTCATATTTTGTATTTAGAAATATTTTTAGGAGAGAAAAATAATTAGAATCACACTGTCCTCGTACTGGTATTCGAGCGAACTCAAATACGAAAACGGTAAAATTCTCAACTCTCTCCGTAGGTCCTTGAGTTTCTTAGAATTTCGAGGAACTCCACGAACAAAATGCAAAAACATGCAATGTAATTATGATCTATGTATAACATTCCAAATTGAAAATTTGGGATGTTACAAACCTACCCCCCTTAGAAGGAATCTCGCCCTCGAGATTCGACTTGGCTAGAGAACAGGTGTGGGTGGTCCTGGCGTAGATCATCTTCTCGTTCCCAGGTGGCTTCTTCCTCGGTGTGGTGACTCCACTGAACTTTACAAAACTTGATAACCTTACTGCGAGTAACTCTGCTTGAAAATTCGAGAATTTTCACAGGCTTCTCCTCGTAGGTCAGATCACTGTCCAGCTGAATGGCTTCCAGGGGTACTGTGTCTCTAAGCGGTATATCGGCCATCTCCGCGTGGAACTTCTTAAGCTGCGAAACGTGAAACACGTCATGCACTCCTGACAATCCTTCGGGCAATTCCAACTTGTAGGCAACCTCTCCCTTGCGTTCCAAAACACGGTAAGGTCCCACAAATCTCGGGGCTAACTTCCCTTTAACTCCGAAACGTTTAACTCCTCGCAGAGGCGATACTCTCAAGTACGCTCTGTCTCCGATCTCATAGGCTATTTCCTTGCGCTTCGAGTCTGCATAACTCTTCTGCCTGGACTGAGCTACTTTCAGTCTATCTCGGATCAACTTCACCTTCTCCTCAGACTCTTTGATTAAGTCTGGTCCAAACAACTGTCGGTCTCCAACTTCATCCCACGACAACGGTGTTCGGCATCTCCTTCCATACAATGCCTCGAAAGGGGCCATCTTCAAACTGGCTTGGTAACTGTTGTTGTATGAGAACTCCGCATAGGGCAACTTGTCATCCCAATTAGATCCATAATCTAATGCACAGGCTCTTAGCATATCCTCCAAAATCTGATTGACTCTTTCAGTCTGTCCATCTGTTTGCGGATGAAAAGCTGTGCTAAACTCTAGCCTGGTACCCAAAGTTTCATGTAACTGATTCCAGAACTTTGAGGTAAACTGGGTTCCTCTATCTGATACGATGCTCTTTGGAACTCCATGCAGACATACAATTCTGGTCATGTATATATTTGCCAACTTTGCACTGGTATAAGTGGTTTTCACAGGGATAAAGTGGGCTACCTTCGTCAATCGGTCCACTACTACCCAGATTGAATCATATCATGCTTTGGTCCTGGGCAATCCGGTGATAAAATTCATGCCAAGCTTCTCCCACTTCCATTCGGGTATTGGCATAGGTTGTAACAATCCGGCTGGCTTCTGATGTTCTGCCTTTACTCTCTGGCACACATCACAAACTGTTACATACTCCGCAATATCCTTCTTCATACCGGTCCACCAGAAAATATCCTTCAAATCCAAATACATCTTAGTATTTCCTGGGTGAATCGAGTATGGTGAATCATGGGCCTCCTGTAAAATCAACTTCCTGATCTTCGGGTCATTGGGCACATAGATTCGATCCTCAAACCATAAGGTGTCGTGCTCATCCTCACGAAAACCTTTAGCTTTTCCTTCGCTCATTCTCTCCTTTATAGCGACAACCTCCTTGTCAGCTTTCTGAGCTTCTCTGATTTTATCCATCAGGGTAGACTGGATTTCTAATGTTGCTACATAGCCTCTCAGAACTATCTCCATACGTAGTTCTCGTAGGTCCTCGGCTAACTCCTTTCGGAAATTCTTCCATCATTAGGGTATTGACATGGCTCTTACGGCTTAGCGCATCGGCTACGACGTTAGCCTTTCCGGGATGATAATGCAATCTCATGTCATAATCCTTAATGAGTTCCAGCCATCTCCTTTGCCTAAGATTCAGCTCCTTCTGAGTGAATATATACTTCAAACTCTTGTGATCCGTATATACTTCACAATGGTTCCCAATAAGAAAATGTCTCCACGTCTTCAATGCATGCACTACGGCTGCTAACTCCAAATCGTGGGTGGCATAGTTCAGCTCATGAGGTTTTAGTTGTCGTGAAGCATACGAAACAACTCTTCCTTCCTGCATCAGAACTGCTCCAAGTCCTCGACGTGAAGCGTCGCAGTACACCTCATAATCCTTATGTTGATCTGGCAGAATCAACACAGGGAACGAGACCAAACGTTTCTTTAAATCCTGAAAACCGGCCTCACATTCTTCTGTCCAACTGAACTTGGTGTCCTTCTTCAACAACTCCGTCATGGGGTTTGCAATCTTTGAGAAATTCTCTATAAACCTCCGGTAGTATCCCGCAAGTCCAAAAAAACTCCGGATCTCTCCAACTATTGTTGGTGCTTCCCAATGGGTCACAGTGTCCACCTTAGCGGGATCTACTGCTATTCCTTCTCCAGATATAACGTGTCCGAGAAATCCGACTTCCTTCAACCGAAACTCGCATTTGCTAAACTTGGCATATAACTGATGTTCTCTGAGCTTCTCCAACACCAAACGCAAATTCTCTGCATGCTCCTCTTCATCCTTCGAGAAGATCAATACATCATCTATGAACACTACGACGAACTTATCCAAATACTCCATAAACACTTTGTTCATCAGGTTCATAAAGTACGCCGGTGCGTTTGTCAGACCAAATGACATAACGGTATACTCGTACAACCCATACCTAGTGGTAAAGGCCGTCTTAGGTATATCTTGCTCTCGGATCTTCAATTGGTGGTACCCTGATCGCAGATCGATCTTGGAAAATATCTTAGCTCCTTGCAATCTATCGAACAGATCATTGATCATCGGTAATGGGTACTTATTCTTGATCGTTACTTCATTTAATCCACGGTGATCAACAACCATTCTTAACGATCCATCCTTCTTCTCCACTAGAAGTACTCGCGAACCCCAAGGTGAAGAACTTGGGCGTATGAATCCTTTATCCAGTAACTCCTTAATCTGTTTCTTTATCTCCTCCAAATCCTTTGCGGGCATCCTATACGGTCTCTTAGAAATTGGCCCGGTGCCTGGCAAAAGTTCAATCAAAAACTCTATATCTCTATTCGGTGGCATGCCAGGTAACTCCTCTGGAAACACACCCGGATAATCCTTCACTACTGGCACTTCCTCCTGAACAACTCCCGTGAGAGAATGTACTTGAGTCCTTACTAGCGAATGCCTAGATACATACTTAATCCTTTTTCCCTCCGGGGTGGTAAGCAAAATAGACTTACTGGCACAGTCAATGTTACCTCCATACTTCGATAGCCAATCCATACCTAACATCACATCCAATCCTTGTGACTCCAGAACTATTAGGTCAGAGGGGAAAGTATGGCGTCCTATGCTCAATGGCGTCTGAAAACATCCTTGGTGTGCCATATAATCTGCTCCAGGCGAACTTACTAACATGGGGGTCTTAAGAACTCTGGTGGACATCCTATGTCTATTTACGAATCCCCTTGAAATATATGAATGCGATGCACCAGTATCGAAAAGAACTATTGCGGTAAATGTCTTAACCAAAAACTTACCGACAACAGCATCTGGTTGCTCTTCTACTCCTCCACGGTCACGTGGTTCACTTGTCCTTTATTGAACGGGTTGGGCTTCTTCGCGGCGCTTCCATTGCCGTTCCCATTCTTAACTTCTGGGCATTCATTGGCATAATGTCCATTCTTCCCACACTTGTAACAAGTGACATGGCTAAAATCCCTCTTGGTGGGTGTAGACGTTGTAGGGCGGTTCTGGTTTCCGTTGGCTCCATTCCCATTCCCATTGCCATTCTTGCTGCCATTGTGGGTGTGCGAGCTACCTCCTCCATGGGTATGCTGAAACTGTCCTACCGTTTTAGGGGTAAAACGGGGCTTCTGCTGAGCTCCAGAATTATACTTCCCTTGCCCATACTTCCTCTTGCGACTCTCAATCTGCTGGTGCTTCCTTTCAATCATTAGGGCGCGGTCAACCAACTCCTGGTAGTTATTGAAAGTTGCCACCATCAACTGTACGCTCATCTCATCATTCAGCCCTTCCATGAATCTCTCCTGCTTAGCGGCATCTGTGGCCACATCATCTGGGGCATAACGAGATAGGGTACTAAACTCATCCACGTACTGGGCCACGGTACGATTCCCTTGGCGCAAATTGCGAAACTCCTGCTTCTTCATACTCATGGCTCCAGTTGAGACATGGGCGGTACGAAAGGCTTGCTGAAACTGATCCCAAGTCACATTGGCTACGGGGTAAGTGGCTGTGTAATTCTCCCACCATGCTGCGGCTGGTCCAGACAACTGGTGTGCGGCAAATCGCACCTTCTCAGCATCCGAGCAATTGGCGGTGGTCAAATCCCTTCCAATCTTGCGTAGCCAGTCATCAGCCACAATTGGTTCGATGCTGCTAGCAAACACGGGTGGTTGCAACCTTAAGAAACGGGTCAGGTTGTCCACGGGTGGTGGTGGTGGAGGGTTGTTGTTGTTGTTCTGGTTGTTCTGAGTGTTCTGGACAAGAAGTTGCATCAAGGTGTTCTGCTGCTGGATCAACTGGGTGAGCTCAGGGGGAAACTCAAATTCACGTCTTGGAGGCATCTGATGGGTGTAGAGGGAAGAGATTAGAATAGAAAAGAGGTCTAAGGGAAAATCACTACCCATATGCACATGAGACAAACACACAATCATATCACACCAATCAATTTTAAACAAGGTCTTACAAATCTAACGATCGTTTACAAAAGTGCTCTAAAACTAATATATGGTAGTAACTACTAGTCACAGGGTGGTAATCTAAAAATATTGATCGGCAGAGGATTCCATAATATCTGCTCCAGCTTCATCTTCATAGTCTTCGTCCTTGCTATCCTCAGCTTCCGAATCCGTGTCATCTATGATGATATAATCTTCCGGTGGAATCTCCTTGGGTTCTTCTTCCTCGTCTTCTTCTCCCATGAGTATCCCCAACTTCTGGGTCAAATCATCATTCTTCTCCACAAGTATTTTCATCTCCTCCTCATATCCTTCGCGTGTAGACTTGAGTTCTTCCTCTAGCTCCAAATTCCTATTTAGGGCTTTCTTCAAATCTATCATCCCTGCACACATCTGGTGCTCCTGGCGACGAATGTAGTGGTTCAACTCCTGGATGAATGCTGCAATGGACTTATCCTTCCGGGTGCTGGTCATATCCCAATTCTCATCTTGGCGTCCACAAATCTGGTTGATGGTGTCCTTTAGCTCCTGCTTGTAGACTTCTCCGATCCTTCCCATAGCAATGTGGGCTGCCATACTCCTGCCTAAGCTCCATGTAGGTGCATTGAAAGAAAATGCTATGAGTGAGGTGACGGGTGCGAACGTCCTTCCTGGAACTTGAGCTTGAATCAACCAACGTTCCTCCTCAGGTAGAGTGGCATTCTAGGTTCCGGTGAAACTTGGTAATCCAATATTGAGATATCTTGTGACTTCCTTCAGGTGTCGTCCAAATGGCGTATCATCATCCAGTTGCATGAACTTGTGCTTTGCTTCCACCATCCTAAAGAGTAGAAAAGATGAGGAGTCAGAAAAGAGAAGAGTGAATTATGCTCTAGGGCTTGTCTTAGTGGTCGTGTCCTACAGTCAGCGTGTGCTCTGATACCATCTTGTAGCGACCAGACCTCAAATAGTCTGATCTCTGTGCATCAGTGTCATCCCTGGATCAGTAATGATGACACGCACAGTACTTGAAGGATTTATAATAGAGTAGCAATCACACACTTATTACATCGATAGTCCAACGATGAATTTATTACAATAAATATGGCTGAAGGCCATCTAATACGATAACAGCGGAAGGCTTGGAAGATAAGTGAGTCCATCAACTCCAGCGGCATCACTGAGTATAGAACCACGACCTAAAAAGGGGCATCTTACTCGTCGTCTGAAAAGTCTGCAACATGAAACGTTGCAGCCCGAAAACGGGTCAGCACATGGAATATGCTGGCAAGGTAGCACAAGAGAATGCAATGGAAAATAAAGCTATACTATATGCATATTTGGCTGGTAGAAAGCTCTATGGTTAAGTTTTTGCGTAAAGCCAAATTTTCCCTACTTCAAAGGAATAGATTTTTAATTAACTATCATGGTAGTTGAAACATCGTTGAGAAAATAGACATCCTCTCAACCCCAATTAAAGTAATAATTAAACCCAACAAAATTAATTAAAGTAACATGATGAGATTCACATGATAATCCAAGTACTAGATACTCAAGACGTCCATAACCGGGGACACGGCAAATCATGATCAGTTTGTACACTCTGCAGAGGTTTGTGCACTTTTCCCCACAAGACTCCATCTCCTCCGTTTGTTTTCTCGCACTACATGGTGTTTGAGAAACGGATGACGGAGACACAGTCTTTCCGAAGAGGTCCCCTTAACCAGATAGATAGGCCGGTACACCTACAAAACCCACTACATCTGCTAGCCCATCATGGAAAGGTTTCCCACAACTTACTCAACTATGCCAGAGCCCATATTGGCATGTGGCTGCACATGGAAGTTTCTAGTATGAAAAATCTCATGATCCCTTTGAGCCTGGGTGGCGGTCCAAAAGAAAAACAACCAATCACTGGAATACCCAAATGCCTCAATCCACCCAGATGTGTATTAATGTTGCCACCTTAAGTTGAACCATTAATTAATAAACTCACATCTGTCATGGATTTCACTCAAACCCAAACCACGTCTACGAGCATAGCATGTCCTAACAGCAAACGTAGAAGTAACTCCCAAGAGTTTGAATGTAATGCAGGTAATAGGTACTACCTCAAACTACTTCCCAATCCCACAAGTTAATTGATCCTACTCATGCAATGTGTGAGGGTTGGACTAATGCAATGAAAACTGGGTAATTGGAAAGCATGATCAAAGTGTTACTTGCCTTGCTGATGATCCGCAAAACCTAGAGACTCAAAGTAGCAAGCGGCGCACTCCGGGTACTCTATCGCAATCAAACAAGCACACAATAAGTACTTAACTAATGCACGGGTAAAACTCAAATAAGAGATCTAACCAGAAAGTTCAAGTTAAGAACTCCGGTTTGTAAAAAGAAACAACTCGAAAGAAGCAACGAAACTCAAACTGCGAAAGAAACGAGCTCTGGTTTACTAGTTGGCCTAAAGTCAAAATTTTACAGTAGCCAAAACTTTGTTCCAGTTGATTAACTGTAAAGAGGGCATCGAGATGAAGATCTGGGATTTTGAATCACCTGATTCCGACTCTCGAGCGAGAAGAAAAACACGAAACAAGATCAGGGCAGAAATCGCGATCGGAATAACCGCGGATAAATACCCCGAAAAAGAAAAACGAACGAACAGGCTAACGAACGAACGTTCGCTGTCTGCGGTTAACTAACGAAAACCGTTCGTTAAAACGAACGTACGGACGAACGTCCGCTAAATAACTAAACCGACGAAAACCGAACCGATCTAATCTAAATAAATAAAAAAAAAACGAATATACGGTTTTCTTACTAAACCGATCGGTTCAACAACAAAAACCGATCTCTACCTCAACACGAACTCCGGCGAACGGCGGTGGGCAGCGAGGTACTCCGGCGGGGCGGGGCGGCGTCGCGGGGCGGCGGCACTGCAGCAGGGTGGCGGCGGGGCGGCGTGCGGCGGCGGCTGCAGGCGGCGACGCGGCGCCATAGTTTAAAAAACCGAACCGGAAATCGAACCGGAAAGGTTGTCGGTTCAGGTTTTTACCGGTCGGACCGCCGGTTCACCGGTTCGATTGTTGGTTTTTTAAGCAATAAAATAATATACGTTAATTAATATATGTTCTAATATAGTGTGAAATAATGGTCAAGTAAAATTATATCCATATAGTGGACAACAAAATAGCACAACCAACTTGGTTATTGGGCCATGATCAGGCCACACGTACTGCTTACACGACCTTGGATCGAATCCCAATTTCTCAATTTCTGTCAAAACATGTTTTTGGTTTTTTCCGGTTCAATGACCCGGTTTTTTCACCGGTTTTCCAAAAAACCGGCCGGTTTGAACGGTTTTCTTCGGTCTGATTGCAGAACGGTCTTATTACCTTAAAAAACCGATGAGCCTGCCGGTTCCGGTTTTTTCCGGTTCGACCGCCGGTACGGTCCGATTTTTTAAACTATGCGCGGCGCTAGGCGGCGGGGCGGCGTGCGGCGACAGCGCGGCAGGCGGCGGCGGCGCGCGACGGCTAGGGCGGCGGGGCTGGCGGCTAGGGCGAGGTGGGGCGCTGGGCTGGGCGTTTCGGGCCGGCTCGGGCGGCTTATAAAGCCTAGAGTCCTGGGCTAGTAAGGCTCCAAGTCGGTTCCCTCTTTTTTTTTTAAAAAAAAAGAGTCCCGGCGCAGAAAAACTAACGAAAGAAATACCGAACGGACTCCAAAATTCCCGAAATAAATTTTCTCCGCCTTCTAATAATATTTAGGACAAAGTGAACATTTTTCCCGGACTTAAATGTAATTTTGGAAAACACGTATTTTTCCTATGCAAATAAATCCGTAAATAAATCCAGAAAAATACCAAAAGTGATTTTTAATATTTTTCCTCCAATATTTCTGTTATTTTGGAGAAGTCATATTATCTCCGCTCATATTTTGTATTTAGAAATATTTTTAGGAGAGAAAAATAATTAGAATCACACTGTCCTCGTACCGGTATTCGAGCGAACTCAAATACGAAAACGGTAAAATTCCCAACTCTCTCCGTAGGTCCTTGAGTTGCTTAGAATTTCGAGGAACTCCACGAACAAAATGCAAAAACATGCAATGCAATTATGATCTATGTATAACATTCCAAATTGAAAATTTGGGATGTTACAGTACTTTGCCTACAAGATGGAGGAGAATAGCTCAACCAGTGAGCATGTGCTCAGAATGTCTGGGTACTACAATTGCTTGAATTAAGTGGGAGTTAATCTTCCAGATAAGATAGTAATTGACAAAGTTCTCTAGACACTATCACCAAGTTAGTAGAACTTCGTGATGAACTATAATATGCAAGGGATGATGAAAGTAATTCCCGAGCTCTTCGCGATGCTGAAAACGGCGAAGGTAGAAATCAAGAAAGCGCATCAAGTGTTGATGGCTAACAAGACCACTTGTTTCAAGTAAATGGCAAAGGGATAGAAAGGGAACTTCAAGAAGAATGAAAAGCAAGTTGTCACTCCCGTGAAGAAACCCAAAGCTATACTGAAGCTTGAAACTAAGTGCTTCTACTACAAAGGAAATGGTCACTGGAAGTGGAACTACCCTAGATACTTGGCGGATAAGAAGGATGGCAAAGTGAACAAAGGTATATTTGATATACAGATTATTAATGTGTATTTTACTAGTGTTCATAGCAACCCCTGGGTATTTGATACCAGGTCAGTTGCTAAAATTAGTAACTCGAAACGAGAGTTGCAGAATGAACAGAGACTAGTTAAAGGTGAAGTGACGATGTGTGTTGGAAGTGGTTCCAAGATTGATATGATCATCATCGCACACTCCCTATACTTTCGGGATTAGTGTAGAACCTAAATAAATGTTATTTGGCATTTGCGTTGAGCATGAATATGATTTGATCATGTTTGTTACAATACAGTTATTCATTTAAAGTCATAGAATAATTGTTATTCTGTTTACATGAATAAAGCCTTCGATGGTCATACACCCAATGAAAATAGTTTGTTGGATCTCGATCGTAGTGATACACATATTCATAATATTGAAGCCAAAAGATGCAAGGTTAATAATGATAGTGCAACTTATTTGTGGCACTGCCGTTTAGGTCATATTGGTGTAAAGCGCATGAAGAAACTCCATAGTGATGGACTTTTGGAATCACTTGATTATGAATCACTTGGTGCTTGCGAACCATGCCTCATGGGCAAGATGACTAAAACTCCGTTCTCCAGAATAATGGAGCGAGCAACAGATTTGTTGGAAATCATACATACTGATGTATGTGGACCGATGAGTGTTGAAGCTCGCGGCGGGTATCGTTATTTTCTGACCTTCACTGATGATTTGAGCAGATATGGGTATATCTACATGATGAAGCACAAGTCTGAAACATTTGAAAAATTCAAAGAATTTCAGAGTGAAGTAGAGAATCATCGTAACAAGAAAATAAAGTTTCTACGATCTGATCGTGGAGGTGAATATTTGAGTTATGATTTTGGTCTTCATTTGAAACAATGTGGAATAGTTTCACAACTCACGCCATCCGGAACACCACAACATAATGGTGTGTCCGAACATCGTAACCGCACTTTATTAGATATGGTGCGATCTATGATGTCTCTTACCGATTTAGCACTATCATTTTGGGTTATGCATTAAAGACAGATGCATTCATGTTAAATAGGGCACCATCTAAATACATTGAGACGACGCCTTATGAACTCTGGTTTGGCAAGAAACCAAAGTTGTCGTTTCTTGAAGTTTGGGGCTGTGATGCTTATGTGAAAAAAGCTTCAACCTAGTAAGCTTGAACCCAAGTCGGAGAAATGTGTCTTCATAGGATACCCAAAGGAGACTGTTGGGTACACCTTCTATCACAGATCCGAAGGCAAGATATTCGTTGCTAAGAATGGATCCTTTCTAGAGAAGGAGTTTCTCTCGAAAGAAGTGAGTGGGAGGAAAGTGAAACTTGATGAGGTAATTGTACCTTCTCCTGAATTGGAAAGTAGTACATCACAAAAACTGGTTCAAGTGATTCCTACACCAATTAGTGAGGAAGCTAGTGATGATGATCATGAAACTTCGGATCAAGTTTCTACTGAACTTTGTAGATCAACCAGAGTACGTTCTGCACCAGATTGGTACGGCAACCCAGTTCTGGAAGACATGTTATTTGACCATGATGAACCTACGAACTATGAGGAAGCGATGATGAGCCCAGATTCCGCAAAATGGCTTGAGGCCATGAAATCTGAGATGAGATCCATGTATGAGAACAAAGTGTGGACTTTGGTTGACTTGCCCGATGATCAACAAGCCATCGAAAATAAATGGATCTTCAAGAGGAAGACCGACGCTGACGGTAATGTTACTGTTTACAAAGCTCGACTTGTTGTAAAAGGGTTTCGACAAGTTCAAGGAGTTGACTACGATGAGACTTTCTCACCCGTAGCGATGCTTAAGTCTGTCCGAATCATGTTAGCAATTGCCGCGTTTTATGATTATGAAATCTGGCAAATGGATGTCAAAACTGCATTCCAGAATGGATATCTTAAAGAAGAGTTGTATATGATGCAACCAGAAGGTTTTGTCAATCCTAAAGGTGTTAACAAAATGTGCAATCTCCAGCGATCCATCTATGGACTGGAGCAAGCATCTCAGAGTTGGAATATACGCTTTGATAAGTTGATCAAAGCATATAGTTTTATACAGACTTGCGGTGAAGCCTGTATTTACAAGAAAGTGAGTGGGAGCACTAAAACCTTTCTGATAAGTATATGTAAATGACATATTGTCGACCGGAAATGATGTAGAATTTTCTGGAAAGCATGAAGGACTGTTTGAAAGGAGTTTTTCAAAGAAAGACCTCGGTGAGGCTGCTTACATATTTGAACATCAAGATCTATTGAGATACATCAAGACGCTTGATAAGTTTTTTCAATGAGTACATACCTTGACAAGTTTTTTGAAGTAGTTCAAAATGAAACAGTCAAAGAAAGAGTTCATGCCTGTGTTGCAAGGTATGAAGTTGAGTAAGACTCAAAACCCGACCACGACAGAAGATAGAGAAAGAATGAAAGTCATTCCCTATGCCTCAGCCATAGGCTCTTTGAAGTATGCCATGCTGTGTACCAAACATGTTGTGTACCTTGCCATGAGTTTGGCAAGGAGGTACAAAAGCGATCCAGGAGTAGATCACTGGACAGCGGTCAAAATTATCCTTAGTTACTGGTTGACTAAGGAAATATTTCTCAGTTATGGAGGTGATAAAGAGTTCGTCGTAAAGAGTTACGTCGATGCAAGCTTTGAAACCGATCTGGATACATATTGAAAGTAGGAGCATTTAGCTAGAGTAGCTCAGTACAGAGCATTGTAGACATAGAAATTTGCAAAATACATACGGATCTGAATGTGGCAGACCCATTGACTAAACCTCTCTCACAAGCAAACCATGATCACACCTTAGTAGTCTTTGTGTGTTAATCACATGGCGATGTGAACTAGATTACTGACTCTAGTAAACCTTTTTGGGTATTGGTCACATGGCGATGTGAACTATAAAGTGTTAAGTCACATGGTGATGTGAACTATTGGTGTTAATCACATGGTGATGTGATCTAGATTATTGACTCTAGTGCAAGTGGGATACTGAAGGAAATATGCCCTAGAGTCAATAATAAAGTTATTATTTATTTCCTTATATCATGATAAATGTTTATTATTCATGCTAGAATTGTATTAACCGGAAACTTAGTACATGTGTGAATACATAGACAAAACAGAGTGTCCCTAGTATGCCTCTACTAGACTAGCTCATTGATCAAAGATGGTTATGTTTCCTATCCATAGACATGAGTTGTCATTTGATCAACGGGATCACATCATTAGGAGAATGATGTGATGGACAAGACCCATCCGTTAGCTTAACACTATGATCGTTTAAGTTTTACTGCTATTGCTTTCTTCATGACTTATACATGTTCCTATGACTATGAGATTATGCAACTCCCGAATACCGGAGGAACACCTTGTGTGCCATCAAATGTCACAACGTAACTGGGTGATTATAAAGATGCTCTACAGGTGTCTCCGAAGGTGTTCGTGGTGTTGGCATAGATCAAGAATATGATTTGTCACTCCGAGTGTCGGAGAGGTATGTCTGGGCCCTCTCGGTAATACACATCATAATAAGCCTTGCAAGCAAATGACTAATGAGTTAGTCAACAGATGATGTATTACGGAACGAGTAAAGAGACTTGCCGGTAACGAGATTGAACTAGGTATTTGAAAGTGCAGTATATCGACTCGAGGGTGGTGAATAGGCGATTTTTATGAAATGCTTCAAAACATGGTAGTTTTGAAGACAAAAGATAAACTCAATCCTATTAGTATGCAGCGGAAAGTAGACTACACTAGACAAGCCATAGTCATGTATTCGATGAAGTGAAAGCACGAAGACTAATAGCAGCTAGGCAGTAGGGATCAATGTGGAAGAAGGAATGAAGCCAATCACAACAAGTAGATACTCAGTGAAGTCAATCAGATAAGGCAAGCATGCAATGACTTCACAACATAGAACAGTAAGTAAAGGGAAGGAAGGGATAGAACCAGTAGCTCGGGGAGGACAGTGATTTGTTAGACCAGTTCTAGTTGCTGTGACAACTGTACATCTGGTTAGGGAGGC
Organism: Secale cereale; assembly: GCA_902687465.1. Lineage (NCBI taxonomy): Eukaryota > Viridiplantae > Streptophyta > Magnoliopsida > Poales > Poaceae > Secale > Secale cereale. The sequence continues at coordinate 719,950,339 of LR738713.1, read as the reverse complement.
TGAGATTTAACTCAGAAGACCGTGTCTTCACCTTGTTCCCCTTGAGCTAAGGACACCTAGTCCTCGCCCAATCACTCTGGTAAGTCTTCAAGGTAGACTTCCAAACCTTCACAGACTTCGTTCTCCGGCGATCCACAATGACTCTTGGATGCTCAGAACGCGACGCCTAACCGGCTGGAGGAAACACAGTCCTCAAGTGTAATAAGTCTTCAGGTCACACAGACAGAAAGACTTCAGTGATGCCTAACACTCTTTGGCTCTGGGTGTTTTGGCTTTGTCCTCGCAAGGATTTCTCTCTCAAACGCTTCGGAGGTGGGATGCTCTGAAACGACAAAAGCCGTGTAATAACTCTGAGCATCCACCAATTTATGGTGTAGGGGGTGGGCTATTTATAGCCACTGGGCAACCCGACCTGATTTGTCCGAAGTGACCCTGGGTCACTAAGGAACTGACACGTGTTCCAACGGTCAGATTTCAAACACTCACACGGCAACTTTACTAGGGCTACAAGTAAGGCTGGCTCATCCAACTCTGGATAAGATTTGCTCTCATAGTCTTCGCTCGAAGACATATGATTTGGTTGAGCATCACTTCAGTCACTCTGACTTAGATCACTTGGACCCCACTTAACATTACGGTGGTTCCTACGACTCAACAAAGAAGAAAAGGAAACAACGAAACATCTAAGTCTTCGTTCTCCATAGTCTTCACACAATGTCTTCTCTTGTCATGGTCTTCAATATGATTATCTTCATATACCACCACTGATGTCAATGTCTTCATACATTTTTAGGGGTCATCTCCGGTAGGTAAACCAAATCAGTGAGGGACTACTACCTGTGTTATCCTGCAATTCTCACAAACACATTAGTCCCTCAACCAGGTTTGTCGTCAATACTCCAAAACCAACTAGGGGTGGCACTAGATGCACTTACAATCTCCCCCTTTTTGGTGATTGATGACAAACTGGTTGAAGTTTTCAACGGGGATAAAGATATGTGAAATTGTAAATGATAAAGGTATTGTCTTCGTAAGTAGCAAAAGGCTCCCCCCTGAAGATGTGCATGTAGTTGATTTGCCTTTGAATGCAAATGCACATGACAGGTTGTACTTGTGGAGATCCTCTTCAACTTATGAAGACAATTCATTATGCACAATTGATATGTCGAAGATAATGACATGCATAATGAAAAATGGACGTCTCCAATAATGACTAAGTGCGGAATATAAGGTAGCAGATGCGGAATTTATCATCGCATTACAGAGTAGCATAAAAACGTAGCAGACGACCATTTAAGTGTTACAACTCAAAGAACCAAATGTAGCAAAAAAGAGAGTTGTAAACACTAGGCAAAATATAAAGCACCCACCCATATGGACCCGCTTGAAGACTATCAACTCATATGCTTCTCCTCCTTTTGTCAGTTAGGACCAAAAAGGTTTGAAGACATAGAACCTCTACTCGTTCCCAGTTGGAGCAGGAGAGGATGCAGGGTCGACGTTGGTGTTTGGCGGTGCAGAAGTAGTTGGTGCAGTGTCGATGCGCGCTGATGTAGGAGGAGGTGAGGTAGCATCATCTTGATCATCGATCACCCTGGCGTCAATTGTTGCAGCGGAGGAAGAGTATTCGGAATCTTCAAGAGATGGAGTTCGACGCATAACAACATTCCTTGGAGGAGTGTGGTCAAACTTGAATCTCTTTGCGAAGCCATCATCTTGAAGATCCGCTTCAGCACTCAGCAAGGTCAAACTCTTCCAAGACCTCCGACAGGTTTCATGAGCAACAAAGGCATTCTTGGTGGCAAGATTGTGAATGCGATTTACATCCACCAAGAGGCTTTGCATCTGACGCTTTAGCCAGTAGTGATGCTTATCCTGTTTCTGATGAAGGGCAACCAGAAGCTCTCGGTTATTGAGAACACGAGATCGCTTCTGAGGCCTTTGGGCGATGGTGCTCTCAGTGGCTTCGGTTTCAGCGTGTCGAGGTAGACGAGTACGACCAGCCAGAGGATAAATGTGTGAGACTGCTGGAACTCCTTCAATCTGCTGAGTGAAGCTTTGGTGATCAGCGTTGTGGAGACTAACAGGCTCTTTGTCAGGCTCTTGGTATATAGCTTCAGCTGACATATCAACCTCATGCAAGAATATATGATGGTTGCGAGCAGAGGGCTGATAGGTGATAGCTGAATGCAGCTTGATGAGGCGCATAATCCATGGGGCATAGAATTTCATACCAAACAGATCAGATCCAGACATAGCCAATTGCCTAATGAAGAAATCTTGAGCATTGAAGCTGATGCCATTGAAGATATAGAAGACCAAAGTCTTCATGGTGCCTTCAAGCTTGGCTGATGAAGAATGTCCTTTGACGGGCCAGAGAGTACGCCTGATGATATGATAGATGGTGCGTGGCAGGTACTCTAGGTCTTCAACAAAGAATTCCTTAGGATATTCAGCATCACTTGGCAGAGGCTTCATCATGCTTAGCATTTGGCTCATGTTGGGCTTGCGCTTCTGAAAGATGCTTTCCAAGGCTTCATTGTGCAATTGACAGTCAGGTTCATACAGATCACCTGGAGTGGGCATGCCAGTAAGCTTAATGAGATCAAAGGCTTTGGCTTCATGATGGACATTGCATCTCATCCACTCAAGGACCCATGTCTTCGGATCCCTGCTGTAGCCTCGAATGTGGAGAGTTGCTTAGAATTGCAGGAGCAACTCTTCATTCCAATGCTCCTTGTCAGTTACAAAATTTAGCAGGCCAGCATCACGGAAACAATCAAGAGCTTCCTCCAGACAGGGCAGACCAGCAATAGCTTCAATATCAAGACGCATATGAGGGAAAATGCGCCCTTGATCATAGAGTACTCTTGAGTAATAACTGCGCTGCTGATGGCTCCAGAACCTATCTGATGATATTCTTGGCTTGGAATATGGGTTCTTGGCGCTGTCGAAGAAGGTGTTATGCGCAGTGAAGCTATTGGCATTGAATGACCCTTGAGAGGTAGCAATACCTGGAAACCTTGGCAGTCTTGGCTTAGGCTTCTGGACTTGAGGCCTGTGCTCAACATGATGATCAAACTGAGGACCAGCAGCATGCGGTCCAGTAGTAGGTGGTGGAGTCAGAATGGGCCACCGGACAGTGATGAGCTGATCATCTTGGTTGTATGCTTGCTCAATTGTATGGGGCCTAGGAGGCGGAACAGGAGCAGAGGCATTAGCTGCAGGCTGCAGATTTGCTTCAGGTGCAGCACTGTCTTCAGGCGCCATCACTTCAGGCACCACTATGTCTTGAGATGCCACATTAGCTTCAGCCATGACCACGTCATTGGCTTCAGTGTTGGTGGTGGCATCCTCTATGTTTGTAACCTCCACTTCAGGAGCTGGAGGGTCGGACACATTCTCCTCGAGAACAGGGGGTGTGGTAGTACGTTCATCTTCCTCTTGGGGTTGTTCTTCTCCTTGGGGTGGTTCTTCTTCGGCTGATGCAACCGGAATATCTTCAGCCGCTTTGGCTTCAGATTCTGAGGGGTTCACAGTAGGAGCAGCCTACAGATGGTTGCTCTACTCCTTCTGGAACACTTGGGGCGACGACTTGAGGCCTTGGTCCTTTGCGAAGCCTGCGAAAAGCTGGCGACGCCTGAGGGGATGGAGGTTGTTGGGCCTCAAAGTCTTCATCTTCAAGCACCGAACTGGTGTCTTGAGTTGGCTGAGGTGTGGCTGGTGTATCCTGTGGGTGATCAGCCCACGAGTCATCCTGTGCAATTGGCATCAATGGACGACCAATGCTGATGCATTCGCTGTTCATAAGAACATGCGAAGATTCAACGTTGTACTCGATCTGAGGAAGGACTTCATCATCTTCAACATTGTCATGAGGACCAATGTCTTCAGCTGCGGTGGGGTCAGCAGCTGGAATGTCTTCAGCCTCAGTGGGAGCAGGCTCATGGACTGTCAGGCGACGTTCTCTATGGGCAGATGCAGGGCGAGCAACTGAGATGGGCTCGACAAAGATAGGCTCTTTGGAAGCAGCCTTATCCTTCTTTGTCTTGTGCTTCTTGGTGGGTGGAGCTTCATCAGTAGTTTGCTTGCGCTTGCGAGCTTTTGCTTCAGCCACCGTTGTCTTATTAAGTTCTGAAGCAGTTGGAGTGGCCTTAGGCTTCGTGCCAGTCATGCTGGCAGGGAAGACTATGCTAGGCATTTCCTGCCTTGATTCTTTAGCTTCGGGCACATGTTGCTTCTTCTTCTTCTTCTTGGCAGCCATCCTTGGGTCAATGCCAGGATGCCCAAGGGCCTTGCGCTTTTCAGCTTCATAGAAAGCTTGAACGCATTTGGTAGCCAGGTCCTTGATTCGCTCACGAGAACCTTTAGCTTCATCACGCCTCTGGCGAAAGGCTTCCTTGAGCTCATGCATCATAACTTTGAAGTTTTGAATCTCTTGTACGCTGAGCTTGTCCATATGCTTCTTGAACTGAGCCTTTTCATAGTCGATCTTTTGCTTCAGTTCTACTATCCTCTGAGCCAGAGCTAGTTCCGAAGCAATGGCGCCATGAAAGTAGACGCTTCTGCTCCCGGTCTACGAGGGTACGTAGACACACTCTCCCCTCTCGTTGCTATGCATCTAGTAGATAGATCTTGCGTGATCGTAGGAAATTTTTGAAATACTACGTTCCCCAACGGATACTGGTTCGATTGCTAATATTTGTAACTCGAAACAGGGGCTACGGATTAAACGAAGATTAGCTAAGGACGAGGTGACGATGCGCTTGGGAAATGGTTCCAAAGTCGATGTGATTGCCGTCGGCATGCTACCTCTACCTCTACCATCGGGATTAGTATTAGACCTAAATAATTGTTATTTGGTACCAGCGTTGAGCATGAACATTATATCTGAATCTTTTTTGTTGCGAGACGCTTATTCATTTAAATCAGAGAATAATGGTTGTTCTATTTATATGAGTAATATCTTTTATGGTCATGCACCCTTGAAGAGTGGTCTATTCTAGTTGGATCTCGATCGTAGTGATACACATATTCATAATATTGAAGCCAAGATGCAAGGTTAATAATGATAGTGCAACTTATTTGTGGCACTGCCGTTTAGGTCATATTGGTGTAAAGCGCATGAAGAAACTCCATACTGATGGACTTTTGGAATCACTTGGTGCTTGCAAACCATGCCTCATGGGCAAGATGACTAAAACTCCGTTCTCCGGAACAATGGAGCGAGCAACTGATTTGCTGGAAATCATACATACTGATGTCTGTGGACCGATCAGTGTTGAAGCTCGCGGCGGGTATCGTTATTTTCTGACCTTCACTAATGATTTGAGCAGATATGGGTATATCTAGACTACAAAAAAAATACACTTCCGTGATGATACGTGTTTGTCACAGTAGGTCACGTTTTCTGTCATGCATGTACATCCATGACGATTTTATGACAGAATCAAGATAGTCATACCTGTGCCGTCATAGAAGTGTTCGATGACATTACCAAAATTATCATCACGGAAGTGTCCAATTCCATGACGATAAATCGCGCGCCACAGAAGTGCTTTCGTCAAGGGTGACCGACACATGGCATCCACCGTAATGGAACACCGTTAAGCTACCGGGTCCAGTTTTGGATCCGATAACCCGCTAACAGCCCCGACCAATGGGGATTTTCCACGAGTAAAATCATCATTGGCTGGAGGAAACACGTGTCTGCTCACCGTTGGGACAGATGTCATTCACTCATTGGACCCAAAGCGCCTATGATACGCCGACACGTGGCACGACCCAACAGAGGCCCATTCATGTGAAAAGGCCGGCCCGTTTGACTTGGTCAAAAGGTGGCGGGCCGGCCCACGGCGAGCTTGTTAACGGCTTGTTCGCATATAGCCCATTTACAACCCGCTAACCCAGGGCCCGTTTACGGCCTATCCGAATTAGGCCCAGTAGCGTCATCTGGGCCGTCCAATATAATTCCAGCCTGTTTTAACTTCCGGCCCATGTATGGCCCATGACGTCTTTTGGCCCATATGAGGCCCTTATTACTCTCGGCCCATTAACGGCCCGTGTTAAAACTGGCCCGCAATGAACAGTGTATCACTTTATACCCATTAATGGTCCATTATTCCGTTGGTCCATTTCCAGCCCATGTTATCTTTCGGCCTTCTCAGGGCCCACTTATTCTTGGGCTCATTTCCAGCATTTGTTTACTTTCGGCCCGTTACTGTCATTTTCTGCTTGTGGGCCAAATACAGCCCGTGGTTACAGTCGGCCCGTTTGTGGCCCGTTAATACGTTGGGCCGTTTCATAGCGTCATCAAATACGACCTATTTATTCTTGGGCTCATTAACAACATCCATTTACTTTCGGCCCGTTACTGTCATTTTCTGCTTGTGGGCCAAATATAGCCTGTGGTTACAGTCAGCCCGTTTGTGGCCCGTTAATACGTTAGGCCATTTTCATAGCGTCATCAAATACGGCCTATTAACGACGGCCCGTTATGGTCAGCCCATGAACGGACGATTTCAACTCTAGCTCATTTACGGCCATAATGTGGTCTGTTATTGGCCCATGTTTGGCCAACCGATCATACGGCCCGTGGAAGGCCCATTGATGATACGGCCCGTAGAAATCCCATTGATGATACGGCCCATAGAAGGCCCATTGATGATGCAGCCCGTAGAAGGCCCATTGTTTCTACGGCCCGTAGGAGGCCCATGTTAACTACAGTAAATATGTAGCCCATTGTTAATGTGGCCTAGTTTTAAAAAATATGTTATTCCGGCCACTAGCAAACCGCGGAAAAAGAACAACACTGACTACAAGAAAACAAATAAACAAGACAATAAGGAAATAAATAAGCAAGCAATTAACGCTAGCCTACTACCTCTATTACACATATTACATCCACTGGGCATCAAAGTTCGCCACCAGTGCAAATATAGGGAACAAAGCAGCATATTACATACACTGGCCGTCAAAATTGGCCACCAGTGCAAATAAACGCGGCAACAAAACATGAGCATAACTGAAACAACTTCAGAAGAGCTCAAGAAACGTGGTATCCACCATGCTGGCAATAAGCTTAGCAAGCTTATTAGCTTTGTCCTGTTTGGCGCTAAAATCCTCCAACGCTTGCTGTTGCACGAGAAAGTATGCATCTGAATGCTCCAGGGACTTTCGCAGTCCTTCCGCTTCTTGTCGCAGCACAGCTGGTCGATGTCTTTCAGCTTGTAGTTGAGACTCAAGAAACCAAACTGATTCAGATAGTGAGTTTGAATAGCTTGTGCAAGCGGTAGTGGATAGTAACTCCAACACTAAACCAAGACAGGACTTTCGGGTTGTCTCACTGTCTTCGAGATAGTCTTCCTTAGCTATTTTATCAGCTTTGTTGGAGACCAACAAGGATGTGTCACTATCCTAAACCTTATCTGCATTACTTCCTTTACCATTGCTTAATAAGGCACTCTTCCCCAATATTCTGTCAGCATTCTAAAAGAAGAAACAAGCAGACACATAATAGTTTAGCATTTACTAGTATATGAAACTCATTTCGGTGAACCAGTTCATTAGTAAGGTGGACAGGGTTAAACTACCAAGTCTTCTATTGCCAAGTACTAGTACATAATAAAAGCATCAAACAAACATATATCTATGTCCTATGGTCAATGCATTGTCTTGCCAAATCAAAATAGAGACACGTTCACATCATATCAGTTCAAGACAAAGCAGCAGTGAAAGAATACAAAGCGTGGGAAACTACACGGCACAACAAGATTTCATATGGGTACCACGGGTCTGCATGTACAACAACACTATTTGCTTTGTTGTGATGCTAGTAATGTGCATGATATGAGAAGTTAACTGTATACACAATTGAAATTGAAATCAATATAGCTATTGATAAGAGCAAGCCTGTTAAAGAAACATGCGTGAACATACCTGCTGTGCCATTGGAGTTTCGATTGGATCCTTCAATTTAAAAATAAGTTTGTATGAGTAAATACAGTGATACAAGAGCAAAGCAGTATGCACGATAGCAATCATAGTTAAAAAAGGCGCGCCTAAGCGAGCGCTTAAGCGCGCATAGGCTCTAGGCGCTGGCGAAATGCATTGCGCATAACTACGCTTAATCTGTGCATAACTGCGCATAAACATTCACTTTGGTCAGTAAAGCGCAAGGCGGTGGCAAAACGCACAATTAACGCCTATCGCCTTTTGGAACTATGATAGCAATGGAATCTTAAATTAGAACACTTGTTCTTCAGGTTTAGGCACTTGTTCAACATGAACAGAGTACAATAAGACGCAAGAATATAGTACTTAAAAATAGAAAGTGAGCTCATAGACCTTACCACATTCTTGGTTCGGGACCAGTACAGAACAAGGCGTTCCCATTCATCGTCCAGTAAATGTGTCTCAGGAGAACGTAAGGGAATTTGATGTGTTTCTTTGCTGGTGAAGCACGTTTTCTTCAGGTAATTCTGATACTGCCACCAAGCATTCTTGAAGATAGCAGAGGTATTAGCACAGGTTACCTCATCCCGAGTTTCCAAATCGGTCCTTCTCTATGTAGAAAAATGGGAAAATTTGCTGTATTATAATCATCATGGAGGTAGGATGTATGGGACAAAGCAAAGTAATTGCCATGAATAACATTACTTACACATAACTCCTAGACAAACACCTGCAACTGGCATTTTCCTTCATCTTCAGTATAATATTTCCAAGATGGGAAGATACGCACATACGATTTAACAACATCAAATGTGGTAGATGCTAAAGTACGACTAGCTGGTTGTGCTTCCACCACAGGAATATGCGTACTAACTGGTGGAGTTGGGGTTCGCCGTGGTAGTACTGCCCCTTTGGGCACTGGAGCTGCCTTACTAACTGCTCTTGTTTGGGAGCTATATAGTGGAGATGGTGTTGTGTCAACAGGAACTGGGTTACGATCTGCTAGGGTTGGGGTTAGATTGGGTGAAGCTGGTTCTCTGTCCATCGCAGTAGGGGTACAATCTGCGAGAGTTTGGATTATGTGTGGCAGGGTTGGTTCTCATGCATGTAAAACCGGGGTGCTATCTCCACCAAGAGGTAGCACTGTTTTATTTGAAGACCGTGTTTTTAGTCCGCTAGATGCTGGCATCACCCGCTCCAATTCAAATGGCTGATAAATAGGAAACATAGTTGAATGTACAGACATTGTATGAGAGACAGATGCAATAGATAGTGTGAAAAAAAGAGGACATGATATAGTTGACATGTATATTGTTTAACTAAAACGGATAGCATGACATAATTCACATATATGATGTCTATCTAAACTAGATAGCATAGCATAACATAATTCAAAGATATGATGAATAACTAATCCGTGCCAAGTTAGAGCATACACCTCGGTGGGGGAATAGGACTCGCCATCTGTCTCTGAATCCATCTCCGAGGAGCTATCGGGACCCAACAAGAGATCTGTTTCGACAGGTAGGACTGTCTGCTCTGAAGGCCTTGTTTTCACTCTAGATTTTTCAATCTCCCACCCAAATGGCTGATCCACAGGAAGAGTAGTTTAATGTACAAACATTATCGACAAATGGAAATGTAATAAAGAAAAGGATGGCAAGATATCATTCAAATATATGATGCCTGGTTAAACATGATGGCATTGCACACATATATTATGGCTGGCTAAAAGACATGAGACTGCATAATTCACATAGATGATATAGAAACTAAACAGGTGGCGACAGAACATGTCTAAACTAAGCAGATGACATATATGATGTCAAAAGTAGGCACTGCAAGGCAACATATGCATGATATGACTAACATCATCATGCCAAGGTAGAGCAAACACCTTGGGGGTAAATAGGAGTGGGCAGTGGCGTCTGAATCTGCCTCAGAACAGATATCTTCCTCTGGATTACAATCTGGAGAGGGGTGGGGAGGGTTTGCCATTGAACCCACCATGGAGCTATGTCTGCATGACATTGTATTGCTGCGCAATACTCTTCTCTTTTTCTCTACATGTTCAGCATGACTGTGTACAATATCTGACATGCATACGAAAAAAATATGGTGAGATTATGTAAGGAGAGCATGCAGAAATTTAGAGTGATGGTAACAACCAGTGGATGGATCAAAAAATAATGATAGCAGGCTGATGATTGCTTTAATTTAATAAAAAGACAGATGATTGCTTTACTATTTGTTTTCCACCCAAGATGAACAACATAGGCATACCCTAGGTGAACCAGATATTAGACAGAGATACTATTCATTGCTTCCTCGATATGTGCCCCACAACTAATTTAGAATTCAAGTTTGAACATTAATTTGGACCCGACTTGGAGTCCAAGAGGTGAATAGGACGATAAAGTAGCAGGTAATTTTAATCAATGCATAACATAAGCAGAATCAAAAGAGTGCGACCTCTCTTGTGGACCCGTGTACTCCTCAGGTTCATCTGCTGAGTCGATGATGGTGATGCCGTTGCGGTGGGTGCCGGCGATAGGGAAGGAGATCTGAGGCGGCGAAAGACGGTCAGGAGGCATGATGTCTGGTTTGGTGGATGTTTCTGTCGATGGAGCACCTCATGTGAGGTGGACAACATCGCGACAGGAGCAGGACAAACCACACAAAGTCCCCTCCGACACCTACCCATAACTGAAGTAATTATGTAAGGGCTCATTTGGCTTGCATGATTCTAAAAACGCAGGGATAGGAAAAACACCAGTATAGGATAGGAATGCACATGGTAAACAGAGCATTTGAAAACACATGATTTCTGTCAACTTTGGTGTTTGGTTTACAGGAATTGGAAGAGCAGAGGAATGCAAAGAAACATGGCCAAAATAAAGTGAAATCATATGAAAGCGTGTATAGTTAGAATGTTATTCTGCCACTAATGCACTTGGTCTTGTTTTCATGCATAGGATTTTGAAAAGTAGGTCCAGGTGGATGTTTTGCTTCATTCCTTTCAACAAAATGCATGAATAATTGAATAGTAGAGTGACATTGGAAAATTCCCTATTGCTATGTTTTTCCGTCGAACCAAAATAGCCCCAATGGATCGACATGAATGTATAGTAATAAGTGATGCAACAAGTGTACAACCTCTTTGCCGTAGCCGTGTCGACCTCAGCGTCATTGGGTTGGTCGCTGAAGCAGTTGAGGCAAAGGTGGCTGTCGGAGGTGTGGAGGAAGATCTGAGGAATCTGTAGACGGCGTCCAGGGCACTGCTCTGTTGTAATGGTTCGTTTTGTCGTTGGAGCAGCCCCGGTGAGCCGTAAGACATCAAGGCTGAAGCAGCACAAGACAGACATCGTCAATCTCAAGTGGGATTCTAATAGCATCTCCAATAGATGATGTCAAATAGATGTAAAATTTACATCACCAAAAACCACCTGACTACAACAGATGAGGTAAAAACTGTTGTCTCTGAACTTGACTGTCGAAACTGAAATTTACTGTTGAATCTGACTGTTACTGTCGAAACTGAACGCAATGGTAGCAGAGAGGCACTTGACATGTAGTTTAGGGAGGGCCTACAGATCATCTTCAACCTGCACCCCTGTAGGATCGAAAGTATGTCTAGAGGGGGGGGGGTGATTAGACTACTTGTAAATATAAAAATTCTGCCTTTTGACAAAGAACAGTTTTTGGTAGATTCACAATTATGATCAAGTCAAGTATCACCCTACACATGCAATTCTAGAGTATAGGCAGCGGAAAGTAAATTGCACATGTAGTAAAGAGAGGTGGAGAAGAGCAAACGCAATTTTGGAGACGCGGTGATTTTTCCCGTGGTTCCGATAGGTGGTGCTATCGTACATCCACGTTGATGGAGACTTCAACCCACGGAGGGTAACGGCTGCGCGAGTCCACGGAGGGCTCCACCCACGAAGGGTCCACGAAGAAGCAACCTTGTCTATTCCATCATGGCCTACGCCCACGGAGGGCTAGCCTTACTCGGGGTAGATCTTCACGAAGTAGGCGATCTTCTTGCCCTTACAAACTTCTTGGTTCAACTCCACATCTCGATGACGGAGGCTCCCAAGCGACACCTAACCAATCTAGGAGGCACCACCCTCCAAAAGGTAATAGATGTTGTAGATGATGATGAACTCCTTGCTCTTGTGCTTCAAATGATAATCTCCCCAACACTCAACTCTCCTCACTGATTTGGCTGTGGTGGAAGAAAGGATTGAGTGGAAAGCAACTTGGGAAGGCTAGAGATCAAGTTTCATATGGTAGGAGTGGAGCAACTTGATCTCAACACAAGGATAGGTAGTTCTCTTCTCAGAAATGTAAGGTAGGAGTGGTAGTTCTTTCTGATGGCTCTCTCCACGAATGAAGAGGGGGTGGAGGGGTATATATAGCCTCCACACAAAATCCAACCGTTACACACATATTTGAGCAATCTCGGTGGGACCGAAGTGGACAACTCGGTGAGACCGAAAGTTCAAATAATGTGAACGTTGGGGTTTTCGGTGGGACCGAAAATACCATCTCGGTTAGTCCGATTTGAGTAAAGACAAGAGCATGCCAGTTTCGGTGGGACCGACTTCATCATCTCGGTGACACCGATCTGATGACAGAAGGTTACAGAAGCTTGGCAGCCCATGTTTCGGTGAAACCGATTTCAAACTCGGAATATCCGATTTTTCTAGGGTTTGGCTTATGGCTGAGGTGGTTCATCTCGGTGTGACTGAGTTTGGATAATCGGTGGGACCGAGATTACTTATGAGTGTATTTGGCAGTGAGAGTTGCTGATAGTTTAGGAGATGTATCACTAAGCACTTGAGCAACCAGATCATCAACATAACCTCATCCCCTTTTAATAGTATTGGCTTTTCCTATGGACTCAATGTGATCTTGGATCACTAAACCAAAAATGGAGTCTTGAGCTTTTGCCAATGCTTGCCTTAGCATTTTGAGGGGTCCACTTCTTCATTCATTGCCATACCCATATCACTGAACTTCTCTGAAATGATTCTCAAGTAACTATTAGTTCAATGATATATATGTTGTTATTAATTGCCAAAACCACCCGAGGATTAGTTGCACTTTCAATCTCCCCCTTTTTGGTAATTGATGACAACATATAGATCAAAGCTTCGACAAGAGATATAATCAATGAATAACATCGTCGCTTTGAGAAGTATGTGATAAGCAAGAGCTCCCCCTAAATTTGTGCATTATTTAAGATTTGCGTTTGAATGCAAATGCACAATCGATTAGGATCATGGGTCACTCTTCCATGTCACATACATCTTGGTGGAGCGCACAAAATGATAAGAATGAACAGCATGCACCCAATCACCAAGACATGAGTAAATAGTCATACAAGATAGGAATAGCATATGATAAGCATTAAGCACACATTAAAGCATAGTATGACCAAGCACTCATTAAGGTAGCATCAAACGTAGTATCAAGCACACTGAAAGTTTCGAAAACCAAAAGTATCTCAAAGAAACCGCAAAAGAACGAAAGAGCACTCTCTCTCTCGAAGCCCTATGATCTATACAATTTCTCCCCCTTTGGCAACAAGTTACCAAAAAGTTTGAAAAAGCATAGAGCTAAACGTCACTGTGGGCTCTGCTGGCGGCTCCCGTCTGGGTTGATGTCGGAGTAGATATGACGGCATCGGCGAAGACTTCAGCTGATGTCTGTGCTGGAGGAGTGGACACTGGAGCTGTAGCTGGAGTAACTGCTGGAACTGTAGGAGGTGCTGAAGTTGTAGTCCTGGTGTCAGTCACTGGAATAGCAGCTGATCGGGATCCTCTGGGAACCGGAGCAGTCTGTCGATGAGAGTCCTGGACTAAGTCATCCTGCACAAGCTCTGCCTTGTCCTGCTTTGCTTCCTCCATGTCTGCCTCAAGCTTGTTGACGGTCACTTGTATTTCAGTCAGCTTCACGTCCAGAGCGTGGATCTTCTCGTCAACAATCCTCTCTAAGCTCTCCTGAGACTGTTCAATGCTGGCCAGGCGTTGTTCAATCCTTTGAGTAGCCTCAAGAATCTGCTCTCCGAAACTCTTTGGTTTAGCTGCTGCTGCTGCTTCTTTGTCAGCTTTGGCTTTCTTAGCAGCTTCGATCTTGGCTTGACCTTCAACAGATGTTGGATCCTCCTCGTCCATCACAACAACATTGTCTTCATGCTCTGGCTGCAGGGGTAAGTGTTTTCTATCCAACAAGAATTTGCCCGTGCCAAACTTGGCATTGATAAGCATCTGAATCTGTGGGGCAAATCCACATGACCTTTTCTGGTCAGCTGCAGTCCTCTTAATGGTCTCTACCATTAAGTCCATCACCTTGAAAGGTGCTTTCTCATCAAGTATATGCAGCATGTTGATAGAATATCCTCTGATCATGCGATGATCTCCAGACTTGGGCATCTAGGTATGCCTAAAAATAGTATTAGTGGTAGGTAAACCTGCCTGGAGATGGTAGACTGAGCCGAGCTTCCATACTTCCAAATCTGCTGCGGGGATCTCCTTGTACATGTTCTTCATGGAATCATGATTCTTCTTTGGAATCCCATAGACATCAATATCATCTTCTCGTTGCACTGGAGCATTCAGAATTTCTGCCCATTCTTCAACAGAAGAAGAATACCTTTGACCTTCAGTCATCCAGGTGATCTTTCCATAAGGATAGAAGTGAGCTGTGGCATAGAATTGCATAATCATCTCATCGTTCCAACTGGTCAATTTCTGACCTACAAACTCTGCAACTCCACATGCAGTGAAGCTTTCATGCACATGTGGAAAGAAATCTCTGTGCTCTTCGCTATCAATGTATTCCCAGTCAACATATCTGGTGTCTGCGACTATTGGCTTCTTGTCCATCAGCACAGTCTCATAGAAGTCCTACTGCTCTCTGGTGTGAAATCTGGGATCTACAGCAGTTCTTCTCCTCACGGCATATGGGTCAGCTTGTCTCCATAGCCTGAGACCTCTATCTTTCCTTGCCTTCATATCCTCAGCTTGAGGATGAGCATCATTGTGAAGTGGCAGTTTTGGACGGAGTTTCAGCAACCCTTGTCCTTCCTCATCAGACTCAGCTGGTGGCACATCATCCTTGTTCTTTTCAGACGCTGGAATGTTTCCGACGGTCCTCTTGGGCTTGGCAGCAGGCTTTGCTGGAGCTGCCTTAGCTTGAGCAGATTTCTTGGGCTTTGAAGTGGCTCCGGCCTTAATGGCATCACCCATGAGCTTCTGCTTCTGAGGAGCAGGCTGGGGTGCTTCCTCATCTTCATCCTCGACTGCTGCATCTGCATGAGAATCACTATACACTACCCTCTTTCTCTTGGAGGTTTTCTTCACTTTGCTTGGAGCTGGCTCTCCCAAATTTAGCTTCTTAGCTACAGTTGACTGCTTGACTTTGCTGGTGCCCTTCTTAGACTGCTGACCTTGTTGCTCTTTGGCAACAACCTTCCTCTTAGGCTTTGAGGTCACCTCTTCCTCAGCAACGAAATCAGAATCCTCATCATCGGAATTCTTCTCCTTTCTAGCTCTGGTGGCTGCAGGAGGCATGCCACTTGGTGTACTCCTCTCACCATCATCAAATGGGCTACTAGTCTCAGGACTAGTGTCTGCTTCAGGAATGTCTGCAATAGGTGACTCTGACCTGTTCTGACTGTCACTGGCATCTGACATGGCTGACAACCTGTGAATAGATAAGGTATAGGCAGAGAAGAAGAGTTATCACAAACTGCAGAAGTTTTTGCAAAAAAAATGAGTTCAAATTTTAGTTTTAAGTTTTCACAGAAGACATTTCGGTCAGACCGAGTTTGAGTTTCGGTGAATCCGAAGTGTTAAACAGAAGTTTTACACACCACTTTCGGTTTGACCGAAGTGGGTTTCGGTCCTGCCGATAACACTAGGGTTTCACTAAAACTATATTTCGGTCACACCGATTTGCACAACTCGGTTGGACCGAAGGGTGCAGTGCAATGGCCAGAGGCCAAATCGGTCACACCGAAATTCTAAAATCGGTTTTACCGAGATGTGTTCCGTGGAAACCTAACCCTAAAATTTTTACTCGATTCTAGTTCAAACGAACCAATCTGGTGTAAAGGAAGATTTCAATCGTGGCAAGATATTGGGCAATCCAAACGTGCATTGAATCGGAGATGGGAGCACGAGTGGGATCAAGACTCACCCTAACTTGGTGGAGTCTCTCTACGGCGGCAACGGCGCGGAGGAGATGTCCGTTGACGGCGATGGAGACCTGCGGCGAGGGCGCACAGGCGACGACGGCGACGATCCGGAGATCAAGGCGACGACAGCAGGGGATGTGGGAGCGAAAACGTTTGAAGGAGTAATCAACGCGCGCTGCCCTTGGTATATATATCCCTTTGCTGTCGGTGGGACCGAGTTGAAAAACTCGGTGGCACCGAGATGGATAACTGCCAGGCAGTTATGCATTTCGGTCACGCCGAAAATTACAACTCGGTTTCACCGAGATGAAACCTAGATCAGTCTAAATGCTTTCGGTTTGACCGAGTTTGAATGAGTTGGTCTGACCGAAATCACTTAGAAGGTTTTGGAGGTTAGCCCTTGACGGATCGGTGGCTCCGAGTGCTCCTCACTCGGAGGGTCCGAAAATGACTTGTTCAAAGTTTGTGATTTAAGCATGAATAGAATTTGAGACAAGAAAGCATAGATAGCTAGGGGAGGTACTTAGGCATTCTTGTCCATCCATTTGGTCAGAAAAAAAATCAAAACAACCAAAACAACAAATGGATGTCCTCGAATGGATAAAATCATGCATTCAACATGCTCACACAATAAGATAGCAAATGAAATATGTGTCAAACATGCACAACCAAAACTCTAGCTACTAACACACAATTTGTCGATGACTAGGTCATCTTTATATGAGTATTTTGACTTAGGAGCCAAATGAGAACATTTGATCATAGGTCATACTCATCGTTTAAGCACAAGTGGGGTTACCACTTTTACATAAAGCATTGATGTGTTCACATCATTTGAAGATGCTTTAGCTCAATTTTTAGAGCAAAGCTCCCCCTAGATGTGAGAACCCCTTTTAAAAGGGTCAAACTAACCTTGGGTTGTCGTAGAAGACTTCATGTAGATGTTGAAGATGTGGGTGCTCAATGTTGATGGAGACCATCAAGAGTTGGGAGCTTCCCCTTGGATTCGGGCACTTTCAATACCTACATGGGTTAGTCCCACAAGGAACAAACAAGGATATCCATGGACATAGATTGAAGTTCACAAAAGATGATGTCCATGAAAGCAATGATTGCCTTGTCCCTTGACTTACCAACAAGAGGGTTTGTGACTCCATGAACTAGTGCATGATATGGAAGTTGATTGCACAAGTTTTCTGCCAAAATGAATGTGAGTGAAGTATATTGGCGGAGTCACCCTCAAGAACTTTCTAGTTCTTCTTCTTCGGGATCCACATCATCTTGATGGGAATCCTTGGGGTTGTAGTTGAGCTTGACGAAGTAGAACTTGACATTTCCTTGGGAACCCACTTGACCATGGCTTGAGGTGCTTCAATGAATGCATCAATCTCCTCTTGAAGCTTGTCCTTGGCTTTTAGCTTGTGGTCTTGTGGTGGAAGGTCATCTTGAGCTTGTTCCACATTGGAAGAAGTAGGATCATACTTCTCCTTTTGAGAAACAAACTGTGGAGTAGGATATTGACCTTCTTCCCACTCAACACCTTCGGCGTTGAACTTTCGCTCAAAACCAATCCCTTGATTCTTCCGGTGCCTCCCTTGCTTGCGAACAATTTCCTCAAAGTTCTTGCTTTCGGCAAGGCTCTTGTAGACACCTTTCTCTATGATCCCTTTCAATAAACTATTCTCTTGCTCAAGTGTAACTTGGCTTGAAACATTGTTAGTGGAATCAAGAGAACTACTAGAAGCAACAATATTAGATTTAACATGGTTATTGTTACTGCTAGAGGAATAATTTTTCTTATGCTTGTCTTGCTTAGTCTTAATGGGTGGCAAGAAATTAGACAAGAGAAGTCGTTTGGCAAGATATGAAGAACTCTTCTTTCGAAGATCGTCATTGATCGCTTTTAGAAACTCATGTTCTTGCTCTAGAGTGAGCTTCTCGAAGCGTAGCTTCTCATGAGATCTTAGGAGCTCTCTATGATCTTCTTGAGTTGTTTCATGAGCTAACTTAAGAGTGTTTAGTTCTTTAGTTAGACGCTCAATCTCCTTCATAGCATTGTCATTCGACTCTTCTCGACTATAAAGACTACTAGCATTTTCATCGTTACTAGGCTCACTAGATTTATCATGCAAGAGCTCATCTTCACTAAGCAAGTCATCCTCATCACTATTGAAGTCAATGAATTCAGGGTGTGATACCTTGGGGCCTTTAGCCATGAAGCATCTTCCAATTCCCTCATTTGGTGAATCAAATAAGTCGTAGGAGTTGGAGTTGGAGGATACGAGAGCAAGACCGGCAACACCTTCATCTTGACTGTAGTCGGAGTCGGAGTGATAGCTTCCATCGGATTGATTGTCGGAGTCGGAGCCGGAGACCCATTCACCTACATGAGCTTGATGTCTTCTTCTTGTGTAGCTCCTTGATGACTTGTCTTTCCTCTCCGAATCCTTGTTTCTCCGAGAGGGTCTTCGTTCATAACGATCATCTCTACTCCTTCTGTCTCTCCGAGGTGACTCATCTCTTGAGCTTCTTCTTCTTGGAGATTCTTCTCTTCTCTTGTGGGGAGCCGTACACTCATTTGAGTAGTGTCCGGGTCTTCCACAATTGTAGCAGTTTCGATCACGACTAGAAGATCTCTTTTCATCATATGATCTAGACTTTGAGCTTCTCTCTTTGCCTCTATTCTTGTAGAACTTGTTGAAGTTCTTAACCATTAGGCTTATCTCTTCATTGGAAACTAACTTGTCACTTGAGATTGTGGGAGCATCACTTGTAGCTTTGTAAGCACCACTCGACTTGTTGTGAAGCTCTTCCTTATCCTTAAGTGTCATCTCATGAGCAACAATTCTTCCAATGACTTCAGTTGGCTTGAGAGTCTTGTAGTTTGGCATCATTTGGATCAAAGTGCACACGGTGTCATACTTTCCATCCAAAGCTCTGAGAATCTTCTTGATGATGAATCGGTCGGTCATTTCTTCGCTTCCTAAGCCGACAATCTCATTTGTGATGAGAGCAAGCCTAGAGTACATTTCAGCGACTCCTTCACCATCCTTCATCTTGAACTTGTCAAGTTGACCTTGAAGAATATCTAGCTTTGATTCCTTCACAGACTCGGTACCTTCGTGCATTTCGACCAAAGTATCCCAAATCTCTTTTGCATTTTCAAGACGGCTGATCTTGTTGAACTCCTCGGGACACAAGGCATTGAA
Organism: Secale cereale; assembly: GCA_902687465.1. NCBI lineage: Eukaryota > Viridiplantae > Streptophyta > Magnoliopsida > Poales > Poaceae > Secale > Secale cereale. The sequence continues at coordinate 719,930,971 of LR738713.1, read as the reverse complement.
GAGAATGTCACAAGCTTGAGCATTGTTTTGCAACATCCGCAATTCTTCAGGTGTAGCTTCGCGATCCGGAACTTTTCCTTCCTCGAAGAATTCACCTTGCATACCAACACAAATAATGCCCCATGCGGCTGGGTTATGACCAAGAATATGCATTTTCATTTTATGCTTCCAACTAGCAAAATTTGTACCATCAAAGTAAGGACCTCTACGATAATTACCCTCACTAGACGCCATACTCTCCTAGGTTGTGAAACCAAGCTTATGGAGTCCAATGCAATGGAAACCAAAACAATGGAGACCAAAGCTCTGATACCACTTGTAGGATCGAAAGTATGTCTAGAGGGGGGGTGATTAGACTACTTGTAAATATAAAAATTCTGCCTTTTGACAAAGAACAGTTTTTGGTAGATTCACAATTATGATCAAGTCAAGTATCACCCTACACATGCAATTCTAGAGTATAGGCAGCGGAAAGTAAATTGCACATGTAGTAAAGAGAGGTGGAGAAGAGCAAACACAATTTTGGAGACGCGGTGATTTTTCCCGTGGTTCCGATAGGTGGTTCTATCGTACATCCACGTTGATGGAGACTTCAACCCACGGAGGGTAACGGCTGCGCGAGTCCACGGAGGGCTCCACCCACGAAGGGTCCACGAAGAAGCAACCTTGTCTATTCCATCATGGCCTACGCCCACGGAGGGCTAGCCTTACTCGGGGTAGATCTTCACGAAGTAGGCGATCTCCTTGCCCTTACAAACTTCTTGGTTCAACTCCACATCTCGATGACGGAGGCTCCCAAGCGACACCTAACCAATCTAGGAGGCACCACCCTCCAAAAGGTAATAGATGTTGTAGATGATGATGAACTCCTTGCTCTTGTGCTTCAAATGATAATCTCCCCAACACTCAACTCTCCTCACTGATTTGGCTGTGGTGGAAGAAAGGATTGAGTGGAAAGCAACTTGGGAAGGTTAGAGATCAAGCTTCATATGGTGGGAGTGGAGCAACTTGATCTCAACACAAGGGTAGGTAGTTCTCTTCTCAGAAATGTAAGGTAGGAGTGGTAGTTCTTTCTGATGGCTCTCTCCCCGAATGAAGAGGGGGTGGAGAGGGTATATATAGCCTCCACACAAAATCCAACCGTTACACACATATTTGAGCAATCTCGGTGGGACCGAAGTGGACAACTCGGTGAGACCGAAAGTTCAAATAATGTGAACGTTGGGGTTTTCGGTGGGACCGAAAATACCATCTCGGTTAGTCCGATTTGAGTAAAGACAAGAGCATGCCAGTTTCGGTGGGACCGACTTCATCATCTCGGTGACACCGATCTGATGACAGAAGGTTACAGAAGCTTGGCAGCCCATGTTTCGGTGAAACCGATTTCAAACTCGGATTATCCGATTTTTCTAGGGTTTGGCTTATGGCTGAGGTGGTTCATCTTGGTGTGACTGAGTTTGGATAATCGGTGGGACCGAGATTACTTATGAGTGTATTTGGCAGCGAGAGTTGCTGATAGTTTAGGAGATGTATCACTAAGCACTTGAGCAACCAGATCATCAACATAACCTCATCCCCTTTTAATAGTATTGGCTTTTCCTATGGACTCAATGTGATCTTGGATCACTAAACCAAAAATGGAGTCTTGAGCTTTTGCCAATGCTTGCCTTAGCATTTTGAGGGGTCCACTTCTTCAGTCATTGCCATACCCATATCACTGAACTTCTCTGAAATGATTCTCAAGTAACTATTAGTTCAATGATATATATGTTGTTATTAATTGCCAAAACCACCCGGGGATTAGTTGCACTTTCAACCCCCTGAGCCGCCAGCCACCACCGGCCGAACCGCCGGCCCTAGTGCCGGCTCGCCGCCCCGAAACAACTCCCCACCGCTGGTCCGCTGCCGCCCCGGCCAGCCCTATAGGCCCCCCGCCCCCACCCTGAACCCTAAGATAGATAGTGGGGTACCTCTCCGGCGAGCCCCCGTCCCCGCTGCGGGTGGTTCTTCCTTAACTCCGGCGAGCCCCCCCCCACCCCCTGAAAATCGACTAACCCAAAAGTCGATTCAGTCGACTAAAGTGCAGCTAAATCAGAGCAGACCAGTAGCACAAGCGAGGGGGAGAGCAGCAGCAGCGCGAGCGAGAGCTGGAGCAGCAACAGCTGGGCGAGCGAGTGATCGAGCGAGAGCCGGAGCAGCAGCTGCTGCGTGAGCGAGCGATCGAGCGAGAGCCGGAGCAGCATCAGCGCGAGTGAGAGAGCGAGAGCCGGAGCAGCAGCAGCAGATCCGGCTGGTATGGCCGCCGCCACCGAAGGAGCCTCACACTGGGGGAGAGCCGCCGTGGAGATGTCGCCCGCGGCGCCAGCTTCAAGGTAGCCGCTCCATGGGGGGGGATGGAGCACCATCGGCGCCGGGAGGTTAAGGAGAAGGTGCGATGCGATGAGTGTGCAACCTCTTTGGTGGCGCCGAGTAGGCCTCGGCTTCGTCCGAGGAGTCGGTGAGGATGCTGCGGTTCCGGTGGAGCAGATTAAGGCGGCGCTATGGGGATGGAGCAGCCGCGATAGACGAGGCGATCGTCGGAGCAGCTCCTTGGAGGTGGAGGACGGGGCGGCTGAACCGGCGGGACGATGAGATGGACGACGGATCCTCATCCGGGGAGGTGGATGAGGGACGTCGAGCTGTTCCGGTGGACGACGTCGTCGGGGAAGAGGCTCCGGTGGGGCAACGGTGAGGTGGCGGACGGAGGAGGGTGGGGTTTCGCGGCTGGAGCGGAGAGGTTATGGCGGCCTAGGATTTGGAATGGCAAAAAGGAGGCGATGGAGACGCGCTTGTCCAAAATGTAGTGTGTGTTACAAAAGTACCCCCCACCGATTTCAACTAGCGGACCTTTCGGCTCAGGGTTAGAAGGGGGATTTCACGTGTCGGGATTTGGCAGCTGGAGGGAGTTTTCACGCGCGTTGTAATTTCGCGATAGCAAGGCGCGGGTTGTGAAGGCGCCAGTTTTGGGAGCACGATATCTGAATTTTCGGGGCGCGGGTTGGATTTTAGGGACAAGCCTAACGTGTAATATTGTACTTGTAGGTACCAAATCAGTTCACACTTCCCTCAACCAAAAAGAAAACAAAAAAATAAAACTATTCACACCACACAAAGAGAGAGTCTTGCCCCGTTTTACTATAAAAATGATATTTAAAGCTACTCATACTAAGAATTTAGTGCAATTAAATACTATTCGGTAGTATGAATCCATGTTATGTCCAATTACATTTTTTCGCTTGCTGTATAATGCATGTAACCTACTCAAACTAACATTTTAGTGCATTCCAAATGTATATACTACCACTGCAATTCGAACTGAATTTGAATTCGTTTCTCTATTTCAATAACAATCTACAATCATGATTGTTGCCCACTTCAACCATCATTCGTGTATTACCTTAATAACACACCACATGATTACTATAGAGATAGATCTGAACTATGTGTAATACATGAACTCGAATTCTATTTTTTCAATACACTTGATGTTGATTCCAAATAATAGTACATTTGATGTACTAACTATATATTCATAACCTAAACCATGTTCCATACGTGTACACCATGTTTATCACACATAGTATAGTGCCCCGCCCCCTACATTATGACAAGTATTTAGACCTGAGCTGCAAAAGCCACACATTAACCCAAATTATGATCAATGTTCTATATGTTAACGTAGTACTAGCAAGATGCCCATGCGTTCCATAGAACATCAACATGATCAAGGGGAGGCCTGATTTGCAAATATGGAGAGGGGTGTGGGTATCTTTTTCCAAAATTGCCATAGTTTCCTTCCTATCCGTCAGATATAAATCGGAAGGCCTATATTGCAGGATGGCACCATCATCAACAACTCCGTTTTTTATAAGAGTAGAGATAAAATATATTATATGTAGTATAACATGTTCATAACCACACCATGTGTATCACCGTTATATATATTCACACATGCGTCGGTTTAAAACACTATGATAAATTCTTCAAATATCCAAATTCGCTTTTTTATAATGAAGTATGATCTCTATTCGTCTTTTACACCCACACAATCCTCTTATCTTTGTAGCTGGCTACCGCTAACTTTCTCTCGTGCATGCAGACGCCCGCATCCCTCTCACCCTCCCTCAGCATTCTCTAGCTCCATCACGCAAATTCGTCTTTTCACTCTAGGTCGTTCACCCACGGTGTGTGTAGGCCCCCCAGCTCCTTCTTTACGGCACACATCGATCGATATGCCTCTCTAGCCAGGTGTGCCTAGCACAAAACACAAGCTTCCCCTCTTCTCTTATCATCGTCCATGCCTCACTCCCACCACTCTCTTCATCGATCTCGTACTCGCACACTCCTCCCCCCTCGATATAGTATGACTCTCGCACCACCTCCTAGATGCATCCCTCTCTCTATATCCTTCTCCCCGTGCCTCATTTGCTTCTAACACGCACATGCATGTATACCGGTCGATCTCCCAACATATACCTAGGTCGACTTTAACTATTCCCCCCCATCGATCGACATACCTCACAAGTTATGTCTCTCCTTTCTCTGACAAAGGACGATTGATCTTCCTATGTAGTTATGTCTGCTTACCACATCCATATCGCCCCCTCTCATCATTCGTGCATGCCTCCTGACCAGTCTCTCACACGCACGTGCACAGAAAGGAAGGCGGCAGCCATCCCCTCTCTTATTGATATTGCAGGTGTGTCCTCCGGTTGTCTAGCAAGCCTATCCCACCATTTGTTAGAAGCAACTCCACTACCACCCCCTCCAACATTCTAGCTCTGTCAGGACCCCGATCCTAAGTCACACAGGTCTAGCCTGTAACACCTCATATCACTTTGCGGCCTCACGCACGGTATCCCCACGGGTGCCACCTTACCTGGCCCGGGACCGTTTGCGCATTTTGGCACACGTATATGATAGTGTCGCTAGCATCCATATGACAGAGAACCCGGGCCGACATGACTAGTTATAAACCAAAAGTGGCGCTAAATTACAGAGACATGCATACATGACCCAGCAACGAACGTGTCGGTCATCAACGTATGAACCCAAGTCGTAGCAAGCTACAAGGACTTAAAGGAACAACGCGTGACATTTCCCCTAAGGGACAGACACAGGAACGAAGAAGGACACATGCCGGCCAGCCTAAGTGTTCCGGAGCAGTAGCAAGCTACCAAGGCTCAGTGGAAGCACTATGAGACATTTCCCTGTAAGATAGGCTACCAAAGGTAAACAACTAGGTGTCGGATCCCACACATAGCAATACACATTACACGTACGCATAACATGCAAGTATGTGATGTACAACATGGCATCACAACATAATTCAACAGCTCATATAGATAAAGGCCCAGAAGAGCCATCATAGCATTTATTACAAACAGAGGTCACATGACCCAGCATACAGAGCATACATGCAACGAAAGCATAACATGTCTGAGTACAGACAACTATAAATGTAAAAGGCTGAGAAGCCTGACTATCTACAAGACCCTCCCAAGGGTACAAGATCGTAGCTGAGGTAACAAGCTAAACGTTGAAGTCCACGCGGAACCACTAGTGAGACTGAAGTCTCTCTGCAAAAACATAAATTAAGCAAACGTGAGTACAAAGGTACTCAGCAAGACTTACATCAGAACTAGCTACATATGCATCAGTATCAACAAAGGGGTGGTGGAGTTTGACTGCAGCAAGCCAACTTTGACTCGGTGGCTATCCTAAACTACGACTGCAAGTAACTCTTTTGAGGTGGCGCACACGAGTCCACATATTCACCAAACAATACACCACTATGGATCCGCTCCCGTCTCCCTACGAGAAGGCCATCCATAGCACTCACGCTTATCTTGCGCGTTTTAGAGTATCCACTTTCACTTGTCTATGAACTGTTATAGGCAACCCAGAAGTCCATTACCGCGGACACGGCTATTCGAATAGATCATATATATAACCCTGCAGGGGTGTACTTCTTCACACACGCTCTCGCCACTTACCGCCATGTACACGTCATGTATCTCGGCAACCTTCAAGCGGAAGCCTGGCGAGGGTGTCGGCCATGACCTGACTAACCACACAAGTCTCTCGTCCAGGTTTATCGCCTATTTGGGTTCCATCCGTGGGGAGATCCGGCCGGGGTGTCGCTCACGGCCCCAAACGATGTGTACAGGGTTCCCGCATCACCAAACGGGCGACCGGTACACCATGCCACGTACCTGCCGCGTCACAGCCCACCCCGAGGGTCAGCGTTGCGCATGACCTCCAGTAAACTACAAACACCAGAAACTAATTGCAACTCCTGGACAGAGATCATGTTGATTAATAAGTCGAGAGAGTCAATTAAGGATCCCAATGTGTGGTAGTAGCTGTTTCATGGATCACAAACACAGAACTCAGTTCCTGAGGACGGCTGCAATGAGACAACCCACCATGTGCTCCTACATGGCCTCTCATCGCTACCTTTACCAAATCGTGTTCACACGCCTTAGCTCACACACAGTAGGACATGTTCATCACCCTTCCAATTCATCCCCGATGAATCAGACCTGACACAACTCTAAGCAATAGCAGGCATAACCAGAAAGCATGAATGAGTAGGCACAACATGGCTCAAACAACTCCTACTCATACTAGTGGGTTTCAACTATTTACTGTGGCAAAGACAGGTCATGCAGTGGAAAGGGGTTCAACTACCGCAGCAGGTAACAGTTGAAGCGTTGTTGTCCTAATGCAGTAAAAGAGAGCAAGAGCGAGAGAGTGGGACTGTATCGGAATGCTCAAAGGGGTTTTGCTTGGCTGGCACTTCAGAAGATATCATTGGGTCTTCATCGGTGTCATCGATCACATCGTCGGAACACGTCTATCGAGAGGGGACAAAACCGACAACACAGAGAAAACACAATCAATGCAATGCGACAATATGATGCATGATCATGACATGGCAATATGCTGTTGATTGAGCTAATGCAACTAGCAACCACATTAAATGAAGTTAGTTTGAACCAAAGATTCAAATTCAAACTCCATATGTGATTATTTAATGTCATTTAATTGATTTGACCTGATCAGCAGGTTTAACTTGCTCAAACATGCATTAAAATGCCATAAACAGATTCCTTGAATTTTTCTGATCATTTTTCATATATAAATTATTTTCATCTGAGTTATAGATTATTTCTTGTGATTTTTAGAAGTTTTGGCTATTTTCTGAAATAAATAAATCATTTCTGATTTATTTTAAATCACAGAAAATAGTTACTGCGTCAGCACTAGGTCATGCTGACATCAGCAAGTCAACAGGGGCTGGTCCAGTCAAACCTGACCAGTGGGGCCCACTGGTCAGTGACACTGCTAATTAACATGGTTAATTAGCACTAGTTAATCCTAAACTATAATTAGACAGGGCAGGGCCCACACGTCAGTGACTAACTAACTAACCAATTAATTAGCACTAATCTAGGTTAATTAACAGGGCGGGCCCCACTTGTGAGCGAGTTAGTGGTTGACTAAGGGCATGGGGCCCATACGTCAGTGACTCGGGGTGGTCAACCCACCGGTCAAAACAGTCAAAAGCGTCGGCGGTTCGTCGCCGGCGGCGACAGACGCGGCGGAGGGCTCGGAAAATGCTCTCCGGCGACCAAAACAACAGCGGAGAGGCTCTACGCGGAGCTGGGACTCGCCCGCATCCATTTAAGCCATCGGGAGGGGCTGACATCGACCGGGCTCGCCGGAAACAAGCTCGCGGCGGCGGCCGGCGTGCGGGTCAGTGCGGGGACGCGACTGTAGTGCTTAGGCGAGCAAAAGGAGTGGCTAGCCAGCCTACTAGAGGCGCCAGGAGCGTGTTAGTGCCCCTGGAGGGAGCAGGAGAGGCTCCGGAGCGCGGCTCGCCGGCCATGGCGGACGACGGCGTCGGGTGCTCGCGGGACGGCGGCTACGGCGACCAAACGGTGGCGGGGTTAGGGGGAAAAGACTGCGGGCTCACAGCGGTGCCGTAGGGATGGCCAGCGTGCCCGGGGGAGCGACGACGGTGGCGAATCGATGGCGAGGATCGCCGGCAGCAGACGAGGGGAACGGCGGCGCAGACGATGTTCGGAGGCGTCTGGTGCCGCGTGGCTCGGCGGAGAGGTCTAGGGCGACGAGGCGGAGCTCTTGAGCCAGTCAGGGAAGCGAGGGGGAGGCGGTGGCCGTGGCAACGACGAGCGACGGCGATAGTGGCGTTCGGCCGCGCGCGTGAGAGAGGGAAGGAGAGGAGGGAGAGGTCCAGCGAGAGAGGGGAGAGATGCAAGGGGTTCTGGGCGTCCATGCCAGCTCCACGGCACCAGGCGAGGGTGCAGGAGACGTCGACAGCGCGAAGGAGGAGGTGGCGCTCGGCGCTGGCTGCCAGTAGGCACAAGGTTGAAGACAACCTTGCCCCTGGTGGGCTGGGCCTAAACAGGGATTGGGCCAGGCAGGCATGGCCTAGGTGAGGCTTTCTCTCTCTCATTTTTTTCCGTTTTCTATTTTCTGCATTTGTTTTGGCTTTATCTAAAATACTAAAACAAGCTCAAAATTCATGAAACTGCTTGAGGATACAATTTGGATTATTTCCAACAGTAAACATTTTAGTTCATGAATATTTGGACATTTAAAATAATATATAGCATTTAAATGCCCAATTGCAAATACTTTAAGAATTAATTCAAAAATCCAGAATGGCCCTATAAATAGTTGCACCATTTTTGGCAGAGGTTTTCACCTTTATAAAAAATCATGAACATTTTCAAAGGCATTTTGGGTTCATTGAAAAATATTTTAATTTGAACCTAGTTGGTTTCATCTGGTGCTAGGGTTTAGTCATCCTCATTTCAGGTTTCTATGAAAAGTAAACATGATGCAACACCAGATGCTAGCACTGGGCAGTAACAGAAGCTAGGGATGTGACAAGCTCTGTCTCTCTCCCAACCTTATTCCTCTCCTACACATATGCATGGATGCCGATCGATCTCCCTTAATACATGAGGTAGATCGATCTCCCTTAATACATGAGGTAGGCCTCTCTCCTCCTCCACACATATACCAGCCATTGTACATCTATAGTTAATTAGGCCTCCCCCCACCACAGACCGATAGTCGAGTGTTGTAGGTAGGTATCCATGCCACAGAGACAAACTGCACATGTCCCCTCTCACGGTCCAGTAGGCCAGCCACTCTATATCTTTGACGTGGGCACACACAAATTCGATGGCACTCTTTATCGACCGTGCGCACACACACACACAACATCCCTCTCTTCGATTCTATGGACACCCCAAGCCGATGATACCTCCACTCTCTTCTCGTGGATCACCCCCTCTATATATATGATATATCCATGACTCTATTTCACACACATTGCATATGTTACATTTTTTTTATTGACCCCACCCCCCCAAAAAAAACTCTCACGAACCTACACACTATATCTCTCTACATTTGTACCTCTCTCACACAACCCCACGTAGGTGGTGCACGTATACAAGAAGAGAATAGGTGCACCGTGCACCTACTCACGCTTCGTGCCCAGCCACACCCGCGCGGGTACACGGTGGAGCTCATTTCTGTACAAAATGGCAGCCCACATGCTAATTTGAACGCGTGTAGCGGTTGTTTACCTACGGAGGTCGTGTACCACGCGTGTACGAAACAAAGTTTGACTTGATGCATTGGCGTGTTATTTTTAAATAAAGTTATATCGCTCAATGATAGGTACACAGAATATAAAACGATTTTTATGGAGAAAAAGGTAGTCCGCTCCACTATATACAATGGAGCCTGCCTGCCTGGTTTGTCTCTCTTCAGAGTATCTCACACAAGGCTGCGGTGGCCTCTCTCTCTCTCTCACCGTTGGTCACTGATCCGACCGCATCCCGTCCGTCGACGGAAAGGGAGGACATGCATCGTTTTTCCGTTCGACAGCGCCGAGGCAGCACGTCCCGATCTGCGCTACACGCCGTTCTCTCTGACCAAGCTCCAGCGTGGTAGGGCCTATGCCACCTGCTCGCTGCCGTAGTATGGGCAGATTCCGCCCGCCACCGCTCACCTAGTCACATCTCGACGACCTCCAGGTATCCCCTCCGGCCTTGCTCCATTGCCCGTCTTCCCACGTTGCTGCATGTGGATCTTCCATAGTTCTTTGCCAAAAACGTAGCTCGTCCGGCGTACTTTCCATATTGCAATCTCGTCCTCACACCGTTTTAGACAAACACAACCGTGTTGTTATCTTCCCTTAGGACAAGGAATATGCTTCTTTTTTGTCGTCGCATGTGTCATCAACTGTTATTGGCTAGTAATTGTTTCCTTTCCACCTCTTTTTTGCAAATAGGGCTATCCATTTCACCTCGTTGCTATTGCGACCTTTTGGTGAACTGCACAAATCACTTTTTTCTTAAGAGTGTTTTGTGCAGTTCTACCAAAATGTCACACGGGCAACGTCTCTACATTTCAGTGCGACTGCACAAAGGGAGATTGGATTTGCTCTATCCTCCTCATCCAACTCCGAGCCTAATCTTCTCCAACTAGTTAGTCTTAAGAGAGACTGCAAAGGTGACCGGTTTCTATTTGTGTGTTTATTGTTTCATCAGTACTCCTCTATTATTGTAATCACACTTAATATCTTTGGAACAGGGACGCTCAGCTCTATTTTAGTGGAACTGCACAAAATGATCAAAATGTTGCATGCTCTAGACAGCTACTTTTTTTCCCAAGATGCCTTGTTGATTTAGACAGAGCTGGGGGGGACGTTGATGCCAATGAAAGCATGGATCAATTTTAATTTAACACCTTCTCACAACTTTGTCTTCAGTTGTGATGTAAATATTAGCTCTGATTGGCAAGGAAGTTATTTTTTTGTTGTTTCCGAAAGAGCATCGATGGCAAGACACACGAAACAAAAGCTGAAAGCTCACACCATTGTACAATTTCATGTCGCTGGAAAATTATTTGTATAGTAAATCAATTATGTAAACAAATGTTGGAAGCTTGATAGCATTGCCAGAAGCCTATTCGGCATCCGGGTCCATGTGCCATGCACAAAATTATACTCCTTCGTTCCTAAATATTTGTCTTTTTACAAATTTCAAGTGGGCATATTTTATTTTATTTTGAATATTTACTGTGAGGCAAAGCCCCATAGCCCTTTATTAAAATAAATGAGAACTGTACAAACAATAACATAAACTATACAGGAAAAAAGGAAAAAGAAAAAGACTACCTAAGGCTAAGTATCCCTACCTCCTTTACAACAAAGAATTAACCCATGCCAAAAGTTTTGGTTTTATACATTCCTTCACCCTATGAGCAAGTAGAGATATATCATGGATGAATTTGCACTTCCAAGCACTGAAAGTGGCTCTCTCAGCTCTGAAGGTTGTGCCATTTCTCAAAATCCAAATATTCCAAGAAGCTGTTAGCATGACCTCAAAGAAGAAAGGGTGTCTGAAGTTGGACCTTGCATGCAAGATACATTGCCGAATATCAGAGCCTCCCAACCAATCAATACCCAGGTAATTCCAGACTCTACAACTGAAGTTGCAGTTAGAAAACATGTGCATTCTATCTTCATACACTAGCTCACTACAGATGAGGCAAAGATTTTCATGTTGATTAGAGCGCCAGTGCCTTCTAACCAACATGTCTTTGGTGTTTAATTTGTCAAAGAAAAGGAGCCACCCAAAAACCTTTATCTTCATGGTGCACCTACTCTGCCACAACCATTTGCAAGGATGTATTGTCGATAGATGTGAGTGCATGACCGTATAAAAGCTCTTGGCAGTGTATTCCTTTGATTTGCCCGGCCATATCCAAACATCAGGTATAAGAGGGTCTCTTTGTAACTGTATGACCCAACCTTCCAAAATGTGCAGCTCATCAGCTGCTTCATGAGAAATTGGCAAATGAAACATGGAGAATAGATCCTGGGATTGAAGGAATTCCTGCACGGATATCTTATCATTATTGACAAAGGAATATAACCTTGGCAATCTCCAACATAGTGGTCGCGCAGAGCCCCCAATGTGCCAAGAGTCAGTCCAGAACAAAGCAGAGTCACCCATGTTGATGTGCACCGAAGCAATAGGTATGTAAGCGTCGTGTAGCTTCAAAATATCCTTCCACCAGAAAGATCCAGCTGCAGCTGTTGCATGTGGAACACCATGATCATAGTAACTGCTCCAAATTAGGGTCACCCAGGGAATGTCAACCTTGTTATAGAATTTGTGAAGATGTTTGATAAGTAGCCCTTTGTTCTGGATGTTCAGGTTTAAAATTCCTAAGCCCCCTTTGTCTTTTGGCCTGCAAACTAGCTCCCATGCAGCTAGTGATTGTTTGGGAGCATCACTGTTGCCCCTCCAAAGACATTGCCTGAAGATTCTGTCAAGCTGCTTGATGATCCCTGGTGGAATGCTGAGGCTGCACAAAAAATATATTGGCATAGAAGTGAGAACAGAGGTAAGTAATTGCCGCTCAAGGCTGTCAACCAAGGGCATTAGATCAATGATTCTTGGCCTTGTAGTTCCCAAGGGCAAACCAAGATAAGTAAATGGTAGCTTGCCAATTTTGCAACCCAGAACGACAACAAGCCTTGAAGCCTCCTCATCACTCATATTCAAAGGGATCATTGAGGATTTGACGAAGTTGACCTTCAACCCTGTGGATTGTTGAAAGGTCAGCAGCATGTTCTTAAGTGCAACAAGTTCATTATCCTTAGCCGCCAGAAACAGAATCGTATCATCTGCATATTGAATGATGGGAAAATCTATGACATGGGTTTGAATAGGCAAAGAGATGGTGCCATGCTCCAGCATTTTTTTAACCACAGACTGTAACAAGTCTGCTGCAAGGACAAACAACAGAGGTGATAGGGGGTCACCCTGTCTGGCGCCACACTTGCACTTAAATTGTTTTCCAGGGATGCCATTCAACAGCACAGATGAAGAACCCGTGGACAGCAGTTGTTTCACCCAAGAAATCCATTTGGCATCAAACCCCTTATGTTGGAGCATTTGAATAATAACCTCATGCTCAACTGTGTCAAAGGCCTTAGCAAAATCCAACTTAAGGATGATGATAGGACGCTTGGATTGTTTACATTGATGAATATATTCAAAGCCCCAGGCCAGACAATCTTGAATTGACCTACCCTTAAGGAACCCATACTAATTTTTGTGGATACACTTGAGAACAACCTTCTGCAACCTGTTGGCCAACAACTTGGTTAAAAATTTAAGACAAGTGTTGGTGAGGGATATTGGCCTAAAGTCGTCAGGCCCAACAGGAGAAGCAATCTTTGGTATGAGTGTAATGAGAGAGCCATTAATATTTCCAACGAAAGATTCCCCTCATAAAAATCCCGAATCAGCCGCAGAAAGTCCTTTTCAATTATAGGCCAGCAGCGCTTAACAAACATCCCATTAAATCCATCCGGGCCAGGTGCCCGATCCACCGGCAATTCTTTCAAGACTACTTTAATTTCATCATCAGAAAATGGTATAGACAGCTCTTCCAGACCTGGAATGGGTTGAATTAAACGGCTGAGATCAAAGCCCATATTGATCCCCTGAGACTGGCCCATTCTAGATTTGAATGAAGCCCAGAGAATTCCCGCCATCTGGTCATGACCCGTCACAGGAGCAGCCATGGAGTTGGTCTTTAGACTTGAGATGGAATTCCTTCTCATGCACTCCGATGCCATTGCATGAAAGAATTTCGAATTCTCCTCGCCAACTTTTATGTACCGAATGGTGCACCTTTGTTTCCAGTAGATATAGTGGATTTTCAATAGCTTCTCATAGTGGAGTTTCACAATTTTCCTAAAGTTGAGTTCCGGCCTGGTTAAGGGTCTCACTTCCTCTAGCTGGTCGAAGTGCAGAATGACCATCGAGCAATTCACCGTAAGCTTTTTGATGTATGATAACTGTTTTCTCCAAGACCTCAAATCGTATATCAGCCGTTTAAACTTCTTTGTGAGGACTGCAGAAGCCGATAGATCAGCAAAAATCGGAGCATTCCAAGACTTGGCTACACAATCCATGAACCCCGGCATTTCAATCCAGAAGTTTTCAAACCGGAAAGTCTTTGTTGCAGGAATGGTAGTGTCAATGGACACCACACACGGCACATGATCCGAGGAAGTTTTAGCTAGAGGGTTAACCACAGTGTTTGGATAATGCGAGATCCAATCTGCCGTAGTGAAGAACCAATCAAGTTGCTCAAGTAAGGGTTGCTGCTGCTTAACATTTTAGAGTGTAGATTCACTCAATTTGCTTCGTATGTGTACTCCCTCCGTTCCTAAATATTTGTCGTTCTAGAGATTTCAACAAGTGACTACACACGGAGCAAAATGAGTGAATCTACACTCTAAAATATGTCTATATACATCCGATGTAGTAGTCCATTTGAATCTCTAAAAAGACAAATATTTGTAGTAACTCGTTGAAATCTCTAGAAAGACAAATACTCCAGAGTATATTTAAGAACCGAGGGGGTAGTGCACAGCCGCATGGGAGACTCAGACCGGTCGTTGCGTCGCATTAATAGTGAGTAATGAGCAGTCAAATAATAAGCCCCACCTTTCCCACTGTAAGTTGCTCGGAAGAAGCAACCATCGATATGCTCTTCTTTGAATCCGCTCATACTACTCCATCCGTCACTATTTATAGAGCGCGCTTCAGAAAAAAGAGAAAATCTCTGGGACCAAGGCGACTAGCGAACGGCCTGGAAAATAGCATTGGTAGTTATAGCACGGCATCTATTACTAGAGGAAATAATGCGTACACACATGCATGCAGTGCTTCCACCCCGGGTACACACATGCATGCACTTACTCCACTCCGTAGTACTACATCGAGAGAAAATTGCGGTTACCACGCCCTAATTAATTGAGCATTAAACCAAACGCGTCTAAAGTCTCTCTGGTGGTGGAAATGCATTGAGAGAAATGCATCATAATGAAGTGCGCCCAGTAAACTGTGACGGAGGGAGGAGTAGTATGAAGGTGCAAAACCAAGTACGCGTACAGCCAGTCGGTCAACGCACCTCCTCTTGGCAAATCACTGACATGTGGGACCGGAGTTTGAGCAAACCGATCTCAATTGACGGTAGAATGGCCAACCCACCGTTCCTTGAGAGAGACGAGGAGCGAGAACACACAGACGGGCTCGCACGGAGGCCAAGATATATTCGAGCATGGTTGATCGATATCATCATTACATGTTGGGCTGCCGCTTTCCTCCCTTCTCCGGAATAAATGTGTACTTTATCAGAGATTAAAGAAAAATAAGAGTACATCGGCTCCACCATGCGGTTCTAGTAGTAGTACTACTCGTACTACTACACCTTGCGCTTGGTTTCCTAAAAAAAAACCTTGCGCTTGGCTCTTCGCCTCTTCGTGAAGTCGAACAATGATGGTACTCCGCATGTTCGGTACTATAGTGTATGCCTCTAGCAATCTGACAACGAATGAACTGATGCATGTCCACCGCTTGGGCGAGGGTACGTTGCATTAGTCAAAAGGCGTAAGTGAGCTTCACCTTGTCCTGCAAGCTTCTCCTCGTTCTGTGAGTTGATGGGACACACCAACAAGTAGTGCTGGTCCATACTCCCTCCTTTCCGGTTAATATGGCTTAATCTTTTTTTTTCGGGTAAATGAGAGAGCTTTATTCATATATAAGCGTTCTTAGGACGATCAGCCAAGACACTGGTCACTAGGAAGCGAGGTACCCCGCAAAAAAAGAAGTAGGAAGCGAGGTGTTTCATTAAGCCAGCTCTCGGCCACATTCAAAGTGCAGCAAGCACGGTTCGCACAAAGATGCGCCGCAAGGTTTGCTGACCTGTTTATATGCTGAATAACAAAAAAAAGAGGAAATATTACCGAGCGCTCCTATTTGTAATAGGACATGAGCCAGAATTAAGCGAGAATTGTGGCGAGTATTCCATGCAATCAACTTCCATTATCACATGCGAGAACCCTCGAAGAGAACCAAATGTGTTGAAGATTGCTTTATCACATTTTAAAAATATAATAAGAGTGCAGACACTCCTCCATGGTTCCTAGTGTACCTCCATAGACTACTATAAACTTTGCGCTTGGCTGTTCACCTCTTCGGGAAGTGCAAATATAATAGTACTACTAGTATAGTTATGCTTCTGGCAATCTGACACCGAATTAACTGTTGCATGTCCACCGCCTGAGCGAATGACATCTTGTATTAGTCAAAAGTTTCTCCTTGTCCTGCGAGCCACCGCGCGCAAGCTTCTCCCGTCCTGCAAGCTTCTCCTCGTTCGGCAAGTTGACGGGACACAGCAAAGTAATGCTAGTCCATACTGCCTCCTCTCCGGTTAATATGGCTTAATTTCAAACGAGATAAATACACTATCTGTCACTGTATATTTGTAAAAATACGGCCATTGGACTTCATAATACGCTCATTGCGCTTAATATATACATTTTCCGGTATTTATACGGTCACTAGCTCACCCTGGCTGAGTATGTGTGTGCATGCACGTGTAGGTTGAGCACTTGAGCGTGACCGTGTGTGTTCCGTCGTGTGATCGGACATGCAAGCATTAGGGCGTCGCACGCGTTTTTGCGTCCATGTGTACGTGTGACTGTTGCATACACATAGGGGGAGTACGTGTAGGGCCCACTAAAGGAGCAGTCAAATCACACAGTAAGTTAGTCAGAAGAAGCAACCATCATTTCACTCTTCAACGACACATATGCAATATAAAATGGTTGATATTGAGAGAAAAAGAAAACCACTATATATACACTAGCATGAGCCTAAGCTACAAGCCTGCTTGCTTGGGTTACTCTCTTCACAAGCATAGAACGACGGTGGCCACACCGCTGGTCACATATCCAGCCTGATCCTGCAGCTGGGGGAAGGGAACAATGTTCTGCGTAGACGCGGTCGACATCGGCGAGGGAGAAAATCCACAGTCGGTGCGTCCAAATCGGGGGTCACCGCGGTATGGGCCGATGCCGCGTCCCAATCGCCCTTCTAGCTACAGCCGGACGACCGTTTCGAAAATATTAGTGCATGTCAACAAATATTATACTAGTATCGCTGTTCCATTTCGGAAAAAAGCATATAAGCTGTTACTTCCCAAAGGATCTTTATATCCAACAGACACAAAATATCCATTCGACTGTTCGAAATTACCTTCACTGCTGATCTGATGTCGAGATAATTGATGCATCGCCACCAAAACCCACCATCTCTTAAGCTAAAGTAGACCGAGCTAACCCTATATTAGCATATTACTAAGATAAATAGAAGGCATTGTATAATCATTTAGGACCTGAGCTTGTCAATCTGAATGTGGAGGGACACCAGCTTAGCCCCGGCCAACAGCTTGGGCAGAACTGTGAAGAAGGTCAGCTCCTGCACGGCGACGTCGCCGGGATCCCTGCTGCTTGTCACCTCCATTTCCACCTTGACGGCGTCGGTCCTGCCTTTGGGCTCCCCCGGCGGGCCGTTCGCCCACAGCTTGGCCACATAGTGTGGCAGTGGGGACGCCCCCGCTCTGATGTAGACGACCGACACGGTGATAGGCGCGCCGATGTCGATCACGCCGTCGACCAAGAAAAACGCGCGGCCGTCCTCCTCCGCGAACAGCAAGAGCCATGGCTCCGACAGTGGCATTTGCAGCTGGAGTGCCTTGCCGTACTGGATCCTGTGCACGGGCATGGGATGCACGGTGCTGATGTGGTGGGAGAGCACCGGCGGCGGGCCTTCGTAGCCGCAAACGGGCACGGGGCATTTGCAGGGCGCGAGCGTACACACGCTCTGGTGATCGGCGAGCTTGTGGTAAGTGACGTAGAGCCCACGGCCTTCGTGCGGGCACTCCACCCTCACCGAGGAGAGGACGGCGTCCGTCGCCGTGTTCCGCACGTCGAAGCCACCGCCGTGCTCGCACTTTTGACACTGCCGTTGGTTCCCGAGGCGCTCAACGCGGCAGTTCGTGCAAGCCAGGTGCCCTCCCTTGCACTGCACAAATCAATCGAACAACACATCAATCAAGAAACCTGCACCTTGCTCTATCAGCCAAACGAACGAGGTGTATTCGAACCTGATACACGGGAGGCTTCAGGGGGCGGAGGCACAAGGGGCAGTGGAGCAAGGTGAGGTCCATCAAGACCATAGAGAGCTCCATCGTCGGGTCCTGTTCCGTCTGCATGATTTCGCCCTCCTCGTGCACAACCATCTCTCGCTTTATTAGGGTCGGGGCATTACAAAGCTTTACCATCACATATTCATACTACTTCAAGGTGCATTAAATCAACACATGCAAGTATCAAATGGAGAGTCATGGCATCCATGCATGCGTTGTAATTAATGCATCGGTAAACGCAAATTATTGAAAAATATATCGAGTCCAGTGCTTTGATGTGTCACGTCAACTCGTACAAGACCGAGAAGTTTGATTACTACAACGCCCTCTCGCCTTAACCGCACCTGCCTTTGGCTGCATGACAGGTGGGCCACCGACCTGTTGGGTCCACCTGTCATGGACGGAAAGGCAGGAGTAGTAAGTCAATGAAGTTGCATCCCTCCCTCGCCCATGAGTGTGGTGGCTGGTAGGACTAGGAGAAGATTTCGTTCGCTACACGCTCTCCCTCCCGTACGCAGTGGACATGCAGCAGTTCAATCGGTGTCAGATGGCCAGAAGCATATTGTAGTACTCCTCCACTGCAGTAGTACCGCCGAAGAGGTGAAGAGCCAAGCGCAGCCCGGACGCTCGTGTGGCAGTTTCTTGTGTAGAGTAGTCTAGGATAGCGTGTACCATGCCTGTAAGCTTAAAATTGTTGGGGTCGGCTACTCGGCTCCATGCTATATTTTTTTGATTAAAATAATCTTCTGGCCCTACCTGATATCCTGGTGATTCTAGTTTGCACGCTCATCTGGTCAAGACAGGAATATATATATTAATTTGTGGTGGGGTAAATGTTAGAGGTTGCAGCAAATGGAGTATTGAACACTGCGGGTCTTTTAGCCAAGTTTAGAGGCAACTATGTGGGGCCAGTGCTATGATGTGTCGCGTCAACTCGTACAACGAGGAGAAGCTTGATTTTACTACTACACGCCTTCTCCCTCGCCCTTGCGCGTGGTGGCTCGCAGACGAGGACATGCTTTTGCTTATAGTACTACAACAAACAAGCTATCCCTCCCGCTCGCGGTGGACCGACATGCAGCAGTGGATTCGATATTGTAGAAGCAGTAGTGCAACCCGAACGTGGCAGTTGCGAACCTTGGAGCACACATATAGCCAAGATCTTGCATGAGACAAAATTGCTATGTGATCCCACTATTGTAGAACTACTTGCTAGTATAGCCCTGTAAACCAGAAAGGAGTATTTGCCTTTCTAGAGATTTCAACAAGTGACTAGACTACACTGAGACATAGTACAAATGGAGCAAAATGAGTGAATCTACACCGTAAATAAATACATAGTTCTCTCGTTTTCCTCTCAGCCTTGGTCGCGGTGCACAATATTGAGTATACTAGTATCATCTTGAAATTTACGAAGTCACCATAGGCACCTCATCGTCGACGGGAACGTCTCCTGACACGCGATAGACGCGAGCGGCAGTCGCCTCCATAGGTGCTTGAATGCCAAGGAGGGAGAGGGTAGCGGTTCCCGACACATTGAACGGTCAATGATGCATCCTCAAATTACTCTACATGCAGAGGGAATTAATTGGAGAAGCAGAATAGAGACAGCACGATGTGAATGCAACAGAGTTTGGATTCTCATATAAAGGCGCCCCACCACTCCAATCCATCTACTCCTTAGTCTCTGCGCAACACTGCTCACTCCAATCCAAGACCAAGTGCCAGAAGCCAGAAGCACCTATGGATGTTGGAATTTTGCTAGTAGGCCTTTGGCCCAAAGCCCAACTAAAATTATGAAATTCTCTTGGCCCATTCATGCACACATGTGAGTGGAGCGAGTGGCACTAAAGTTTAGTCCCACCACGTAAGTTGAGAGAGAGTTGCACCTCTTTATAAGGTGAGCTCTCCTACCACTTGTATGAGCATGAAAAGATGAGACCTACACGCGCGCTCCTCCTCTCTCGCCTGACCACGCCACGCCTCGTCACGACACGCCGCGAGTTGCGGGAATGAGCCGAGCCGAGGACAGACCTATGCATGTTGTCTATATTTTTGCTGCTCGGGAATAATTAATAAGTAGTAATTAATGGACGCGTTAATTGCTCAGCCGTTTCCGATCCTTTTGGATCGTGGGGCTGTTACTTGGACGTGGGGTTTTCTCCACGACCGACCCGGCCCGCATTATATAGTCAGGCAGACGTCTACCCTAGCCGCGAACACAACATATGGTTTCGCACCACCGTTCCAGATCATTGCGCCACCACGCAAGTCTTCCCCATCCCTCCTTCAGGCGTGCACCGGAAGAAGGGACAGCAGGCCTCCGGAACCCCGCCTCTTGTGATCCTGTACGTGAGAGGGGTGATCAGGTTTTTGGGGAGCGCACTCGCGCGACTGCTGGCAGCGACGACTTCGCCAACGACGACTTCTTCCCCGACCTCGGCAGCCTCTTCCTCAACGAAATGGGTGACAACGTCAACATCGGCGGTGCTGCTCCCGTTGCACCGTATGTGATTCTGTCCTTCTTGTCCGAGATCATGGTAGAATTCATATTTCTAGTATGTGCCCTAGATGTGATATGTTCATCTACTATGCTAGTTCGCATGATTAGTTTAATCTCTACTTTTGCTCTCATGATTTATCTTCTGTTTATTCGGATTAAGTCTCGTAGTAATTTTCTTATATTTCCAACAATGGAGGCGATGGACGCGAGTGGCAGTCGACTGTGCCAAATCATCCAAGGCGCCGGCCTACGGCCCCGCACCGCGCTGCGTTTCCAGACGGTGCTGGCGATCGCCGCTCGCGTCCATCGCTTCCATTGTTGGAAATATGAGCAAATTACTACGAGATTTAATCCAAATAAACAGAAGATAAATCATGACAGCAAAAGCAGAGATTGTACTAATCATGCAAACTAGCATAGTAGATGAACATATCACATCTAGGGCACATACTAGAATATGAATTCTACCACGATCTCGTACAAGAAGGACAGAATCACATACGGTGCAACGGGAGCAGCACCGCCGGCGTTGACGTTGTCACCCATGTCGTTGAGGAAGAGGTTGCCGAGGTCGGGGAAGAAGTTGTCGTTGGCGAAGTCGTCGCTGCCAGCAGTCGCGCGAGTCCGCTCCCCAAAAACCTGATCGCACCTCTCCCGTACAGGATCACAAGAGGCGGGGTTCCGGAGGCCTGCTGTCCCTTCTTGTAGCCAAAGGCAGGTGCAGTTAAGGCACCGGAGCTCAGTCCGCGAGGGAGAGGGCGTTGTAGTAATCAAACTTCTCGGTCTTGTACGAGTTGACGCAACACATCAAAGCACTGCACTCGATATAAGTCTTTTTACACATTTCAAATGGACTACTACATACGGATGTATGTCGACATATTTTGCCTCGTATGTAGTCACTTGTTGCAATCTCTAAAAAGACTTATATTTGGAAACGGGGGGAGTACAACGCATGCATGCATGCCGTGACTTCCCTTTTGATACTTGCATGTGTTGATTTGATGCACCTTGCCAAATTTTGACTATAAATTTAACTAACCAAATTTTCATGCATGTCACAAAAAATTACGGGGCTGTTTGGATTGTGACTATGTTTGTCTTATGTTGCCACATTATTTTTCTCACACTTGCCACACTTGCCTAACTTGAGTTGCTCAAATTGTTAGACACACTTTGGCTTGCCTAAGGGACTTATACCAGACTTGAACGATACAAAGTGCGACCTGGCACACCGTAACACCACTTGGAACCAGCGGGTAGCTATCTCGAAAAACAATCAACAACTAAAAAAATGGCGACCTGGCACGTAGTACACAATTTTAAACGATTGTTTTGATGGAGTGAAAAAGGAAAACTACCCCACTACGTATATATAGACCGGAGCCTCGGCGCTTGCTTGCTAGGGTTGCTCTATTCACGCACTCTCATCCTCTCCCGATCTAAACAAGATAGGGGTGGAAACACTGTCTTTCTCCCTTCAAAAAACATTGTCTTTCTATCCTCACCGCTGGTTACAGATCCGGACGTATCCCCCTCTGCCGGTGAAAGGGAGGAGGGGCAGCATTTAGGCCGTCGTCGACAGCGAGGGAGGAGACCCACTGCCGGCCGCATCGTTATCTCTGGCTGAGCGCCGGAGCGGGAGGTCCTTCGATCCCTTCGTCGTTGCCCTAGTGTGGGCGGATTCGGCCTCCCGCCGCCCACCTATCCATGCATCCGGACGACCTTCAGGTATATCTTCCTTTGAAACCGCCTTAGCTCTACTTCCCCAGCTCGCTACGTTGCTGCATGTGCATCATTTTCTACCTCTCAGCCCCTCTCGATCGGATGGTCCAACGTCACCTATTTTTCTTCTTCTATTATTAGAGGTAAAGCTACTTCATGGAGTCGAATCTTGTACTGTAACACTCCAAAAATTTAGCAATGTTTTATTAAATAAAATTTTGACCGTAAATTAAATTTTTTCCTTTTG
Source organism: Secale cereale (assembly GCA_902687465.1). Taxonomy (NCBI): domain Eukaryota; kingdom Viridiplantae; phylum Streptophyta; class Magnoliopsida; order Poales; family Poaceae; genus Secale; species Secale cereale. Next base: position 719,908,328 of record LR738713.1, on the reverse strand, counting down.
CTTTATGTTCCTTGGTTTTCAGAACCATTCTTGTTCTGATAAGTTGGGGTTTTTACCCCTAGTAAAAACTTTCCATCTAGTGACAGATTCCCTTATGCACCCTTTAAAGACTTTGCTTATGTCAGCAGGATTAATTATATATTGGTCTTTTTAATTTTCTTCTCTATATAAATGGTTAACCCTAGTTTTAAGGCCTCTTTTGAACTGCAACCACTTGTTAAATTTATTTAAATTTTCAACCAAAAATTAGAGATGTCTAGTAATGCTATTAGATCGCTTTTATGCAAGAATATAATTATTTCACTTAATATTTTGAGCTCCACAACATGTTTGCCAATCTGATTCAATAGGCCAAATTGCACTACAACCCCTTTAAATATTCCTGTAATGCTTCCACCAAAATTATGGGATGTTCATAGCAGTATGCTATCCAACTTTATGCAAAAACCCATCTTGGTTCTTTGGAAGATTTGAGTGAACCAACCTCTTTTCCATTCTGGTTCAGTTTGGAGTTTTGCACTGCAACCCTAGTCTATTTTGCTCTAGTGACCTTGAGCTTCCTCATGCTTGTAGTCTGATGTCTACACACGCTTCTACTCTTGTAGACTATGTTGGGCCTCCAAGCGCAGAGGTTTGTAGGACAGCAGCAATTTCCCTCAAGTGGATGACCTAAGGTTTATTGAACTCACGGAAGTAGAGGTTGAAGATGGTCTCTCTCAAGCAACCCTGCAACTAAGATACAAGAAGTCTCTTGTGTCCCCAACACTCCTAATACACTTGTTAGATGTATAGGTGCACTAGTTCGGCGAAGAGAGGTTAAATGGCAAGTGATATGGATGGCAAAACAAGGTAATATAAATATGTAATAAAAAGTGCAGCAAGCAAACAAGTAGTAAACGTGAGCACAAATGGTATTGCAATGGTGGAAACGAGGCCTAGGGTTCATACTTTCACTAGTGGCAACTCCCAACAACATTAACATAATCGTATCACATGATATTTCCCATAAAACATGCAAAGGGGACACACTCGGAGGTCATTCCTTCGTGGTCAAGAGAGGACGAGAATTATGTAGGGCTACAAAAGCACACCTCAAAGTTCGTAGTTCTCAATCTAAGGATTTCCCAATGTCACCGCGGCCATCCAAAGAGAGTCCCACAATCACCATAACATATCTAAAGGATAGTCAAAGACAAGCACCAAAAGACTCTCAATCTTCAATCAACACACAAGAGAGGAAATCACTCATGAAAATATTGTTCTAATCCATGTCCAATAGACCGCTGTCACCTTGGTCTCGGGGATTATACTAGATAAAGACAAGTGAGTACATCAATCCAATACATAGAGGAAGGGGAAATATCTTAGATTAACATAGCCTATGATCACAACGAAGATCACATCATGGGAGAGAGAATTGACCACATAGCTACTGGTAAGAACCTCAGCCCCGAGGAGGAACTACTCCCGCATCATGGAGGGAGGAAGCAACGTCGATGGAGATGGATCCGGGGGCACTTCCCCGTCCCGGCAGGGTGTCGGCGCAGGAATTCTGGTCCCCCGAAGCTTGATGGAGATGGCGGCGGAGATCGGAATCGCGTCTGGAGAAAAGGGTCTGGAATCAGGGTTTCCTCGACGGACCTTAAATATATGCCAAAGGGGGTCACCAGATGGGGTCAAGGGTGCCCAGGCGCCCCCCCGGCGCGGCCCGGGGGGGGGGGGGCGCCCACAGGCCGCCTGGAGCCCCTGTGGGTCCCCCCCGGCTGTACTTTGGCCGCACGGTAGCTCCTGGAACGCTGATTTTTTATATTTTTTTTCTGGATTTTTCCTGGCAGTTCTCGTAATGTGAAAACCTGGAATACAAAAACAACCGAAAACAGAAACTGGCACCGGGGTGCACTGGATTAGTAGGTTAGTCCAAATATGATCAAAAGTGTATGGAAGTGTATGAATATCAGAGCAATATCACCCTAGAGTGGCATGGAGCAAGCAGAAATTATAGATACGTTTTGGACGTATCAACATCCCCAAGCTTAATTCCTGCTCGTCCTCGAGTAGGTAAATGATAACAAGAATAATTTCTGTGGTGACATGCTATTAACCATATAGGACTTTCTCATAGTCATATGACAAAAGCTTACTGAGACAATGATTCTATAGTAATTAAGTTGCCTCAAGAGAAAATCACAAATGACTCAAAGTTTTACAACATGAAACTGAAACATCAAAAAGATTTGTAATGAACATGATGTGCAAATATGATAAAGTGATATCTAGCTTGCCCCCTTTAGTGATGCAAAACATAAATGCAGGGGCACCTTCAAGGTTTAAGTGATGACTAGATACAATCATTTCAGGATAAACGATATCACAATCATGCAAAAGAAAATGGTACTTTGGGACAATGCACATTACACTCAGAATGACAATCATGCTCTCAGTAGTTGGTGCTTCAACATAAAGGTAAAAGAAAGGTTAAGTGCTAGAGCTTTTTATTTTAAAAACATGGAAGCAATTGTGTCAACGGTAGTAGTACTTCATATGTGTCATGCATAAAACATCCTATAAGTTGCAAGCCTCATGCATCGAATACCAATAGTGCTCGCTCCTTGTCCTAATTAGCTCGGATCCCCATGGGTTATCATTGCATTACATATGTTTCAACCAAGTGTCACAAAGGGGTACCTCTATGCCACCTGTACAAAGGTCCAAGGAGATAGATCGCATTTGATTTCTCGTTTTTGATAGATCTCAACTTGAGGACATCCATACCGGGACAACATAGAAAATAGATGATGGACTCCTCTTTAATGCATAGGCATATTCTCATGAGAGATTGAGGATTAAGGTCCAAGCTAAAACTTCCACCATGATGCATGGCTTTGGTTGGCGGCCCAATGTTCTTCTCTAACAATATGCATAGTTATTCAACCCACGGTAAATCACCCTTACTTCAGACAAGACGAACATGTATAGAAACTCACATGATATTCAACAAAAGTGTGACAGTTGATGGCGTCCCCAGAAACATGGTTACCGCTCAGCAAGCAACTTATAAGAAATAAGATACATAAGCAACATATTCTTTACCACAATAGTTTTTAGGCTACTTTCCCATGAGCTATGTATTGCATGGTTAGTTTGCTTAGTACAGGTGGAGGTTAGCAAAAGACTGGGAGCTACCAACTAAGAGAGCAATGACGGTCATAATCATGCAGAGCGACAAAGCAATATTGAATCAGGCATGGTAGTTATATCGCTACTCAAAAATAAAAGATCATCAAGGCTTGACAGACTTTCTTTACAGTCTTGAATATGCGTGAGCATACGCCAAGTCAATCAAAATAAATTCTCGAAGGAAGATATTACTAAACCATACCATATCATAGGCAAACAAACCAAGTTGGTGCTCCAATAACACATTGGGAACCCCCCAGCTATTTGAGATTAACCATAAGAAAACCTGAACTACTAAGCACCATCATGAAAGTAGCATCTTTATCATAGACACATTAACCAATGCAAAGGAAGCAAACTCTCTTAATAAGGTGAGCATGGTAATTAAAGAGAGTTCAAGCAACCAACTAAATAAAAGCTCTTGAAAAGATAAGCATGAATACTAAGAGCAGAGTATGATAGTAGCTTTTAAAAGACAAAGAACACACACAGCATAGATAGACATGAAAATTCTATGTAATGTTCTAGGTAGAGGTTGTCGGGGGAAACTGTCCTCCCACGAGCACCTATGGGACCGGAGCCCCTTCTACGTTGCGGTAAGGGAGCGGAGGGAGCACGAAGAGCAGATCGAGGGGCACACGCGGGCAGTTTACCCAGGTTCGGGCCGCGATGACGCGTAAAACCCTACTCCTGCCTTTAGTTGTATTGAGTTTTCGGAGCTCGGGAGCTTGAAGATCTACAGTACCAGCTGCACCGAGCGCGGAGTGAACGAGTTTCTGGAGTCCAACCCCCTCTACGTTGTGCATGGGCCTCCTTTTATAGCTCAAGGGGTCACCGACAAGTGCCAACGTAGAGGAGGGTAAAAGTTTAAATTTGGTGGTAGTTGTAACAGTGCATGAACAGTGGTCTTCACCTAACCTTGACGGTGGGGGACAAGGGCATTTAATGCCCGTCGCCATCGGCCCCAAAAGCGTCTGTCCATGCGTCTCCGTTCGCCACGGCGGTAGCCTCGTCACCGCGGCTCGCCAGCGTGTCCCTCAGGCTGCACAGCCATCTGCCACGCGCCCCTGGAAGGGCCCCAGGGCGACGCGTGGCCGAGTGAGCTGGAGCGCACGCACACAGTGTGAGCTTCCGCCGACAAGCACCTTGCCGGGGCCGCTATCTTGCCGGGCCCGGGAGCTTGCTGCTTCCCGGGCCCCGCCGGGGCGCACGATGCGCCGCGATGTATCTTTTGTGGTGTTTATCCTTTGGCCTTCCTGGCAAGCACCTCTTGCCATGGTCTTGTGCTGAGAAGATGCCCTTGAGCCTAGTGCGGCCTTCCCGGCAAGCTCCTCTTGCCGGGGTCTTGTCTTCTAACTTGAATACTTTGTTCTTGAATGGCTTGAAAGGGTCTGGAGCGGGCCTCGGCAAGCGCGTGGTAAGCCCTGCCGCGGGAAGCTGCTACTGCCCGTGCACGAGTTGGGGTACTAAGGCACCCCTACCTTAGTACACCGACAGGAGCCCCCGGGCCTGGGCCACACACGGTGCCGAGCGCTGTTGGGCCAGGCCCAAGACAGTGCACGGGCACACGCGGCCCACGGCAAGCCGTATCCCTCTCCGTATCCGCCGCATCCCTCCCTAACGGCACGCGTCGATTGCGGCGTCGTGGGAGAGATCGTCGCCTATTCTTTAATGGGAAATGCGGAACGTCCCCCACTTCCCCCTTAAAAGCAGAGGAAGCAGGGGCAGTTCCCCCCATCGTCTTCATTGCGCCTTGAATCCTCAGAAACCCCCGCTGCTTCCTGCCTCCGCTCTTCCTCCACCGTCTACCCCACCCACCGCGCCGCCGTTCTCCCTCGCCGCCCCCGCCATGGCCCCGAAGAGCGACCAGGCGAAGAGCGACAAGGCGAAGGGCGACAAGACGAAGAAGGAGAAGTCCGAGCAGGCGGCGAGGCTGGGAGCCATGCGGAGGAAGTTGGTGGTCTTCCCGCCAAGGCTCGGCCCGAGGGAGCTGCGGGACAAGTACTACTTGTTCTGGGCGAGGGAGACGAAGGACCATCCCCGCACCCAAGTCCTCCCCGCCGTGGCCGTCGACATGTTCCCGGGAGGTTACTATTTCTTCGCTGCATTCTTCTACTGCGGTCTTTGCCCTCCGTTCTCGGAGTTCTTCTGCGACGTGATGAATACGTACGGCTTCCGTCTCTTAGATTTCACCCCCAACGCCATCCTTACCCTTGCCGTTTTCGCACATCTGTGCGAAAACTACGTTGGAGTCCACCCAAATGTAGCCCTTTTCCGCCACTTCTTCACGCCTAGAGTAGAGTCCGGATCCCCTCTCTCCGGCGGCATCTCTTGGATCTTCAGACTGAACAAGAAGGAGGCGTACTTGAAGGGAGAGCTCCGCGGCAAGTGGGAGGAGTGGAGGGCGGATTGGTGTTGGATCCTGGAGAAAGATCCCGAGCAGTTTACCTTGCCGCGCCAGACTGCCATAGTGCGCGGCAAGGATTGGAGTGACTTGGCCCCGGAGGACGACAAGTTGCAGATCGCTTTAACTAGGATTCTTCGTCTCCGGGCTGCCAGTCTGACTGTGGGTGAAGTTGGAGCTGATTTCCTCCGCCGCCGCATCGCCCCTCTGCAGGAAAGGAAGAGGCCTGCTTGGGAGTTCGGCAATGCGGCAGACCGCATGAGGCTGCGCCCCGGGTTGAACTACAACTTCACCGTCTTGGAGTTGAAGGGGATGGTCTGGGAACTGTTCAAACACGACCCCAAGCACCCGGAGTGGTTCAAACCGTTGACCGGAGTGGTCCCTTTGTGCAACAACACGGCCCTCAGTGCCATCCGCGCGGCAATGCCGGAGTGCGACTCCCATGGGGTCGTCCCCAGTTGGCTGGAGCCTTCAGCGGAAACCGTGCAAGCCTTCTTCGACAACTTGGTTGAAAAACCACGCAATGCTGATGACAGGAAGGGGCTCACCCGGGAGACCACCGCGCGAGATGTGGCGTACATTGCCTCCAGGATGGAGGAGGCCGCCGCGGCAGCAGCGGCAGGTGAGTTTGGATACACCGTTGACGAAGCGGAGGCGGCGGACGCGGTGAGCCAGGCCGAGGAGGAGGAAATCCTCAAGCTGCTGCAGATCACGCCCGAGGAGTTTGCCGGGGAGCCTACCGGGGAGCCTGCCGGGATTGGCGAGGCTGCCGGGCAGGGAACCGAGTCCAGCGGGCCTGCCGAGGAGGAGGAGGAGGAGGCCGAGTCCGGTGGTTCTGATGAAGACTCCGGCGGATCCTTGAATCTTGACGACGACGCCTCCTCGTCCTCGGAGAACCCTCCGCCACCACCGAGCCCCAGCCCTCCGCCGCAACCGAAGAAGCGCCTCCGCAAGGCCGTCGAGACGGCGAGGCCGCCGGCGCCTCAGCAACGACCGCAGCGCCGGGCGACGCGCGCCACTACGACGAGCAAGGTCGCCAAGGAGGCGCCCCGTGCTCGAGCGACAAGCGGAGGGGGGTCTTCCCGGAGTGACTCCGGGGTACCTTCTGCTCCTCGGACCTCAACGACGACCGGAGCTGGGTCTTCACAGCCCGCAGCTCCGGAGCCCGCCAAGCACCCGAGGGAGCCCTCTCCTCCGGCTCCTCGCGCTGGAGCAGCCGATGCGGGATTTGACTTCTCCGCTCTCAGCTCCGACGAAGAGGAGGAGGAAGAGTAAGTACTTGCAAGTTTCATTTCCTTTGATTTTGTCTTGATTTCTCTTGCTTGGTTCTGATCTTGATCTTGTTTTGGCTTCCAGGACCTTGACCCAGCGGATGGCGAAGAGGGCCAAGATCCCTGTGGTCGAGATCGAAGACGACGAGCCCGCTGCAGCGACAGGAGACACGCCGGCGGCAGACTTGCCGGATCAGCCTGCTGCTCCGAGGAGCAGCCCCCAGCGCAGCCCCCAGCGTAAGGCTGGTATTCGTTTTTCTGCTTGACGGGCGCGCCCGAGGTTATCGCTCGTACTGACGTTTTGTTGTTTCGTGCAGAGGTGGAGCCGCAGCCGCAGGAGCACCAGGAGGTTGCCCCCGACGAGCCACTTGCTCCACCCTCCCAGCCAAGGAGGAGCTCCCCGGCAAGGGACGGTGCTCCGCCAAGGATGGGTACTCCGCCAAGGGCGAGTACCCCGCCAAGGGCGAGCACCCCGACAAGGGAGGGCGCAAGCGGCCCTCCGCCAGCAAGGTCTACTACTCCGCCGCCAAGGGAGAATTCCCCGGCGAGGGACCCCGTCGTCGAGGAAGTCCGCGAAGGTAAACCTTGTAGCTTCTTCTTCTCGAATTCTTCTTTTTGGATATTTGCTTGACGATGTTTCTTTTCTTTTTCTTCTACTAGATCCTCCCGCCCGGGAGCCGATGGAGACGGAGGCCACCGTCGAGGAGGGTGTGCATGGCGACGGCGGCAACGCCACTACTGCCGAGGGAATGGCTGGAGCCGACGAGCCAGCCGTCGAGGAGACCGCCCCGACCGCCGACGCCGCGGCCGGGGAAGGGACCGGCGACCACACTACTGGCCCGGAGGCTGCAGGAGCGTCGGACGCTACACCGGCCGCCGACCCCTCCGCCTCCGCGGAGCGGTCGGGTGTCTACCTGGAGGCCGCCAACGGGGTCTTTATTCAAGTCCCGTGGGCGTCCTCGTCTAGGGTACCCGCGGAGGGAGAGACCTTCGACGGAGAGGTTCTCGCCTCCGCCGGGCTGAAGGTTGTGGATGCGCCCGGAAGCAGCGACGAGCCCGAAGAGGAGCGACTCCTTCGCCGGCTCCTGTCTTTGTACCGGGCCAGGCAGGCGAAGCTGGAGTCTCGGGAGGCTCTGGCTGCCAAGGCTGGTGCTGACCTGGAGAAGCGCGCCACGGAGCTCCGTGCCGCCAACCAGGCGGCCCTCCGGAACTTGGCGGAGGAGCGCGAGGAGCTTGCCGGGGCGCATCAAGCATTCGTCCTCGAAAAGGCCGAGGTCGAGGAGCAGCAGCGGCTGGCCGCCGAAGAGCTGTCTCGGCGGGAAGGGGCGCTCAACCAGCGGAAGGTCGACCTCGACAGCCATGAGGACGACCTCACCGCCCGGGAGCAGGCTATTGGCGGGGCTCTGCGGGAGGCGAGGGATGCTGCCGCTGCCGCAGAGACCGCCAAGAAGGAGCTGGAGGCCAGAGTAGCACAGTTGGAGCTGTTCTTGAAGGCCAGTGAAGACAGGGTCACCGCGCTCAACGTGGAGCGGGAGAAGGATGCCCACACCAACTCGGAGTTGTAAATCCGCCTCTCCGATAAGGGTAAAGAGCTCACTGATGCCAAGGACTCCATTGCCGATCTAGAGCTGAAGGTCTCCACGCTGACTGACTCGCTTGATGCTGCCCGGGACCGCGAGACGAAGCTGAAGGACGATCTCCGTGCTGAGAGGGCCTTGCTGGAAAGCACCGCCGTCTCGCAGACCCAATTCCAGCAGACGGTGGAGCGATCGACCAAGGACCTCGTCACCTCCGCCGCCAACATAGACATGGAGATGATGGCGCTGAGGGCGGAGCATCTCGTGTACTCCCCCGACGAGAACCTCCCCCACAGCGCCAAACTGAGTCTATTCTTCAGGGGAGTGGCGCCGGCGCTTGCGCGGCTGCGGGAGAAGATCCCCGAGCAGCTGGCCGACGAGGCACGCCGGCTCTGCATGGGCACCATGGAGCGGATGCTGTCGAAGATTGTCTACCGCAACCCCGGCATCAACCTCGTCAATGTCCTCCGCACCTTGCCGCCCGAGGCTGATCATGAGGCGTTGAAGGCCCAAGTTGCCCACATTGTAGCCAAGGTGGGCAAGATCCAGAGGGTCGAGGGAGACCGTAGGACTTAGGCTTCTTGCTTCCTTTGCCGCTGCCAATTAAGTCATAGGCAGTAGTTGATTAGAACAGCGGCAAGCTATCTTTGTAATATATACTATTATTTTGGGTAATCAATGCAGTGTTATCTCCCTTGCTTTTGGTCCTTCACTTTGTATGCTTTTCACCCTACGCTTTTAGGGAAACTGGCCGGCAAGGGGCCCTCGCCGCGAGCGCCGAGTGCGGGACTCTTAGCAGCCTGCTAGCAAAGACCTTGTCGGCAAGTAACCTTGCCGCAGCTAGTCGCAGCACACTTACATTGCTGAGCGAACTCGAAAACGAAGTAAGGGCATGACACTTGTCGCAGCTCACTTAAGCCGTTGAGCGTGCTCGAAACAAAGTAAGGGCGCGGCTAGCTACGGGTAGGTTCCTTCGCGCACAGGTTTTCCATACAAAGTGTGGTTGTTCAAGGAAGATAACTAAAATTTAAAAATTTGAATGCTCAAAGTTTGATAACTTAGCTTTCATCAGGTTGTTCACTTCCCGGCAAGACTTTTCTTTCTTGAACAGCACTTGGTCCATACTGCTATCTCCTCCCCCCC
>LR738713.1:719846781-719898590 GCA_902687465.1 Secale cereale | reverse complement strand
CCCCCCCCCCCCCCCCCGGCAAACTTGTGCGCGGGGAACAGTCCTCCTGTCCCAGAGAAAAAGACAAAAGAGAAGGAAATACAAATACGGAGCCTCGCGGCTTGTTATTGCTTACCGGGAGTGTGCGCTGCACGAAATGTCGGATGATACATGCAAGTACAAGGAAAAAGCACGAAATGACAAATGGTGCGAAGCACGAAAGTTTTACTGATGCACGGGGTCTGCGCCCGGTTTTGTACATAGGTTTACATGCAACAGCGGCAATACTTGCACAAAAGGTGGTTGCCGGAGCGGATCACGGCAACCGCGCCTTATGGGTGGAACTTGCGAAGATGCTCTATGTTCCAGGAGTTGCTCACCGGTAAGCCTTCTTCGGTCTCAAGGCGGACAGCGCCGGGCCTCGTGACTTGCCTCACCCGATAAGGGCCTTCCCACTTCGGCGTCAACTTGTTGGAATTCTTGGCGGACTGAACACGCCGAAGAACAAGGTCGCCTTCCTCGAGACTCCTGGCCTTGACCTTGTGGCTATGATAGCGACGCAAGGCTTGCTGGTATCGAGCAGCTCGTACAGCAGCCTGGAGACGTTCCTCCTCGAGGAGCAATGCATCATCTTGCCGCAGTTGCTCTTGCTTGAGCTCGTCGTAAGCGAGCACTCGAGGAGATCCGTAGACGAGTTCCGTGGGGAGAACTGCCTCTGCTCCATAGACAAGAGCAAAGGGTGTCTGTCCAGTGGCTCGATTCGGTGTTGTCCTGATTGACCAAAGAGCCGCCGGTAACTCTTCTATCCAGTTTCTTCCACACTTGTGCAGCCTGTCAAAGGTTCTTGTCTTCAGTCCGCGCAGCACTTCAGCGTTGGCCCTCTCCGCTTGACCGTTGCTCCTTGGGTGAACAATAGAAGCAAAGCAGACCTTGGCACCAAGGTCTTGGGCGTACTGCATGAAGGTGCGGCTTGTGAACTGTGTGCCGTTGTCGGTGATAATCCTGTTAGGGATTCCGAAACGGCAAACAATCGACCTGAAGAACCTGACTGCTGACTGTGCTGTCACCTTTCTCACTGGTTCCACTTCTGGCCACTTTGTGAACTTGTCGATTGCAACGTACAAGTACTCAAAGCCCCCGACGGCGCGGGGAAAGGGGCCGAGGATATCGAGCCCCCAGACCGAGAAGGGCCAGGATAAAGGGATCGTCTGGAGAGCTTGAGCTGGCTGGTGAATTTGCTTGGCATGGAACTGGCACGCTTCACACTTGGTTACTTGTGCAGTTGCATCTTGGAGGGCTTCTGGCCAAAAGAAACCTTGCCGGAAAGCCTTCCCGGCAAGTGCTCTTGCGCCTATGTGGTGACCACATATGCCTCCGTGTATCTCTGCCAACAGCTTCTGTCCATCTTCCCGGGAAATGCACTTTAATCTGACACCATTGAGTCTTCTTCTCTACAGTTCGTTGTCGATGAACTGGTACATACTTGACTGCCTGGTTATCTTCTCTATCTCTTCTGGTTCTTCGAGAAGTTCTCCAGCTTGAAGAAAACGGACGATTTGCTGCGCCCATGCTGGAGCCTGAGGCTCGACAACAAGGACTAAAGGCATTAGGGCCGCTGCGGGGACCTCAGCTTCTACGGCAAGAACCTACGGTTCTGCCGGAGCTGAGGGTTCCCCGACAAGCCTGCCGGGGCAAGGCTTGTCGGGAACGCCTGCTTCAACTGTACAGACCCTTGGGTCAGCAGGAGCAGACTGTTCCTCAGCATCTTGGTTGTTGATCTTGGGGACCTTGGCGGCGGCTTCAGGAAGATCCACCGGCAAGTAGTCGCCGGAGACCAACTTCCTCTTCTTGTTTAGCCCAACTGATGGTGTGACGGATGGCTGAGTTAGCTTGAGCACGAAGATCCCTGGTTCCACAGGTAACTTCATTGCAGCACACTTTGAGAGGTTATCTGCAATATCATTCTGAGCTCTCGGGACGTGCTCCATCTGCAAACCCTCAAAGTGTTCTTCAAGCTTCCTCACTTCATCGACATAAGCTTCCATCAAGGGACTCTGATAACTTTTGTTCACTTGTCGGACCACCAATTGTGAATCTCCCCGCACAATCAACTTCTTGATCCCAAGTTCGGCCGCAATTCTGAGGCCGGCAAGCAGTCCTTCATACTCAGCAGTATTGTTTGTCGCTTGCTCCTTGGGAAAGTGCATTTGGACAACATACTTGAGGTGCTCTCCGGTGGGCACTATGAGCAACACGCCGGCACCGGCGCCTTGCAGCGAGAAGGCACCATCAAAGTACATTATCCACTCCTTGCTTGCTTCTTGGACGGTGAGGGATCGAAGAAGGTGAGAGTGTCTAGAGGGGGGGGGGGGGTGATTAGACTACTCGACAAGATAAAAATTCTGTCTTTTATCAAGGACAGATTTTGGCAGATTTTGCATAACACACAAGTCAAGTAGCACACTACACATGCAATTCTAGAGTATGGGCAGCGGAAAGTAAATTGCACAAGTAGTAAAGAGAAGTGGAGAAGATCAAACGCAATTTGGAGACGCAATGATTTTTCCCATGGTTCCGATAGGTGGTGCTATCGTACATCCACGTTGATGGAGACTTCAACCCACGGAGGGTAACGGCTGCGCGAGTCCACGGAGGGCTCCACCCACGAAGGGTCCACGAAGAAGCAACCTTGTCTATTCCATCATGGCCTACGCCCACGGAGGGCTAGCCTTACTCGGGGTAAATCTTCACGAAGTAGGCGATCTCCTTGCCCTTACAAACTTCTTGGTTCAACTCCACATCTCGATGACGGAGGCTCCCAAGCGACACCTAACCAATCTAGGAGGCACCACCCTCCAAAAGGTAATAGATGTTGTAGATGATGATGAACTCCTTGCTCTTGTGCTTCAAATGATAATCTCCCCAACACTCAACTCTCCTCACTGATTTGGCTGTGGTGGAAGAAAGGATTGAGTGGAAAGCAACTTGGGAAGGCTAGAGATCAAGCTTCATATGGTGGGAGTGGAGCAACTTGATCTCAACACAAGGGTAGGTAGTTCTCTTCTCAGAAATGTAAGGTAGGAGTGGTAGTTCTTTCTGATAGCTCTCTCCACGAATGAAGAGGGGGTGGAGGGGTATAAATAGCCTCCACACAAAATCCAACCGTTACACACATTTGAGCAATCTCGGTGGGACCGAAGTGGACAACTCGGTGAGACCGAAAGTTCAAATAATGTGAACGTTGGGGTTTTCGGTGGGACCGAATATACAATCTCGGTTAGTCCGATTCGTGCAATGACAAGAGCATGCCAGTTTCGGTGGGACCGACTTCATCATCTCGGTGACACCGATTTGATGACAGAAGGTTACAGAAGCTTGGCAACTCATGTTTCGGTGAAACCGATTTCAGAATCGGAAAATCCGAATTTACTAGGGTTTGGCTTATGGCTGAGGTGGTTCATCTCGGTGTGACTGAGTTTGGAATATCGGTGGGACCGAGATTACTTATGAGTGTATATGGCAGTGAAAGTTGCTGATAGTTTAGGAGATACATCACTAAGCACTTGAGCAACCAGATCATCATCATAACCTCATCCCCTTTTAATAGTATTGGCTTTTCCTATGGACTCAATGTGATCTTGGATCACTAAACCAAAAATGGAGTCTTGAGCTTTTGCCAATGCTTGCCTTAGCATTTTGAGGGGTCCACTTCTTTAGTCCTTTTGCCATGCCAATGTGATTGAATTTCCTGAAACATACTTGATAAAAGCATTAGTCCAACCACAAAGTATGTTGTCATTAATTACCAAAACCACCCGAGGAGCAAATGTGCTTTCAATCTCCCCCTTTTTGGTAATTGATGGCAACACACTAAACAAGACATCAAAGCTTATTGAAAGAAAGACAGAATTATCACGAAAGCTTTGACAAACATGTAGTACACAGGCTCCCCCTACAAGTGTGCAAGATTTTCATAAATTATGGTTTTGGACTACCACAAGCACACAAGAGAGATGAGCAAGATGTGCTACATGCAGCTTGGCTATATGCATCAGAGCAGATGAAAAGAAGTGAGTGATAATGCATATGTGCATGATGATTTCTTGCAAACAAGTATTCACAAGCAAGTCACCATCATGCACATTCTGCAAAGTGCATATACTTACCTTGAGGTTCCTTGGCATTGTACCTGAAGAGATAAACTTGGGAAAACAAGGTTAGATAACACAAGAGTATTTCTTCAACCAACTGCAAGAACATCAAGAGTACCAAGCCAGGGATGACATGTATAAAGGGTGTCTCATATTGAGCCCAAGCTTGAATCAGCAAACATGTCTCCGAAACTAAAAGATTTTCAATGAACTCTGAGAGATTTTGCTTTCCATAAGATATCAATTGTGAAGATTCCTCTCCCTTTGAGTTCTCTCAGATCAAGGGGTTTGATGGAAAGAGCAAAATCAAAAGAATGATGCCAAATGAGAATGACGCCAATTGTAATGTCCAATGTGAAACACGGCAAGAAATTCTCTTATAAGGAAAAACACGGCAAAGCTTTGATGTGATTCTCTCCCCCTTAAGGTAAGATTGCTCTTCTTCTCCCCCTAAATCTTCTCTTCTCCCCCTAAGTCTTCTCCCCCTTTGACATCAAGTGCCGAAAAGGACAGCAAACTAGGAAGGTCAGGGAAGATGGAAAGAAAGAAGTGGGATCCTTAAGAATCACAACAGGGCAAATAGGAACATGCATAGAGAATCATCGAGTGGAGCTGCAGAAGATGATATCCTGGAAGAAATAAATCGGTGACACCGAATTAAGATGGATCGGTGGGTCCGAAAGTCAGGGACTTAGGGTAGATCCTTTTCGGTTAGACCGAAATATGTAAATCGGTGACGCCGAGTTTAATTCCAAGGAAATACAGAAATAATTCAGCTCACTTTGCGAGGAATGTTTCAAAGGATTTGCAATGAATTTGTGAAAGATTTTCGAGGAATTGATCAGAGCCAGAAGGATATTCACAAAGACAGAAGAATAGAAATGAAAAAGATTCCTAGATGAAGTTTTTTTTAATGAAAACTCAATGAGAGAACATAAGAGAAAATAGAAAGACTCCAAAACATATGTACTTCATCTAGATAAAGGTCGGCGACAAGGTCACCTATGTTTGAGTATATTGACTTAGGAGTCGAATGAGGACATTTGATCATAGGTCATACTCATCATTTAAGCTCAAAATGGGGTTGCCATTTTTCGATTAAGCATTCGATGTGATCACATCTTATGAAGCTGCTTGTACTCATGACTTTGAGCAAAGCTCCTTAAAGATGTGAAGAACATACCTTGGGCTTGTTGTTGCTTTGCTCATGTAGGTAAACTTGATGTAGGTGCTCATTGAATGTGAAGTTGGAGCGCCATTTCCACTTGTGTAGTTCATCTTCCTACATGGGTTAGGCAAGCAAGGAAATACTCAAGGATATCCAAGATGACAAGAGTAAAATACTAGATGTATAAGATGTCAAAAAGGATATGTGGAATTTTGTTCCTTGAACTCAACATCCCAAAGGGCTAGATACTTGGTCAATGACAAGATTACTCATGATTTGAGTGTGTGGTAATCTTGTGGAATGTAGATCATCCAAGTACCTGCAAGGAGTTAGATGCAATACAAGGAGGCAAATGTGTTCAAGACATATGATCACCATCATAAGAGAAATATCAAGGATTAGTCAAGTGGGCTCATGCCTTGCATGCATCAATGGAGTTCTCACTCCAAGTTTGAAGCATCAATGATGTTCAACTCACTCCTTAAGCGACAAAACACCTTCTCATCAAGAGGTTTTGTAAAGATATCAGCGAGTTGTTTGTCAGTACGAACATGCTTAAGATTAATTCACCCTTGGCAATATGATCACGAATGAAATGGTGACGAACTTCAATATGCTTCGTTCGAGAGTGTTGCATGGGATTGTGTCCAATTTTAATCGCACTCTCATTGTCACAAAGCAAGGGAACATGTCTCACATGTATCCCATAATCCTTAAGAGTTTGTGTCATCCATAACAATTGAGCACAACACGAACCAGCAGCAATATATTCCGCTTCGGCAGTGGATAAAGATACCGAATTTTGTTTCTTGGAGGACCAAGATACAAGGGATCGACCAAGGAATTGACACGTACCCGAAGTTGACTTTCTATCAACCTTGTCACCGGCATAGTCCGAGTCGGAATAGCCAACAAGGTCGAAAGAGGCCCTCTTAGGATACCAAATGCCAAAGTTTGGTGTGTGTATCAAATATCTCACAATCCTTTTAACAGCTTTAAGATGACATTCTTTAGGGGCTGCTTGATATCGCGCACACATGCATACACTCAACATTATGTCAGGGCGAGAAGCACAAAGATATAGTAGAGAACCAATCATAGATCGGTAAACCCTTTGATCAACGGGTTCTCCATCTTTTGTCAAGTCATTATGTCCACTTGTAGGCATGGGGGTACTCATACCTTTGCTTTCTTGCATGTTGAACTTCTTGAAGAGATCCTTGGTGTACTTTGTTTGTGAGACAAAGGTACCCTCCTTAGATTGCTTGATTTGCAACCCAAGGAAGAATTTGAGTTCACTCATCATGGACATCTCATACTTCTCCGACATGAGCTGTCCAAACTTCTTGCTAAAAAGAGGGTTAGTTGAACCAAAGATAATATCATCAACATATATTTGGCACACAAATAGTTCACCATTAACCCTTTTCGTGAACAGCGTTGAGTCTATCTTTCCAATCTCAAAGCCTTTTTCAAGAAGAAAGCTAGTCAAGCATTTGTACCAAGCTCTAGGAGCTTGTTTAAGACCATAAAGAGCTTTGTGTAACTTGTAAACATGATTAGGCTTTTTGGGATTCACAAATCCGGGAGGTTGTTTCACAAATACTTCCTCCTCAATTTCACCATTTAGGAAAGCACTTTTGATATCCATTTGATAGAGAGTAATATCATGGTGATTGGCATAAGCAAGAAGAATGCGAATGGACTCAAGTCTAGCAACGGGGGCATAGGTCTCACCATAGTCCATACCTTCGACTTGTGTGTAACCTTGAGCTACGAGACGAGCCTTGTTGCGGATGACTTGTCCATCTTCATCTTGCTTGTTCCGAAACACCCATTTGGTTCCAATGACGTTTTGATCATCCTTGGGCTTCTCTACCAAAGTCCATACTTTGTTCCTCTCGAAGTTGTGTAGTTCTTCGTGCATAGCGTTCACCCAATCCGGGTCTTCAAGTGCTTCTTCTACCTTCATAGGTTCAATACTAGAGATAAATGAGTAATGCTCACAAAAGTTAGCTAAGCGAGTTTTAGAGCGAGTAATTCTTCCGGAGTTGATGTCGTTCATCATTTGTTCCACGGGATGATTTTTCTTGACTCTTGCTCGGACTCGGGATAGCTTTTGTTGAGGTTGTGGCTGAGCTTCCTCATCATCTTCATCTTCCTCTTCTTCTTCTTCATTGTTGTTGGTGTTGTCTTGAGGCGGTGGAGAAGGAGGTTGTTGTGGATCTTCTTGTTGCACTTCCTCATCTTGGTGAGTTCCACTTGTGGAGGCCTCCATGTTGCCTTGAGGTTCATCTCACCGTGAGGTAGGGGGCTCCACATATGTAGATGAGGTACTCTCCTTTACTTCCATGGGACGGATCTTTCCAATAGATAAATCTTGGATAGCTTCCGATGGGTCCTTGTCTCCTACATCAATAGGCATTTGCTCTACTTGCGAGCCATTAGATTCATCAAACTTCACGTCTACCGTCTCTTCAACCTTTCGGGTGAAATTATTGTAGACACGGTAGGTGTGGGAGTTTGATCCATAACCAAGGAAAAAGCCTTCATGAGATTTAGGAGCAAATTTAGACCGACGATGCTTATCAAGGATATAGCATTTTGAACCAAAGACACGAAAGTATCCCACTTGGGGTTTGTTACCGGTGAGGAGCTCGTATGATGTCTTGCCGAGGAGCTTATGAAGATAAAGCCTGTTGATAGCATGACAAGCTGTCTCGACCGCTTCCCCCCAAAAATGCTTCGGTGTCTTGTATTCATCAAGCATCGTTCTCGTCATCTCTATGAGCGTTCGGTTCTTCCTCTCAACAACTCCATTTTGTTGAGGAGTGTACGTAGCCGAGAACTCATGTAGAATCCCTTCCTCATCGATAAAAGAGTCTACATTGGCGTTCTTGAACTCCGTTCCATTGTCACTCCGAACTTTCTTGATCTTCACCTCAAATTGATTTTGGGCCTTTTTGGCAAAGGTTTTGAAGATTCTCTGAACCTGCGATTTGTCATCAAGGAAAAATACCCACGTAAATCTGGAATAATCATCAACTATAACTAGACCAAAGGAGTTACCACCAAGGCTTTTGTAAGCATTGGGACCGAAGAGATCCATATGAAGAAGCTCAAGCGGTCTCCTTGTGGTCATGATGTTCTTCACGGGATGACTTCCACCTACTTGTTTTCCTGCTTGACAAGCACTACAAAGTCTATCTTTGTCAAAGAAAACATCTTTAACGCCAAGAATATGATCACCTTTGATCAGCTTGTCTAGATTACGCATACCAACATGTCCAAGCCTTCTATGCCATAACCAACCTTTAGAGGATTTAGCAATGAAGCAAGCTCTAGGTTGGGCTTTCTTAGTGAAATCAACAATATATAGATCACCTCTACGGATACCGGTAAATGCCATGTTATGATTGTCACGACGAAAGACTTGACAATCTACTCCGGTGAATAGCACATTGAATCCAAAGTCAGCTAATCTAGACACGGAAAGTAAATTGTATCCAAGAGATTCTACAAGCATGACATTTTGAATAGAGCTATCATGAGATATGGCCACCTTACCAAGGCCAAGTACCTTACCCTTGGAGTTGTCTCCAAAAGTCACATACTTGCGTGGACCATCGTTCTTTGCAAGCTCTCGAAACATGTCTTTGTCTCCGGTCATGTGGTCGGTGCATCCACTATCAAGAATCCACTCTTTTCCGCCGGACATGTAGTCTCTCAGATTTGCCATAAGATTGAGACTCTTCATGATCTTGTCTAGCTCGGTGTCCGAATCGGAGTAATCATCATCATGCTCATGCTCATCATCATATTGACCCATAGATTGTTCATCATCAACAGCTAGGTCAATTTGATAACTACTTGCATTAGTTTTGTCAATGTGACAATAATCTTCGGAATGCAATACAAGAGCATTTCTAATTAAAACATTGATAAGACCGGGATCGCCCTTCTTTTTCATAAGATCACGAAGCTCAAAGAAGCATTTATCAAAGTTGGGATCATTGGGGCGCATCATATCAAATTCAATAGTCTTGTATAGAATTTTATCAAGACCTCTCAAAGAGTAGTCCGGATAAAGTTCTTCCAAGAACTTCCACATAGCATAGGCGCACTCAAAGTTTGTAACAAGCCTAAGCAAGTTATCGGGTAACCCTCTAATGATAAGATTTACAGTCCTAAGGTTACGAAGCAAATCAAGCTCTTCATCCATGGTAGGGTGCAAGGGGTCAAATGGAGGCACATAGGGGGTCTCAACATATTTGCGCAAATTGTACGTCTTAAAGATAATAAGCATTTCAGTCCTCCACGAGTTATAGGACACTCCATTAAGAATAGGCACTCTATGGCTAACACTCCCAAACGTAGACACGTCCATCTTCCTCCAATGGTGTGTAAACCAAAGCAATGGAGACCAAAGCTCTGATACCAATTGAGGGATCGAAGAAGGTGACAGTGTCTAGAGGGGGGGGGGGTGATTAGACTACTCGACAAGATAAAAATTCTGTCTTTTATCAAGGACAGATTTTTGCAGATTTTGCATAACACACAAGTCAAGTAGCACACTACACATGCAATTCTAGAGTATGGGCAGCGGAAAGTAAATTGCACAAGTAGTAAAGAGAAGTGGAGAAGATCAAACGCAATTTGGAGACGCAATGATTTTTCCCGTGGTTCCGATAGGTGGCGCTATCGTACATCCACGTTGATGGAGACTTCAACCCACGGAGGGTAACGGCTGCGAGAGTCCAAGGAGGGCTCCACCCACGAAGGGTCCACGAAGAAGCAACCTTGTCTATTCCATCATGGCCTACGCCCACGGAGGGCTAGCCTTACTCGGGGTAGATCTTCACGAAGTAGGCGATCTCCTTGCCCTTACAAACTTCTTGGTTCAACTCCACATCTCGATGACGGAGGCTCCCAAGCAACACCTAACCAATCTAGGAGGCACCACCCTCCAAAAGGTAATAGATGTTGTAGATGATGATGAACTCCTTGCTCTTGTGCTTCAAATGATAATCTCCCCAACACACAACTCTCCTCACTGATTTGGCTGTGGTGGAAGAAAAAGGTTGAGTGGAAAGCAACTTGGGAAGGTTAGAGATCAAGCTTCATATGGTGGGAGTGGAGCAACTTGATCTCAACACAAGGGTAGGTAGTTCTCTTCTCAGAAATGTAAGGTAGGAGTGGTAGTTCTTTCTGATGGCTCTCTCCACGAGTGAAGAGGGGGTGGAGGGGTATAAATAGCCTCCACGCAAAATCCAACCGTTACACACATTTGAGCAATCTCGGTGGGACCGAAGTGGACAACTCGGTGAGACCGAAAGTTCAAATAATGTGAACGTTGGGGTTTTCGGTGGGACCGAATATACAATCTCGGTTAGTCCGATTCGTGCAATGACAAGAGCATGCCAGTTTCGGTGGGACCGACTTCATCATCTCGGTGACACCGATTTGATGACAGAAGGTTACAGAAGCTTGGCAACTCATGTTTCGGTGAAACCGATTTCAGAATCGGAAAATCCGAATTTACTAGGGTTTGGCTTATGGCTGAGGTGGTTCATCTCGGTGTGACTGAGTTTGGAATATCGGTGGGACCGAGATTACTTATGAGTGTATATGGCAGTGAAAGTTGCTGATAGTTTAGGAGATACATCACTAAGCACTTGAGCAACCAGATCATCATCATAACCTCATCCCCTTTTAATAGTATTGGCTTTTCCTATGGACTCAATGTGATCTTGGATCACTAAACCAAAAATGGAGTCTTGAGCTTTTGCCAATGCTTGCCTTAGCATTTTGAGGGGTCCACTTCTTTAGTCCTTTTGCCATGCCAATGTGATTGAATTTCCTGAAACATACTTGATAAAAGCATTAGTCCAACCACAAAGTATGTTGTCATTAATTACCAAAACCACCCGAGGAGCAAATGTGCTTTCAGACGGGGATGCTTGTCTCTGGAACTTCTTCATCTGGTGTTGGGGTCCATTCTGCTATGAATTCTGCCAAAGCTCTGCTCTGTATGGTTGAAGTACTCTCAAACTTGAGACCAAAGCTTGACAGCTCCAGTGCCCACTCGACGATCCTGCCTGTTGCTTCTGGATTTTGCAATATCCTTCTCAATGGAAAGCGAGTGACCACTGTTATTTCATGTGCTTGGAAGTAATGGCGCAGCTTTCTTGAGGCCATGAGGAGGCCGAAAAGCAACTTCTGCACTCCAGAGTATCTTGATCTAGCCCCCTGCAGGAGGGAACTTACAAAATAAACTGGGCGCTGCACCATCTTCCTTCGCACTTCTTCTTGTTCCTGCGCAGACTTGCCCTTGTCGGGGCCAGAGCTTATCGGGGAAGCCCCCTGCTTGCCGCTGGATGCGCTTGCCGAGGACGTGGGTTCCTCATCTGCCTCCCTTTCCGCTACTAACGCAGCACTAACCACTTGATTGGTCGCCGCTAAGTATAGCAGCAACTTCTCTTGTGGTTTAGGTGCGACAAGTATTGGAGTGGAGGATAGGTATGCTTTCAAGTCTTGCAGCGCAGCCTCCGCTTCCGGAGTCCATTTCATAGGACCTGCCTTTTTCAAGATTTTGAAGAAAGGCAGGGCGCGTTCTGCAGACTTTGAAATGAACCTACTGAGGGCAGCCACACAACCAGCAAGTCTCCTTACGTCCTTGACGCGCTTCGGGGCTTCAATCTGCTCGATGGCTTTAATCTTGTCGGGATTGGCTTCAATCCCCCTCTGGGACACGAAGAACCCGAGAAGCTTGCCGGAGGGGACTCCGAAGACGCACTTCTCGGGGTTCAACTTGAGCTGTATCTTGTGCAGATTCTCAAAAGTCTCTTCCAAGTCTTGGATCAGGGTGTCCTTGCTCTTGCTCTTGACCACTATATCATCCATGTAGGCTTCTACATTTCTGTGTATCTGTGGCTCAAAAGCAGTGTGCACCACCCTTGCAAATGTTGAGCCTGCATTCTTCAATCCAAAGGGTATGCGTATGAAGCAATATGTTCCGCATTGAGTAATGAATGCAGTCTTTTCTTCATCTTCCTTGGCCATGAATATCTGGTGGTAACCTGAGTACGCATCAAGGAATGAAAGCAATTCACATCCGGCGGTGGAGTCAACAATCTGGTCAATACGCGGCAAGGGAAATGGATCCTTGGGACATGCTTTATTCACATCAGTGAAGTCTATACAAAGTCTCCACTTCCCATTGGCCTTGCGCACAACAACTGGACATGGCCAACCACGTAGGATGGATTACGCCTCTAACCAGGCCTGCTGCTTCCAATTTCTTTATCTCTTCGGCAATGAACTCTTGGCGCTCCACGGCTTGCTTCCTGACCTTCTGCTTGACGGGCCGCGCATGAGGACAAACAGCAAGCTTGTGCTCAATTACCTTCCTGGGAACGCCGGGGATGTCAGACGGTTGCCATGCGAACACGTCGACATTCACCCGCAGGAAGGCAACGAGCGCGCTTTCCTATTTGGGGTCGAGTGTAGCACTGATGGTGAAGGTACCACCAGTGCCGTCCTCCTTCGCGGACACCTTCTTGGTTGCCGGTGGAGCTGCCATTCCTTTCTTACACTTGCCGGTGGAGCTCGATGGTGCGTCCTCGACGGCAGCGCAGCACTCCGAAGAGGTGCGTTTGCCGGAGTGGGCCCCAGAGCTCTTGCCGGACTTGGTCTTGGTCTTCCCCCCGGGAGCTTCAGCGGCAAGTGTTTTGCCGTCTGCCGCGGCTGCTGCATCCCGGTAGATCTTGTCGGCGCAAATAAGCGCATCCTTCTTGTCACCTAGGACAGAGATGACGCTTATCGGCCCTGGCATCTTGAGCATATTGTACGCGTAGTGGGAAGCTGCCATGAACTTGGCGAGTGTAGGACGGCCAAGTATCCCATTATAAGGCAATGGGATATCGGTGATGTCGAACGTGATCCTCTCCGTCCTGAAGTTGAGCTCCCCACCAAAGGTCACTGGTAGCGTAACCTTCCCCTTCGGCTTGCTCCTTCCCGGGTTGATTCCTTGGAACGTCCCGGTTTCTTCGAGCTCGCTGTCGGGGATCTGCAGTTTCTTGATCACAGCGGAGGAGATCAAGTTGAGGCCGGCCCCGCCGTCAACCAACATCTTGGTGACCTTGAGGTTGCGGATAGTTGGTGAAACCAACATCGGCAAGCACCCGACCGCGGTTGTGCGGTCAGGGTGATCCTCAAGGTCGAAGATGATGGGCGTGCCGGACCATTTCAGGAGCCTGCGCGACTCGACGGGTGGCTCAGCTGCATTCACCTCCCGCACCCATTGCTTGAGTTGGCGGTGGGAAGTGTGCAGAAAGGCACCTCCATCGACGCACAGGACTTCTGTGGCCTTCTGGAACTCCTGCTCGCTGTTGTCTCCTTCGTCCATATCCTCATCATCGTCCTCGTCCTCATCCTTGTCGCGGCCCCGGGGAGGCCTGTCTCCTTGCCGCTGCTTGGCCTTGCCGCGGCGTCCTCCCCGGCCATTGAACGGCCGCTTCTTGCTGGGCTCTCCTCCGCCTCCTTGGGCCTTCTCCTTGTCGCGACGCTCATATTCAGCTTTCTGCTGATCTACGAGGTACTCTACCCTTTTGCAGTTTTGGAGGTCGTGGCCCTTGGTGCGGTGGATCTTGCAGTACTGCTTGTCGGAGCCGTCCTGCTTGTCGGCTGCCGCTACAGGGGCGGGCTCCTTGCCGGAGCCACCAGCCTGTGTCTTCTTGGCGGGAGCCTCCTTGCCGGACTGCTCGACAGCCATCACTTCCTTGATCTTCTTCTTTCTGTTGTTCCGCCGCCGGCCTTTCCTTGCCGGGGCGGCATCCTCACTGTCGCTTCCTCCTGCGTCAGTATCCTCTCCGGGGAGTCTTCTCCCCTCTTCAGCACGTGCACATTTGTCAGCCAGAGCGTAAAGCTCGCTGACGTCCCGGATCTTGGTCATGGCCATCTCCTCCCTCATCCGGCGGTTACGCACGTTCTGGTGGAACGCGCTGATAACCGTGGCAGGGTGGACATCGGGGATGTTGTGTTGTACACGGCTGAACCTTTGGATGTATTTGCGCAGGGATTCTCCCTCCTTCTGAGCTAAGATGTGGAGATCGCTCTCCTGGCCGTGGGGTTTGTGGCCGCCTGTGAAGGCGCCAACAAACTGGTGGCACAGATCCGCCCATGAAGAGATGGAGTTCTCCGGCAAGTGCATAAGCCAAGACCTGATGTTTGGCTTAAGCACGAGCGGGAAGTAGTTGGCTAGGATCTTCTCGTCGCGTCCCCCGGCAGCCTGCACCGCAATGGTGTAGATGCTGAGGAACTCCGAGGGGTGTGTCTTGCCGTCGTACTTCTTGGGTACGTCGGGCTTGAAATTCTTCATGCTGGGCCACTGGACTCGCCGCAGCTCTCGGGTGAACGCAGGGCAGCCTGCCGCGTACGGCAAGTCGCCTGGTTCACCGGGCGCGTGCATGTCAACAGCGGTCCCAGCTCGCTGATCGGACTGTCTTCTAGCTTCTCGTCGACGCTCGATGCGGGTTCGAGCGTCCTCTTGTCGCCTGTCATCGAGGACTTGGCGCTGATCGCGGCGAGCCCGCGGATCCGACGACGCTGTGGAGTCATCGTCGACGTTGATCCGGCGGGGCGGCATTTTCTGCTTCCGCGGCGGGGAGTGCACGGTAGTCGCACCCCCGGTGGTCTTGTCGCCATCAGCCTTCGCTTGGTTAACTTGCCGCGGCCGTGAAGTTGCCGGCTGCTGCGGCGCATCGTTGTTGGCGAAGGCGATGAGGCTCTGGATCGTCGCCCTCCAGTCTTCGGCTTTGTCCGCCGCTGGAGGGAAGTCGAGGCAGGCTGGGCCCTGGCCAGGGCTTCAGCTAGAGAGGAGGGAAACGGCGGCGAACGGTGCGAGGAACGGGACACGCTCGGACTCCTAACCACGTTAGAAGGAGCATGTTCCCGTCCCGGCGACCGCGCCTTGCTCGTGCCGGGGCGTTGGCCTTGAGCGTCCCGTGATTCGCCGGCCTGGCCACGTCCCAGCAAGCGTATGGTACCTCCGGTACCACGCCGCTGCTGGTCTGGCACCTCCTGAGAGGGACGTGGCGCGTGCACGGACACCGAGGCCTTGGAGTTCGCCCGGTCCTCCGTCTTGTCCTTGGACTTGGTGGCGCCGTGGGTGTCCCCACCGGCGTCCACCCTTCCGCCGGCGCCTCCCCCACCAACCGTCGGCTCTGGTGGTGGTGGGACCGACGCGGACGGGCCTCCAACCTCCGAAGCCTTCTTCTTCGGAGGCATGTTGATGTAGCCGATGAAGTTGGAGAGGTTGATGAAGAATGCACCCGCGTGAGCGCCGGATCAGGTTCGCACAACCTCGACGCCCCTACTTGGCGCGCCAAAGATGTCGGGGGAAACTGTCCTCCCACGAGCACCTATGGGACCGGAGCCCCTTCTACGTTGCGGTAAGGGAGCGGAGGGAGCACGAAGAGCAGATCGAGGGGCACACGCGGGCAGTTTACCCAGGTTCGGGCCGCGATGACGCGTAAAACCCTACTCCTGCCTTTAGTTGTATTGAGTTTTCGGAGCTCGGGAGCTTGAAGATCTACAGTACCAGCTGCACCGAGCGCGGAGTGAACGAGTTTATGGAGTCCAACCCCCTCTACGTTGTGCATGGGCCTCCTTTTATAGCTCAAGGGGTCACCGACAAGTGCCAACGTAGAGGAGGGTAAAAGTGTAAATTTGGTGGTAGTTGTAACAGTGCATGAACAGTGTATGAACAGTGGTCTTCGCCTAACCTTGACGGTGGGGGACAAGGGCATTTAATGCCCGTCGCTGTCGACCCCAAAAGCGTCTGTCCATGCATCTCCGTTCGCCACGGCGGTAGCCTCGTCACCGCGGCTCGCCAGCGTGTCGCTCAGGCTGCACAGCCATCTGCCACGCGCCCCTGGAAGGGCCCCAGGGCGACGCGTGGCCGAGTGAGCTGGAGCGCAGGAACACAGTGTGAGCTTCCCCCGGCAAGCACCTTGCCAGGGCCGCTATCTTGCCGGGCCCGGGAGCTTGCTGCTTCCTGGGCCCCGCCGGGGCGCACGATGCGCCGCGATGTATCTTTTGTGGTGTTTATCCTTTGGCCTTCCTGGCAAGCACCTCTTGCCAGGGTCTTGTGCTGAGAAGATGCCCTTGAGCCTAGTGCGGCCTTCCCGGCAAGCTCCTCTTGCCGGGGTCTTGTCTTCTAACTTGAATACTTTGTTCTTGAATGGCTTGAAAGGGTCTGGAGCGGGCCTCGGCAAGCGCGTGGTAAGCCCTGCCGCGGGAAGCTGCTACTGCCCGTGCACGAGTTGGGGTACTAAGGCACCCCTACCTTAGTACACCGACAGAGGTGGAGCGTGTTTCTCTCCCACATAAAGGAATGCTGGGTCCCGACTCGTTATGTAAAACTAAAAAGAAAACCAAAAGCAAGACGCTCCAAGCATAGCACATAACACATGAAGTGATAAAAATATAGCGAAACGAAAGACGAACTGATAATGTTGATGGAGAAGGGGATGCACGGGGGCATCCCCAAGCTTAGACGCTTGAGTCTCCTTGAATATTTCTTGGGGGTGCACGGGGGCATCCCCAAGCTTGAGCGCTTGACACTCCTGAATCTTTTTATCATCTTCCCTCGCACACTTGAAAACTCCCTTTATACACAACTCATCATAATCTGATTAGCGAGGTTAGTACCCTTAATAAAATAATTATACCTTGCTGGAAATAAGGATATTCTTGAAGTTCTACTGTTTCTAAAGATTTCCAAAAGGTTTTTGCAAAGAAAAAGCAAGTTCTTAATTTGCAAAGTGAAGGAAAGGCAAAACAGGACAGAATCTGTGAAAAACAGAACAGCAGGCAGTATTTGATCTGTTTGGGATACTTCTGCAACTCAAATAAAAAAACTCAGAACTAACGCACGAAAGAAAATTATATAGAGAACGCTGTCGAAAAAATTCAGACGAAAAAGATGATCTGGTGATTTTATACGAATTTTTCTATCCAAGGACAGAATCTGTTTCCTGGACAGCACCTCACAACTTTTGAACTTTCTAGCAATCGGAGGCTATACTTGGCACCAATATGAAAAGCAAAGATACAATGATGATGCTACAGCAGTAAACAACATCAAGACACAACAAAAGCAAAATATAAAAATTTATTCATGTGGGCTGCCTCCCAAAAGCGCTTTCTTTTATGCCTTTAAGCTAGGCATAAGACTTTAATGATTCTCTTGTAGGAATAAGAATTGAAGAACAAAAGAGAGCATCAAGAAGCAAATACTAAACACATTTAAGCCTAACATGCTTCCTATGCATAGGAATATTGCAATAGAATAATTCATTGAAGCACAAAGCAATAAGCATAGGAAGACAAAACAAGTGCAGCTTCAAAACCTTCAACATAAAGAGAGGGAACTTCTTATTATTAAGATATTTAGAACCAAGCCTCCCTCTCTCATTATAAATTTCAGTGGCATCATGGATGAACTCAACAATATAAGCATCACATAAAGCATTGTTACCATGATCCACATGCAAAAAGGTACTCTCATTCCCCACATAAGCATAATTTTTCTCATTGGTAATAGTGGGAGTAGGACTATCATAAACAACTTGAACACTATAGATGAGTTGTATATCAGGAGGGTGGTGTTCAACAAGGGAGTAATTCCCTTCATGATTATGACAAGTTTCATAAGGATAATTTCTCCTTATGTCATAGGTACCTTTATAATCACTATAGATTGGAGTTATAACATCATCCTGGTAGAGAAGAGCATTATCATTGCTAGCAACTATATTTGTAAACATGTTGTCTTTATTCTTACTAGCAAGAGAATCAATTATCACATCACTAGTGGGGATAGGATTTGCAATCCTATCATCCCCAAGCTTAGAGCTTCCCATATCTTCACTTTCAGAGTTGGTAACAAAAAGATTTTCAAGATCATAAGTAGCATTATCATCATTTTCCCAATCACAATAAGTAACATGCATATCATAATCAAAATCATCTTCAATAGTACCTACGGACATATCATCAAGATGATAATTAAGGCAATAAACTTCACCTTCTTCTTTAAACTTACAACCGTTAGGATAAAAGTTGATGGGAGGAATATGCTCAGGCCAGGTTGATACCCCTTCTTCTTCTTTCTTGCTCCTCTTCCTCCTCCTCTTCTTTTTCTTCTTCTTAACCTTAGGAGGGAGTGGTTGGAGATGAAGCTTCTCCACATATCCTGGTTTATCATTAGAAACAATAGGGGAAACTTGGGAGAAACTCTCCTTTTTATTAGCAGAAATATAAGAGACATTTTTATACTTTGGTAAAGTTCCCTCCTTTCTAATCTTACTTATGTAATCATTTTCATGGCAATTAACAACACAATAGAGATGGCAATTTTTCAAAGTGTTTTTTATTCCTATGGCATTATCATCCAGCCAAGAAGTCTTTTCTGATAACTCTTCACATGTCAAAAATAACATAAGATCATCATAAAGATCAGAGGTGGTCATGTTATCACACAACCGGTTAGCAGTTATGTTTTGAAAGTTCATGCATTGAAAATTAAAGTGACCCTCTATACGGCAAAGTTCACAAGTAAAAGGATAAAGGTCACACAATTCTCTAGCAATTTCATTTAAATCTCTGACCCAAGTGATTGTTCTTTCATGCTTATGTTGCTTACAATACTTCTCTTCTTCAATCATAGGCCTTTCACAAGGTCTGTCCACTCCACAAAAATTAACATGCTTATATAAAACTTCATTTTTAGGAATTGGATCATCCATGTTGCAATCATCATGAACATTTTAGTGTTAACGTTTTCAGTCTCCCCCAAGCTTGAGCTATGCTCTCTCCGTCATGAGGATAAAAATTATAAACATAATTCCTATTCTCATGGACTTCATGAAGAGGATAAAACTTGGAGTGAAAGAGAGACTGGATCTCTTCCCACTCCAGCAGGTGAGAGTCATTTAGTAGCCTATACCATTCCAATGCTTTTCCTTTCAGTGACAAGGCAAATAATTTCCTCATGACAAACTCCCTCGATACACCTGCAAGCTTAAATAATGAACATAGTTGTGACAGATATAGCAAGTGTTCACCGGGACGTCTGTCTCCTGCATAACGATTAGCCAAAACATAATTGATAATACCAGCCGGTATTTTATAGGGCACAATTTCAGTAGGAGGAGGAGCAACCACCACAGGTGTGGGGTGTCCTCCCGCAAGCAACGATCCAATAATAAGGTTTTCCATAAGCATAACTAGTGAAATAATAAAAAAACAAGAAACAAAAAGATTTAATTGCAAGATCTAAAGATATACCTTCAAGCGCTCACCTCCCCGGCAACGGCGCCAGAAATAGCTTGATGTCTACACACGCTTCTACTCTTGTAGACTATGTTGGGCCTCCAAGCGCAGAGGTTTGTAGGACAGCAACAATTTCCCTCAAGTGGATGACCTAAGGTTTATCGAACTCAGGGAAGTAGAGGTTGAAGATGGTCTCTCTCAAGCAACCCTGCAACTAAGATACAAGAAGTCTCTTGTGTCCCCAACACTCCTAATACAGTTGTTAGATGTATAGGTGCACTAGTTCGGCGAAGAGAGGTTAAATGGCAAGTGATATGGATGGCAAAACAAGGTAATATAAATATGTAATAAAAAGTGCAGCAAGCAAACAAGTAGTAAACGTGAGCACAAACGGTATTGCAATGGTGGAAACGAGGCCTAGGGTTCATACTTTCACTAGTGGCAACTCCCAACAACATTAACATAATCGAATCACATGATATTTCCCATAAAACATGCAAAGGGGACACACTCGGAGGTCATTCCTTCGTGGTCAAGAGAGGACGAGAATTATGTAGGGCTACAAAAGCACACCTCAAAGTTCGTAGTTCTCAATCTAAGGATTTCCCAATGTCACCGCGGCCATCCAAAGAGAGTCCCATAATCACCATAACATATCTAAAGGATAGTCAAAGACAAGCACCAAGAGACTCTCAATCTTCAATCAACACACAAGAGAGGAAATCACTCATGAAAATATTGTTCTAATCCATGTCCAATAGACAGCTGTCACCTTGGTCTCGGGGATTATACTAGATAAAGACAAGTGAGTACATCAATCCAATACATAGAGGAAGGGGAAATATCTTAGATTAACATAGCCTATGATCACAACGAAGGTCACATCATGGGAGAGAGAATTGACCACATAGCTACTGGTAAGAACCTCAGCCCCGAGGAGGAACTACTCCCGCATCATGGAGGGAGGAAGCAACGTCGATGGAGATGGATCCGGGGGCACTTCCCCGTCCCGGCAGGGTGCCGGCGCAGGAATTCTGGTCCCCCGAAGCTTGATGGAGATGGCGGCGGAGATCGGAATCGCTTCTGGAGAAAAGGGTCCGGAATAAGGGTTTCCTCGACGGACCTTAAATATATGCCAAAGGGGGTCACCAGAGGGGGTCAGGGGTGCCCAAGCGCCCCCCCGGCGCGGCTCAGGGGGGGGCCGCGCCCACAGGCCGCCTGGAGCCCCTGTGGGTCCCCCCCGGCTGTACTTTGGCCGCACGGTAGCTCTTGGAATGCTGATTTTTTATATATTTTTTCTGGATTTTTCCTGCCAGTTCTCGTAATGTGAAAACCTGGAATACAAAAACAGCCGAAAACAGAAACTGGCACCGGGGTGCACTGGATTAGTAGGTTAGTCCAAATATGATCAAAAGTGTATGGAAGTGTATGAATATCATAGCAATATCACCCTAGAGTGGCATGGAGCAAGCAGAAATTATAGATACGTTTTGGACGTATCATATTCCCTCTTGCAAAACCCTTAAGTCCAGGAGAGTTGACCATTTGGGATAGTTTTCGTTCATGAAACAATGCTCTGCATTTTCTGTCCAGAACTGGGATCTTGCAAAACTTGCACTAACAAGTTTTTGCTCTTGATAGACTTACCTCACCACCCTCTTACTCACCCAAGGAGACATGCATCTGGTAAATTTGGCCACCCCAAGAGCTTGCTAGATGCCTCTAGCATTTTGTCAAACACCCTGAGGGCATGACCAGTTTGGCTTAGTTTCTGGTTCATGTTATGAACTTGATCCCCTGTCTAGACCAGCATGTCTGTTGGGTTTGTTCCAACCTATAGCCCCACCCTGCTGACCCTCTTGCGGTTTGGAGCTCACTTGCACACCTTGGCATATCGCCGAGCACGTAGCGTGCGTGCTCTGGGCGCGCCCAGAGCGCGCGTTTTGCACGTGCGTGCGCTCGGGTCGCCGCGTCGCGCCCCTGGCCCCAGCTCACCTGCGGAGCCGCGCCCGGCCTTATCCGCACCCTGGAACACGCCAAGCCGTACTTGGGACGCCACAGCACCGCCGTCAAAGAACTTTTGGGGGCACGTCGGCGATCACAGTGGATCTCTGCCACGGTCGGCGCCGCCCAAGCCACGCGCGCTCGCCAGCTGCCCCCTGGAGCAGTGCAAGCTCATCCACAGGCCCGTCCGCTAGCATTCGTCGCCGCCACGTCCCCTGCTACTACAGAATGGCGGTCGCCGGCGATCTTATCCCCTGCCGCCGCGGAACCGCCGTGGCTTGCCTATTTAAGGGTGCCCCGAGCCTCTCCGCAGCATCAGACCATCAATAGACACCCCGCAGAGCAGCCCCGTAGCAGCCATTCGCCCCAGGGGAGTCTTCTTCTTCATCTCCGGCGAGTGCGGCCGCCGTCATGCTCCAGTTCAATACGCCGCGACCATCGCCCTTCCCGTCTAGCCAACACCACCGTCCGACTCCCTGCGATCCTGCGGAGCCGCCCATCACCTCAAACCAGCTCGGGAACCACCGTATAGCAAAGCCCCAAACCCACCCGAAGCTTCCTCCGCCGCGGAGCTCGCCGCCGGCGACTCCCTCCGTCCCCTCCGACCAGTCGACTACCGGGAGGACCGCCAAGGAGTAGCGGATCCATTCCCACACTTAGTAACCCTCAAGGAGCCTCCGTCCGCCGGCGACGATCGCCGGAGCCTCGCCCCCGTTCGGGCAGAGGAAGAGAAGGGGGGAAACAACTGATCAAACCTGCCCATTGGGCCCCCTGGACCCACTGTCAGTGACCCAGCTTCGCCTCCACACGCTTTTAAGTGAAGGCGTAAAACACAGAGTACATATTCCCTAGCTCGAAGGCGTATTCTCAGCCGAAACGTTTTCTTTTCTGTTTTAGTTTAAAAACCAGATTTGACCAAACTTTGACTGGCTTTAACTTTTTAACTACAGCTCCAAATGAATTGATTCTTTTTCTGCTATTTCTCAAATTTAGTCTAGTTTATTTTCAAATTTATTTGAAAATTTTCCAGACAACTTTTTTGTGCTGTTGTGATTCTATGTATTAATTTATTACTCTTTCTATTAGGATTTTGAAGAGGGAGAAAACTTCCAAAATTCTTGGAATGTTTTTCTCCTCCCCTCTACTTGAAGGCAAGCATCTTGAACCCCGTGATAATACACATTGTGTGTTGTTTGCTATAACTCAAGAACTCCTTTGATATGCCGAAATGGAGCATCATTATTTCATGTAGAAGTCTTACTCTTACATATCTACTTGGGGTGAAGGATCTATTCTGTCATGCTTGTGATATTAGCGGCAGTAACCACTTCTCATGCCTCATGTGCCTAATGATAATTCGGACGGAGTCCGAAGGAGAGACGTGTTCCGGTGAGCACTGCTAAGTGACTGACATCT
This sequence comes from Secale cereale, assembly GCA_902687465.1. Taxonomy (NCBI): domain Eukaryota; kingdom Viridiplantae; phylum Streptophyta; class Magnoliopsida; order Poales; family Poaceae; genus Secale; species Secale cereale. Next base: position 719,875,535 of record LR738713.1, on the reverse strand, counting down.
CGTGGTGACGAACGATGTGCAGTAAGGCAGGATGAAGCATGAGGGGTCGTGACACTATCCGAGAGCGGTGTCAAGCGATACGACACTAACCATATAGTAAAGCTGTAACCTCCTGAGTCGACCATAGATCGAGTCTTGTTCCAGTAAACCCCATACTTGTTTCGTACTACCACGTGTCCCTACTTCAGGTAGGGTACGGTTCAGTAAATTGTCGACCCCTGGTCTATCACACACCGTACAGAGAGACCACGGTGGAAGATACCGGCTGCATCGGTAGGCAGGCCACCTGGTCCGGGGGCATGGGTGTTTCGGTTGGAGCCGAAGGGGATAGCTTCCCCAGTTTTCGCGCGCGTTATAAATTGTTGTGATCCCATGCTAGTCGAGGTTGTAGCCTCCCCACTTAGAGTTTGGCTTAACTAGTGTCGTGGGTGATTCCAGACACCGGTAAGTTAGGCTGGTGTGTGCAGTCAGGTGCGTCTTCAAATTAAAAGACCGTAGACGGAATTAGTCCAGAGGGGCTATAGAAAATCCGTTATTCGCGGGTAAAGAGTACACCCTCTGCAGAGATATAAAACCTATTCGAATAGCCGTGTCCATGGTTAAGGACTACAGTCTGGGATGGGTCGAGTGTCGGTCTTAGTGTCGGTCTTCAGAGGAGGAACACTTAAGCCAGAACTTTATTTATGACCTGTGACAGGTGGTGATTGTGATGTATTATTGTTATGGACTAACCATTCATATTCTTTGGAACGAGGAGTATCCTTGGGATGGTTCTACCTACCGGATATTTACCGTTATTTACTTTTTATTTATAAGCCCTTTCTGTGATGTCGCTCAGACGTCCGACTTTGGCATTCTTTTTTTATTTATAAGCCCTTTCTGTGATGTCACTCAGACGTCCGACTGTGGCATTCTTTTTTATTTATTTGCCCTTTCTGTGATGTCGCTCAGACGTCCGACTGTGGCAATCCTTTTATTTATAAGCCCTTTCTATGATGTCGCTCAGACGTCCGACTGTGGCATTCTTTTTTTAGAAGCCCTTTCTGTGATGTCGCTCAGACGTCCGACTGTGGCATTCCTTTTATTTATATAGCCCTTTCTGTGATGTCGCTCAGACGTCCGACTGTGGCATTCTTTCTATTTATAAGCCCTTTCTGTGATGTCGCTCAGACGTCCGACTGTGGCATGCTTGTTATTTATTTTATTACTACTTACTGATTGCATATGCCTTTTTACTCGAATGTCCTGCTTGCAATTATAGTCTGCCATATCATTATTACCCTGTTAATCATAATTTATCCTCGAGTATGTTTATGCCTCACCCATAATCAAAATGTTTGCGAGTACATTCAAAGTACTCACTGGCTTGTCCCTGGCTATTGTCTTGGCTAGATTCCTTGCGTGGGAAGGAACGACGTGATGACACCCCGGAGTCTACACTATTGGAGTTAGCAGCCTCGCGAAGATAGGCGTTATCCCGGTCAGCCGTTCATGTGGGAAATGGAGTCCCATAGTCATCGACGATCCACAAACCGCTTCCGCCATCATTCTCTAAAAGCTTGTGTTGTACACTCAGGCCAGAATGGTCTTGTACTACATATTTTGCACTTTGCTTGGAATTTCTGTAACCAGTTGGTGCCTCATCAGCTAACAGTAATCCTGGGGCTGGTGAGCACAAGGTCCGAATTTTGGAATTTAATACCCCAAAATTACGGTCGTGACAACCTTGGTATCAGAGCCAGGCTGACCGTTGGCTAACCCTATCTTAGCCAGGTCCAAAAACCTAGATTAACCACCCCACCAGACCATATTTCAACCCCAGCCAAGCTTCCCGCGTAAGATACCCACACAATGGACCGACGCCTTTGGTAGTCGGTGCCCAACCTATCAGCCTAGCTTACCGATCACGTGCCAGTGACCGACACCTAAACAGTTCCTTCCGCAAGCGTGCGAAGGAAGACTCCGTCCTTTCCTATAAATAGGGCACGCTAGCCCCCAAACCCAACACCACACAGCCTCTACCCCCATACCGAGCTAAATGCCAGGACCCATTGTCCACAATGAGACCACAGCAACCAACCTTGGAGGTTTTGTGACCGTGCTCGCAAACCTCACCCGTCGTGCCTTTGCGATGGAAGAGCCCCCAGAATATGTGGTGTACCAAGACTCCATGGGCGGTGAAAACCGTCAATTCTGGGCCACTGTGCACATCTACGGTAGGGGTCTGTCACCAGAGCGCCCCTACAGGTTCACCGGAAGGACAACTTCCTTTGAGCCGCAAGCTATCCAACTAGCCGCTCGGGAGGCTATAGTTCAACTCAGGCACCTGTCGCCCAGAGTTAACTGTCGCTCATTCTACTACTACCCCAGTCGTAATGGGTATGGTAGGCCCCCCCGAGTTGCGAGCGGAGACCACGAGACGGATCCTGCATTATTGCATCTGGTACGCTATGTTAGTGTACTCGAGGAACTGTTCGATCAAATCACCCTTGATCTGATCGCAGCTCGTGGAGAACTGCTTCGCCGAGCCCCAGCAAGAGGACGAGATGAGTCCGGCACCGACAACCCAGTCGTGTTGTTCGGACAACCAATCGAGTCCCCAAGGCCTGCCACGGTCATTGACCATAATGCCTTGGTATCTCCAGAAGTGATGCGTCGTCTGTTTGGCGCACGCTCCAACGGGATTGTGGCCAACAATCCTCGCGAGGGACATCATCACTGCCCCGACCCTGCACCTCCTCAGCCACCGCCAGCCAGTCCCTACAATGAAGCTCCCGGAGAAGCTTCAGCATCCACAAGGCAAGGCCGCCTGGATATAAACGAGGTCGATTAGATCGCCCGAGTGGTGCCAAGCCATATCTAGCCCACATCCCGTGGTGTTGTAACCTGTATGCCGATATGTATATACAGTTTATTTCTGCACCCTCATAACAGTCGTGCGCCGTTGTGTCAGCATATGTATGCTTTTCTCAGGTGTGACTCCCAGAGCACCTCACCGACAACCCCTGCAGCGAATACGTCTTTTTACAAGACGTGAGTACCTGTAGCTTTGACCCCGACCTCGTAAAGCGATATAGATGCCCTCACCATCACCCTATAAACCAGCCAGGCTGCTATATATAGGCCACACCGGGAACTTGCCAAGCATCCCTCACTCGGTGCTCTCCTCTCACAGCCTTTTCCTTCACTATGCCGATCCCTAGTATTTACCTGAGAACCCCTAAGGCATCCCCGGGTAGTTTCGTGAAGATATTGTGGGATTTTACCTGCAGTACCATGAGTGCTACCCGTCCACCCCAGTACGAGCTGCTCAAATCAAGGATTACGCCATCCACCTCAAAATATTGGGCAGTGGTACACATTCCACCCGCAAACCCAAACCAAAACCCCACAGAGGTTTCCTTCATGGGGAAATCCATGCCAACTCCTCAGATGGCCATAGAGACTGCCGCTTGTGAAGCACTTGCTCGCCTTCGATTCGCGGTGCCCTACGCCAGCGAGCGAGTATATTACTACTTTCCAAGCCGCGCAGCACCCGGAGAAGCAGCATCTTTTCCTGGTGGGCGTATTGAGAGAGACCCAGTGCTAGCCAACCTTACGCAATATGTCATCGCACAAGAGCGTTTGACCCAGCGGATAATGGGTTATCTCCAGAGCCTCGCTGATTTAAATCCTCGGATCGCCATCGGCAGACCATTGAGGCCCGCGCAGGAGAAGCACATTCACCGACTGGTCAACCCACTCCCACCGATAGAAGAAAAGTGTTCCCCAGCACCAGAGACTTTTTCCCAGGACCCTGTTCATTTACCGTTTATATTTTAGACGTAACTGCCACGTGGGTGTACCCGTATCTTTTTATGAGAACTGTGTGTTGCATCGTGGGTTATATAGATCTTTCCTGTGTTGTTGCACCTTGTCCATCTGCTTAGCATAGTTTTTTCTTTCATCACACAACACCATAACAACAATCATACAACCCCGGCCACTCTACACAGTACACTAAGTTACTAGTCCACCTACACCTGCTTCATCAACCACCTCCTCGCACACCACAGTCTCTTGAGAAGAAATTCGTGGAAACTTATTCAAGCACTAAATGCCTACCACACGCTAACCACCATTAGCCCTGCCACTCTCACCTAATCCCCGTGATTGCCACCGCCGCGGAGAGCTAGCACTCGAGTCACCGCATCACGACGATCGTCGAGGATCATCGCGCACAAGAGCGCAGATACCCCTAACAATGCCGCCAACTCCACTCACACGAGGACCATGCACCAGTCCGGCATCACCTCCGCCATTAGAGCCTCGACCCGAGCTCCTGCAAACACAAACGGAGGAGAGGGAAGAAAGGAGAAGAAGAGAGGCCAGGTGTGAGGAGGAAGAAGTAGCACCTCGGCCGTTTTATAGCTCGAGATCGGTGTACAGTGGGCGGAGTCCACCAGCGCCGCTCGTCGCTCGACCGCCGGTGTTCAGAGGCGAATCCGCGAGCAGTGACGACAGCACACTGGCCCGCGAGGTGAGTGCACGCTGCACCGGCAGCTAGCACGCCGCGCACTACGGCAGTACGGCCTAGATGCCCTACGAGCTAGCCGTCGCCGGTGGAGTAAGTGCGGGAAAAGCACGCGGGAGAGAGGAGAAGAGAAAACCGGAGGAAGAAGAAGAGGCTGACAATGGGCCCAGACCCCACCTGTCAGCCAGTGAGAGCACTGTGCTCTCGGGTGCAACCGGCGTATTTGTAAATTTAGAAAAATACTATTTCTAAATTTACTATGTCCCAGAGTAGAAATATATCGTTTTCCGCGACAGTAGATCTTTCTTTTCCCGTGCCACGCCAGTGTTTAACACTGCAGTTACACCACTGTTTGCTCATGCATTGTAGTAGCTTTTATTTGCATAATTAGAGCAGTAAGAAATTTTGGTAGTATCCTCTTGTGGCAGTAGAAGATCGTATAGCAACCCTTAACAAATCTCGAGGACGAGATTTTTCTTAAGGGGGGTAGTGTTGTAACACTCCAAAAATTTAGCAATGTTTTATTAAATAAAATTTTGACAGTAAATTAAAATTTTGCCTTTTGCTTTATGTTCCTTGGTTTTCAGAACCATTCTTGTTCGAATAAGTTGGGGTTTTTACCCCTAGTAAAAACTTTCCATCTAGTGACAGATTCTGTTATGCACCCTTTAAAAACTTTGCTTATGTCAGCAGGATTAATTATATATTGGTCTTCCTAATTTTCTTCTCTATATAAATGGTTAACCCAAGTTTTAAGGCCTCTTTTGAACTGCAACCACTTGTTAAATTTATTTAAATTTTCAAGCAAAAATTAGAGATGACTAGTAATGCTATTAGATCACTTTTATGCAAGAATATAATTATTTCACTTAATATTTTGAGCTCCACAACATGTTTGCCAATCTGGTTCAGTAGGCCAAATTGCACTACAACCCCTTTAAATATTCCTGTAATGCTTCCACCAAAATTATGGGATGTTCATAGCAGTATGCTATCCAACTTTATGCAAAAACCCATCATGGTTCTTTGGAAGATTTGAGTGAACCAACCTCTTTTCCATTCTGGTTCAGTTTGGAGTTTTGCACTGCAACCCTAGTCTATTTTGCTCTAGTGACCTTGAGCTTCCTCATGTTTGTAGTCCCTCTTGCAAAACCCTTAAGTCCAGGAGAGTGGGCCATTTGGGATAGTTTTGGTTCATGAAACAATGCTCTGCATTTTCTGTCCAGAACTGCGATCTTGCAAAACTTGCACTAACAAGTTTTTGCTCTTGATAGACTATCCTCACCACCCTCTTACTCATCCAAGGAGACATCCATCTGGTAAATTTGGCCACCCCAAGAGCTTGCTAGATGCCTCTAGCATTTTGTCAAACACCCTGAGGGCATGACCAGTTTGGCTTAGTTTCTGGTTCATGTTATGAACTTGATCCCCTGTCTAGACCAGCATGTCTCTTGGGTTTGTTCCAACCTATATCCCCACCCTGCTGACCCTCTTGCGGTTTGGAGCTCACTTGCACACCTTGGCATATCGCCGAGCACGTAGCGTGCGTGCTCTGGGCACGCCCAGAGCGCGCGTTTTGCACGTGCGTGCGCTCGGGTCGCCGCGTCGCGCCCCTGGCCCCAGCTCACCTGCGGAGCCGCGCCCGGCCTTATCCGCACCCTGGAACACGCCAAGCCGTACCTGGGACGCCACAGCGCCGCCGACAGAGCACTTTTGGCAGCACGCCGGCGATCACAGTGGATCTCTGCCACGGTCGGCGCCGCCCAAGCCACGCGCGCTCGCCAGCTGCCCCCTGGAGCAGTGCAAGCTCATCCGCAGGCCCGTCCGCTAGCATTCATCGCCGCCACGTCCCCTGCTGCTACAGAATGGCGGTCGCCGGTGATCTTATCCCCTGCCGCCGCGGAACCGCCATGGCTCGCCTATTTAAGGGTGCCCCGAGCCTCTCCGCAGCATCAGACCATCAATAGACACCCCGCAGAGTAGCCCCGTAGCAGCCATTCGCCCCAGGGGAGTCTTCTTCTTCATCTCCGGCGAGTGCGGCCGCCGTCATGCTCCAGTTCAATACGTCGCGACCATCACCCCTCCCGTCCAGCCAACACCACCGTCCGACTCCCTGCGATCCTGCGGAGCCGCCCATCACCTCAAACCAGCTCGGGAGCCACCGTATAGTAAAGCCCCAAACCCACTCAAAGCTTCCTCCGCCGCGGAGCTCGCCGCCGGCGACTCCCTCCGTCCCCTCCGACCAGTCGACTACCGGGAGGACCGCCAAGGAGTAGCGGATCCATTCCCACACTCAGTAACCCTCAAGGAGCCTCCGTCCGCCGGCGACGATCGCCGGAGCCCCGCCCCCGTTCGGGCAGAGGAAGAGAAGGGGGAAAACGACTGATCAAACCTGACCAGTGGGCCCCCTGGACCCACTGTCAGTGACCCAGCTTCGCCTCCACACGCTTTTAAGTGAAGGCGTAAAACGCAGAGTACGTATTCCCTAGCTCGAAGGCGTATTCTCAGCCGAAACGTTTTCTTTTCTGTTTTAGTTTAAAAACCAGATTTGACCAAACTTTGACTGGCTTTAACTTTTTAACTACAGCTCCAAATGAATTGATTCTTTTTCTGCTGTTTCTCAAATTAAGTCTAGTTTATTTTCAAATTTATTTGAAAATTTCCCAAACAACTTTTTTGTGTTGTTGTGATTCTATGTATTAATTTATTACTCTTTCTATTAGGATTTTGAAGAGGGAGAAAACTTCCAAAATTCTTGGAATGTTTTTCTCCTCCCCTCTACTTGAAGGCAAGCATCTTGAACCCCGTGATAATACACATTGTGTGTTGTTTGCTATAACTCAAGAACTCCTTTGATATGCCGAAATGGAGCATCATTATTTCATGTAGAAGTCTTACTCTTACATATCTACTTGGGGTGAAGGATATGTGTTGTCATGCTTGTGATATTAGCGGCAGTAACCACTTCTCATGCCTCATGTGCCTGATGATAATTCGGACGGAGTCTGAAGGAGAGATGTGTTCCGGTGAGCACAGCTAAGTGACTGACATCTCGTGGTGACGAACGATGTGCAGTAAGGCAGGATGAAGCATGCGGGGTGGTGACACTATCCGAGAGCGGTGTCAAGCGATACGACACTAACCATATAGTAAAGTTGTAACCTCCTGAGTCGACCATAGATCGAGTCTTGTTCCAGTAAACCCCATACTTGTTTCGTACTACCACGTGTCCCTACTTCAGGTAGGGTACGGTTCAGTAAATTGTCGACCCCTGGTCTATCACACACCGTACAGAGAGACCACGGTGGAAGATACCGGCTGCATCCGGTAGGCAGGCCACCTGGTCCGGGGGCATGGGTGTTTCGGTTGGAGCCGAAGGGGATAGCTTCCCCAGTTTTCGCGTGCGTTATAAATTGTTGTGATCCCATGCTAGTCGAGGTTGTAGCCTCCCCACTTAGAGTTTGGCTTAACTAGTGTCGTGGGTGATTCCAGACACCGGTAAGTTAGGCTGGTGTGTGCAGTCAGGTGCATCTTCAAATTAAAAGACCGTAGACGGAATTAGTGCAGAGGGGCTATAGAAAATCCGTTATTCGTGGGTAAAGAGTACACCCTCTGCAGAGATATAAAACCTATTCGAATAGCTATGTCCATGGTTAAGGACTACAGTCTGGGATGGGTCGAGTGTCGGTCTTAGTGTCGGTCTTCGGAGGAGGAACACTTAAGCCAAAACTTTATTTATGACCTGTGACAGGTGGTGATTGTGATGTATTAATGTTATGGACTAACCATTCATATTCTTTGGAACGAGGAGTATCCTTGGGACGGTTCTACCTCCCGGATATTTACCGTTATTTACTTTTTATTTATAAGCCCTTTCTGTGATGTCACTCAAACGTCCGACTGTGGCATTCTTTTTTTATTTATAAGCCCTTTCTGTGATGTCGCTCAGACGTCCGACTGTGGCATTCTTTTTTATTTATAAGCCCTTTCTGTGATGTCGCTCAGACGTCCAACTGTGGCATTCCTTTTATTTATAAGCCCTTTATGTGATGTCGATCAGACGTCCGACTGTGGCATTCCTTTTATTTATAAGCCTTTTCTGTGATGTCGCTCAGACGTCCGACTGTGGCATTCTTTTTATTTATAAGCCCTTTCTGTGATGTCGCTCAGACGTCCGACTGTGGCATGCTTGTTATTTATTTTATTACTACTTACTGATTGCATATGCCTTTTTACTCGAATGTCCTGCTTGCAATTATAGTCTGCCATATCATTATTACCCTGTTAATCATAATTTATCCTCGAGTATGTTTATGCCTCACCCATAATCAAAATGTTTGCGAGTACATTCAAAGTACTCACTGGCTTGTCCATGGCTATTGTCTTGGCCAGATTCCTTGCGTGGGAAGGAACGACGTGATGACACCCCAGAGTCTACACTATTGGAGTTAGCAGCCTCGCGATGATAGGCGTTATCTCGGTCAGCCGTTCCTGTGGGAAATGGAGTCCCATAGTCACCGACGATCCACAAACCGCTTCCGCCATCATTCTCTAAAAGCTTGTGTTGTACACTCTGGCCAGAATGGTCTTGTACTACATATTTTGCACTTTGCTTGGAATTTCTGTAACCAGTTGGTGCCTCATCAGCTAACAGTAATCCTGGGGCTGGTGAGCACAAGGTCCGAATTTTGGAATTTAATACCCCGAAATTCCGGTCCTGACATGTACTTGGTTCAAACAAGAAATAAAGTGGGGGTGGGGGTATTTAGTATGTAGTACATCAGAGTTGGCACAAACAGGAAGGAAAGGGGGTGAAAGTAGTACATACTAGTCATCCAACCGGTCTCTTGGTCGAAAAGGGAAATATAGGGGTAACGCTGAACACAGTGGTATGACCAGGACTAGATTTGATATCCACGCATAGGAGTAGGTGGCTAGAGTGAACAAAAATGGGACCAACCCAGATATGTTTCTTGGATGTTTGTTTCTTGGGGCAACAAACTATGAATCACCACTTTATGCCCCTGTTTAGGTACGTGGTGCGACAAATTTTCGTGTTTTGACCCTTTTTGGATGGAAATTCAAGATCTGACCCCTATTTGATATTTTTTCGGGATTTGACCCTTTTTCTTACCGCCAGCAGCTCCGGCGGTAACGTTAGATAGGCTACCGCCAGGGCCCCTGGCGGCAGGGTCCTTATACACGTCAACACTTGGTCAGACGAGTTCCTACCATCTTGATATATGTATTTTATTTATTTGATCCATATGTTTAGGTCTGCAACAGTGGCGCAACCATCGCCCATTCATCTCCAACACGACCCTTCTGCCTTGCCACTTCCGTACGTGTACGAGTCCTTCTCCGAGCTTCTACAGCCGGTGGGAGCTTTTTCAGACGAGTTCCTACAGGAGACAAGGGCAGTGCGGTGGCACGAGAGGGCAGAACGGATCGCCGACGATGTGAAGTGGTGGTCGCAGAGTGTGAAGGGGTTCAAGAGAGTGATTGCAGATATGAAGGGAGATCCAACTATCTCCCGTGAACGCCGGGAAGGGACCATTGAAGTTGCCAAGCAGCACTCCAACTGGGAGCTGCTCAATTTGGGCCGGAGGATCTACATCGAGAGCATTGCGGAGGAGAGAGCCAAGATGCCACCCCCAAGTGCATCGGCATTCGATATCATCAGCTGGGGAAGGGCGGAGGCAAAAACTCCAGTGGGCAAGGCAAGGTGGGAGTGCTTGAACGGTCGGATGCCGACCAGCGTTCTGCCTCCGCCTGAACTGGTGGATCCGCTGCCGTATCTGTCTCCACGGCCAGGTGTAACATACGAGGGGGGAGGTTTACCTGCCCTATAAACATGTCTATTGCATATGCATTTATGTTTTAGTAGGGGTTGTCAAACTATGTGGACAAGTTTGCTATTTGCTATTTCCTACTTATGAATCTATGTGTAAACTGTTTGATATTTGCTATGTGGAACCTTTATTAATATGTGCTATGCTGGTCTGCTGGTGCACCCACTGTCCCATGACCTTATACCAAATATTTTGCTATTCTTAATCTAATGCCCCTGGTAAAAATGAAGCCATGCCACTGTTATAAGCCATGACAAGTTTAGCCAAATGTTTTTGCCTGTAATTGTTTGAGACTCTGACTGTTTCCTCTGTAGCTTTTTGTGTAAACAGGGATATCCATTTCACCTGGTTGCTGTTGTGACCTTTTGGTGCACTGCACAAAACTCTTCTTAAAAGAAGTGACTTTTGTGCTGTTTAACTAGAATGTCTGAATGGAACAGTTGGTTCATTATGATGGAACTACACAAAGGGAGATCCATGTTCCTATCCTCATCATCCATATTGGCACCATAAACTTCCTTTAGGTAAGAATGATATTTAATGCATGTGTTCATCTCTATTTTGCAACTGCCATGAGAAAATAATGCTATTTTTTACTAGTACACTTGTACTCCCTCACTGACAAAACCAATTCTGAAATAGAAAGCCAATCATGTACTTGGTTTCACCAACTGGTGAGGAGAATGAGAAACAGAGCATGAAGAGAAAGAAGAAGAAGAATAAACAGTGCCAAGGCGATCTTGCTAAAGCCAGAGGCCTCAGTCAAGGCCATTCAAGGGCTCCGGCAGCAACTACCTTACATGTGAGACGGTCCTCCAGGGAGCCCTTCCACTTCTTCTATCTCACTTAATTAATTAGGAGTACTTAAGTACCACTAATTTATTGCTGCCTAATTTTCCTGTCGGAGTTAAACAAATCTTTAGTAGCACCCTATGCTGAATCATGTACGTGTGTATGTTTGTCTATGGAGGTGAATCATGTGGTGGAGCAGGGAAGGAATATTATTAGTGTCATGACATAATAGTGCTATTGTTTTTCATGTCAATTTATTGCCATTGGTTCAATGATGCAATGTTTTGCGTATTGTCCATCATGAATTTGATGCTACTGTTAGAGTAATATGCTAATGTCTTTCTATCCTTTCTCACTAAGCTAATGAAGGTTTCACCTTGTTCCTACTTGTGCAAACAGGGATCATGTTGTGCCAATCATACATTTTAGTGGAACTACACAAGACAATACAATGAACTGTATCCCAGCCTGTGCTTTAATTCTGCTGGAAGTTCTTGATAATCTTTCGATATAATCTCAGCACTGGTAAACAAGAGTAATTTTAACCATACATTTGAAGTGCACAAAAATATGTACTATTGAGTGATTCCAGTGAGTGCTTTATCATCTCTTATGGGACTACATGAATAAGCTTTTTTCCTCAGGTTGGTACGGGCCTAAGGTCTTCGTCCATATTAGTTTGCTATCATCTCTATTTGTATCATGCTACTGTCATGAGAAACTCCTTTATCTTTGCATGTTAAAGTTTTGCAACCTATGATACATGGCAATGCTTTGAGTGTTGAGCTAATTGGCACTGATTAAATAAATTAATACCTCTCTTTAAGCAAGACTACTATGTTGCTAACTTTACGCATTAAGATAATGAGGGTGCTTCTATTTGTTAGTGTATGTTTCATCAACTAGTCCCACTATTACTGTAATCTCACTCTCTCAATATATGTGCCAACATGGATGCTCGATTTTGGTGGAACTGCACAAAAACTTTGGGTGCTTCATTGCCTCGACAGTTTCTGTCCTTTCCTGTCAGTCGCTAATCTGGGCCTGCTTTCTTCCTTTGCTGTTAGTCGCTTCGCTTATCTCGGCTTCCAGTCAAAGGAAAAAGTAATTGATATGCTACCTCACACAGGTTGGTACTGGTCTTTATCCTGATTATTGTGCTTGTCATGTATTGGTAATTTGGTATTGTGCTACTGTTTGCCGATTTTATAAAGGAGTAACTTGGAGCTTGAACTCGTAGGCAAATCATTGCATTGGGTGATTTCAGTAGAACTGCACAAAAAGATCAGATGGACAGATACTTATGCTGCTGGTATGTTCTCCAAAGTTCACTCAGACAAGTAACGATGTTGACAAGAATCAACCGGCGTCAACCAGTTGTCAAACTCCAAGTATTAGGAGAGTGAACACTAAAAATATTGCTTGGCGCATAGCCCAGAAAAACACAGTCCAGTCTTTGGTCCCAACTTGTGCCTTTTGGTTATCGGCAGATATGGTAGCGAACTATATGGCATGAAGTCTAAAGATTCCAGACAAGTTGGTTGACGCGTATATTCATCTGGCACTTAATCAGTCTGCACGCCAGGGATGCTCCATTCCTGTTGAACTGCACAAAAAATTTGGGTGGTTCATTTTCTCAACCGCCTCCTTTCTCATCTGCAATGTAGAATTTTGGCGAGCTACCGGCCCAAGATGAGCCAGTAAACTAGTTGGATGAAAGTAGTGGCCAAGTTGCTCAAACCTCCCTCACACGAGGCCACTATTTGAGGATAAACCTACAAGCAAAGTTCAGATTGTCTGTGCTGCCTCTTATGTACTCAAAAGTTTACTCGTACAAGCATTAATTTTAGCAAGAAGTACCTTCGACTAAACACCATTTACCAGTCTGCAATGTAGAATTTTGGCGAGCTACGGGACCAAGATGAGCCAGTAAACTAGTTGGCTGAAAGTAGTGGCCAAGTTGCTCAAACCTCCCTCGGCACGAGGCCACTATTGGAGGATAAACCTACAAGCAAAGTTTAGATTGTCTGTGCTGCCTCTTATGTACTCGAAAGGTTAATTGTACAAGCATTAATTTTAGCAAGAAGTACCTCCGACTGAACACCATTTACCAGTCTGTACCCTAGGTAATTAAAGTTGGCCATGGATCATATTGGCTGTGATCTCAATCACTTGGATGCATAAACATACTGAACATGTGTATATCTGAATCTTTTTGTGAATTATCTATGAATATTGTTGTGTGATCTATCAATCATTTGGATCCATAGACATGCTGAACTTGTGTATATATGAATCTTTTGAGTTGTTGATAGTGAATGTTGGCTATGAATATGAACGTGTCCTGTGAACCTGAGTTTGATACGAATGTTTACCTTTTCTGTTGTGCTTGTGTGTGAACTTGTTAGTATGCCTACTGTGGGGTATGTGACGTGTGGGTGTCAACGGCACACCTTCTTGCCGAGAAGAATTGCACCTGCTTTGTTAGGGTAGCAACGACGCATCAGCTCTTTTTAATCTTTTTGCTTTGTCTTGCCCCCTCCCCCGCTCAACCCCTGCCGTAATGTTTTCGGCCTCAAAACAAACATAGTACTGCATTGTTTTTGGGGCTTGATGAAAAATCGAGTGCTGGTTTCTGTAGGTTGGCCCGCCCAGCAAATGGGCTGCTGGTCCACCACGGACTGGGAGGCTAAAAATACAAGTTGTATGCTGCAGAGGCAAGTAAAAAACGCCATCGAGAGCCATCCACTGAAGGAAAAAAATCGCTCCTGATGTGCTTCTTCAGTCGTGCCGCCGCCCCCCTCTATAATCCAGTTCGCTCGGGGATCTGGTATCATTTTTTTCAGAAGGCGAACAAGTATCAGCTAGGCCTAGGTTTTGTATTTTAACATGCGTAGCCCACGACATACGGTGACAGTGGTTTCAACTTATTTTTTGAGGTCCATACCGGCCTATGGGACGGAGCAGAGCAGATGACACCCCACCCACCCCACCTCGCTGCCGACTTCCTCGCGACGGCAAACCTCCCTGCCCTACACCCCGCCCCCATGCCGAGAGTCGACAGATCCACATGCTTGCCTCCTCGCCCGGGCTCGACAATCCCGTACATGCCTCCCCCTTCATGTACCGGGCCTTCCTGGAGATGCTGCGCTGGTCAGTGTCATCGGAGACGCTGCTGGCAACAAGAATGCGGAGGTGGACGGAGCGATCCACGCGGATCCACGACGACGCGTCCTCCTACCTCATGTGCGTGAAGGAGTGGACGGCGCTACAGCAAAAGGCGGAGGCGGAGCCAGATCCGGAGATGAACGTGTGGGCATCATGCGGAATCGAGACCTATGGTGCCAACGCAGATTACGAGCTCCTCAATCCGGTGCGGAGGATATATTTCGAGGGCAATTGGGACGAGAAGAGGAGGATGCCACACCCGGCCGCCTCCCCGGAGGATTTCGTCAACTGGGCGCGAGCAGAGGCGAGGAGCACAGATCCGCGACGGCGGGTGAGATGGGAGTGCATCGAGGGGAAGATGCCGTCGACCCCGCCTTCAGAGTTGGAAGAGGTCGACCCTTGGTCGTACCTCTCCCCTGCCCCGACCATGGATTGAGTATTGGGGCATCCTACAACAGTGGCAAAATTGGACCCAAGTGTCACGAGTGGGCGAGGCAATTTTGGCTGGATGCGGCGATTGCAGAATTTTAGGATGTGGATCGCGGACTGGAGCTTGCAGAGGGCATGGAAGAAGACACCCAAACTTACTCTGCCTACCACTCTGATAGCCATGTTTGAAGTTTTTCATCAGGGGGCGCTGGCTATTCATAGACTTAACTTTGCTATGCTGACTTTAATTCCAAAAGAAGCTGATGCTTCCAGCATGAAAAAGTTTAAGCCCGTTAGTTTGCTAAATTGTAGTTTCAAGATCTTCACCAAGGTCCTCACAAATAGACTAGCTAGGATCCTACGAAGGCTTATAGCTAGTAACCAGTAAGCTTTCCTTAAGGGTAGATATATCTTAGAAAGTGTGGTTACAGCTCATGAGATTCTGCACTCCATACACTCTACTAAAAGTCAAGGCCTAGTGCTCAAGCTAGACTATGAAAAGGCTTTTGATAAAGTAGATTTGGAATTCCTCGAAGAGCTGCTTAGAAAGAGAGGCTTTGGAGATAAATGGGTCCATTGGATCCTCCAAATCTTCATGAGGTCAACATCTGCCTCTTAGGGTCTTGGGTTAAAAGATACTAAGAAGGTGAAGGAAAACCCTGGAAGATGATGATAGACCAGAAATATATGAGAGGCAAAACCAATGTTTTTGCCCCTAGCACCTCCACCAGTACCTCTAGGTTCTGGAAAGGAGTGAAATCTATCATCCAAACTTTGAAATTTGGGTATAGATGGAAATGTTGGAAATATGCCCTAGATGCAATAATAAAACGGTTATTATTATATTTTATTGTTCATGATAATTGTCTAGTGTTCATGCTATAATTGTATTATCCGGAAATTGTAATACATGTGTGAATACATAGACCACAACATGTCCCTAGTAAGCCTCTAGTTGACTAGCTCGTTGAGCAATAGATGGTTACGATTTCCTGGCCATGGACATTGGATGTCATTGATAACGGGATCGCATCATTACGAGAATGATGTGATGGACAAGACCCAATACTAAGCCTAGCACAAGATCGTGTAGTTCGTATGCTAAAGTTTTCCCAATGTCAAGTATCTGTTCCTTAGACCATGAGGTTGTGCAACTCCCGGATACCGTAGGAATACTTTGGGTGTGCCGAACGTCACAATGTAACTGGGTGGCTATAAAGGTACACTACGGGTATCTCTGAAAGCATCTTTTGGGTTGGCACGAACCGAGACAGGGATTTGTCACTCCGTATGCAACAGAGGTATCTCTCGGTCCACTCGGTAATACATCATCGGAATGAGCTCAATGTGACTAAGCGGTTGGTCACGGGATGATGTGTTACGGAACGAGTAAAGAGACTTGCCATAACGAGATTGAACAAGGTATCGGCATACCGATGATCGAATCTCGGGCAAGTACTATACCACTAGACAAAGGGAATCATATACGGGATTGATTGAATCCTTGACATCGTGGTTCATCCGATGAGATCATTGTGGAACATGTAGGAGCCAACATGGGTATCCAGATCCCGTTGTTGGTTATTGGCGGAAGATATGTCTCGGTCATGACTGCATGGTTCCCGAACCCGTAAGGTCTACACACTTAAGGTTCGATGACGCTAGGGTTATAGGGAATGTAGTACGTGGTTGAAGAATGCTGTTCGGAGTCCCGGATGAGATCCCGGACATCACGAGGAGTTCCGGAATGGTCCGGAGGTAAAGATTTATATATGGGAAGTCCCGTTTTGGTTACCGGAAGTGTTCTCTGCGTTATCGGTAACGTACCGGGACCACCGGAAGGGTTCCGGGGGTCCACCGGGAGGGGCCACCAGCCCCAGAGGCTTGCGTGGGCCAAGTGTGGGAAGGGACCAGCCCCTAGGTGGGCTGGTGCACCTCCCACCAAGGCCCAGGGCACAGGGGAGAGGAGAGGGGGCAAACCCTAGGTGCAGATGGGCCTTAAGGCCCACCCTAGGGGCGCCCCCTCTCTCCCCCTTTTGGACGTGCCCCCATATGGGATCTGGGGCTGCCGCCACCACTAGGGGGGAACCCTAGATGGGGGCACAGCCCCTCCCCTCCTCCTATATATAGTGGGGGTTTTGGGGCTGCCAGATGCACGAGTCTCCTCTTCTCTTGGCGCAGCCCTACCCCTCTCCCTCCTTGTCTCTCGCAGTGCTTGGCGAAGCCCTGCTGGAGTGCCATGCTCCTCCACCACCACCATGCCGTCGTGCTGCTGCTGGACAGAGTCTTCCCCAACCTCACCCTCTCCCCTTGCTGGATCGAGGCGCGGGAGACATCACTGGGCTGCACGTGTGTTGAACGCGGAGGCGCCGTTGTTCGGCGCTTAGATCGGATTCGATCGCGATCTGAATCGCTTCGTGTACGACTCCACTAGCTGCGTTCTTGCAACGCTTCCGCATCGCGATCTTCAAAGGTATGAAGATGCACTCCCCTCTTGTTGTTAGTAATCTTCATAGATAGATCTTGGTGACTCGTAGGAATTTTCTTGATTTTCTGCAACGATCCCCAACAGTGGCATCATGAGCTAGGTCTATGCCTAGTTACTATGCACGAGTAAAACACAAGATTGTTGTGGGCGTAGATCATGTCAATTTACTTACCGCTACTAGTCTTATCTTGATTTGGCAGCATCGTGGGATGAAGCGGCCCGGACCGACCTTACACGTACTGTCAGGGATATTACTAGCAGGTGTAAACCGGCTAGAGTAAACCGGATTATGATAATATAGTGGTATAATTGTAAGCTCAGTAGAGGTTACGGCCCATGAAGGCTTAGGGCCCATGTGTAAAGTTCATGGTTTGTAAACCGTCCTATCATGTAAACTTGAGATACAAGGAAGAAAGAGCAGAGACCGAGGCGGACACAAATATGAGCCGGCCTCGGGACTCTGTAAACCAGATCGGGCATTGCCTCTATATAAAGGGACGACCCGGCGACGGTTCAAGGACAAGAAACAACCCGTCGAAACACAGGCAAGCGATCCGCTCCCTGGTCATCGACGCCCAAGCAATACCAAACCAACTAGACGTAGGCTTTTACCTTCATCGAAGGGGCCGAACTAGTATAAACCCTCTGTGTCCTTTGTGTGCTTTTAACCCCTTCAAGCTATCCCGTGCGATGGTTCCTCAACTAAGTCCGTTAAACCGGACATCTGTTGTGCCAATTCCACGACAGTTGGCGCCCACCGTGGGGCTGCCGCACGATGGTTTCGAGTTCTTGAAGGGCAGCTTTGAAGGACTCAAGGGCTACACGGTCGGCCGGATGACCAAGAGTCGCCGCGGCCGGATCTACATCGACGACGCAGGCTGGGGCCCGGAGGCCGATTCAATCGAATACGGGTACCGGGTTCCCTTCGACGGCATCCACGTCTTCATCGGCAAGATTGGTGAACCGGGACCTGAGCCGGACATCTTCCCCAACATCGTCGAGCCGGCTCAGCGTGCGAGATCGGCCCGGATTCAGCCTGCCATGAAGCGCGTCTTCGTCGGAGCGATTCACGGAGTCCAAGCCGAGGACGGATCGGATTCTGGTGGTGAGACAGTTGTCTATTCCGACGATGAATCCTCATCCGGAGAGAATGAATCCTTGTATCTGTTGCGGGACGGCCGATCTGAGGGTGTGTCCGACGGAGACAGTATTCCGGACCCCTTTGATCTGCCAAACCGGGTGGCTGTCTTTATGGCCGGATCACAACCTACGCCGCAGTCCACGGTGAACGGGGCGATCACAGCAGAAGCTGGTGCAGGGGGGAGCGGCCAGGCCCTCTCGCCCTTTGACGCTCTATCCGCTTTGGTCGAGGAGTTGACAACCCGGGCAGTAGCAGTGGTGGCTCCAGCAGACAAGGCGCAACACGATGCAGAACTCCTTCAGCTGAGGGTGCCGGATCGAGCAAGCGAGAGAGGATCTAAAGGCACAGAAAGCTATGATAGCAACAAGGTAGGCAGAGCTGGATTCTCAGGCCTTCCAGCTCATGATGGATCAGGCCTCTGCGCAGGGAGTAAGAAGTCGGAGGCATCAGTCTCGTCTACCGCCGGTCTATGAGGCGATGAATCTCTTTGGGACGCCAGGAGCGGGAGCCAGCAATGATCCAGAGGTAAACCGGAGGACAGCTCCAGTGAGGGGTGAACCGGTTCAACAGCCCACTGCGGAGCAAGATCGACGGATTATGTCCACGCCTCACATCCCCACTCCTCCGGGTGATTACTCAAACCCTTTGGATAACATTGTTGCTGCCGCTTCACGCCTGGCCGCTTTACCCATTAAGGGGACATCCCCCGTGGCAATGGAGGCACGCAGGGTCAAGGATCTGCTTAATACGGCATTGACACAGCAGCAAGCGTATTCCTATAGCAGGGAGAGGCTTCATTCAACACCCCGCCACAGCCGGAGTTATACTAGGCATTGGGATGAACCGGAGGTATCCAGTAGTGAACGGAGGCGACAACGTCACAGACAGGATAATCCGGCAGGCGCAGAGGCGCAAGCTCAGGAGGCACCAAACCGGGTTAGATCTGCGTCCCGCGAGGAGATCCGCCAAATGACGCCGGTTCACACAACCACAGCAGAGACAGGAGTCACGACGAGTTCCTTTGGGGTGCAGTGTCTTGTCCCCGCTTTACGAAGCGTAAAGTTACCCAAAGATTTCAAGGGTCCGCGTAAAGTGCCTAACTACACAACAGATTTGGCTCCAGAAGCTTGGATTGAGAGCTATGAGATGGCTATGGAGATGCTGGACGTGGATGAAGCGGCTTGCGCAAAGTACTTTACCATGATGCTTGAGGGTACAGCCCGGACCTGGTTAAAGGGGTTACCACCTAACTCCATCGGATCATGGGGTGAGTTACGCCGCCAATTTATCAAAAATTTCAAGGATACGTGCAAGCAGCCAATGTCAGTGGTGGATCTAGCAGCCTGTATACAAGGAGAGCAGGAGCCTACAAGTGCATGGGTGCGGCGAGTATCAGAAATCTTGCACTCTTCGAACGGTATCAGCCCCAGTACGGCGATAGTAACACTGGAAAACAATTGCCGGTTTGAGTCTCTGAAGTTAAAGCTGGGACGACTCAAACGGGATTGTAATGACATGGGAACTCTCATGAGTGCTCTGGTGAAGTACGGGGACGCTGACAACACTAAGTATCCATAAGCGGATGGAGATAAATCTGGAAAGGCAAATAAGTCCGGCAAACCGGCGCAGGCTAATCCGGTCGGAACAAGCTTCTTAGGCAAACGAAAGGCGGAGGGTGGCTCTGACTTCGTGGCTAACACCCAAGTCCAAGGGAGTTTTCAACGCAACAAGGGTAAACCGCCCCCACAAACCGGCGGGGGGTTCGTTAGTTGGGAGCAAGAGTTGAATGAGCCTTGCCCGAAACACGGAACAAAGGAACATCCAGCTAAACATACATGGGGAGAATGCAAGGCCATGATGGAGGCTATGAACCGGGTCAGATCTAACAACAGGCCACCAGGCGGCGGATCAGGCCCCGGGTTTTACGGTCCGGGTCACCAAGGGAACGGCTCCGGATCAGGATATCGTGGCAACAACAATGGTTACAATAACCAAGGCAACCATCAGTATGGTCAGGGCGGTTACAATAACCAAGGCAACCATCAGTATGGTCAGGGCGGTTACAATAGCCAAAACAACCAACAGCAAGGCCAGGGTAACAGCAACAATCAAGGCAATCAGCAGCGTCAACAGCAGCAGCAATCCGGATATCAGAGTAATCCGAAGGAGCTGAGCAGTGGACAGTATCATGTGTTCACTACGAGTTTGTGCAAACGGGATCAGAAAGTCTTAAAGCGGGCGGTCCACGCGGTTGAACCGGCAACACCACGATTCCTGCGCTGGTCGGAGCAACCTATTATGTGGAGCAGAGAGGATCACCCGCCGCGAGTTGATAATCCGGGCCAATTGGCCTTAGTGGTAGCACCACAGGTGGGTGGCTACAAATTCACCAAAGTTCTCATGGACGGCGGTAGCAGCATCAATATATTGTACTATGAGACTTTTCGTCGCATGGGACTGATAGATAAGAAGCTAAGGCAGTCGCATGGGGCTGATAGAGCATGATCCGGCGTTGAAGTTCAAGTCTGCAGAGGAAACTAAGCAAGTTGACTTTGTGCCAGGCGATTCATCCAAGCAGTTCACTATCAGTGCTAACCTTGATCCTAAATAGGAAAGCGCGCTCATCGAGTTCATCCGTGAGAATCGGGATATCTTTGCATGGAAACCTTCTGACATGCCAGGTATACCGAGGGAACTCGCTGAGCATAGTCTTAACATTGATCCGAAGTTTAAACCAGTCAAGCAATATCTGCGCCGCTTCAACGAAGAAAGGCGCAAGGCTATAGGAGAAGAAGTGGCCAGACTTTTGGCCATAGGGTTCATAGTTGAAGTTTTTCATCCGGAGTGGTTGGCTAATCCGGTGCTGGTATTAAAGAAAAATGGAAAGTGGAGCATGTGTGTGGATGACACAGACTTAAACAAAGCTTGTCCAACCGACCCTTTTGCTCTCCCTCGTATTGATCAGATCATTGATGCTACGGCAGGATGTGAGCGGCTAAGTTTTTTGGATGCATATTCAGGGTATCACCAGATCAAGATGGCAGTTAAAGATCAGGAGAAGACGGCCTTCATAACTCCTTTTGGTGCTTTTTGCTATGTGTTTATGCCTTTTGGGCTCAAGAGTGCCCAAGCAACTTACCAGCGTTGCATACAGAATTGTCTTAAGGGGCAGATAGGGAGAAATGTTCATGCTTATGTGGATGATATTGTGGTGAAATCAAGGCAGGAGGAGACGCTGATAGAGGACCTCAAGGAGACCTTCGACAACCTTCGAGCCTATAAAATGATGCTTAATCCGGAGAAGTGTGCTTTCGGTGTTCCGGCGGGCAAACTCCTTGGATTCTTGGTGTCAAACAGAGGAATAGAAGCCAATCCGGAAAAGATCAAGGCAATCACGTCTTTGACTAAACCGGCTTGCATCAATGTTGTTCAGCGTATCGATGGCCGGATCACAGCGTTGAGCCGGTTCATCAGCCGTCTGGGAGAGAAGGCAATTCCGCTTTATCAGATGCTGAAAAAGACAGACCGGTTTATATGGAGTGATGAGGCAAACGCTGCGTTTGAGGATTTGAAGCGGCAACTGGCAGAGCCGCCGGTCCTCGCTGCCCCCGTTGATAATGAGCCATTTCTGTTATATGTTGCCGCCAATGCACGGGCAGTCAGTGTGGCAATCGTGGTTGAGCGCAAGGAAGCAGGAAAGGAATATCCGGTTCAACGTCCAGTCTATTATGTCAGTGAGGTTCTCATTGAATCGAAACAAAGGTACCCGCATTGGCAGAAGCTGGTATATGGCATGTTCATGGCAAACCGGAAATTGAAGCATTATTTCCAAGGCCACCCGATAACTGTTGTCAGTTCAGCACCATTGGGGGATATAATCTAGAACAGGGAAGCTATTGGCAGAGTGACGAAGTGGGCCATTGAGCTTAGCCCACACGGATTGAAATATGTGCCACGCACTGCAATTAAGTCCCAGGCATTAGTAGATTTCATCAATGATTGGACTGAATTGCAAGCACCAGAGGAGAAGCCGGATCTGACATACTGGACTATTCACTTTGACGGTTCATGGCAATTAGAAGGCTCGGGGGCTGGAGTTGTGTTAACTTCCCCGCGAGGTGACAAGTTTTGTTATGTCCTCCGTCTAATGTTTCCTTGTACTAACAATGCAGCAGAATATGAGGCATTGCTTCATGGCCTGCGGATGGCTAAGGAGATGAACTTAAGTCGGGTCAAGTGTTTTGGTGATTCAGATTTAGTGGCACAACAAGTATCCGGCAAGTGGGATTCTAAAGACCCTCTCATGGCAGCTTACAGGCGAGAAGTTGAAGCAGTCGCAGGACATTTCAAAGGGTATCAGGTGGATCACATAGACCGGCGAAAGAATGAAGCGGCCGATGCTCTGAGCCGGCTGGGTTCTCAGCGTAAACAGGTGCCACCGAATACTTTCTTGGATGAGCTACACAGTCCATCAGTTCAGGTACCGTCAGAAGAAGACCTGGCCGTTCCTGATCCGGAGGCGCAGCTAGTTGCGGCACTTCATGTTATTCCGGATTGGACGCTCCCATATTTGGCGTACCTCAGCCGTGGAGAGTTGCCGGACGACGAGATTGAAGCAAGACAGATAATCCGGCGGTCCAAATCCATGACGATTGTAAACGGGGAACTTCACCATCACAGTGTTTCCAGAGCATTTCAGCGGTGTGTATCATCCGAGGAAGGCTGTGACATTCTTCGAGAGATCCATGAAGGGGATTGTGGTCATCATGCCGGTTCAAAATCCTTGGTGGCTAAAGCTTTTCGACATGGGTTCTATTGGCTGACAGCCCATGCTGATGCGGCGGATCTAGTCCGGAGATGCGATGCTTGTCAGAAATTTTCGCGACGTGCTCTTGTTCCGGCATAGGAGCTCCGGATGATACCGATTACTTGGCCGTTTGCGACTTGGGGGCTCGACATGGTTGGGCCTTTCAAACGATCCCAAGATCAAAAAACTCATCTGCTGGTTGGTGTGGATAAGTTTACAAAGTGGATTGAAGCAGAGCATGTGAGCAAGTGTGATGCGGCAACAGCGGTTAAATTCATCAAAAAGGTAATTTTTTGGTTTGGCTTCCCACACAGCATCATCACAGACAATGGCACCAATTTATCTAAAGGAGAGATGGAAGAGTTTTGTCAACGGGAGCATATTCGCCTAGATGTGTCTTCTGTAGCTCACACTCAATCCAATGGGCAAGCTGAAAGGGCCAATCAAGAGATTTTGCGAGGTATGAAGCCCCGACTTATGACTCCCTTGCAAAGAACACCAGGGTGCTGGGTTGAGGAGTTACCTTCTGTCCTCTGGAGCATCAATACTACGCCGAACCGGTCCACAGGTTATACACCTTTCTTCATGGTGTACGGTGCTGAAGCGGTCCTTCCAAGTGATATCCGTCATGATTCACCACGGGTGACGGCTTATGTTGAAGCGGCCAATGAGCAGGCAAGACACGACAGTTTGGACCGGCTAGATGAAGAGCGTGACATAGCAGCAGCACGGTCCGCGATTTATCAACAGGACTTGCGCAGATATCACAGCCATCGGATCAAAACCAGGACGTTCCAGGAGGGGGATTTGGTACTCCGGCTCATCCAAGACCAAACAGATATGCACAAGCTATCCCCGCCTTGGGAAGGGCCCTTTGTGGTCAGCAAGAATCTACACAACGGTTCATATTACCTGGTGGACGTTCGAGAGCACAAGGACTCACGGACTTCAGAAGAAGAGACAAAGAGGTCGTGGAACATCGCTCTCTTGCGGCCCTACTATACTTGAGCCATGAGCTGTGCTGTATCCTATGTATATATTATGATTAATGAATAAACCGGCGCCCTCGATAAACCGGGGGATTAGCCCTTTTTTCCAATATAAGTATTTTATGGTGGTATCCATCTACAATTTATTTCTCTTGATATATATCATTGTCATTAAGAAAATAAGATGCTTTGATCAATCTATCTGGCTATGCAGGACAATTCTATAAGGGACCAAAGGGGGCTTTTCTGCAAAGCGCAGATCCCATATAGGTACTCTGCCTCTATAGTCACTAAGGGCTTCCTGTTCAAACATAGGTCGTATTCGAACCAAAGAGAACATAGCCAAAACTCACGACAGGCTTCCTGTTCAAACATAGGTCGTATTCGAACCAAAGAGAACATAGCCAAAACTCACTAAAGGCTTCCTATTCAAACATAGGTCGTATTCGAACCAAAGAGAACACAGCCATTCCTGTTCAAACATAGGTCGTATTCGAACCAAAGAGAACACAGTCATTCTTGTTCAAACATAGGTCGTATTCGAACCAAAGAGAACATAGCCACTAAGGGGGCTACGGATCGTATTCGAATCCTAGCTTAGCCCCTTGTGGTCCGGTTTATATGATCGTATTCGAATCATAAGCTCCTTGGATCGTATTCGAATCCATTGATTGGCTAAAATTTCACAGTCACCAGGGGGCTACGGATCGTATCCGAATCCTAGCTTAGCCCCTGGTGATCCAGTTTATATGATCGTATTCGAATCATAAGCTCCTTGGATCGTATTCGAATCCATTGATTGGCTAAAATTTCGCGGTCACTAGGGGGCTACGGATCGTATTCGAATCCTAGCTTAGCCCCTGGTGATCCGGTTTACTGATCGTATTCGAATCAGAAGTCTCGATTTGGAGCCTGGCAGCTCGCAAAAAGCCTCGACTACATGATCTTATTTGCAAACCTGTGTTCTTTGTATTTGTGTTCTCATATGTTTCTATGGTTCTTTGATCTGGAGTGGGACAACTTCAAAGTTGACCACATATCTTCAAAAGTCTGGACACAGAGCTCCAGCATTATTTAAACCGGTAGTTCTTGTAAACCCGGAATAATTGGGTACGCCCCAACGGAGCTAAGAGCTTCCACAGCAACAACAATGTTCACCGGATTAAGGATATCAAGCATACTTAATCACAGGTATGAAGTTATTTCTGGTATAAAACAGACACTTGTTTGGTATATTTACGAGAGCGTTTTAATCGGTCCGGCGATAAACCGCTAGGACATCTTTTAAGTGTTATCTATGCAGAAACAGATAGTATGCAAGATAAACCATATCGGACAAAGGATTCAAATTGACAGACACCAAAGCAAAGTTGGGACATCCGAATCAGGACGGACAATATTTCAAGCTATCCTATTACAAGGCACAGCAAGCCTGAACGGATTAAAGTTTTTCCGGCACAATAATACTGCAACTACAAAGATAAATTGTGCGGCCTATGCTTCCTCCTACTGCGACGGCTGAGGATCAACCTGTTCCGGAGCTTCTTCATCCTCTTGAAGCAGCTGAAAGTCAGGGACGCACCAATCGATTTTTGATAAAGCACGGAAGTACATCTCTTCCGTAATGAGATCAGACGGATCAACATCTGGGGCGAAAGTGTGGGGGCGCACTGGTGGCATTAGATTTACGGTATCATAAACCGGCCGATCCACCCGCTCATTCTATAAATCGTACGCCGGATGATACCTGGTCAAGTCTGATTCAACAGCAAGTTTGCTGGCAAGAGGGCGCATCTCCTTTATCAAAGCATGAAGGTCTTTGCAAGTGAAGGCCGATCCATCTTCTTTGGTGCTGGGATACCCGTTCATGGCTTCTTCCGGATCAAAGTCTGGAACCCACGCTTTGGCCCTGGTGAGCGCTACAAGAGAACCGGCTCGGGCAACAGACTTCTTCACCTCTTCCAAGCGTACAGGCAAGATAGACAACTTCTCCAGAGTACCTTGGATAGTGGTGGGGGGCGGTTTATTAAAAGACATCGCACTTATGATCCGTTGAGCGCCGGAATACAGTTGCTCAACCAGAGTATAAGAGGCCTTGAGTTTCTTCCGCAAATCATCCCCAAGATGGGTGACGCGGCGCCCTGCATATGATTATCACAGTTAAACCGGAGCGGAATAAAGATTGCAAAGATGAAAGCATGTGCAAGTTAAGTATTTACCAAAGACGGCAGAAGTCATAAGCTCTACTTGCCGCTTTAAACCGGACATTTCTTCTGTCACCGGGTTAAGAGTTTCCTCAGCATCCTTCGCTCTCTTTTCAAGAGCATTTTTCTGCACTTCCCAGGTTGCCCGTTCCGATTCAAAATATTTCTTCAATTGTTCAGCAGTGGTTAAGCTCAGCGCCAGATCTTTTTTGGCCTTGGCAGCAGCAGATTCAGTTTCAGCAAGTCTATTCCGGAGTTCAGTTATTTCTTCAGCTCTCCGGGTCAAGTCAGCCTGCAAAGGAAATCAAGAGGAATAAATGACAAAGTTCAGACAAGTCTCAAGCACATAACCAAGTTATCCACTTGACACTTGGGGGCTAATGAGCAGTTGAAGTATGAAAGAGTGACAATTAAAAGACAAGTCTCAAGCACACAAACAAGTTGTCTACTTGACACTTGGGGGCTAATGGGTAGTTGAGACATCGAAAGACAGATTCAGACAAGTCCCAGGCACATAAACCGAATTATGCCCCTGGCACTTGGGGGCTAATGTAAGATGATTCGCTCACATTTGAAAGTACCGGTTCACCTTTCAACAAAGCTAAACCGGAACTTGGGGGCTACCATGACATAGACAGAAATACAAAAAAGGCAAAATCAAAAGACAAGTAAGATACCTCATATTTGTCCTTCATCATATTGACCAAGCCCGCTTCATAGTCTCGACTAGTATGAAGCCGGTTCAAATACCCGGAATAAAGCTCCTGGGCACTCAGCTCGGCATAATTAGACAAGTCTGTACTCCACTTGCCCTTCTCTTGCTGGAGTTTCTCCGCTTTAGCAGTACGCTTGGCTAAAACAACGGGCTCAGCAGGAGCGGTATAACCTGTACCGGTTATTTGAATATCCGGAGAAGAGGCAGCTGCCGGTTGTGGAGTGGCAGTATGAACCGGACTAGTGGGAGCCGGGCTAGTCCGAGGAGGGTTGGCCCGGACAGGACTTGCCGGTTCATGGACATCTTCAGTGTTGGGATTTTCAGGAGCAGTAGCATGATCATGATCCATGGGAGCAGGATCTTCAGGTTGGACTGTAGGCTCATTTTCCGGAGGGATGACTATATCCGGATCAGCCGCCTATCGGGGAAACTGATCCATGAACTCCTATGGGACCGGCGGGCCAGGTCCCTTTCGATTCGGCGGGGGCGGAGATCGCACGAAGAGCAGATCGAGGCGAAGCACACGAGCAGTTTACCCAGGTTCGGGCCACACGGATGCGTAAAACCCTACTCCTGCTTTGTGGTTTGTATTGAGTTCTTGCTCGGGAGCGCTGAGTGCTACAGTACACTCTAGCAGCTAACGAGAGCGAGCATGAGAGTTCTTCTGCTTCGAACCCCCCTCTACGTTGCGCATGGGCCTCCTTTTATATGCTCAAGGGGTCACCGACAGGTGGCAACGCAGATGAGGGCAAAAATGGAAAGATGTTGTAGTTGGTACACCTACTTGTACAGTGTATCGTACCTAACCCTGACGGCAGGGGACAAGGGCATTAAATGCCCGTCTGCGTCGCCCAAACAGTGCAAAAGGGGCCGTCAGGGACGCCACCGTTCGCCACGACGGCAACCTTGTCAGCGCCGCTTGCCACCGCGCACCGCTGGCTGCACAGCCTCCCGCCATGTACGCCTGGAAGGGTCCCAGAGCGACACATTGGTGGGTGCGCTGGAGCGCTGGTACAGGGTGGTAGCTTGCCGCGGCAAGCGCCTTGCCGCGGTCGTTGTCTTGTCGCGTCCGGGAGCTTGTCGCTCACCGAGCCTTGCCGGGACGCGTGGCGCGTCGCGGCAAGTTCCTCGAGATGCCTTGGTTGGCCTTTTCGGCAAGCTCCTCTTGCCGGGGCCTTGTCTCCTTGGCTTGAATACTTTGTTCTTGAATGGCTCCAAAGGAACCATGGAGGACCTTGGCGGTCACCCGGCAAGCCTTGCCGCGGGACGCTGCGACTGCCCGTGCACAAGTTCGGGATACTAGGGTACCCCTACTCTAGTACACCGACAGGAGCCCCCGGGCCTGGGCCATACACGGTGCCGAGCGCTGTTGGGCCAGGCCCAAAACAAGGCACGGGCACGCGTGGCCTGGGTCACGCCGTATCTTACTCCGTATCCATCGCGCCCTCCCCGAACGGCACGTGTTGATTGCGGCGTCGTGGGAGGGATCGTGGGCGGTTTCTTTATTCGGAAAAGGCGGAACGTCCGCCCCCTCCCTCTTTATAAAAGGGGAAACAGGGGCAGTTCGCCCATCCGCCCGTTGCTACTCCAACCTCGAAAACCTCCGCCGCTCCCCTTCTTCCCAAAGCTGAAAGAGAGCAGCGCTCCGCCCCCCCC
>LR738713.1:719704596-719846616 GCA_902687465.1 Secale cereale | reverse complement strand
CCCCCCCCCATCGCCACCAGCACCACCAACGCCGTCGACCTCCCTCACCACTTCCGCCATGGCTCCGAAAGCCGAGAAGGGGAAGGGCGTGAAGTCGGACGAGACGCAGCGGCTCAAGGCGCTGCGAAAGGAGCGAGTTGTCTTCCCCCCCAAGCTTGCCGCGAAGGAGCTGAGGGAGTACTATTACCTCGTCTGGTCGGGGGAGACACGGGCGCATCCGCGCACCAAGGTACTTCCAGCCGCCGCTTGTAAAATGGCTCCGAATGGATACGCGTTCTTCACCTTGTTCTTCTACTGTGGGCTCTGCCCGCCTTTCTCTGAATTCTTCTGCGACATTATGAACACCTACGGGTTCCACCTCCTTGATTTCACCCCCAATGTTGTTCTGACCATGGCAGTTTTCGCACATCTCTGCGAAAACTTTGTCGGAGTCCATCCCAATGTAGCCCTTTTCCGCCACTTCTTTACGCCCCGAGTTAAGAGAGGAGAGCCTTTATCCGGCGGGGTCTCCTGGATCTCGAGGGCCCACAAGAAGGAAGCTTCTCTAGAGGGAGAGCTACGCAGCAAATGGGAGGAATGGAGAGCACGCTGGTGCTGGATTGTCGAGGAAAACCCGCAGCCATTCACCGCCCGGCGCCAAGCCCCAGTAGTACGCGACAATGATTGGAGCGACTTGGCCCCGGAGGACGGTAGGCTGAAGATCGCCGTCACCCGGATCCAACGCCTCAGGCTTGCCGGGCTCACTGTAGGCGCAGTTGGCGCAGATTTTCTTCGCCGCCACATTGCCCCCTGCAAGAGAGGAGGAGACCCGCCTGGGAGTTTGAGAATGCGGCGGATATCATGAGGCTGCGCCCAGGCCTCAACTTCAACTTCACTGTTATGGAGCTTAACAGGATGCTACAGGAGCTGTTCAAGTACGACCCTGGACATCCCGAAGTATTCAGGTTGCCGCAAGGCGTCGTTCCGCTGTGCAACAACTCTGCGCTCAGCCGCATCCGTGCAATGATGCCGCTGTGTGACTCGCATGGGATCGACCCAACTTGGCAAGAGCCTGCAGATGACGCCGTGCAGGAGTTCTTTGACGGCTTGGAAGAAGTGCCGATTCGTTCCGACGAGAAGAAAGGCCTCACCCGCGACACCATTGATAAGGAGATGGCGTACATCGCCACTAGGCTGGAAGAGGCGGCGGTAGCCACAGCCGCGGGCGAGTTCGGATTCACCGTGGAGGAGGCAGAGGCAACAAAGGCGGCAAGCCTTGCCGAGCGAGGGGAGTTTGTCGGCGAGGGAGAGCTTGCCGGGCATGACGCTGAGTCGAGCGAGCCTGCCGGGTAGGGCGTCGAGTCGAGCGAGCCCGCCGAGGATACGAGCGGCTCGTTGGAGATCGACTCCTCCTCCTCCTCTCCAGGCAGCTCGCCGCTAGCAGAGCCCCCAGCTCCACCAAGGAGGCGTCTCCGCAAGGCCGGGGACGTGACAGAGCGGCAGACGAGTCGACAGCAGCCGCGCCGCGCGACACGCTCCACCGCGGCAAGCACTATTGCCGTGGGGGCACCTCGCGCTGCTGCAGCAACTGGAGAGGGGTCCTCCCAGACCACCGCTTCTGCTTCTGCCGCTCCTCATGCCACGGCGGCAGCTGGAGCGGGGTCGTCTCAGACCACCACCACTGCTCCCGCCAAGCGGCCAAGGGAGCCTACTCCTCCACCTCCTCACGCTGGACGTGAGCCGGACTTCGACTTCTCCGCGCTCAGCTCCGACGAGGAAGAAGAAGAGTAAGATTCTTGTTGTTCTTGTATTTCTTCAATTTTTGTTGTTTTGTCTTGTATCTCATTTGCTTTTCTCCGAACCTTTTCCTTTTCAGGACTCTGGCCCAGAGAGCGGGGAAGAGAGCCAAGGTCCCGGCGAGGAGAGAGGAGGTGATCATCGTCGAGGACGAACCCACCGAGACCACCTTGCCGG
Organism: Secale cereale; assembly: GCA_902687465.1. Lineage (NCBI taxonomy): Eukaryota > Viridiplantae > Streptophyta > Magnoliopsida > Poales > Poaceae > Secale > Secale cereale. The sequence continues at coordinate 719,844,663 of LR738713.1, read as the reverse complement.
AACCGGCAACTAATCTCCAGAGCAGCCCCCAGCGCACCCCCCAGCATAAGTGTATGGTTCACTTTCCGCTGTTAGGCGCGCGTGGGTGATCTTTCTTTGCTGACATTTGTTTGTCGATTTGTGTAGGAGCAGAGCAGCCACACCAGGAGCACCCGGAGACCGCCCCCGACGTGCCATCTGCTTCAACTACGCCGCCAAGGGAGAGTTCTCCGACAAGGGAGAGTGCTCCGCCAAGGGAGAGTCCTCCGGCAAGGGAGAGCTCTCCGGCAAAGGAGAGCACCAGCGGCCCCCCGCCGGCGGGGACTACGACTGAGCCGCCAAGGGAGAGCTCTCCGGCAAGGGAGCCTACCGAGGAGAAGGCCCACGCAGGTAATCCTCTCGCTTCAAACTTCCCTTGGGCTTTTCTTCTTTTGATTCTCTTTGGATATTTGCTTGACTTATTTTCCTTTTCCGGCTGTCAGATCCATCTGCAGCTGAGCCGATGGAGACTGAGGTCTCTGCGCCGGCGGGATCGTCAGCGCCTGCTGCTTCTTCGGTGGCAGTGGCGTTGTCAGCAGCAACCTCAGTCTCCATCGGCTCAGCGGCAGATGGATCTTGCCGGTTCATGGACATCTTCAGTGTTGGGATTTTCAGGAGCAGTAGCATGATCATGATCCATGGGAGCAGGATCGTCAGGTTGGACTGTAGGCTCATTTTCCGGAGGGATGACTATATCCGGATCAGCCGCCTGTCGGGGAAACTGATCCACGAACTCCTATGGGACCGGCGGGCCGGGTCCCTTTCGATTCGGCGGGGGCGGAGATCGCGCGAAGAGCAGATCAAGGCGAAGCACACGAGCAGTTTACCCAGGTTCGGGCCGCACGGATGCGTAAAACCCTACTCCTGCATTGTGGTTTGTATTGAGTTCTTGCTCGGGAGCGCTGAGTGCTACAGTACACTCTAGCAGCTAACGAGACCGAGCGTGAGAGTTCTTCTGCTTCGAACTCCCCTCTACGTTGCACATGGGCCTCCTTTTATATGCTCAAGGGGTCACCGACAGGTGGCAACGCAGATGAGGGCAAAAATGGAAAGATGTTGTAGTTGGTACACCTACTTGTACAGTGTATTGTACCTAACCCTGACGGCAGGGGACAAGGGCATTAAATTCCCGTCTGCGTCGCCCAAACAGTGCAAAAAGGGGCCCTCAGGGACGCCACCGTTCGCCACGACGGCAACCTTGTCAGCGCCGCTTGCCACCGCGCACCGCTGGCTGCACAGCCTCCCGCCACGTACGCCTGGAAGGGTCCCAGAGCGACACGTTGGTGGGTGCGCTGGAGCACTGGTACAGGGTGGTAGCTTGCCGCGGCAAGCGCCTTGCCGCGGTCGTTGTCTTGTCGCGTCCGGGAGCTTGTCGCTCACCGAGCCTTGCCGGGACGCGTGGCGCGTCGCGACAAGTTCCTCGATATGCCTTGGTTGGCCTTCCCGGCAAGCTCCTCTTGCCGGGGCCTTGTCTCCTTGGCTTGAATACTTTGTTCTTGAATGGCTCCAAAGGAACCATGGAGGACCTTGGTGGTCACCCGGCAAGCCTTGCCGCGGGGCGCTGCGACTGCCCGTGCACAAGTTCGGGATACTAGGGTACCCCTACTCTAGTACACCGACACCGCCGGATCATCATTAGTAGTCTCAGCAGCCGTTTTGCTGGCCTTTGTCCTTTTGCTAGGTTTGGGCTTGCTGAAAGGAATTAGAAAAGAAATCAGAATCACAAAAGCAAATACAAAAGTAAAACGGATGAGGTAAAGGACTTACCCAGGGACGGTCTTCAGAGTTGGGACCTGTGTGGCAGTTGATTCGCCGGAAGATGATAAAGGAGTCTCCTGATAATTAGGATCAGACGGTTTAAGTGGCTTGAGAATAAGTCCGGCCTTGGGATGAAGAATAGTTGGAGAAAGTAAAACCTCAGAGCGGCGCCTCCGAGCCGGAGTGAGAGATATTCCGGAAGACTCGACTACATGGCCACTATGGCGTGTAGTAAGGCGGGCTTCAGGTTGCTGCTTCTTCAAAAGAAAATTGGGGTCCAGTTGAGCGTAAGGGTGAGAAAAGGGATATTTCCAAGATGCCTTACGAATCTTGGGCATCGACGGTTCAGAATCTGAAGAAAGAGTGATTACCTCAGTTTCTGCCGCTTTATCCTCTTCAGCCAAATCCTGTGAAAAGACACCGTTAATATAAAATCTGGGTAAAAGAGATCAAAGCATATCAGGATTAACTCATACCTTAGAGTCCGGATCATCTTCTTCAACATGTGAACCGGAGCCAGCAGCCGCTTTTCTCTTCTTAACAACTAAGGTTTTCCGGCGCGGCTGTTTGCCTGACTTATCCTGAGGTTTCCTTTTCCAGAAAGGATCGTCGGCCTGTGTAGAAGATGAGAGATAAATGGAAGATAATTTAAATGAACGGATTACAAGCAAGCAGAAGAGATTGAAAGTTTACCGCTGGCAGTTTATTCTTCTTATAGTATGGAGCCAATCCGGTTTTGCCACATTCCTCCAGGGAGATGTTGAGCATCTTCTTGGCAGATTCAATAACTTCCTTTTCAGAAAGTGTTATGTTGGAGAACCGTTGAGGATCATCCGGCTTTCCGGTATACTGATACATTAAACCGGAGCGCCGACTCAAAGGGAGGATACTCCAGGCAAGCCAGCAACGCATAAAATCAACTCCAGTCAGTCTATTGGCCATAAAGGCTTTGAGCTTGGCGAGTTGAGAGGCGAACCGGGGCCGTTCTGAAGAGTTAAGGCGCTGTGGTAGTGGATGATCTTCAGGAAGACGATGCTCGCGATAACCCGGCAGTGGGTTCTCTCCTACGGGTGAAGTATCATGGCAATAGAACCAAGATTTATTCCACTCCTTGGGATGTGTATGGAGAGCAGCGTGAGGAAAGACCGCGTCTCTTCTCTTTTGAATGCTAACCCCACCCAATTCTTGATGAGGTCCGCCAGTAAACTCAGTTCGCCGTTTCAAATGGAAAAAATCCAAGAACAAGTCGACTGATGGCCCCTCTTGAAGATACACCTCAGAGAAAACTTGGAAATCACGGATGTTTGATATGGAATTTGGACCTATGTCCTGAGGATGAAGCTGAAAGGTGGCAAGCACGTCCCGGAAGAACTTTGAACCAGGAGGACTAAAGCCCCGAGCTATGTGATCAAAGAAAACAATAACTTCCCCTTCTTTGGGAGTAGGGGGCATTCATTTCCTGGGGCCCACCATTTCAGAACTGCTTGAGGGCCCATAGTGCCAACTGCAGCAGAGTTAGCTAAGTCTTCTTCCGTGATGATGGAAGGAACCCAGTCGCAAGAAACGAACTGCTTGGCAGACATATTAGCAGAAGAAAAGTGCTGAAAAGGTGAAATATAAATTCCGGATTATTCAAGTACAAAGGCATAAACCGGATCACATATGCAAAATCACAACGACGGTTTAGACGAGGGACTAATGGCATTGACAACCCGGAAGCAAGCGGGAAACGAGCTGCTACCGGTTTATGACAACAAAAAAGAAAGAAGCTAAACCGTCAGATTCATGGTTGAAACGTGGCAGAAGCAATGTATGGTTGACTAAACCGGCGAGTACTTTACGGATCTATAAGGATGAAGAAACAGGTTTTTACAAGAAGCCAAGATAAAACAGATCTAAGCGGTAAGGAAAAAAAGGAAATTTATGCAGGTCTATTACAGAAGAACTGCGGGAGTCTTATACAGAGCGGATGAATCTAAGGATTGAATCTAATGCCAAGTCTAAGCATAAGGCAGCGGAGCGGGAGTAAGTTTCGAAGATAAATCTAAGGATGAATCTACTACGAGCATGATGTGTAGGACGAACAGCCGAAGCTTCGAGAGTTATCTGGTCGCGTTTAGGTTGATGCAGTGGACGGACTTGCTGGCGACGGCGAGCTAGACGGACGGCGGCGGAAGCTCGGGTGCGGAGACGGAGGAAGAAGAAGCAGAAGGGGAAAGAGATGAGCCTCAGCGGTATTTATAGGCCGAGGAGAGACGAAACGGTAAGCGCGGGATTTGAGGAAGAAAGAGATTGGATAAAGATTCCCTGTCGCCTCGATTCTCGGGATGGCCTTTGAAACAAAGGTAACAAACTGTCGTGCGCAATAAATGCGGAAGTGAGGTCACGGTCGAATCAAACGATTTTCAAGGATGACGTCATTGCCGGTTTACAAAAACTGAGAAGATACAAGAAAGAAGGTTATGCAAGATTGAGAAGACTGATATGAACAAGTTCAAATCATTCTGGGGCCTAATGTCAGGGATATTACTAGCAGGTGTAAACCGGCTAGAGTAAACCGGATTATGATAATATAGTGGTATAATTGTAAGCTCAGTAGAGGTTACGGCCCATGAAGGCTTAGGGCCCATGTGTAAAGTTCATGGTTTGTAAACCGTCCTATCATGTAAACTTGAGATACAAGGAAGAAAGAGCAGAGACCGAGGCGGACACAAATATGAGCCGGCCTCGGGACTCTGTAAACCGGATCGGGCGTTGCCTCTATATAAAGGGACGACCCGGCGATGGTTCAAGGACAAGAAACAACCCGTCGAAACACAGGCAAGTGATCCGCTCCCTGTTCATCGACGCCCAAGCAATACCAAACCAACTAGACGTAGGCTTTTACCTTCATCGAAGGGGTCGAACTAGTATAAACCCTCTGTGTCCTTTGTGTGCTTTTAACCCCTTCAAGCTAACCCGTGCGATGGTTCCTCAACTAAGTCAGTTAAACCGGACATCTGCCGTGCTAATTCCACGACACGTACGCTTACGTGAGACAGGTTCCACCGACTGACATGCACTAGTTGCATAAGGTGGCTAGCGGGTGTCTGTCTCTCCCACTTTAGTCGGATCGGATTCGATGAAAAGGGTCCATATGAAGGGTAAATAGTAATTGGCATATCACGTTGTGGTTTTGGCATAGGTAAGAAACGTTCTTGCTAGAAACCTATAGCAGCCACGTAAAAACTTGCAACAACAATTAGAGGACGTCTAACTTGTTCTTGCAGCATGTGCCATGTGATGTGATATGGCCAAAAGGATGTGATGAATGATATATATGTGATGTATGAGATTGATCATGTTCTTGTAATAGGAATCACGACTTGCATGTCGATGAGTATGACAACCGGCAGGAGCCATAGGAGTTGTCTTATTTTATTGTATGACCTGCGTGTCATTGAAAACGACATGTAATTACTTTACTTTATTGCTAACCGTTAGCCATAGTAGTCGAAGTAATGTTTGGCGAGACAACTTCATGAAGACACGATGATGGAGATCATGATGATGGAGATCATGGTGTCATGCCGGTGACAATGATGATCATGGGGCCCCGAAGATGAAGATCAAAAGGAGCAAAATGATATTGGCCATATCATGTCACTATTTGATTGCATGTGATGTTTATCATGTTTTACATCTTATTTGCTTAGAACGACGGTAGTAAATAAGATGATCTCTCACTAAAATTTCAAGAATTGTGTTCCCCCTAACTGTGCACCGTTGCTAAGGTTCATTGTTCCGAAGCACCACGTGATGATCAGGTGTGATAGGTCCTAACGTTCGGATACAACGGGTGTAAGCCAGATTTACACACGCAATACACTTAGGGTTGACTTGATGAGCCTGGCATGTACAGACATGGCCTCGGAACACGGAATACCGAAAGGTCAAACATGAGTCGTATAGAAGATACGATCAACATAAAGATGTTCACCGTTGATGACTAGTCCGTCTCACGTGATGATCGGACACGGCCTAGTCGATACGGATCATGTATGACTTAGATGACTAGAGAGATGTCTATCTGAGTGGGAGTTCATTAAATTTGTTTAGATGAACTTAATTGTCATGAACATGGTCTAATTTTTTAACAATATGTCTTGTAGATCCAATGGCCCACGCTAATGTTGCCCTCAACTTCAACGCGTTCCTAGAGAAAACCAAGCTGAAAGACGATGGTAGCAACTATACGGATTGGGTCCGTAACTTGAGGATCATCCTCATAGCTGCCAAGAACGCATATGTCCTTGAAGCACCGCTAGGTGATGCACCTGTTTTACCAACAACTCAAGACGTTATGAACGCCTGGCAGTCACGTAGTGATGATTACTCCCTGGTTCAATGCGGCATGCTTTACAGCTTAGAATCGGGGCTCCAAAAGCGTTTTGAGCAACACTGAGCATATGAGATGTTCCAAGAGCTGAAAATGGTTTTCCAAGCTCATGACCGAGTCGAGAGATATGAAGTCTCCGACAAGTTCTACAGTTGTAAGATGGAGGAGAATAGTTCTGTCAGTGAGCATATACTCAAAATGTCTGGGTTACATAGCCGCTTGTCTCAGTTGGGAGTTAATCTCCCAGATGACGCGGTCATTGACAGAATCCTTCATTCGCTCCCACCTAGCTACAAGAGCTTTGTGATGAATTGCAATATGCAAGGGATGGAGAAGTCCATTCCCGAGGTATATTCAATGCTGAAATCAGCGGAGGTGAAGATCAAGAAAGAACATCAAGTGTTGACGGTGAATAAAACCACTAAGTTCAAGAAAGGCAAGGGTAAGAAGAACTTCAAGAAGGACGGCAAAGGAGTTGCCGCGCCCGGTAAGCTAGTTGCCGGGAAGAAGCCAAAGAATGGACCCAAGCCTGAGACTGGGTGCTTTTATTGCAAGGCAACGGGTCACTGGAAGCGGAATTGCCCCCAAATACTTAGCGGATAAGAAGGCCGGAAACGTCAAAGGTATATGTGATATACATGTTATTGATGTGTACCTTACCAGCGCTCGTAGTAGCTCCTGGGTATTTGATACCAGTGTAGTTGCTCACATTTGTAACTCAAAGCACGAGCTGTGGAATAAGCGGAGACTGGTGAAGGATGAGGTGACGGTGCGCATCGGAAATGGTTCCAAGGTTGATGTGATCGCCGTCGGCACGCTACCTCTGCATCTACCTTCGGGATTAGTGTTAAACCTCAATAATTGTTATTTAGTACCAGCTTTGAGCATGAACATTGTATCTGGATCTCGTTTAGTGCGAGATGGCTACTCATTTAAATCTGAGAATAATGGTTGTTCTATTTATATGAGAGAAATGTTTTATGGTAATGCCCCGCTGGTCAATGGTTTATTCTTAATGAATCTCGAACGTGATGTTACACATGTTCATAGTGAATCTCGAACGTGATGCCAAAAGATGTAAGGTTGATAATGATAGACCCACATACTTGTCGCACTGCCGCCTTGGTCATATTGGTATCAAACGTATGAAGAAGCTCCATGCAGATGGACTTTTGGAGTCTCTTGATTATGAATCATTTGACACGTGGGAACCATGCCTCTTGGGCAAGATGACCAAGACTCTGTTCTCCGGAACAATGGAGCGAGCAACCAACTTATTGGAAATCATACATACTGATGTGTGTGGTCCAATGAGTGTTGAAGCTCGCGATGGCTATCGTTATGTTCTCACTCTCACTGATGACTTAAGTAGATATGGGTATGTCTACTTGATGAAACACAAGTCTGAGACCTTTGAAAAGTTCAAGGAATTTCAGAATGAGGTTGAGAATCAACGTGACAGAAAAATAAAGTTCTTACGATCAGATCGTGGGGGTGAATATTTAAGTCACGAATTTGGCACGCACCTAAGGAAATGTGGAATTTTTTCACAATTGACGCCGCCTGGAACACCTCAACGTAATGGTGTATCCGAACGTCGTAATCATACTCTGTTGGACATGGTGCGATCTATGATGTCTCTTACCGACTTACCGCTATCATTTTGGGGTTATGCTTTAGAGACTGCCACATTCACTTTAAATAGGGCACCGTCTAAATCCGTTGAGACGACACCGTATGAACTATGGTTTGGGAAGAAACCTAAGTTGTCGTTTCTAAAAGTTTGGGGATGCGATGCTTATGTCAAGAAACTTCAACCTGAAAGATCGAACCCAAATCAGAAAAATGCGTCTTCATAGTATACCCTAAGGAAACTATTGGGTATATCTTCTACATCAGACCTGAAGGCAAGATCTTTGTTGCCAAGAATGGATCCTTTCTGGAGAAAGAGTTCCTCTCGAAAGAAGTAAGTGGGAGGAAAGTGGAACTTGATGAGGTGATTGTCACCCCTTCCGAACCGGAAAGTAGCACAGCGCAGGAAGATGTTTCTGTGGTGCTTGCACCGACAAGAGAGGAAGTTAATGATAATGATCATGAAGCTTCAGATCAAGTTACTGCTGAACTTCGTAGGTCCACAAGGACACGTTCCGTACCAGAGTGGTATGGCAACCCTGTCCTGGAAATCATATTGTTGGACAACGGTGAACCTTCGAACTATGAAGAAGTGATGGCGGGCCCGGATTCCAACAAATGGCATGAAGCCATGAAATCCGAGATAGGATCCATGTATGATAACAAAGTATGGACTTTGGTTGACTTGCCCGATGATCGGCATGCCATAGAAAATAAACGGATCTTAAATAAGAAGACTGACGCGGATGGTAATGTGACCATCTATAAGGCTCGACTTGTCGCTAAAGGTTATCGACAAGTTCCAGGAATTTAGTATGACGAGACTTTCTCTCCCGTAGCGATGCTGAAGTCCGTCCGAATCATGTTAGCAATTGTCGCATTCTATGATTATGAGATATGGCAAATGGACGTCAAAATGGCATTCCTTAACGGCTTCCTTAAGGAAGAACTGTATATGACAGCCGGAAGGTTTTGTCGATCCTAAGAATGCTAACAAGGTATGCAAGCTCCAGCGCTCCATCTATGGGCTGGTGCAAGCATCTCGGAGTTGGAACATTCACTTTGATGAGGTGATCAAAGCGTTTGGGTTTATACAGACTTGGGGAGAAGCCTGTATTTACAAGAAAGTGAGTGGGAGCTCTGTAGCATTTCTCATATTATATGTGGATGACATATTGCTGATGTGAAATGATGTAGAACTCTTATAAAGCATAAAGGCCTACTTGAATAAATGTTTTTCAATGAAGGACCTCGGAGAAGCTGCTTACATATTAGGCATCAACATCTATAGAGATAGATCGAGACGCCTCATTGGTCCTTCACAAAGCACATACCTTGGCAAGATATTGAAGAAGTTCAATATGGATCAGTCCAAGAAATGGTTCTTGCCTGTATTGCAAGGTATGAGATTGAGCACAGCTCAATGCCCTACCTCGGCAGAAGATAGAGAAAAGGTGAGTGTCATCCCCTATGCCTCGGCCATAGGTTCTATTATGTATGCCATGCTGTGTACCAGACCTGATGTGAACATTGCCATAAGTTTGGTGGGGAGGTACCAGAGTGATCCCGGAATGGAACACTAGACATCGGTCAAGAACATCCTTAAGTACCTGAAAAGGACTAAGGATGTGTTTCTTGTTTATGGAGGTACAAAGAGCTCGTTGTAAAGGGTTACGTCGATGCTAGCTTTGACACGGATCTGGATGACTCCAAGTCACAAACCGGATACGTGTATATTTTGAATGGCGGGGCAGTCAGCTGGTGCAGTTGCAAGCAGAGCGTCGTGGCGGCATCTACATGTGAAGCGGAGTACATAGCTGCTTCCGAAGCAGCGCAGGAAGGAGTCTGGATGAAGGAGTTCATCACCGACCTAGGAGTTATTCCAAGCGCGTCGGGCCCGATGACTCTCTTCTGTGACAACACTGGAGCTATTGCCATTGCCAAGGAGCCCAGGTTTCACAAGAAGACCAAGGACATCAAGCGCCATTTCAACTCCATCCGAAATTATATTCAAGATGGAGACATAGATATTTGTAAAGTGCATACGGATCTGAATGTCGCAGATCCGTTGACTAAACCTCTTCCACGAGCAAAACATGATCAACACCAGAACTCTATGGGTGTTCGATTCACCACAATGTAACTAGATTATTGACTCTAGTGCAAGTGGGAGACTGTTGGAAATATGCCCTAGAGGCAATAATACAATGGTTATTATCCTATTTCCTTGTTCATGATAATTGTCTAGTGTTCATGCTATAATTGTATTATCTGGAAATCGTAATACATGTGTGAATACATAGACCACAACATGTCCCTAGTAAGCCTCTAGTTGACTAACTCGTTGATCAATAGATGGTTATGATTTCCTGACCATGGACATTGGATTTCACTGATAACGGGATCACATCATTAGGAGAATGATGTGATGGACACGATCCAATACTAAGCCTAGCACAAGATCGTGTAGTTCGTATGCTAAAGCTTTTCCAATGTCAAGTATATGTTCCTTAGACCATGAGGTTGTGCAACTCCCGGATACCGTAGGAATACTTTGGGTGTGCCAAACCTCACAACGTAACTGCGTGGCTATAAAGGTACACTACGGATATCTCCGAAAGCATCTATTGGGTTGGCACGCACCGAGACTGGGGTTTGTCACTCCGTATGACGAAGAGGTATCTCTAGGCCCACTCGATAATACATCATCGTAATGAGCTCAATGTGACTAAGGGGTTGGTCACGGGATGATGTGTTACAGAATGAGTAAAGAGACTTGCCATAACGAGATTGAACAAGGTATCGGTATACCGACGATGGAATCTCGGGCAAGTACTATACCGCTAGACAAAGGGAATCGTATACGGGTTTGATTGAATCCTTGACATCGTGGTTCATCCGATGAGATCATCGTGGATCATGTAGGAGCCAACATGGGTATCCATATCCCGCTGTTGGTTATTGGCCGGAGATATGTCTCGGTCATGACTGCATTGTTCCCGAACCCGTAGGGTCTACACACTTAAGGTTCGATGACGCTAGGGTTATAGGGAATGTAGTACGTGGTTGCCGAATGTTGTTCGGAGTCCCGGATGATATCCCGGACGTCACGAGGAGTTCCAGAATGGTCCGGAGGTCAAGATTTATATATGGGAAGTCCCGTTTTGGTCACCGGGAGTGTTCTGGGCGCTATCGGTAACGTATCGGGACCACCGGAAGGGTTCCGGGGGTCCACCGGGAGGGGCCACCAGCCCTAGAGGCTTGCGTGGGCCAAGTGTGGGAAGGGACCAGCCCCTAGGTGGGCTGGTGCACCTCCCACCAAGGCCAGGGCGAAGGAGAGAGGAGAGGGGGCAAACCCTAGGTGCAGATGGACCTTAAGGCCCACCCTTGGGGTGCCCCCCTCTCTCCCCCTCTTGGCCGCCCCCCAGATGGGATCTGGGGCTGCCGCCACCCCTAGGGGGGAACCCTAGATGGGGGCGCAGCCCCTCCCCTCCTCCTATATTTAGTGGGGGTTTTGGGGCTGCCAGATGCACGAGTCTCCTCTTCTCTTGGCGCAGCCCTACCCCTCTCCCTCCTCGTATCTCGCAGTGCTTGGCGAAGCCCTGCTGGAGTGCCACGCACCTCCACCACCACCACGACATCGTTCTGCTTCTGGATGGAGTCTTCCCCAACCTCTCCCTCTCCCCTTGCTGGATCAAGGCGCGGGAGACGTCACCGGGCTGCACGTGTGTTGAACGCGGAGGCGTCGTTGTTCGGCGCTTAGATCGGATTCGACCGCGATGTGAATCGCTTCGTGTACGACTCCACCAGCTGCGTTCTTGCAATGCTTCCACATCGCGATATTCAAAGGTATGAAGATGCACTCCCCTCTCGTTGCTAGTAATCGCCATAGATAGATCTTGGTGATGCGTAGGAATTTTTTTGATTTTCTGCAATGATCCCCAACAGGAAAATAGGGACAGGAGACAAGATTAGGTTTTGGGAAGATACTTGGTTTGGCACCTCCCCCCTAGCAGTACAATTCTGGCACGTCTATATGATTTGCAATGAGCAAAACAAAAGTGTCAAAGATGTCTTGGATGGTGAAACACTAAACTTAACCTTTAGGAGGAACTTTGATAGTCTATTGATGGAACAATGGTACCAGCTAGTGGAGATAGCTAAAGAAATCATCTTCGATGGTGACTCTGATGTTCTGATCTGGCAACTTGAGAATAAGGGTGTCTACTCCTCTAGCTCTTTGTACCACACGATTAACTTTAGAGGGGTGCAACCCCTGTTTCTGCCAGCTGTTTGGAAACTGGCAGTGCCTCCGAAGATTCATGTCTTCCTTTGGCTGTTTTCCCAAAACAAGCTGATGACGAGAGACAACCTTAGGAAAAGACATATAATCAAGCCACTTGATTGTGTCTTCTGTGCTGAGCAAGAGACAAACCATCATTTATTTTTTGACTGTGTTGTTGCCAAAAATATTTGGTCGTTTGTCAATCTCTTTTTCCAAAAGAACTTGGGTGCAAACTTTGAATCCGTGGCCCGACTTTGGATCTCTAATAAAAAGAATTTAGCCTTGAACGTAGTTAGTTCTGCTGTCCTTTGGTGTTTATGGAAATATAGGAACTCTATGATTTTTATAACACCATTTGGACATCTATTAATCAGGTGTGGAGACTGATACACAGGATGATCAAGTTCTGGGTGATTCTGATCCCAGAAACAAGCAAAACCCATGTGGAGGAGTTCTTGAGTGCGCTTGCAAATCTACTCCAGCAACCCTTGGTGATCTCATGTGGCTGAAGAAGAACCCTGGATTGGATGCTGGGGTATGCTGGGACAACCTCAAGATCTCTGAAGACGGCGATTTCTTTTCTCCGGCCAAGAAGCGTGACACTGATGGCAAGACCATGGTGAAAAGCCCCGTGTCTACCCTCACAATCCGCGGGTCGCCCGAGGCAGCTATGGCGCCACCACTCAAGCGCAGGGGAGCAGGCGAGTTGTGTGGGGTGATCACTAGTTGACAGGCGCCTGTTTTGCCTTCAGTATGTTTTCGTCTTGTCCTTTGGCTCTTGTCCAGCAGGGCTGTAATTTTCTGTTTTAGTCTGAACTGGTGAACCTTAGTTTCAGTAGTTACTTCGACAAAGAGACGCTATATGGTTTCATTCTGGTTAATGGAACCGGGGAGAGGCATCCCTGTTCTTCTAAAAAAATACCGGCCTATGGGCTTTTTCTTAAAGATCGGCAGCCCAATGTATTTTTTAACCACATTATATATATTTATATTATTACTATTATCGTATATTTTATAGACTTATATATACATTATAAAAACATCCCATGTGTTATTAACTTATAAAAGTAAATGTTTAACAGAAGTTGGCAAGGAAAATCCTGGTTGTTTTTGACTCACCGGCAAGGAAAATCCTGGTGATTGCGTACAAAAGCTTGCGAAGATTTTAAGGACCAATGTAATAATAACGCGCTCATTTTTATTTTGAGCAATAACTCGCTAATTTGTTAATTATGTATATAAAAAATGTGCCTCTTCGGTTTATTTTTGATATTAATTGCTCCTTCTAACATAACATTATATATATAACGAGCCCAGCTAATTCATGTATTTGAAGGAAGTGCAAATGGGCTGGGATTTTTTAGATAATATAAATGGCCCGCATTGGCGCAAAATTATTTGTTCACCCAGCCCAGCAAATGGATTGTACATTCTAGAAAATATGGGTTAAATATATGCCACATTTTTGCAGGCTGACATGTGGGCCAATAGGTCGAAGCCTGCGCAGGGCGTTGTCAACTTGGCACCTTCAATCTCTCGTCTTCTTCCTCCAGCATCGCCGGGACCGCCTGGTCCGGCCTCCGATGGCTAGCCGGCCAGGCTATCCCTCCACCCCTCCACACCTCATGTTATTCTCCACCGACTGCAACCCCACGCAGCACCAGAACCAGTTATAACCCTTCTCCTCCACTCAATCTGCGACTCCACTACCGCGTCTTCCCATCTCCGAGTCGTTCCCGTCCGGGGCCTCGCCGTCGTCCACTGCGTCGCTGCGCTCGGTGCGGCATGGTCAACAAACGAGAGTCATCGGAAGAGGACTGTACGTGGAGAGCCTGACAGCTGGGACCCACGAGGTCCATGGTCGCACGCAATGAAAGTTCATCCTTATTAAGCTGAAAACAAATGTTTCCTCCACCTGACAGCTGGGACCCACCGGCTGTATCTTCGCACAGAAGGAAGTGCCTCCTTGTTATGCGAAAAAATTATTCCTCCTGTTGACAGCTGGGACCCGTCAGATTTGGTGGTTGACTTGTGGGCCTACTAAGCGGACGTGTACGCAGGGCTTTGTCAACTCAATCAACAAATGATTCAAGTAGCTGCACCGTTGGATGTTAATCCAATAGCCGTGCTCCTTCTTCAACCTCTGTTCTTGCTCCTGTCTCCTGTGGGTGGCACCACGGCTGTGCTGCCGCGCACCCGAACCAGTCAAGTTTCCCACTCCTCTCCATCTGCGACTCCACTGCCCCGTCTTCCCCATCTCCGGGTCGTTCCAGTCTGGGGCCTCACCGTCGTCCACCGGCCTTTGGTGCGCTCGGCACGGCGTGGTCAACGTGGTCAACAACCGAAAGTCATCAGAAGATGACTGTACGTGAGAGGCTGACAGTGGGGATGCACCACACCCATGGACGCATGCATGCAACGGAACGCGGCGTGGTCAACGTGGTCAAGGAACGACTTCCATCGGAAGTGTACTGTACGTGGAGAGGCTGACAGCTGGGTCCACAGCTGCAACAAGGAAGTGCCTCCTTATTACGCGGAAAATAATGATTCCTCCACCTAACAGCAGGGACATACCGGACGGGCCACCATATTTTGCAAAAAAAACGTTTCCCCTGACTGCTGGGACCCACCGGACGGGTAACCGTATTTCGCGAAAAAAAACGTTCCCCCCGTTGTCAGCTCGGACCCACCGGAAGTGCCTCCTTATTACATAGAAAAAATGAATACTCCCCCTGCTAGCTGGGACCCACCTTGGTGGGAGGCTGACTTGTGGGCCTACTAAGTTGACGGGGACAGAGGGCTTTGTCAACTTAGTCAATATGAACGATTCTAGCTCCAGTGACCGTACGATGTACATCCAACGGTCGTAGTGCTTCTTCAACCTTTGGTCTTCTTGCTCCAGCCGCCCAAACTAGCGCTGGTCGTGCCGCGTGCTCCTGCCTCCCGTGGCTGGCTATGATGCCGCGGAGGCCTCGTCGCCCCCTACTACTCCCACCGCTGGCCAGGCCATCCCTGTACTCACCCACACCCCTTGTTATTTTGCGGCGACGGCAGCCTCACACCGCAGTCGAACCAGTGAACCCTCGTACACCTCTCCACGTGGGCATCCACTGCCGCGTCTTCCCCGACTCCACGTCGTCCCCTTCCTAGGTCTCGCCGTCGTCCACCGCCTTGGTGCTCTCGGCGCGGCGTGGTCAATATGGTCAACGACCAACTTCCATCGGAAGAGTACTGTACGTGGAGAGGCTGACAGCTGGGTCCATGGCCACAGCCCAGTTTTTTTGTGATTTGCCAAGTAAGTCACTTTGTCAGGCCTGTTGGGCTGCAAATTTTTCAAGACGAGGAGAGCTTCATTCGGCTGGCCGAGGAAATGGCCTATCTGTAATTAGAAATGGGTTTTACATTTTTAAAACCCATCAAACCGGAAATTAGTTTCAAATTTCTTTTTTTCATTTTGAGATTTTAAATTGCATTGATTTTTATGTGTGGACAATTTGTTGGATTTTATATCGATATACATTTATTATTAAAATCAGTTTGAATGTGACTCGAAATTTCGGGATTAAAAACAGTTCGGACCGCACCGAAATATGCAAAATTTCGTATAATTTTTTACCGTGGCCACAATATGGGCTGTAATGCTAACAAAAATAATATGGGCTCCAATAAAAACCTTAAGAATTAGCAAATGGGTTGTAAATTATTAGAAATAATGGCAGATGGGATGTATGATGTTTTCCATAGATTTGAGGCTTTCCTAAAAAAAGGTTGACGCACAAGCAGTGATTGTTGGATGTCCAACCAACGACCGTTGTGCTTCTTCAATCTCTGCTCTTCCTGCTCGAGCCGCTCAAACAAGCGCCAACGGAACTGCCTGCTCCCTCCTCCCCGCGGCCGGCTGTGCTGCCACGCAGGCCTCACCGCCCCACCATACTCCCATCGCTGGCCTAGCCATCCCTCTACTCACCCACACATGCTATTATTCTCCAGCGATGACGGACAAACCAGTAAACCCTCGTATAGTTGTACTCCCCTCCGCGTGGGAAACAACTGCCGAGTCTTCCCTTCCTCCATGTCGTTCCCTTCCTAGGCCTCGCCGTCGTCCACCGCCCTTGCTCTTGGCGCGGCGTGGTCAACATGGTCAAGGAACGACTTCCATTGGAAGAGTACTGTACGTGGAGAGGCTGACAGCTAGGTCCACGGCAGCCGCAAGGAAGTGCCTCCTTATTACGCGGAAAATAATTATTCCTCCACCTGACAGCAGGGATCCACCGGACGGGCCACCGTATTTGGCGAAAAAAACGTCCCCCCTGACTGATGGGACCCACCGGACGGGCCACCGTATTTCGTGAAAAAACGTTCCCCCCGCTTGTAAGGGCATATTTCTCCCTAAGTAGTTTTGGTCATTGATGACAATGCATTTGTGGACTAATCGTGTGCCCTAAGCTCTCTCAGGTATATCTCACCTAGGCACAAGACGATTGTTTGCCCCTCGGATTCAATGGAAGACGGAGTTTCCTTTTTGCTCCCTGTCGGTGGCTTTGAGTAATAGGAAAGCCGTACTATTAAGAGGGGGTCCGCTTCAGAAAGGTTTGGGTGGAACCAACACGTACACATCTTACTCTCGCACCACCTTTCCTTTGCTTCTCTGGAGCTATGGCCGTTTCTTATCGTATATGCAAACCATGGCTTCCTACTAGTACATCTGCCTGGCAAGCGGTAGTACCGCTCATATAAGCGGTAGTACCGCACAGCCATATAGTAGTACCGCCTACGGGCACGGTAGTACCGCACCAGCGGTAGTACCACGGCTCTAGGACGGTAGTACCGTGTATCTGGCCCGGCACTGCACCAAGTACGAAAGTAGGTGCGGAAGTACTTTTTTACTTCCGCATCCTACGCGGTAGTACCGCTTGAGTCAAGCGGTAGTACCATGCCGTGTTTTGCTACTACCGTATTTCTGCGGATGTAGCTACGGATGTATTTATTTCATCTGTGCTTGTCCTCGTCCTGCTTGTCTCTGCCTTGCGGTAGTACCGCAAGGGCGAGCGGTAGTACCGCTCAGGCAGTACCACCACCCGTATGCCTTCGCAACAGAGTACATTCTGGCTAGTGCTGCTCCAGCGGTAGTACCGCACCCAGAGCGGTAGTACCGCTGGCCAAACGGTAGTACCGCAACTTACGTGCGGTAGTACCGCGCTCTACGGGCAGAAACGTGGGATAACGGTTGGATTTGTTCTCCCACTATATATAGGGAGTCTTCTTCCCCAAGAAGACTCACCTCTTCCACCTCAAAGCTCCATTGTTTTCCGCCCGATCTCTCTCCCTAGCCAATCAAACTTGTTGATTTCCTCGGGAGAGCTTGAGGAGGCATCGATCTACACTTCCACCAAGAGATATTTGATTCCCCCCACTAATCCTTGCGGATCTTGTTACTCTTGGGTGTTTGAGCACCCTAGACGGTTGAGGTCACCTCGAAGCCATATTCCATTGTGGTGAAGCTTCGTGGTGTCGTTGGGAGCCTCCAATTCGGTTGTGGAGATAGCCCCAACCTTGTTTGTAAAGGTTCGGTTGCCGCCTTCAAGGGCACCACTAGTGGAATCACGGCACCTTGCATTGTGTGAGGGCGTGAGGAGAATACGGTGGCCCTAGTGGCTTCTTGGGGAGCATTGTGCCTCCACACCGCTCCAACGGAGATGTACTTCCCCTCAAAGGGAAGGAACTTCGGCAACACATCCTCGTCTTCACCGGTTCCACTTGTGGTTATTTCTTACCTTTACTTTTGCAAGCCTTACTCGTTTATCTTATATAGCTTGCTTGTGAGGTTGTTATCTTTACGTCCTACTAGTTGTCATATTAGTAACTTATCTAGACAACTTACTTTGACGTTTAATTTAAAGTGGTTAAGAAAAGTTAAAAATTGTTAGTTGCCTATTCACCCCCCCCCCTCTAGTCAACCATATCGATCCTTTCAATTGGTATCAGAGCCTCGTCTCTTTTTAAGGACTTTACCATCCAAAGAGTATGGGTGACAACATAGTCGAGACGGAGGATCATTCCGGTGGAACTCCGTCCTTGCCTACGTCCGATGGGGGAGCCTCGGTCTCTCATGAGGAGTTCAATGTGGCTATGACCACATTGAAAGAATCACTAGCGACCGAGGTCAAAGGCATGTTTAAAGAATTGATTGAGGGGCTTAAATTATCTACCGCGCCGTTGGAAGTGCTTCGTCCCGCTACCAACGTGTCGGAGGCTAATCCCGACAAGGGAGAAGCTAGTAGTGAACAAGCCCCGGTTACTAAGAATGGGAGTGGGATCTTTGCCCACTCCGCTCCTCCTACTCACTATGGAGGACCCGTTTCCACACCGCATTTAAATTCCGTTGGGCCTCCTCCCAAGTTTATAAAAAATTCTAATTTTGCTACTTGGGTGTTTCGTTTCAAACGTCATATAAATCATTGCTCTACTAATCTTTGGAGAATCATTGAGCAAGGTTTTTATCCGCGTGATCCCGACAACATGACTCCGAGAGAAACTGCGGATTATCAATTCAACAAGTCCGTTCTTTGCATACTTCAAGATGCTATTCCTCCCGAAGACATTGCACATCTTCGACCCTTCACTGTGGCCAAGGAAGCTTGGGAACATGTTGGCACTATGTACAAAGGGAGCGCTAGCATTCAACGCTCTAACTATGAAGTTGTGCAAGATGAAGCCGATGAGTTTGCCATGATCGAAGAAGACGATCCTCGTGAACTTTATCGAAGATTAACCACTCTTGCGGTCTCTCTTCGAGATCATGGGAGTAAGGACACGGATGACAATTGGATCAAGAGCAAGTTCCTCAAGGCCATGATGCCCTATCATAAGTCCATGTCCTCTGTCATCCGTCAAAGACCGGACTTCCACCACTTGTCATCAAATGAAGTGTTGGATGAGTTCGTTGCCATGAGGATCTTGGACATGACCGCCGACAATGCGGTCTTAAGAGCTCAATGATCGAAGAATCCTAACCTTGCCTTGAAGGCCAAGGCGTGTGTGTGGAAGAAGAGGAGGTGGAGGATGATGATGAGAGTAGCCCCGAGGACACCAAATATGCCTATCATGAGCACATGGCTCTTGCTTCACGGCAATTTTGGGGCAACAAGAAGAACACACGACCCAACTTCAACAACAACTCAAGTGGCAACAAGGGCAAGCAACGAGTGAGGACTTGCTTCAATTGTGGAAATGTTAGCCACTTTGTTGTTGATTGCCCATATGAGAAAAGAGAGGACTTTGGAGGCAAGCTTATCCGGAAGGACAAGGCCAAGTCCTATCCCAACAAGAACAACTTCAACAAGAAGACCCCTCCTAAAGGGTTGGTGGCCCAAGAAGAATATGTTGAGGATGATGATAATGATGAAGATTATGAGGTGGTCACCATGGCCACAATTGCTATTGCTACTACTCCGCGCTCATCTCTCTTCAACTCTCCTAATGAGAACATCACCGCCAAGTGTCTCATGGCCAAGGCCTCCAACAAGGTAACCCCAAACATCAATACTACCATCACTTCTAATCCTTCCTTGACGGATTGTATTGATGAGAGTGAGGGAACTAAGGAGGGAGAAAATGAATTTTAAGTGTTCATGAGCAAACTTAAGGGCAATCCCAAGAAGCACTTTGTTGCTCTCTTGGAACAACTCGGTGAGGCCAATGACATGATCGAGGCTCATGAGGAGACCATTACTAAAATGGAAGGACATAGTCCAGACTATGCCGATGAGATATCGGATCTCTCTAACGCCCTAGAGGAAGAGCGTGGTCTTCGTTTGGCTCTTGAGGAGTAACACAACGATGATCATGCTAAATTAAAGAAAGATCTTGATCATGCCTTAGTTGTCTCTCGTGTGCTTAATTCCGAGAAGGCAAAACTTGGGGTTGACCATGCTAAACTCAAAGAGGAGTTTGTTATACTCGACAAGGCTCACAAGGCCCTGAAAGGTATGCATGCTTCTCTCAAGGAGTCTCATGATCAACTCCAAGTTTCGCTAACCAAGGAAAAGGCTGTATTTCCTCGCATGGTGTTAATTGATAATGCAAATGCTACTAACCCATGTTGCGAGCATGTGCATCTTGTTGAAGAAAATGCCAAGTCAAATAAGTAACTTGAGAAAGGCCTTGTGACATGCATACAAGGTGAGAAGAACCTCAACAACCTTTTGAGCAATCAAAAGGAGGTTGTGGCAAAGGAAGGAATTGGGTTTATTCCTAAGCCCAAGAAGAAGAAGAATGACAAGACCAAGCTACCACCCCCTCTCCGACAAACTTTTGTGAAAGAAGGAGAGGGCGCATCAAAGAAGAAGAAAACGGTGAAAGGTGGTGGTGTCAAGAAAAACTCCACCATACCATCAAACATGGCCGACGACTTTAATCCTTCATATGTTTTATGTCGTGCTAGTGATGGTCATGTGTTTGCTAAATTTGTTGGTTCTTCTTATGAGTACATTGAATGGTCCATTTGGGTTCCTAAGACCCTTGTTACTAACCTCAAAGGACCCATTACCAAATGGGTACCTAAATCCAAGCATTAATCTCTTGTAGGAGTTTGCTTCCGGTGGGGGATCATGGTTGCTCGATAGTGGAGCCACAAATCATATGACCGGAAGCAAAGACTTGGTGGTGGACGTGCATCTAGGTTCATCTATGGCCACCAACGTCGAATGGGGTGATGCTTCATCTTCTAAGGTATTGGGGCTTGGCAAGGTTGTTGTCTATCATGATCTCACGATCGAGAAAGTCATGCTTGTTGAGTCCCTTGCATAAAATTTACTTTCTGTTCGCCAACTTGCACTCATGGGCTTTGTTACATTCTTTGATATTGATACCGTGGCCCTCTTGTGGAGCAAGACTCTTAAAGTAGCCTATGTTGGGCATGTCAAGAACGGTCTTTATGTGGTTAACTTCTCGAGGCAACCCACCAAGATCGCGACATGCCTAATGGCTAAAGTTGATGTGGGATGGCTTTGGCATCGCCGTTTGGCCCATGTCAATATGAGATCTTTGCAAAGTCTTCTCAAGGGGGACCATGTCCGTGGACTCACAAATGTTAGCTTTGCCAAAGATCGTGCTTGCAGGGCTTGCATTGAAGGAAAGTTACATGAGATGGCTCACCCTCCCATGACTATCATCTATTCAAAAAGACCTATAGAGCTCCTTCACATGAACCTCTTTGGGCCTCCATCTTTTGATAGTCTTGGGGGTAGAAAGTACTGCTTGGTGATTGTGGATGATTATTCAAGATACACCTGGGTATACTTCTTCAAGAAGAAGAGTGAGACTCAACAAACCACCATCGACTTTGCAAATGAAGCTCAACGACAACATGAAGCAAAGATTTTGATGATCAGAAGTGACAACGGCACTGAGTTCAAGAACTACACCTTGGATGAGTTTCTGTGGGGACCCCGACTTAAGAGTCGAGATCACCGAATGCACATGTACAGTGATCCCAAAGATCAATGCTCACTGAACACACAGAAGTTGAATAACAAGAGTCTTACATCCATACATACCGTCTTACACAAATTATGGCCAAGTCTTACATAGATAAAGCCTCAAGGGCTGAATAGCAAATAACTTGAATAGCGGAAGTCTTCGTAGATAAGTAGAACCCATGCCATCTGCCTTAACCCTACAGGCATTCTGACTGGGAAAGCGTCCTAGTTTGCAGGTTCGTCTCCATAGAATTCTTCTTCAAATTCCTGCTCCTCCATGCCTGGCCAATTAAATAACCAATGGAAAGCCAATGAGTACTTTGAATGTACTCGCAAGCAACCCATGATTTGGTTCAAGGTAACAATGCAAATATACAACAACGAGCGATCTAGCTACAAGCTAGATTAAATATTCTACCATCATGTAACATGCATCAATAAATTTGGGTAACCTCGAAGACAGGTTACAGATATCAACATGAATAGGATTCAATTCAACGAGTCAAGTCACCACCTTGACTCAACACACACATATACTTTCACCGAGATTGTAAAATTCTAGACATAGTTTAAGTAGCACCACCCAACTGTCCATGACCGTGGACATGGCTATTCGAATAGTTTTACACTCTGCAGAGGTTGCGCACTTTACCCACAAGATCCGGGAAGCTTTCGTGTCACCCACGATCCCGCAGTACCTCAAGTACTCGGGGGAAGCACCCGGTCATTATCTTTCCCTAGACGACACTAGCATAGGGTCCACTCGTTGGTGCACGGCCCTCGAGTACAAACAATAGATCATGGGACTTGCCCTATTTTCAATGTCACGCGTACACGAAGGGACCAACGGTGTGTCCGGTGCCCTGTGAAAACAGTCATGGTCGCCTATCCAAGCACGACCCCGTCCCGGGAAAGACCTCAAGTCTTCCCCGTCA
Source organism: Secale cereale (assembly GCA_902687465.1). Taxonomy (NCBI): domain Eukaryota; kingdom Viridiplantae; phylum Streptophyta; class Magnoliopsida; order Poales; family Poaceae; genus Secale; species Secale cereale. The sequence goes on along the minus strand of LR738713.1, from coordinate 719,822,178 downwards.
CTAGTAATGTGGGCACCATGCTAGTATCGGCCTAAGTAATCAATAATGCCCCGTCCCATAAGGGGTAGAGTGGTTGCACATGTTTGGTTGGGACGGTAGTCACACATAAATCTAATCCATCTTTTCACCCACACACAAGATCTTTACTGGCACACCACTTCTTCCTCAAGTGATGACCTAACTCAACATCACCCTCGGGCATTAGGGGCACCCGACGGGGTTTTTAAAAAGAATGCAACCACGAAGGCTTCATGGCTCACATGCATCACTAAGCATCACTACTAATCATATGCATTGCATCTAAGCATATAGCAAGATCATGAGTAAGGCATGCATCATGTGGTGGCTCTCAACTAGGTCACCACCATCACTCTTATCATCATGCATTCGGAAATAAATGGGTTCCGAGGAACACAAGGGTATCATGGTCAAAGGGCTGCTTGCCTGGATTGGCTTGGTCTTCAAGGTCTTCAAATCCTTCCCCTCCTTCTTCTTCAGCAACCTCGTCAAACACGGTATCTAATCGTCGCAATAAACAACGGGAAAATAAGACCATAATAAAAACAGAAAAACCAAAGTGCTCAGAAAAATGTCAACTTATTTTTATCAAATACTAGAGGGAAAACTAAGATGGCAAAAATTCTTAGTTTGAGTTTTGGAGTGACAGAATGGGTACATGAATTTTTGAACAGAGGCTTTAGTGTTCAAATATGAATTTAAATTTGAACAGAACAGAAAAGGTCCATGGATATGGATGAAAGTGACATCATTAAATAGGTTGGATTTTTACAAGTTTTTAGGAACTGGAATTAATTCATTTGGACAAATATTTAATCCGGTGGAATTATTTGAAAATCCCACAAAAAAGAAAAGGAAAAAGGGCCCTGTGCAACTGGGCCAGAACGGCCGCAGTGCAGCAGGCCCAGGGCGATTCAGCCCACCGCACGGGCGCCAGCGCGCGCGCCAGGGTTTCAAACCTGACGGGCGGGGCCCGGCGTCAGTGAGAGGAGAGAGGGCGAGGGCGAGGGGAGGTTGACAGGCGGGGCCCGCCTGTCATCCCTAACCCTCCGGCAGAGGGCCGGCGAGCTCACCGGCGACGACTCGGGGCACGGCAGGGCGAGCTGAGGGCAGGGATGGATTCAGCGAGGTGTCACCAATCTGGTGGAGGTGAAGTGGGTCGCCGGAGGGGCCTGGTTCGCCGGCGGTGAGGTCACGCGGTGGAGGAGCTTTGGGTGAAGGTTGCTCCGGTCGATTCCGGCACCTGCAGAGAGGGAAAATAGGGGGAAACGAATCAGTGAGGTGTCGTGGTGCTAGATCGAGCGAGAGGAGTGCCTGGGACGGCCTGTACCGAGCAGACGACGGCGAGCCGCCGCGGCGGAGCTCGAGCTCGATCTCGAGGTCGGGCCTGTCTGGAGTGGGGTGAGTGGCGCAGGGGGGAGATTGAGTGAGTGAGAGAGCAGTTGGTGAGGAGAGGAGGAGCTCGGGGGGTCCTTTTATAGGCGAACGGCGAGGTGCCGTGGACCTGTGCGCCGGCGAGCCTGTGCTCGTTGCCACAGGGCTCGGGAGGCGCTGGGGTGGTGTCTGCGGAGTTGCTGGATGAGGTCTAGGGCTGGGGAGAGGAAGAGAGGGAGCGGGGGAAGCTTCCAGAACCGCGCACGTGTGAGGCCGAGGACTGGAGCTCGCAGGCGGCCGGCGCGCGTGCGAGGGCATCCACAGGAGGGAGAAGGACGAGGGGGACAGCGCCGGGGGGTGTTGCGGACGCCGAGGCGCATCGAATGGCGCGAGGGGGAAGCACGAGGTGGTCGGGGGCGTCTGATTGGAGGAGGCTACAGTGCGGGCGTGCACTGTAGCGTGCTCTGGAGCGCGCCTATTGCATGCCAGGGCATGCCGTTGGCTGGCTGGGCGCGTCCACCTTGTCTGGGGGTCAGGCACGGAGTAAACAAACGGGCTGAGGCCTTGGATGCCTTGGTTGTCCAATGGAAGAGGAGGGAGGTTGAGAGAAGGTGGAAACTGGGTTGTCCAGCAAGGTAAAATGGGGTTTTCACCCCCTCAATTATGGAGCTCTGGTCATGTGAGAGTTACTGGAGGTAGAAGGTGACTAGGTGATGCTGTGGTAAAAAGTTGAATCAAAGGTTAATAGAAAAAGGGGGCAAAACAGTGGTTTTGGTAAAATGGCAGAAGGTGTTTGATGATGTTTTGGGCAAACAAATGACTTCCAATTGACATGGGACTTAAAAGGATGAAATGGCACATAGATTTAGGCTCTTCCACCAAATTTGAGCTCATTTGGGCAAAGTTGCCAATGTAACTTTGGTGAACCCTAGAAATCAACAGAAATGGTTTCACCATGTTTGAGTCAAGCTAATCATCTCCCCTTGATGCACCACTTGGTGTAGTGTCATTATTTGGGGTTGTGATCATGCCCATAAAGTTTGAAGCCCCAAGTAAAAAGTTGTTAATGTAAAGTTGTTTAAATTTGAATTTGAACAGAAATGTTCTTGGGGTACTTTGATCAAGTTATCCTTCTCCAAAGCTTGTGCTATTTGGTCTAGATGCCTTATTAGACCATTTTAGCATGTGTACCAAGTTTGAGAGCATTTGGAAAAGTTTGGCAATGTAAAGTTGCTCAAACTTCAGATATGGACATAATGGTTTTGAGGGGTTTTGATGATGTTTTCTTGCTTCCCAAGGCATGGGGCTTGGCAAGATCATCAAGTATGTCATATGTGACATGATAGAATTTCCCTGGAATTTTTAGAGAATATTTGCTTTGTAAATATTACAAAAGCTTGAAATATCCAGAGAGGGTTTCTGAGGGATTTGTCCAATATTTTGAACATGACCAAGTGTTGAAACTCTTATATATGGACAATATATGTCGTATGAGTCTCCCTGAATTTTGGCAAATATTTTTGAAATAATTAAATAATTTTTCCCTATTAAAGACCATTTCTGGCCTTAAGAAGAAGCTTTTAAATAAAATAGGAAAATAACTTTTAAAATTATAATTTTGTGGTTTATGGGAGTCCTATACCTAATAGGATTCAAATATACTTTTTGAAATAATTTTCTCACCCTAAATCAAGCACTTGCAGTGCAAACCTCAATTCAGGGGGTGTTTTGGAAATCTAATTTTCGAAAATACATTTTGGCCAAATTAATTTTATAAGAAAATACTATACTGTTATAAACACTTGGTATGATCATTGGGCAGAAGTTTTGGGTAAGGAGATGAATTCTACAAGAGGGAGTAGTTGACTTTAAAGAGCACTTGAAAAACACAGGGAGAAAAACTTAATTCCAATTAAAAGCCAAATGAATGCCAAAAAAAATTGCTGGACCAAATTCTCATGCTTTATTGATGCAAATGACATGTTACAAAATGCAGGGTGTGACAGACCTACCCCCCTTACAAGAATCTCGTCCCCGAGATTCCTAAACTAGGTCTTAAAAGAGATCGGGATACTCGGCTCTAAGATAGTCTTCACGTTCCCAGGTTGCTTCTGCTTCCGTGTGGTTGCTCCACTGGACCTTGAAGTACTTAATGGTGCGGCTTCGCGTCCGTCACTCTGCTTCATCCAGAATGCGAATGGGCTTCTCATGGTAGGTCAAATCAGGCTGAAGATCAATGGCTTGGTGATCAACATCCTTGTAGAGATCAGGCTTGTTTGGAACTTGGAGACACTTCCTGAGTTGTGATACGTGGAATACGTTGTGCACATCGGATAACTCAGGTGGTAGTTCCAACTGGTAAGCCACTTCTCCTCGTCGTGCAGTGATCTCAAAGGGTCCAATGAACCTCGGTGCGAGCTTCCCCTTAACGTGGAAACGCTTGGTTCCCTTTAGGGGAGTCACCCGCAGGTACACATGGTCTCCGACATGGAAACTCATATCCCGGCGGTGAGTGTCAGCATAGCTCTTCTGCCTTGACTTGGCTGCCTTCAAACGTTCTCTGACTAGTTGGACTTGCTCTTCTGCTTCGCGGAGAATATCTGGTCCAAAGACTAGCCCTTCTCGAGTCTCTGACCAGTTGAGGGGTGTGCGACATCTGCGTCCGTACAACACCTCAAATGGTGCCATCTGAAGGCTCGACTGATAACTGTTGTTATAGGAGAACTCGGCAAAAGGGAGGCAATCTTCCCACTTGGCTCCATATGCCAAGACACAGGCTCGGAGCATGTCTTCGAGAATTTGATTTACTCATTCTGTCTGACCTCCGGTCTGTGGGTGAAAAGCCGTGCTGAAAGACAACTTGGTTCCCAAGGCTTCTTGGAACTTCTTCCAGAACCTTGAGGTGAACTAGGTTCCTTGATCTGACACAATCTCCTTGGGAACACCATGAAGGCTTACGATTCTGTCGATGTAGAGAGCTGCCAGCCGGTTGCCATCATAAGTAGTCTTGACAGGAATGAAATGGGCTACCTTGGTCAAATGGTCGGCTATGACCCAGATGGAGTCATGTCCTCTATTCGACCTTGGTAATCCAGTGATGAAGTCCATTCCGACTTTATCCCACTTCCACTCAGGAACCTTGAGTGGTTGGAGCAATCCAGCGGGTCGCTGATATTCAGCCTTGACCCTTTGGCATACATCACACTTTGCAACATAGGTTGCAATCTCTCTTTTCATCCCGTGCCACCAGAATCTTTCCTTCAAGTCTTGATACATCTTGGTTCCTCCAGGGTGGATGGAATACGGAGTGTCGTGGGCTTCTTGCAAGATCAGGTTCTTCAGCTCCATCTTGTTTGGTACGCAGATGCGGCCTTTGTACCAAACAATCCCGTGCTCGTCCTCGGAGAATCCTAGGGCCTTGCCTAGCTTCATCTTCTTCTTGATGCCTTCAATGCTTGCGTGCCCACCTTGTGCCTTCTTGACTTCGCCCATCAGGGTTGGTTTGACTTCCAGATGATCTAGAAATCCAGGGGTGACCAATTCCAAACCGAATTGTTCCAACTCTTCAAACAGGGTTGGCTGCCCCTTTTGAATTATGGCATTCAAGGAGCAAGCCTTTCTGCTTAAGGCATCGGCTACCACGTTAGCCTTCCCGGGGTGATATTGAACAATGAGGTCATAATCTTTGATGAGTTCCAACCATCTTCGTTGCCTCATGTTCAATTCCTTTTGGGTGAAAATGTACTTCAGACTTTTGTGGTATGTGTATATCTCACACCGTTTCCCTAGGAGGTAATGTCGCCATGTCTTCAAGGAATGAACTACTGCTGCTAACTCAAGATCGTGAGTAGCGTAGTTCTCTTCATGAGGTCATAGCTGCCTGGAGAGGTATGATATGACTCGGCCTTCTTGCATCAGAACGCTTCCCAATCCGGTTCGAGAGGCATCACAATATATCATGAACTCCTTGTGAATATCAGGTGTTGCCAGAACTAGGGCGGTGGTCAATCTCTTCTTGAGCTCTTGGAAGCTCTCTTCGCATTTTGGCGTCCATTCGAACTTCTTGTCCTTCTTGAGGAGCTGAGTCATTGGTCGGGCAATGCTAGAGAATCCTTCCACGAATTTGCGGTAATAGCCCGCAAGTCCGAGGAAGCTTCTGACTTCCTTGACGGTTTTGGAGATTGCCATTGGGTCACAGCTTCGATCTTCACGAGATCAACTGACAATCCTTCTTCAGTCAAGACATGACCTAAGAATCCAACTTTATGCAGCCAAAACTCACACTTGCTGAATTTGGCGTATAGTTGGTGCTCTCGTAGCTTGTCTAGGACCATCCTCAAATGTTGCTCGTGCTCTTCTTCCGTCTTCGAGAAGACAAGAATGTCATCGATGAAGACAACAACAAACTTGTCCAAATATTCCATGAAGACTTTATTCATGAGATACATGAAGTAAGCTGGGGCATTGGTTAACCCAAAGGACATGACCGTGCACTCGTACAGGCCATATCTGGTTACAAATGCCGTCTTCAGAATATCTTGGGGTCTGATCTTCAGCTGGTAGTACCCAGATCTGAGGTCGATCTTGGAGAACACCTTGGCTCCGCTGAGCTGATCAAACAGATCTTCAATCTTGGGAAGTGGATACTTGTTCTTGATTGTAACCTCATTGAGGGAACGGTAGTCAATGCATAAGCGGATGGTACCGTCTCTTTTTTCCACAAACAGAACAGGTGATCCCCAAGGGGAGGCACTTGGGCGGATAAATCCCTTCCTCAGCTGCTCTTCCAGTTGCTTCTTCAACTTGGCTAATTCTTCCGTCCCCATTCTATAAGGCTTCTTATAGATGGGTCCTGCCCCGGGCATGAGTGATACGTCCAAAACGTATCTATAATTTCTGCTTGCTCCATGCCTCTTTTGGGTGATATTGCTATGATATTTATACACTTCCATACACTTTTGATCATATTTGGACTAACCTATTAACTCAGTGCACCCCAGTGCCAGTTTCTGTTTTCAGCTGTTTTTGTATTTTTCAGGTTTTCACATTACGAGAACTGCCAGGAAAAATCCAGAAAAATTATATAAAAAATCAGCGTTCCAGAAACTACCGTGCGTCCGAAGGACAGCCGGGGGGGCCACCAGGGCTCCTGAGATGCCCCCCTTTGGCATATATTTAAAGCGTCTCGAGAAACCCTCGAAACAGGAACTCTTTTTCACGATCTCATCTCCGTTCCGCCGCCGCCGCCGCTTCCAAGATCGGGAGCACCAGGAGAACCCTTCCCGGCACCCTGCCGGAGGGGAGGATCACCACCGGGAGCCTCTCCACCACCATGGACGCCTCCCGGATGAGTTGTGAGTAGTCTCCCTTGGACCATGAGTCCATGACCAGTAGCTATGTGATGTTCTCCTCCCGTTCTTGTGCTTCACTAATTAGTCCTCGTGAGCTGCCCTACATGATCGAGGCACATATGTAATCCTTATGCTGTTGCTATGATGAGTTTGCTGGGATCCGATGGATTATGAGATTATGTTCAGATTGTGCTTGAGTAATATATTTGATCTACCTCTTTTATATTTATGTTCATAAGTAATTCTTGCATGTTCTCCGTTGTTATTTATTGCTTTGGCCAAGTAATAGGTAGTGACTCCAAGAGGGAATGTTATGCTTGATTGTGGGTTCATGCCCCTCGAGGACTAGCTTGAGTGACAGAAACATAAGTCTAGGGGATGTGCTGTTGCTACAAGGGGTAAAACAACGGTGCTTGTGCCCGCGGGTGCAAGGATTGTTTACTTTACGCAAAGTTCTTTTAATGCAGTTGTCTGTTGCTTTGAGTTTACACTATGGGTGGGGCTCGCAACTTAATACCAGCGAGATGTTCTGGATCGATATCTCAAGGTGGATGATTAGTAGTAGATATTGATGGATTTCGGTCTACTTACTTTGGCGTACCGCCCATGCTTTGAACCTCAACCTTTCTTGCAATGTAGTCAGCATTGGTTTGCGTTCGTGGTCCTGTCAATTGCCCAGCTGTAATTCGTTTACCTCACATAGCTGTTTTATCGTATTTTGGGAGAGAGACATCACTGGTGAACATCATGAGACTTCGGTCCATATTACCATCATTGATCACATCTGCTATTTACTTTTCGCTTTTACTTACTATTGCAAACATTATCTATCACTACTATCATCTGCGTTTAATCCTTTGTAAACTTCAAGGCCGGAGGGATTGACAACCTCTCTGTACTCGTTGGGAGCAAAGTTATTTGTATCTGTGTGCAGGTCCACGTTGATTGCTAATATCTGGCGCCGTTAGCAGTTGACACCTTCTTGTTGAACCTAGGAGTCTTTGGGGATTCGATCCTTGGTATCTTTGCCAAGGGAAAAACTTCCGCAACACTACATCTCACACCTTCCACTTGGGGTAACCAACGAGGGGCGAGAAGCCTAGCAAGAGTTTTTCTGGCGCCGTTGCCGGGGACTCCACTCTTCAGGATAGGGGAGTTGCACGCTATCTTTTACCTTTGCTTTTTAGTCTTGTTAGTTTACCTTTCAGTTTTGCTTTAGTACCTTTTTATCGAAAATCACAAAAATAGTTATCTTGCTTGCTTGCTTACTACTATGGGTTCCACCGAGAACACCAAGTTGTGTGACTTCACTAGTCACAACAACGATGACTTTATCAGCACACCTATTACTACACCTGCCACTTCAGCACCTTCATATGAAATTAAACCTGCTTTACTGATGCGGAGCATCCGTCAAGCATCCCCATGGACACCCCATCATCGCCACAAGCACTCAAAGGACCAATGACTAGAGCACGCGCACGCGCCATCGAGCACGAGGTGAATTCTCTCCTCTTCGAGTTTCGTTTGGATTCGCATGAGGATTGGGTTCTACCTCACAAGGAGATGTTGTGCATCCTCAGTTACCAAGGAGGTGATCCCATGGACGCAAAGGAGAGCTCATTCAGCCCGGATCGCGTGGAAGCAAACGAAGACCTGCACAACCCGGACCTAGCGGTACTACCGCTACACCGAAGCGGTACTACCGCACCTGGACAGTCCGGCACCAGCGGTACTACCGCCCCGTAAGCGGTACTACCGCTCGACAAGCGGTACTACCGCTCGAGTGGACGGTACTACCGCCCTGCCTGCGAGCAGCCCTCGGCCCTTGGCCATGTATCCCTCTCTTCTCGTACCCCTTCGTAGGATAAACTATAAATAGACCTTCCCCACTTCCTTGGAAGGGTTAGCAAAGATATTGAGAGACCTTGAGAGCTTTGCTCCTTGTATCCCCTCCGTGAGGAGATCGAGACCTCCCAAGGGAGAAGAATCCTTGTGGATTGCAAGACCTCCCAAGGGAGAAGAATCCTCTTGGATTGCAAGACCTCACCTAGAGTGGGAAGAACCTTACCTTTGTGCTTGTTTCCTTGGATTGTTCTTGTAATCTCGTGGATCCTTTGTGTGCTACTCTAGTGGATGTGATATTGGGTTTGTTTCGAGTGAATTGCGTCTTGTGTTCTTGTGTGTTCTTCCTCTTTTCCCCCTCCAAGTGTGAAAAGATCCCCCCCTAGGGTTTCACCCTACAACAGAGAGTCTGGAGACCCCCGGGCAGTTTTTAGGCCAAAATTTCGACAGGTGAAAATATTTTTTCCCTATCCTATTTTTGAGCTTTTCTGAGTCTTTTGAGACACGTGCTACCATACTGATTTTTTCCCACACTTTTTCGTCGTCGCTGCCCTGATTCCGAAAAAAAAATTCGTCAAAAAAATTTTGTGCCTATCATCTTAGTTTGACTTGGGAAGTGTTTTGAGACACTCGCCATTATAGTGATTTTCGGCAAAAAAAAAGGCAGCGCAAAAAAAAAAGAGGCGAAAAAAAAATCAGTGTGTGCTTTCCCTCTTGATTACGTGCAGCGCCGTGATTTCGTTAGTGTTCTAGGCTCGCGTCTCTAGTACGGTCTAGCCTAGGACCAGCACAGTACCGTCGTTGAGCGTTTATTCACCTTTGCATCTCTGAATTGATTATTGCTGACCCTTTTTGCTACCATATTATAAGCCTTCCCAGCTCCACATACATCTACATCGTGCGTTTGACTCTCCCTGGTAATCGCTCTATCCAAGCTTTGAGAGTTTTGACTACATCGGTTGCCGATCACCGCCTGCTGCTGGGTAAGAACTGGTAAGAATTTGAGATTTGCTTGTCGGATTTGTGACACCCGCCACCCCCACCACTTCTTAGTAGTCTGTAGGATCATATTCTTGTGTGTTTCTATTGCTGCTAACCATGCCAGGATCACAAGTCGACGAGACTGACTGGGAGAACTTGACGAACAAGGAGCTTCATGATAAGTTTCAGCAAATGATGAGTGAACAAGTGCAAGATGTGCTAAACAGATTTGACGAGGCCATGGAGAAGATAGATGGCATGGAGAAGACATTTGACACAAAGCTCGATAACAAGTTTGCTGAATTGCTTGCGCGTTTTCCACCACCACCGGCTGCTGCAGCTGTCCCACCTCTTCAACAACAACAACAACAACAACAACGGCGCCTTCCGAATCAAGTGGGACGAGCACAGCGCGTTCCCCTTGAGACTGGTCAAGCTTCTGGTGCTGCTGTTGATGTTTCTGTAGCTCCTGCTGCTACTACAGAGGTGGAGAACCATTACGAGGATGAGGTTGACCAAAATCAGAACTACGTGCAACAACCAGCACCACCACCACCAGGTCGTCCTCATGCATATCATCGCAACGGTAGGGCTGCACCACCACCTGAGGTACATGACCATCTTCCTAAACTGAAATTGAATATTCCACCATTTGAGGGTAGATATGTTCCTGATATATATCTTACTTGGGAGTTACAAACTGAACAACGTTTTACATGTTTAAACTATCCCGAGGAGAGACGTGTTCCTGCTGCTGTTTGTGCTTTCACTGGTTTTGCATGTGTTTGGTGGTCTGAACATTGTAGATTATATCCTATTCCAGCTACTTGGACTGCTTTGAAAACTGCTATGCGTACTCGTTGGGTTCCACCATATTATCAACGTGAATTACTTCAAAAACTGCAGCGCTTAAGACAAGGAAAAAATTCTGTAGAAGAATATTATCAGCAATTACAAACTGGCCTGATTAGATGTGGTATTGTTGAGGAGAATGAAGCTATGCTTGCACGTTTTATGGGTGGATTAAATAGAGAGATTCAGACCATTCTAGAGTATAAGGATTATACTACTATCACTCGTTTATTCCATCTTGCTTGTAAAGCTGAACGTGAAGTGCAGGATAGACAGGCATTGGCGCAGACTAACTTTTCTGCAGGACGACCTTCATCATGGACATCGCGTGCTTCCTCTACTTCCTCACATTCTACTGCACCGACACCTCCATCAGCTGTTACCTCCAGCCATGATACAAGGAAGCAGGCACAACCACCATTATCTGCCAAGAGCACACCTATTGGGCCTGCACAGAGTTCTTCTTCTTCCATGGCATCAACAGGGCACACCAGTGATATTATTTGTCGTCGTTGTAAGGGAAGAGGACATTTTGCGAGAGATTGCAAATCTCAGCGTGTGATGATTTGATACGGTGTATCCTAGGGTCATCCCCATGGACCCTTCATCGCCTCATCATGTGCCCAAAGGACCAATGAATAGAGCTCTTGAGACCAAGGTGACTTCATTCCTTGCTCTAAATCCTTCCGATATGTATGAGACATGGCTTCTACCCTCATCTGGAACCTTATGCATACTCAGGTACTTGGGTGAAGGCCACGGGACAGCTCCACACAATGGTCAAGACGGCGAGCCCGACGAGTGCACGAGACAAGAAGAAGGATGGCTGAAGACGCTACAGGCACCGGACGTCCGGCCTGCACCGGACGACCGGCGACTCCCAGGCACCGGACGACCGGAAGACACCGGACGTCCGGCCTCCCCCAGACGACCGGACGACCGGAAGCCACCGGACGTCCGTGACAACGACTACAGAAGCTAAATAGCGGAAATCCGAGGATTACCGGACGTCCGGTCCCTCCGGAACCACCGGACGTCCGGTAACCTCCGGACGTCCGCTACGACGGCGACCGCGTGTGTAATATAAATACTGTGGACCTCTTTCCTTTAGACTCAGCTGTGGTTTAGCTCATTTGACACTTGTGTGGATTTCTCCCACGAGACCGGTGCGCCTCTACGGAGAAGATCCACCTCTGGATTCAAGACCCCTAACGGGAAGATCCCACGGGATTCCAAGACCTCCTGATGCGGAGCATCCGTCAAGCATCCCCATGGACACCCCATCATCGCCACAAGCACTCAAAGGACCAATGACTAGAGCACGCGCACGCGCCATCGAGCACGAGGTGAATTCTCTCCTCTTCGAGTTTCGTTTGGATTCGCATGAGGATTGGGTTCTACCTCACAAGGAGATGTTGTGCATCCTCAGTTACCAAGGAGGTGATCCCATGGACGCAAAGGAGAGCTCATTCAGCCCGGATCGCGTGGAAGCAAACGAAGACCTGCACAACCCGGACTTAGCGGTACTACCGCTACACCGAAGCGGTACTACCGCACCTGGACAGTCCGGCACCAGCGGTACTACCGCCCCGTAAGCGGTACTACCGCTCGACAAGCGGTACTACCGCTCGAGTGGACGGTACTACCGCCCTGCCTGCGAGCAGCCCTCGGCCCTTGGCCATGTATCCCTCTCTTCTCGTACCCCTTCGTAGGATAAACTATAAATAGACCTTCCCCACTTCCTTGGAAGGGTTAGCAAAGATATTGAGAGACCTTTAGAGCTTTGCTCCTTGTATCCCCTCCGTGAGGAGATCGAGACCTCCCAAGGGAGAAGAATCCTTGTGGATTGCAAGACCTCCCAAGGGAGAAGAATCCTCTTGGATTGCAAGACCTCACCTAGAGTGGGAAGAACCTTACCTTTGTGCTTGTTTCCTTGGATTGTTCTTGTAATCTCGTGGATCCTTTGTGTGCTACTCTAGTGGATGTGATATTGGGTTTGTTTCGAGTGAATTGTGTCTTGTGTTCTTGTGTGTTCTTCCTCTTTTCCCCCTCCAAGTGTGAAAAGATCCCCCCTAGGGTTTCACCCTACAACATCTTGGTATCAAGAGCAAGGTTGATTCACATCTTGGAGTCCCATTCCCCCCACTTTCTAGCTTGTTTTTGTTGTGTTTTTACCCAATTTCGAAAATCCCCACAAAAATAGCCCCAAAATTTTTCTTGCAACTTGTTGGTTTTTGTGAGATTTGGTTGTTTTGGTTTACGAATTTGACGTTTGGCACGTGGATCTAGCCCCTACACCACTTTTCCCCACTCTTCCCCCACAAAAAATTCATCCAATTTTACCCCCGAATCCATCCATTTCCGCCCAAATTCACCCTAAACTCGAGCTACAGTTTTTCCCCGACACAAGCGGTACTACCGCTAGCACAAGCGGTACTACCGCATTACCCACGGTACTAAAATTTTAGTACCGCATTACCAAGCGGTACTACCGCTTAGTCCAGCGGCACTAAAATTTTACTTCCGCTTTGCCAAGCGGTACTACCGCTTCGTCAAGCGGCACTAAAATTTTACTTCCGCTTTGCCAAGCGGTACTACCGCCTCCACCCAAAAATTTCTCCCCTTCCGTTTTTGACCTATTTCGAGTTGCGATTTGGCGTTTCCTAAGATGTTTCGGCTACTTAGGAGCGTTTGACTTCGACATCATCGCCTCGGAATCATCTTCACCGCTAACCGTAAGCAAGGACGGTAACCTCGACGACACTTAACTTTTGCTTTTGCATTGATAGCCCGAGCCATTGACGAAGCACAAGCTATTGAGCAAGTGGCCATGCACCGGCGCATCAACGAAGATGAAGATGATCAAGTATTTTGTGACAATGATTCAAGTCCCTCTCTCGTGGTATCCAAGGTCTTGACCCTCCAACACAACCAAGACGAAGACCAACGATGCCATATCTTCCACACCAAGGCCGGCATCAACGGACGTTCTATCAAGGTAATCATCGACGGAGGAAGTTGTCACAACTTGGCAAGCGATGAACTATGCTCCAAGCTTCAATTGGTCAAGAAGAAGCACCCCCGTCCTTACAAGGTACAATGGTTGAGCGACTCCGGAACCATTCAAGTGGACCACACGGTACTAGTTTCTTTCAAGATCGGCGCTTACGAGGACACCTTGGAGTGCGATGTAGTTCCCATGACGGTGTGCCACCTCCTCTTGGGACGACCTTGGCAATTTGATCGCGGAGCCATACACAACGGTCGAACCAACTACTACAGCTTCAAGATGAAAGGCAAGGAATATGTGCTTCGACCAATGTCACCAAGCCAAGTGATCGCCGACAAGCAAGCATCCACCCATCGAGAAGATCCTAGTGAGAGAGTGATCCACCAAAAAGAAAGTGAGAGCCACAAGACCAAATCGAGCGCCTCTTCGCCAAGAGAGAAAAACTTAGTCCTCCTAGCCACCAAACGTGAGATGAGAGAAGTGTGTGAGAACCCATCGAGCGTCTTCCACCTTGTGCTCCTATGCAAAGGGGAAGCCAAGCCTACTAACACTTCACCACCTCCACCTTTTGTGTTGTCTAAAGTGTTGCAGGAATTCTCAGACGTCTTCCCCGATGAGCTACCACCGGGTCTACCTCCACTTCGCGGCATCGAACACCGCATCGACCTCGTACCCGGTGCACCACTTCCGAACAAGGCCCCGTACCGCGTCAACCCGGAGGACACAAAGGAGATACAACGTCAAGTACAACAACTCATCGACAAAGGTCATGTACGTGAAAGCCTAAGCCCTTGTGCAGTTCCCGTTATTCTCGTGCCTAAGAAAGATGGTAGCTTTCGCATGTGTTCCGATTGCCGCCCAATCAATGCTATCACCGTTAGATACCGTCACCCTATTCCTCGCCTAGATGACATGCTTGATGAACTATGTGGTGCCACAATTTTTACCAAAATTGACCTTAAAAGTGGCTATTACCAAATCCGCATTCAAGAGGGTGATGAGTGGAAAACTGCTTTCAAAACCAAGTTTGGGCTATATGAGTGGTTGGTCATGCCAATGGGCTTATCGGAGGCACCTGGCACTTTCGTGCGTCTTATGCATTTTGTTCTTCGACCTTACATAGGCGTCTTTGTAGTGGTGTACTTCGATGACATTCTAGTCTTTAGCAAGTCGCTAGAGGAACATGTTGACCATGTCCGTATGGTTTTGCAAGCCCTTCGAAAACAACAATTATATGCTAATATGGAGAAATGCACTTTTGGTGTTGATAAAGTTGTTTTCCTAGGATTTGTTGTGTCTTCTCAAGGTGTTCATGTTGACGAAACTAAAACTGACGCTATTAAAACTTGGCCTCAACCAACGAACCTTCAACAAGTGCGTAGCTTTCTTGGTTTAGCCGGTTTCTATAGACGCTTTGTCAAGGACTTTAGCACCATTGCTATGCCTCTACACGCTTTGAGCAAGAAGAACGCACCCTTTGTTTGGGGTCCTTCGCAAGACACCGCGTTCACTAAGCTCAAACACTTGCTCACGCACGCACCTCTTCTTGCCCTACCCAACTTTGATAAGCCTTTTGAGATTCATTGTGACGCTAGTGGTAACGGCATCGGTGGCGTGCTCATGCAAGAGAAACGCCCAATTGCGTATTTTAGTGAGAAACTTTCCGGAGCGCAACTTAACTATCCCATCTATGATAAAGAGCTCTATGCTTTGGTGAGAGTTCTACGTGTTTGGGAACACTATCTTCGACCCCATGAATTTATTCTTCACACGGACCATGAGACGCTCAAGTATCTCAAGGGTCAAACGAAGTTAAACAAGCGTCATGCTAAGTGGAGTGAATTCATTGAGTCTTTTCCCTATGTCATCAAGTACATCAAAGGCAAAGAAAATGTAGTGGCGGATGCTCTTTCACGCAAATGCATGCTTGTTACAAAACTTGAGTTGAATGTTATTGGCTTTGAGCACATAAAAGACTTATATGAGCATGATGTTTTCTTTGCACATCCTTATGCCCAATGTGTAGCACATATTTCTTGGGAGCAATACTACATCAAGGATGGATATCTCATGAAAGCTAACAAACTTTGCATTCCCGAGTCTTCGCTTCGTTTGCTCCTTTTGCAGGAATCTCACGGAGGAGGGCTCATGGGACACTTCGGACGCGACAAGACATTCGCTACGCTCTCCAAGAATTATTTTTGGCCAAAGATGTTCCGTGACGTCTCCCGCTTCACCAACCGGTGCTCTACATGCCGCAAAGCTAAGTCCAAAGCTCAATCCCATGGCCTACACATGCCACTTCCTATCCCTTTTCATCCTTGGGAAGACATTAGCATGGATTTCATTCTTGGATTACCTAGAACTCGCACCGGAAAGGATTCCATATTCGTTGTTGTTGATAGATTTTCCAAGATGGCACATTTCATCCCTTGTCATAAGATCGACGACGCTTCACATATTGCGACTCTCTTTTGCAGGGAAATATTGCGCCTCCACGGCGTTCCAAAGACGATTGTCTCGGACCGTGACGTCAAGTTCTTGAGTTACTTTTGGAAAACACTATGCTCCAAGCTCGGCATCAAGTTACTATTCTCCACGGCATACCACCCGCAAACTGATGGACAAACCGAAGTCACCAACCGGACGCTTGCCACTCTCCTACGCGTGTTGATCAAGAAGAACATCAAGGAGTGGGAGGAGTGCCTACCCATCGCCGAGTACGCCTACAATCGCGCAAGACACTCTACAACCGGCAAGTCCCCCTTCGAGGTTGTCTACGGCTTCAATCCAATGTCACCATTGGACATCCTTCCTCTCCCACTACAAGAACGAGCCGACATGGACGCAAGTGCAAGAGCAGCCCACATCAAGAAGATGCACGAAGAAACACGTTCCGCGACCGAGCGTCAAGTTCAACGCCGCGCATTCAAGCTCAACACCAACAAAACACCAATGGTGTTCCATCCGGGCGATCTCGTTTGGCTACACCTTCGCAAAGACCGCTTCCCCAAGGAACGCAAGTCCAAGCTTCTTCCACGAGCCGACGGACCTTTCAAGGTGCTAGCACGCTACAACGACAACGCTTACAAGATCGACATTCCCCGTGACAAGTACAACGTCAGCGACATCTTCAACGTCCAAGACTTGGCCAAGTACCATGGTGATGAAGACCACGATCCGTGGACGGATCTTCCCCAAGGGGGGGGAGATGATGCGGAGCATCCGTCAAGCATCCCCATGGACACCCCATCATCGCCACAAGCACTCAAAGGACCAATGACTAGAGCACGCGCACGCGCCATCGAGCACGAGGTGAATTCTCTCCTCTTCGAGTTTCGTTTGGATTCGCATGAGGATTGGGTTCTACCTCACAAGGAGATGTTGTGCATCCTCAGTTACCAAGGAGGTGATCCCATGGACGCAAAGGAGAGCTCATTCAGCCCGGATCGCGTGGAAGCAAACGAAGACCTGCACAACCCGGACTTAGCGGTACTACCGCACCTGGACAGTCCGGCACCAGCGGTACTACCGCCCCGTAAGCGGTACTACCGCTCGACAAGCGGTACTACCGCTCGAGTGGACGGTACTACCGCCCTGCCTGCGAGCAGCCCTCGGCCCTTGGCCATGTATCCCTCTCTTCTCGTACCCCTTCGTAGGATAAACTATAAATAGACCTTCCCCACTTCCTTGGAAGGGTTAGCAAAGATATTGAGAGACCTTGAGAGCTTTGCTCCTTGTATCCCCTCCGTGAGGAGATCGAGACCTCCCAAGGGAGAAGAATCCTTGTGGATTGCAAGACCTCCCAAGGGAGAAGAATCCTCTTGGATTGCAAGACCTCACCTAGAGTGGGAAGAACCTTACCTTTGTGCTTGTTTCCTTGGATTGTTCTTGTAATCTCGTGGATCCTTTGTGTGCTACTCTAGTGGATGTGATATTGGGTTTGTTTCGAGTGAATTGTGTCTTGTGTTCTTGTGTGTTCTTCCTCTTTTCCCCCTCCAAGTGTGAAAAGATCCCCCCTAGGGTTTCACCCTACAACATTTACTGAACCTAGTCATGAGAGATCAATTCTCCGGTGCTGGAGATGATGCTGCTTTACACTTGAACAACTTTGTTGAACTTTGTGATATGCAAAAGTACCAAGAAATAGATGGTAATATTGTTAAGCTTAAGCTTTTTCCTTTCTCCTTGAGAGGAGGAGCTAAAATTTGGTTTCAGTCTTTGCCTAGAAATAGCATAGATTCATGGGACAAGTGCAAAGATGCTTTTATTGGAAAATACTATCCACCTGCTAAAATTATCCAACTGAGAAGTAACATAATGAATTTTAAACAATTGAATAATGAACACGTTGCCCAAGCTTGGGAACGTATGAAATCTCTTATCAAGAACTGCCCTACTCACGGTTTGACTACTTGGATGGTTATCCAAACTTTTTATGCAGGCTTGAACTTTACCTCGCGGAACTTGTTAGATTCGGCCGCGGGAGGAACCTTTATGTCAACTACACTTGGTGCTGCCATGAAGCTTCTCGATGAGATGATGACCAACTATTCCCAATGGCACACCGAACGCGCTCCAACAGGTAGGAAGGTAAACTCTGTCGAGGAGATTTCCTCCTTAAATGAAAAAGTTGACTTAATCATGTCTCTACTTTCGAAGCAATCTTCTGTTGACCCTCGTGATGTTCCTTTAAATTCTTTGATTGCTCAAGAACAAGTAGATGTGAACTTTATCTCTAGAAACAATTTTAATAACAATGCTTATAGGAGTAATTTTGGTAACAATCCTAGACCGTTCCCCTCTAATTCTTATGGGAACAACAATGCTTATCCTAGCACTAAGAACTCCAATACTGAACTAGAGATTATGCTTAAAGATTTCATCACTATCCAAAAAGCCTTTAATAAGAGTGTAGAAGAAAAACTACATAAACTAGATGATCTCTCTTTGAAGGTAGACAATTTAGCCAATGAGGTAGCATTTCTTAAAATTAAAACTTCTCCTCTTGAGGAGAGGAAGGTCACTCCTATGAATGCTATTCAAGTGCAAATTAATGAAAACATTATGATGATGGCTAAACTTAAAGAAAGATGGGCTAGAGAAAGGGAGGAAGAGGATAGAATTAAGAGCCTTCCTACCCACCACACTGTTGCTACTATCCAAGTTGTTGAGGATATCCAAACTCTTAGCACCCAATGTACTCCTGGTCCCATTGGACCTATTAATGGTGATGCTATGACTATAGAAACTACCAAACAAGTGAACCTAAAGGACACCACTACCACTTTACTTGATGCTAGGGACCTTGATTTTGATAATTGCACTCTTACCGAAGTTATTGATTTCCTTCACAAGATGTCTAGAGATCCCCGCACTAGCACGCTTAACCTTGCCTTCACAGAGCATATCACTAATGCTCTCATCAAAGCTAGGGAGGAGAAACTTAGAGTAGAAGCCTCCATACCTAGAAAGCTAGAAGATGGTTGGGATCCTATGATAAAAATTAAATTGAATGACTTCTCTTGCTATGCATTATGTGATGTTGGAGCTAGTACCTCTGTTATGCCCAAAAGAATATATGATATGCTTAAATTGAAACCTTTTGATTCTTATTCTTTTGGTGTTCGTCTCGTTGATTCTTCCATAAAGAAACCTTTGGGGAGGATCGACGATGTTCTTATCATTGTCAATGACAATTATGTTCCCGTTGATTTTACTATTATGGATATTGAATGTGATCCTTCGTGTCTAATTATTTTGGGACGTCCCTTTTTACGCACCGTTGGTGCTATCATTGACATGAAAGAGGGTAATATAAAATTTCAGTTTCCTCTCAAGAAAGGGATGGAACACTTCCCTCGAAAGAAGATCAAGTTACCTTTTGAGTCCGTTGTACGGGCTAGCTATTCTTTTACTCTTGATAAAACTTGATCTATATGCATTATGCCTAGCTTAAAGGCATAAAAGAAAGCGCTTTTGGGAGGCAGCCCACATGAATAAATTTTTTGCTTTTGTTGTGTCTTGATGTTGTTTACTACAGTAGCATCATCATTGTATCTTTGCTTTTCATATTTGTGCCAAGTATAGCCTCTGATTGCTAGAAAGTTCAAAAGTTGTGAGGTGTTGTCCAGGAAACAGATTATGTCCTTGGATAGAAAAATTCGTATAAAATCACCAGATCATCTTTTTGGTCTGAATTTTTTCGACAGAGTTCTCTATATAATTTTCTTTCGTGCTTCTGTTCTGAGTTTTTTGATTTGAGTTGCAGAAGTACCCTGAACAAATCATTTACTACCTGCTGTTCTGTTTTTCATAGATTCTGTCCTGTTTTGCCTTTCTTTCAATTTGCAAACCAAGAGCTTGCTTTTTCTTTGCAAAAACCTTTTGGCAATCTTGAGAAACAGTAGAACTTCAAGAATATCTTTATTTCCAGCAAGGTACAATTATTTTATTATGGGTACTAACCTCGCTAATCAGATTATGATGAGTTATGTATGAAGGGAGTTTTCAAGTGTGCGAGGGAAGATGATAAAAAGATTCAGGAGTGTCAAGCGCTCAAGCTTGGGGATGCCCCCGTGCACCCCCAAGAAATATTCAAGGAGACTCAAGCGTCTAAGCTTGGGGATGCCCCCGTGCATCCCCTTCTCCATCAACATTATCAGTTCGTCTTTCGTTCCACTATATTTTAATCACTTCATGTGTTATGTGCTATGCTTGGAGCGTCTTGCTTTTAGTTTCCTTTTTAGTTTTCCATAACGAGTCGGAACTCAGCTTTCTTTATGTGGGAGAGAAACACGCTCCACTTCTACCTAGAACATAACATAGAATTTTCATGACTATCTTTGATGTGTGTGTTCTTTGTCCTTTAATAGCTACTATCATGTTCAGCTCTTAGTATTCATGCTTATCTTTTCAAAGAGCTTTTGTCTAGTTGGTTGCTTGAACTCTCTTTAATTACCATGCTCACCTTATTAAGAGAGTTTGCTTCCGTTGCATTGGTTAATATGTCTATGATAAAGATGCTACGTGCATAATGGCGCTTAGTAGTTCAGGTTTTCTTATGGTTAGTCTCAAATAGCTAGGGGATTCCCAATGTGTTATTGGAATACCAACATGATTTGTTTGCCAATGATGTGGTATTGTTTAGTAGTATCTTCCCTCAAGAATTTATTTTGATTGACTTGGCGTATGCTCACGCATATTTAAGACTGTAAAGAAAGTCTGTCAAGCCTTGATGATCTTTTATTTCTGAGTAGCGATATAACTTCCATGCCTGATTCAATGTTGCTTTGTCGCTCTGCATGATTATGACCGTCATTGCTCTCTTAGTTGGTCGCTCCCAGTCTTTTGCTAACCTCCACCTGTACTAAGCAGACTGACCGCTTGTGCATCCACATCCTTTTAAACCAGTTATGCCATATGAGTCCACCATACCTACCTATATGTGGTATTTCACCGCCACTCCAAGTAAATTTACATGTGCTACCTTTAAAACTTTCAGTTTTTGCAATACATAGCTCATGGGAAAGTAGCTTAAAAACTATTGTGGTAAAGAATATGTTGCTTATGTATCTTATTTCTTATAAGTTGTTTGCTGAGCGGTAACCATGTTTCTGGGGATTCCATCAACTGTTACACTTTTGTTGAATATCATGTGAGTTGCTATGCATGTTCGTCTTGTCTGAAGTAAGGGTGATTTGCCATGGGTTGAATGGTTTGAGTATGCATATTGTTAGAGAAGAACATTGGGCCGCCAACCAAAGCCATGTATCATGGTGGAAGTTTTAGCTTGGACGTTAATCCTCAATCTCTTATGAGAATATGCTTAAGCATTAAAGAGGAGTCCATTATCTATTTTCTATGTTGTCCCGGTATGGATGTCCTCAAGTTGAGATCTATCAAAAACGAGATATCAAATGTGATCTATCTCCTTGGACCTTTGTACAGGTGACATAGAGGTACCCCTTTGTGACACTTGGTTGAAACATATGTAATGCAATGATAATCCATGGAAATCCAAGCTAATTAGGACAAGGTGCGAGCACTATTGGTATTCGATGCATGAGGCTTGCAACTTATAGGATGTCTTATGCATAACACATATGAAGTACTACTACCGTTGACAAAATTGTTTCTATGTTTTTAAAATAAAAAGCTCTAGCACATGAGAAATCCCTGCTTCCCTCTACGAAGGGCCATTCTTTTACTTTTATGTTGAGTCTCCACCTTCTTCAAAGCACCAACTACTGAGAGCATGATTGTCATTCTGAGTGTAATGTGCATTGTTCCAAAGTAGCATTGTCTTTTGCATGATTGTGATATCGTTTATTTTGAAATCATTGTATCTAGTCATCACTTAAACCTTGGAGGTGCCCCTGCATTTATGTTTTGCATCACTAAAGGGGGCAAGCTAGATATCACTTTATCATATTTGCACATCATATTCATTGCAAATCTATTTGATGTTTCAGTATCATATTGTAAAACTTTCAGTTCTCTGTAATTTTCTCATGAGGCAACTTAATTACTATAGATTCATTATCTCAGTAAGCTTTTGTCATATGACTATGAAAAAGTCCTATATGGTTAATAGCATGTCACCACAGAAATTATTCTTGTTATCATTTACCTACTCGAGGACGAGCAGGAATTAAGCTTGGGGATGTTGATACGTCCAAAACGTATCTATAATTTCTGCTTGCTCCATGCCTCTTTTGGGTGATATTGCTATGATATTTATACACTTCCATACACTTTTGATCATATTTGGACTAACCTATTAACTCAGTGCACCCCAGTGCCAGTTTCTGTTTTCAGCTGTTTTTGTATTTCAGGTTTTCACATTACGAGAACTGCCAGGAAAAATCCAGAAAAATTATATAAAAAATCAGCGTTCCAGAAACTACCGTGCGTCCGAAGGACAGCCGGGGGGGGCCACCAGGGCTCCAGGCTCCCTGGCGGCGCCCCCCCCCCCCCTGGGCCGCGCCGGGGGGCGCCTGGGCCCCCCGAGGCTCCTCCGATGCCCCCCTTTGGCATATATTTAAAGCATCTCGAGAAACCCTCGAAACAGGAACTCTTTTTCGCGATCTCATCTCTGTTCCGCCGCCGCCGCCGCTTCCAAGATCGGGAGCACCAGGAGAACCCTTCCCGGCACCCTGCTGGAGGGGAGGATCACCACCGGGAGCCTCTCCACCACCATGGACGCCTCCCGGATGAGTTGTGAGTAGTCTCCCTTGGACCATGATTCCATGACCAGTAGCTATGTGATGTTCTCCTCCCGTTCTTGTGCTTCACTAATTAGTCCTCGTGAGCTGCCCTACATGATCGAGGCACATATGTAATCCTTATGCTGTTGCTATGATGAGTTTGCTGGGATCCGATGGATTATGAGATTATGTTCAGATTGTGCTTGAGTAATATATTTGATCTACCTCTTTTATATTTATGTTCATAAGTAATTCTTGCATGTTCTCCGTTGTTATTTATTGCTTTGGCCAAGTAATAGGTAGTGACTCCAAGAGGGAACGTTATGCTTGATTGTGGGTTCATGCCCCTCGATGACTAGCTTGAGTGACAGAAACATGAGTCTAGGGGATGTGATGTTGCCACAAGGGGGAAAACAACGGTGCTTGTGCCCGCGGGTGCAAGGATTGTTTACTTTACGCAAAGTTCTTTTAATGCAGTTGTCTGTTGCTTTGAGTTTACACTATGGGTGGGGCTCGCAACTTAATACCAGCGAGATGTTCTGGATAGATATCTCAAGGTGGATGATTAGTAGTAGATATTGATGGATTTCGGTCTACTTGCTTTGGCGTACCGCCCATGCTTTGAACCTCAACCTTTCTTGCAATGTAGTCAGCATTGGTTTGCGTTCGTGGTCCTGTCAATTGCCCAGCTGTAATTCGTTTACCTCACATAGTTGTTTTATCGTCTTTTGGGAGAGAGACATCACTGGTAAACATCATGAGACTCCGGTCCATATTACCATCATTGATCACATCCGCTATTTACTTTTCGCTTTTACTTACTATTGCAAACATTATCTATCACTACTATCATCTGCGTTTAATCCTTTGTAAACTTCAAGGCCGGAGGGATTGACAACCTCTCTGTACTCGTTGGGAGCAAAGTTATTTGTATCTGTGTGCAGGTCCACGTTGATTGCTAATATCTGGCGCCGTTAGCAGTGGACACCTTCTTGTTGAACCTAGGAGTCTCTGGGGATTCGATCCTTGGTATCTTTGCCAAGGGAAAAACTTCCGCAACACTACATCTCACACCTTCCACTTGGGGTAACCAACGAGGGGCGAGAAGCCTAGCAATGAGGTCGATGATGAACTCAATGTCACGGTCAGGGGGGCATTCTCGGTAACTCATCTGGAAAGACATTGGGATACTCGCATACTACCAGTACTTGCTCCAGTCCAGCTTCAGACAGACAGTTGACTTGAGCGGTTTGAGCAGGAGAGGAGTTGGAAGCAAACTTAACTTCGACTCCTTGGTCATTGGTCACAGTGACAGTCCGATTGGCACAGTCTAATAAGCCTTGGTGCTTAATGAGCCAATCCATCCCTAAGATCACATCCAAGCCTTGCGATCTTAGGATGATAAGGTCTGCTAGGAAGTCTACACCGTTAATGATAACACTGACTCCTTTACAGCCTATCTTGGCTCTCATCTCTGCTCCGGGGGTTTGTACCACCATGGGGTTATTCAGGGGTGTAGGGGTCATGCCACTTTTTAATGCAAATCTTTGAGTGACAAATGAATGTGTGGCTCCAGAATCAAACAAGACAGTTGCAGGTGCTGAGTTGACAAGGAACGTACCCAGCACGACGTCCGGGTCTTCCTGGGCTTCTTCAGCAGTGACGTGATTCACACGCCCCTTCCCATGGTTAGGCGGGTTGCGAGGAGCTGGGTTCCTTGGTGGCATCCCGCGGCCTTGTCCTGGGTTCTGCGCATTGGGGCGCGGGGCATCGGGCTTCTTGTTGGGGCACACCCTTGAGATGTGTCCTGACTGACCACATCCAAAGCAAGTGACTTGGTTTGGATTATGGATCTTGTTGCCACCACTGTTATTGGGGTTGAAAGCTGGCCTTGGGTTGGCATACTGCTGAGGCTGATAGTTGGCGCGAGGCGCAGGAGCTCTTGGCTGCTGGTAGGCTGGCTTGACCGGGGCTAGCTGCCACGGGCGAGGCTTCTGGTTGCTGGAACTTCCCTTGCTGACCATCTTGCGCTTGCGAGTGTCTTCCAGAGCACGCCGCTTGTCTTCAAGCATGAGTGCTTTGTTCACCAGGTCAGGGAAGGTTGGGCAGTCGCACACGACAAGCGAGTACTGCAGAGTCTGATTGAGGCCTTCCATGAAGCGATCCCTCTTTGCAGCATCAGTGCTGACATCTTCAGGAGCATACCTTGACAGAACACTGAACTTCTGCATGTACTCCTTGACAGTGCCACTTTCTTGCTTCAGGGCTCGAAACTCACGCTTTTTGATAGCCATGATTCCGGAAGGAATATGGGCCTTGCGGAATTCTGCCTTGAAGTTGTCCCAAGTGATGTCTTGCCCAGCATGCATGACCTTGAATCCATCCCACCAAGCTCTAGCAGTCCCCCCGAGGCAGTGGGCTGCATAAGCCACCTTCTCGCGGTCTTCGGTGCATCCGACTAGCTCTAGCAAGTCCTCAATGGTGCGGACCCAGTCGTCTGCATCCAGGGGTTCAGCAGTCTCGATGAAAGTTGGCGGTGCATGCTTCTTGAACTCTGCCAACGTGGAACGTCCATTGCCATTCCCCGCCGGCTGGCGGTTGTTGGTGACAGCTTGAGCAATCATCTGAAGGGTTGCGGTGTTGGCTTGGCGTTCCTCTCGGAACGCTTGGAGAAGCTGAGCCATGTCCATGTTCGGAGGAGGTGGTGGTGGTGGAACTTGGTCGTTGGTTTGGTCGTGGCTGGCCTCTGATTGGGCGAATGCTCCGGCTTCAGGCTGCTGGGTAGAGGTACTAGTACGAGTTACAACAGGCATCATGTTGGAGTGATAAAAGGTCTCATGATTTGGAAGAGGGAAAGCAATAAGATGGGTGCCTAGTAAGGGGGGGTGTGACACTAATCAAATCATGCAAGGGCCGAAAGGGCCAAACTCATTCATTAAAAATCCAAATGGGTGATGCAGTCGTTTACATATTCCCGAAGGGAGAATACGACGTACATCCAAACACAACAAAAGCAACACTAGATGGCTTCATATGAAGCATACAAGGACTCGACTTCGCATGGGGGTTACACGACCTATCCTACCGTAGAGGTCACGAACTGGCATATCCGAGTTGCGAATAATGCCTAAGCGGCGGAATGCTCGGTCGCGTATTCTGGCTCTTCTGGGTCTTCCTCCTTGTCTTCATCTTTCTGGGCCCACTTGTCACTTGAGGGTGTGGGGGAGTGGAGGAGTTGGATACGGCGGTGTTTTGTCGGTGGTGCAGGGAAAAGCTTGCGATATTCCCTTGCCGTCATACGGCGTCGCCGGGGTGGTTCTTCATCCTTGGAAGATACATCTCCTGAGGGCCTTCCGCCTCGGTACGCGATAGCGGACTGTCCGGGAGGCGCACCTTCCTTCTTGATCCTATCTGTCTTCTCTTGTGCTCGACGAAGAAGTGCATTGGTCTTGTGAAGTTCTTCTCAGAGCTTCATCGATTCCGAGGCCAAATCTTGTGCCAGGCTGTCGGCACATAGGCTGAAGTAGGTCTGGAATCGAAGTGGAAGTCCTTCCTTCAGTGGAGGGGCTTGTGCGCTGCTTTCATCTTCACCTTCCTTCCAGTAAGGCAAGAAGCGGGTTGTCATCTTGGCTGCCATCTCCGGAAGAAGCTCGCGGAGACGGGTTAGTGCCTTGAGTGCAGCAGTCTCGACAGCGAGAGGTAGTGTTTCCATCTAGGGTCCCTCGAAGAACCAACTTGTGGGAGGATCGTTTGCCTTCATGATCACTTCCACATGGTACTCCACCTCAGCGTCGTTAACCCAATGCTCATGGTAGGTGAGGATGGGTGCTCGGTGGAATTGGCACTCCTGGAGGCTATCCTCGAGAAGCAAGGGAAACCCAGTGGTCAGGTGCTCTTCAGGTACAGCGGCCATCTACAAAGGTTGAATAGGAGAGGTTAATAAGCCGATGATATCTCACGTTGGTAAGGTTTAGAAAAGAAGAGAGGTTCAGAAGGTATTTGAAAAGGGGTCTCATCTAACTAACGCCCATGCTAACTAAGGCTTCCTACATTCAGGATGGCACTGATACCAGCTCTGTGGGGACCCCGACTTAAGAGTCGAGATCACTGAATGCACGTGTATAGTGATCCCAGAGATCAATGCTCACTGAACACACAGAAGCTGAATAACAAGAGTCTTACATCCATACATACCGTCTTACACAAATTATGGCCAAGTCTTACGTAGATAAAGCCTCAAGGGCTGAATAGAAAATAACTCGAATAGCGGAAGTCTTCGTAGATAAGTAGAACCCATGCCATCTGCCTTAACCCTACAGGCATTCTAACTGGGAAAGCATCCTAGTTTGCAGGTTCGTCTCCATAGAATTCTTCATCAAATTCCTGCTCCTCCATGCCTGGCCAATTAAATAACCAGTGGCAAGCCAATGAGTACTTTGAATGTACTCGCAAGCAACCCATGATTTGGTTCAAGGTAACAATGCAAATATACAATAACGAGCGATCTAGCTACAAGCTAGATTAAATATTCTACCATCATGTAACATGCATCAATAAATTTGGGTAACCTCGAAGACAGGTTACAGATATCAACATGAATAGGATTCAATTCAACGAGTCAAGTCACCACCTTGACTCAACACACACATATACTTTCACCGAGATTGTAAAATTCTGGACATAGTTTAAGTAGCACCACCCAACTGTCCATGACCGTGGACACGGCTATTCGAATAGTTTTACACTCTGCAGAGGTTGCGCACTTTACCCACAAGATCCGGGAAGCTTTCGTGTCACCCACGATCCCGCAGTACCTCAAGTACTCGGGGGAAGCACCCGGTCATTATCTTTCCTTAGACGACACTAGCATAGGGTCCACTCGTTGGTGCACGGCCCTCGAGTACAAACAATAGATCATGGGACTTGCCCTATTTTCAATGTCACGCGTACACGAAGGGACCAACGGTGTGTCCGGTGCCCTGTGAAAAAAGTCATGGTCGCCTATCCAAGCACGACCCCGTCCCGGGAAAGACCTCAAGTCTTCCCCGTCACTAGTAATGTGGGCACCATGCTAGTATCGGCCTAAGTAATCAATAATGCCCCGTCCCATAAGGGGTAGAGTGGTTGCACATGTTTGGTTGGGACGGTAGTCACACATAAATCTAATCCATCATTTCACCCACACACACAAGATCTTTACTGGCACACCACTTCTTCCTCAAGTGATGACCTAACTCAACATCACCCTCGGGCATTAGGGGCACCCAACGGGGTTTTTGAAAAGAATGCAACCACGAAGGCTTCATGGCTCACATGCATCACTAAGCATCACTACTAATCATATGCATTGCATCTAAGCATATAGCAAGATCATGAGTAAGGCATGCATCATGTGGTGGCTCTCAACTAGGTCACCACCATCACTCTTATCATCATGCATTCGGAAATAAATGGGTTCCGAGGAACACAAGGGTATCATGGTCAAAGGGCTGCTTGCCTGGATTGGCTTGGTCTTCAAGGTCTTCAAATCCTTCCCCTCCTTCTTCTTCAGCAACCTCGTCAAACACGGTATCTAATCGTCGCAATAAACAACGGGAAAATAAGACCATAATAAAAACAGAAAAACCAAAGTGCTCAGAAAAATGTCAACTTATTTTTATCAAATACTAGAGGGAAAACTAAGATGGCAAAAATTCTTAGTTTGAGTTTTGGATTGACAGAATGGGTACATGAATTTTTGAACAGAGGTTTTAGTGTTCAAATATGAATTTAAATTTGAACAGAACAGAAATGGTCCATGGATATGGATGAAAGTGACATCATTAAATAGGTTGGATTTTTACAAGTTTTTAGGAACTGGAATTAATTCATTTGGACAAATATTTAACCCTGTGGAATTATTTGAAAATTCCACAGAAAAGAAAAGGAAAAAGGGCCCTGTGCAACTGGGCCAAAACGGTCGTAGTGCAGCAGGCCCAGGGCGATTCAGCCCACCGCACGGGCGCCAGCGCGCGCGCCAGGGTTTCAAACCTGACGGGCGGGGCCCGGCGTCAGTGAGAGGAGAGAGGGGCGAGGGCGAGGGGAGGCTGACAGGCGGGGCCCGCCTCTCATCCCTAACCCTCCGGCAGACGGCCGGCGAGCTCACCGGCGACGACTCGGGGCACGGCAGGGCGAGCTGAGGGCGGGGATGGATTCAGCGAGGTGTCGCCGATCTGGTGGAGATGAAGTGGGTCGTCGGAGGGGCCTGGTTCGCCGGCGGTGAGGTCACGCGGCGGAGGAGCTTTGGGTGAAGGTTGCTCCGGTCGATTCCGGCAGCTGCAGAGAGGGGAAAGAGGGGGAAACGAATCAGTGAGGTGTCGTGGTGCTAGATCGAGCGAGAGGAGTGGCTGGGACGGCCTGTACCGAGCAGACGACAGCGAGCCGCCGCGGCGGAGCTCGAGCTCGATCTCGAGCTCGGGCCTGTCCGGAGTGGGGTGAGTGGCGCAGGGGGGAGATTGAGTGAGTGAGAGAGCAGTTGGTGAGGAGAGGAGGAGCTCGGGAGTCCTTTTAAAGGCGAACGGCGAGGTGCCGTGGACCTGTGCGTCGGCGAGCCTCTGCTCGTTGCCACAGGGCTCGGGAGGCGCTGGGGTGGTGTCTGCGGAGTTGTTGGATGAGGTCCAGGTCTGGGGAGAGGAAGAGAGGGAGTGGGGGAAGCTTCCAGAGCCGCGCGCGTGTGAGGCCGAGGACTGGAGCTCGCGGGCGGCCGACGCGCGTGCGAGGGCATCCACAGGAGGGAGAAGGAGGATGGGGACAGCGCCGGGGGGTGTTGCGGACGCCGAGGCTCATCGAATGGCGCGAGGGGGAAGCACGAGGTGGTCGGGGGCGGCTGATTGGAGGAGGCTACAATGCGGGCATGCACTGTAGCGTGCTCTGGAGCGTGCCTATTGCATGCCAGGGCATGCCGTTGGCTGGCTGGGCGCGTCCACATTGTCTGGGGGGTCAGGCACGGAGTAAACAAACGGGCTGAGGCCTTGGATGCCTTGGATGTCCAATGGAAGAGGAGGGATGTTGAGAGAAGGTGGAAACTGGGCTGTCGAGCAAGGTAAAATGGGGTTTTGACCCCTCAATTATGGAGCTCTGGTCATGGGAGAGTTACTGGAGGTAGAAGGTGACTAGGTGATGCTGTGGTAAAAAGTTGAATCAAAGGTTAATAGAAAAAGGGGGCAAAACATTGGTTTTGGTAAAATGGCAGAAGGTGTTTGATGATGTTTTGGGCAAGCAAATGACTTCCAATTGACATGGGACTTAACAGGATGAAATGGCACATAGATTTAGACTCTTCCACCAAATTTGAGCTCATTTGGGCAATGTTTCCAATGTAACTTTGGTGAACCCTAGAAATCAACAGAAATGGTTTCACCATGTTTGAGTCAAACTAATCATCTCCCCTTGATGCACCACTTGGTGTAGTGTCATTATTTGGGATTGTGATCATACCCACAAAGTTTGAAGCCCCAAGTAAAAAGTTGGTAATGTAAAGTTGTTCAAATTTGAATTTGAACAGAAATGTTCTTGGGGTACTCTGATCAAGTTATCCTTCTCCAAAGCTTGTGCTATTTGGTCTAGATGCCTTATTAGACCATTTTAGCATGTGTACCAAGTTTGAGAGCATTTGGACAAGTTTGGCAATGTAAAGTTTCTCAAACTTCAGATATGGACAGAATGGTTTTGAGGGGTTTTGATGATGTTTTCTTGCTTCCCAAGGCATGGGGCTTGGCAAGATCATCAAGTATGTCATACATGACATGATAGAATTTCCCTGGAATTTTAGAGAATATTTTCTTTGTAAATATTTCAAAAGCTTAAAATATCCAGAAAGGGTTTCTGAGGGATTTGTCCAATATTTTGAACATGACCAAGTGTTGAAACTCTTATATATGGACAATATATGTCCTATGGGTCTCCCTGAATTTTGGCAAATATTTTTGAAATAATTAAATAATTTTTCCCTATTAAAGACCATTTTTGGCCTTAAGAAGAAGCTTTTAAATAAAATAGGAAAATAACTTTTAAAATTATAATTTTGTGGTTTATGGGAGTCCTATACCTAATAAGATTCAAATATACTTTTTGAAATAATTTTCTCACCCTAAATCAAGCACTTGCAGTGCAAACCTCAATTTAGGGGGTTTTTTGGAAATCTAATTTTTGAAAATACATTTTGGCCAAATTAATTTTATAAGAAAATACTATACTGCTATAAACACTTGGTATGATCATTGGGCAGAAGTTTTGGGTAAGGAGATGAATTCTACAAGAGGGAGTAGTTTACTTTAAAGAGCACTTGAAAAACATAGGGAGAAAAACTTAATTCCAATTAAAAGCCAAATGAATGCCAAATTTTTTTGCTGGACCAAATTCTCATGCTTTATTGATGCAAATGACATGTTACAAAATGCAGGGTGTGACAGTTTCTTAGTGATGAGGGGATCAAACATCAATATGCAGCTCCCTATACACCTCAACAAAACGGTGTAGCGGAGAGAAAGAACCGGACTCTGATGGATGCGGCAAGGACCATGATGGCGGAATTCAAATCTCCATACAACTTTTGGGCCGAAGCCATCAACACCGCATGCCATGCATCAAACCGGCTATATCTCCGCAAAGGCTTGAACAAGACTCCATATGAGATACTTACCGGTAACAAGCCCACTCTCAAGTACTTCCGGGTATTCGGGTGTAAGTGTTTCATTCTCAAGAAAGGTGTTCGCTTGTCTAAATTTGAATGTAGAGCTCACGAGGGCATATTTGTTGGTTATGCTACAAACTCTCATGCTTACCGTGTCCTCAACAAGTCCAATGGACTCATTGAGGAGACGAGTAACGTAGAGTTTGATGAAAATAATGGCTCCCAAGTGGAGCAAAGTGGTACTTGTGATGTAGGTGATGAAATTCCTCCTCAAGCCATAAGAAGAATGGGTGTTGGATATATCCTACCCATTGAGGAACCCCTTGTGGCCGAAGGAGAAGGACAATGTTCCACTCAAGTGGAACCATCACCAACCCAAGACCCACACGCTTCCGAAGAACAAAGTGAAGGCCCTCAACCGGACGAACAAGGCCAAGTGCAAGGTCAATCACAAGATGGTGGGAAGCCACCAAATGATGCACAAGGCCAAGTTCTTTCCTCCGAGCAAGATCAAGGTCAAGAGGAAGCTCAAGATCAAGATCTAGCTCCTGACGGTGCTCAGGATGATCAACTCAGTGCTCCTCAGTTATCTCTTGAAGAGCAATTGGAGCGTCGTGCTGCAAAAGTTGCCTCCAGGCTTGCTTCCAGAGAACATCACATGGAGAATATCCTAGGAAGCATCAAAAGGGGGGTAAGCACTCGTAGACAATTAGCAAACTATTGTGCTCATCCAGCTTTTGTCTCCTGTGTTGAACCTCAGAAGGTTTATGAGGTGCTCGAAGACCCTGATTGGCTTAATGCCATGCATGAAGAACTCCATAACTTCGAGTGCAACAAAGTGTGGCGTCTCGTGCCAAGGCCAAAGGAGAACCATAATGTCATTGGAACCAAGTGGATCTTTAAGAACAAGCAAGATGCTCATGGCATTGTCATCCGCAACAAGGCGCGTCTGGTGGCTCAAGGCTACTCCCAAGTCAAGGGTATCTACTACGGTGAAACCTTTGCCCTCGTTGCTCGCCTTGAATCTATTCGTTTGTTGCTTGCCTATGCTTCTCATCATAACTTTAAGCTACAACAAATGGATGTGAAAAGTGCATTTCTCAATGGTCCTATTAATGAGTTGGTGTATGTTAAACAACCCCCGGGGTTTGAGGATCCCAAGCTCCCCAATCACGTGTACCAACTCGATAAGGCACTCTATGGCCTTAAACAAGCCCCACGTGCGTGGTATGAGCATCTTACCGAGTTGTTACAAGATCGTGGGTTTGAAATTGGGAAAATCGACCCCACTCTTTTTACTAAGAAGGTCAAAGGGGAGTTGTTTGTCTGCCAACTATATGTTGATGATATTATCTTTGGTTCTCCTAACAAAGCTTTCAATGATGAGTTCGCCGCAATCATGACCACACATTTTGAGATGTCCATGATGGGAGAGTTGAAGTACTTCCTTGGGTTTGAGATCAAGCAAATAAGAGAAGGGATCTTCATCAAACAATCCAAGTATACTCAAGACATGCTCAAGAGGTTCAATCTAAGTGATGTCAAGCCGGCTACTAATCGCATGCCAACCAAGTGCCAACTTGACATTGATCCCAATGGTAAAGCGGTGGATCAAAAGGTATATCGCTCTATGATCGGTTCCTTGCTTTACCTTTGTGCATCTAGACCGGATACTATGTTGAGTGTGGGAATCTGTGCACAGTTTCAAGCCTCACCTAAGGAAAGTCACTTTGTGGCAGTCAAGCGAATCTTTCGATATTTGGCTCATACCCCAAACTTTGGCTTATGGTACCCAAGAGGAGAAAACATCAACCTTGTAGGTTTCTCTGATTCGGATTGGGCGGGAGACAAAGTGGATAGGAAGTCCACTTCCGGAGGGTGCCAATTCCTTGGTTGCTCTCTCATTAGTTGGTCTTCCAAAAAGCAAAGTTGTGTGTCTCTCTCGTCCACCGAAGCTGAGTATGTGGCAGCTGGCAGTTGTTGTGCTCAACTCTTATGGATGAGGCAAACTTTAAAGGATTACGGTGTCACTTGTGACAAAGTGCCTCTTTGGTGTGACAATGAAAGTGACATCAAGATTTCTCTCAACCCGGTGCAACACTTCAAGACGAAGCATATAGAGATTCGGTATCACTTCATCCGGGATCATATAAGGCAAGGAGAGATCGAGCTTCACTATGTCAATACTCATGATAACCTTGCAGATATCTTCACGAAGCCGTTGGATGAAGCAAGATTTCGCGAGTTAAGGCATGAGCTAAATATCATCGATTTGAGCAATGTGGCTTAAGACTTTGCACACACCCCTCACACTCAATATAGTTATCTTTTCTAGATGTAGGCATGGACATAGGGGGAGTATTGCTCTCTCAATGAGCTATCCCTCCCCCCATTATGCATAAATTGATCAAGTCTTCGTCATTTGCCATTTTTTTATGGTTCAAGTGCTTCAAAACGAGTATTGGTCATGGGCCCAAGGATAGTTCTTTGCGGTGCCATACCAAATAACTCAAACATAGGTGGCATCGGCCACCGACCTACTCGTTGGAGTAGTGTTTTGCCTTGCGTGTGCATTTATTTGTTTTTCTTCTCTCCTTTTCTAAAAGCCTCTTGTCGAAATGTGCAAGTTCTTGGAGGAGCGGTACTACCGTGTGATGGGCCTCGAACCCCTCGTTGGTTACCCCAAGTGGAAGGTGTAAGATGCAGTAAGTAGAAGTGTTTTCCCCTAGCAAAGATGCCAAGGATCGAATCCCCAGAGACTCCTAGGTTCAACAAGTAGGTGTCAATTGCTAACGGCGCCATTAGCAATCAACGTGGACCTGCACACAGATACAAATAACTTTGCTCCCAACGAGTGCAGAGAGGTTGTCAATCTCTCTGGCCTTGTAGTTCACAAAGGGTTAAAAGCAATATGATAGTAGTGATAGATAGTGTTTTGCAATAGTAAGCAAATAGCGAAAAGTAAATAGTGGATGTGATCAATGATGGTAATATGGACCGGAGTCTCATGATGTTCACTAGTGATGTCTCTCTCCCAAAAAGACGATAAAACAGCTATGTGAGGTAAACAAATTACAGCTGGGCAATTGACAGAACCACGAACGCAAACCAATGCTGATTACATTGCAAGAAAGGTTGAGGTTCAAAGCATGGGCGGTACGCCAAAGTAAGTAGACCGAAATCCTTCAATATCTACTACTAATCATCCACCTTGAGATATCTATCCAGAACATCTCGCTGGTATTAAGTTGCGAGTCCCACCCATAGTGTAAACTCAATGCAACAGACAACTGCATTAAAAGAACTTTGCGTAAAGTAAACAATCCTTGCACCCGCGGGCAGAAGCACCGTTGTTTTCCCCCTTGTGGCAACAGCACATCCCCTAGACTCATGTTTCTGTCACTCAAGCTAGTCATCGAGGGGCATGAACCCACAATCGAGCATAACGTTCCCTCTTGGAGTCACTACTTACTACTCGGCCAAAGCAATAAATAACAATGGAGAACATGCAAGAATTACTTATGAACTAAAATATAAAAGAGGTGAATCAAATATATTACTCAAGATCAATCTGAACATAATCTCATAATCCATCGGATCCCAGCAAACTCAACATAGCAACAGCATAAGGATTACATAGGTGCCTCGATCATGTAGGGCAGCTCACGAGGACTAATTAGTGAAGCACAAGAATGGGAGGAGAACATCACATAGCTACTGGTCATGGACTCATGGTCCAAGGGAGACTACTCACGAGTCATCCGGGAGGCGTCCATGGTGGTGGAGAAGCTCCCGGTGGTGATCCTCCCCTCCGGCAGGGTGCCGGGAAGAGTTCTCCTGGTGCTCCCGATCTTGGAAGCGGCGGCGGCGGCGGAACAGAGATGGGATCGCGAAAAGAAGTCATGTTCTGAGGGTTATGGAGGACCCTTTAAATATATGGCAAAGTAGGGCACCGGGGGAGCCTCGGGGGGACCAGGCGCCCCCCCCCCCGGCGCGGCCCAGGGGGGCGCGCCCACAGGGCGCCTGGAGCCCCTGTGCCCCCCCCCCAGGCTGCCCTTCGGACGCAGTGTTGTTTCCGGTTCGCTGATTTTTTATATAATTTTTTTGGATTTTTCTGGGCAGTTCTCGAAACGTGAAAACCTGAAATACAAAAACAGCCGAAAACAGAAACTGGCACTGGGGTGCACTGGATTAGTAAGTTAGTCCAAATATGATCAAAAGTGTATGGAAGTGTATGAATATCATAGCAATATCACCCAAAAGTGGCATGGAGCAAGCAGAAATTATAGATACGTTTTGGACGTATCAGCATCCCCAAGCTTAATTCCTGCTCGTCCTCGAGTAGGTAAATGATAACAAGAATAATTTCTGTGGTGACATGCTATTAACCATATAGGACTTTCTCATAGTCATATGACAAAAGCTTACTGAGACAATGATTCTAAAGTAATTAAGTTGTCTCAAGAGAAAATCACAAATGACTGAAAGTTTTACAACATGAAACTGAAACATCAAAAAGATTTGCAATGAACATGATGTGCAAATATGATAAAGTGATATCTAGCTTGCCCCCTTTAGTGGTGCAAAACATAAATGCAAGGGCACCTTCAAGGTTTAAGTGATGACTAGATACAATCATTTCAGAATAACGATATCACAATCATGCAAAAGACAATGCTACTTTGGGACAATGCACATTACACTCAGAATGACAATCATGCTCTCAGTAGTTGGTGCTTCAACATAAAGATAAAAGAAAGGTTAAGTGCTAGAGCTTTTTATTTTGAAAACATGGAGGCAATTGTGTCAACGGTAGTAGTACTTCATATGTGTCATGTATAAAACATCTTATAAGTTGCAAGCCTCATGCATCGAATACTAATAGTGCTCGCTCCTTGTCCTAATTAGCTCGGATCCCCATGGGTTATCATTGCATTGCATATGTTTTAACCAAGTGTCACAAAGGGGTACCTCTATGCCACCTGTACAAAGGTCCAAGGAGATAGATCGCATTTGATTTCTCGTTTTTTGATAAATCTCAACTTGAGGACATCCATACCGGGACAACATAGAAAATAGATGATGGACTCCTCTTTAATGCATAAGCATATTCTCATGAGAGATTGAGGATTAAGGTCCAAGCTAAAACTTCCACCATGATGCATGGCTTTGGTTGGCGGCCCAATGTTCTTCTCTAACAATATGCATATTAATTCAACCCACGGTAAATCACCCTTACTTCAGACAAGACGAACATGCATAGCAACTCACATGATATTCAACAAAAGTGTGACAGTTGATGGCGTCCCCAGAAACATGGTTACCGCTCAGCAAGCAACTCATAAGAAATAAGATACATAAGCAACATATTCTTTACCACAATAGTTTTTAGACTACTTTCCCATGAGCTATGTATTGCATGGTTAGTTTGCTTAGTGCAGGTGGAGGTTAGCAAAAGACTGGGAGCGACCAACTAAGAGAGCAATGACGGTCATAATCATGTAGAGCGACAAAGCAATATTGAATCAGGCATGGTAGTTATATCGCTACTTAGAAACAAAAGATCATCAAGGCTTGACAGACTTTCTTTACAGTCTTGAATATGCGTGAGCATACGCCAAGTCAATCAAAATAAATTCTCAAAGGAAGATATTACTAAACCATACCACATCATAGGCAAACAAACCAAGTTGGTATTCCAATAACACATTGGGAACCTCCCAGCTATTTGAGATTAACCATAAGAAAACCTGAACTACTAAGCACCATCATGAAAGTAGCATCTTTATCATAGACACATTAACCCATGCAACGGAAGCAAACTCTCTTAATAAGGTGAGCATGGTAATTAAAGATAGTTCAAGCAACCAACTAAATAAAAGCTCTAGAAAAGATAAGCATGAATACGAAGAGCAGAGCACGATAGTAGCTATTAAAAGACAAAGAACACACACAGCATAGATAGACATGAAAATTCTATGTAATGTTCTAGGTAGAGGTGGAGCGTGTTTCTCTCCCACATAAAGGAATGCTGAGTTCCGACTCGTTATGAAAAACTAAAAAGAAAACTAAAAGCAAGACGCTCCAAGCATAGCACATAACATATGAAGTGATAAAAATATAGCGAAACGAAAGACGAACTGATAATGTTGATGGAGAAGGGGATGCACGGGGGGCATCCCCAAGCTTAGACGCTTGAGTCTCCTTGAATATTTCTTGGGGGTGCACGGGGGCATCCCCAAGCTTGAGCGCTTGACACTCCTGAATCTTTTTATCATCTTCCCTCGCACACTTGAACACTCCCTTCATACACAACTCATCATAATCTGATTAGCGAGGTTAGTACCCTTAATAAAATAATTATACTTTGCTGGAAATAAGGATATTCTTGAAGTTCTACTGTTTCTCAAGATTGCCAAAAGGTATTTGCAAAGAAAAAGCAAGTTCTTAATTTACAAAGTGAAGGTAAGGCAAAACAGGACAGAATCTGTGAAAAACAGAACAGCAGGCAGTAATTGACCTGTTCGGGATACTTCTGCAACTCAAATCAAAAAACTCAGAACTGGCGCACGAAAGACAATTATATAGATAACGCTGTCGAAAA
Source organism: Secale cereale (assembly GCA_902687465.1). Lineage (NCBI taxonomy): Eukaryota > Viridiplantae > Streptophyta > Magnoliopsida > Poales > Poaceae > Secale > Secale cereale. The sequence goes on along the minus strand of LR738713.1, from coordinate 719,784,263 downwards.
AATTCAGACCAAAAAGATGATCTGGTGATTTTATACGAACTTTTCTATCCAAGGACAGAATCTGTTTCCTGGACAGCACCTCACAACTTTTGAACTTTCTAGCAATCAGAGGCTATACTTGGCACAAATATGAAAAGCAAAGATACAATGATGATACTACAGATGTAAACAACATCAAGACACAACAAAAGCAAAAATTTTATTCATGTGGGCTGCCTCCCAAAAGCGCTTTCTTTTATGCCTTTAAGCTAGGCATAATGCATAGATCAAGTTTTATCAAGAGTAAAAGAATAACTAGCCCGTACAACGGACTCAAAAGGTAACTTGACCTTCTTACGAGGGAAGTGTTCCATCCCTTTCTTGAGAGGAAACTGAAATTTTATATTACCCTCTTTCATGTCAATGACAGCACCAACGGTGCGCAAAAAGGGACGTCCCAAAATAATTGGACATGAAGGATCACATTCAATATCCATAATAGTGAAATCAACGGGCACATAATTATTATTGATAACAATAAGAACATCGTCGATCCTCCCCAAAGGTTTCTTTATGGAAGAATCAACGAGACGAACACCAAAAGAACAAGAATCATAAGGTTTCAATTTAAGCATATCATATATTCTTTTGGGCATAACAGAGGTACTAGCACCAACATCACATAATGCATAACAAGAGAAGTCATTCAAATAAATTTTTATCATAGGATCCCAACCATCTTCTAGCTTTCTAGGTATGGAGGCTTCTACTCTAAGTTTCTCCTCCCTAGCTTTGATGAGAGCATTAGTGATATGCTCTGTGAAGGCAAGGTTAAGCGTGCTAGTGCGGGGATCTCTAGACATCTTGTGAAGGAAATCAATAACTTCTGTAAGAGTGCAATTATCAAAATCAAGGTCACGAGCATCAAGTAAAGTGGTAGTGGTGTCCTTAAGGTTCACCTGTTTAGTAGCTTCTATAGTCATAGCATCACCATTAATAGGTCCATTGTGACCAGGAGTACATTGGGTGCTAAGAGTGTGAACATCCTCAATAACTTGGATAGTAGCAACGGTGTGGTGGGTAGGAAGGCTCTTAATTCTTTCCTCTTCCTCCCTTTCTCTAGCCCATCTTTCTTTTAGCTTAGCCATCATCCTAATGTTTTCATTAATTTGTACTTGAGTAGCATTAATAGGGATGACTTCCCTCTCCTTAAGAGGAGAAGTTTCAATTTTCAGCAATTTTACCTCATTGGCTAAGTGATCTACCTTAAAAGAAAGATCATCTAGTTTATGTAGTTTCTCTTCTACATTCTTATTAAAGGCTTTTTGGGTAGTGATGAAATCTCTAAGCATGGTCTCTAGTTCAGTATTGGAGTTCTTGGTACTAGGATAAGCATTGTTGTTCCCATAAGAGTTAGAGGGGAACGGTCTAGGATTGTTACCAAAGTTACTCCTATAAGCATTGTTGTTGAAATTATTTCTAGAGATAAAGTTAACATCTACTTGTTCTTGAGCAATCAAAGAATTTAAAGGAACATCACGAGGATCAATAGTAGATTGCTTCGAAAGTAGAGACATGATCAAGTCAACTTTTTCATTAAGGGAGGAAATCTCCTCGACAGAGTTTACCTTCCTACCTGTTGGAGCGCGTTCGGTGTGCCATTGGGAATAGTTGGTCATCATCTCATCGAGAAGCTTTGTGGCAGCACCAAGTGTAGTTGACATAAAAGTTCCTCCCGCGGCGAGTCTAACAGGTTCCGCGAGGTAAAGTTCAAGCCTGCATAAAAAGTTTGGATAACCATCCAAGTAGTCAAACCATGAGTAGGGCAGTTCTTGGTAAGAGATTTCATACGTTCCCAAGCTTGGGCAACGTGTTCATTATCCAATTGTTTAAAATTCATGATGTTACTTCTAAGTTGGATAATTTTAGCAGGTGGATAGTATTTTCCGATAAAAGCATCTTTGCACTTGTCCCATGAATCTATGCTATTTCTAGGCAAAGACTGAAACCAAATTTTAGCTCCTCCTCTCAAAGAGAAAGGAAAAAGCTTAAGCTTAACAATATTACCATCTATTTCTTGGTACTTTTGCATATCACAAAGTTCAACAAAGTTGTTCAAGTGTAAAGCAGCATCATCTCCAGCACCGGAGAATTGATCTTTCATAACTAAGTTCAGTAAAGCAGGTTTAATTTCATATGAAGGTGCTGAAGTGGCAGGTGTAGTGATAGGTGTGCTGATAAAGTCATCGTTGTTGTGACTAGTGAAGTCACACAACTTGGTGTTCTCGGTGGAACCCATAGTAGCAAGCAAGCAAGATAACTATTTTTGTGATTTTCGATAAAAGGAACTAAAGCAAAAATAAAAGGTAAACTAACAAGACTAAAAAGCAAAGGTAAAAGATAGCATGCAACTCCCCTATCCTGAAGAGTGGAGTCCCCGGCAACGGCGCTAGAAAATACTCCTTGATGGGCCTCGAACCCCTCGTTGGTTACCCCAAGTGGAAGGTGTAAGATGCAGTAAGTAGAAGTGTTTTCCCCTAGCAAAGATGCCAATGATCGAATCCCCAGAGACTCCTAGGTTCAACAAGTAGGTGTCAATTGCTAACGGCGCAATTAGCAATCAACGTGGACCTGCACACAGATACAAATAACTTTGCTCCCAACGAGTACAGAGAGGTTGTCAATCTCTCCGGCCTTGTAGTTCACAAAGGGTTAAAAGCAATATGATAGTAGTGATAGATAGTGTTTTGCAATAGTAAGCAAATAGCGAAAAGTAAATAGTGGATGTGATCAATGATGGTAATATTGACCGGAGTCTCATGATGTTCACTAGTGATGTCTCTCTCCCAAAAAGACGATAAAACAGCTATGTGAGGTAAACAAATTACAGCTGGGCAATTGACAGGACCACGAACGCAAACCAATGCTGATTACATTGCAAGAAAGGTTGAGGTTCAAAGCATGGGCGGTACGCCAAAGTAAGTAGACCGAAATCCATCAATATCTACTACTAATCATCCACCTTGAGATATCTATCCAGAACATCTCACTGGTATTAAGTTGCGAGTCCCACCCATAGTGTAAACTCAATGCAACAGACAACTGCATTAAAAGAACTTTGCGTAAAGTAAACAATCCTTGCACCCGTGGGCACAAGCACCGTTGTTTTCCCCCTTGTGGCAACAGCACATCCCCTAGACTCATGTTTCTGTCACTCAAGCTAGTCATCGAGGGGCATGAACCCACAATCGAGCATAACGTTCCCTCTTGGAGTCACTACTTACTACTCGGCCAAAGCAATAAATAACAACGGAGAACATGCAAGAATTACTTATGAACTAAAATATAAAAGAGGTGAATCAAATATATTACTCAAGATCAATCTGAACATAATCTCATAATCCATCGGATCCCAGCAAACTCAACATAGCAACAGCATAAGGATTACATAGGTGCCTCGATCATGTAGGGCAGCTCACGAGGACTAATTAGTGAAGCACAAGAACGGGAGGAGAACATCACATAGCTACTGGTCATGGACTCATGGTCCAAGGGAGACTACTCACGAGTCATCCGGGAGGCGTCCATGGTAGTGGAGAAGCTCCCGGTGGTGATCCTCCCCTCCGGCAGGGTGCCGGGAAGAGTTCTCCTGGTGCTCCCGATCTTGGAAGCGGCGGCGGCGGCGGAACAGAGATGGGATCGCGAAAAGAAGTCCTGTTCTGAGGGTTACGGAGGACCCTTTAAATATATGCCAAAGTAGGGCACCGGGGGAGCCTCGGGGGGGCCCAGGCGCCCCCCCAGCGCGGCCCAGGGGGGGCGCGCCCATAGGGCGCCTGGAGCCCCTGTGCCCCCCCCCCCCAGGCTGCCCTTCGGACGCAGTGTTGTTTCCGGTTCGCTGATTTTTTATATAATTTTTCTGGATTTTTCTGGGCAGTTCTCGAAACGTGAAAACCTGAAATACAAAAACTGCCGAAAACAGAAACTGGCACTGGGGTGCACTGGATTAGTAAGTTAGTCCAAATATGATCAAAAGTGTATGGAAGTGTATGAATATCATAGCAATATCACCCAAAAGTGGCATGGAGCAAGCAAAAATTATAGATACGTTTTGGACGTATCACCGTGCGCAGTCACGGTACTACCGCAAAAGAGACTACGGTACTACCGCAAGTCCAGCACGGCAGTATTTTTTTACTGCCGCTGGTAGAGCGGTACTACCGCTTAGCGTGCAGTACTTCCGCCCAAGCGGTACTACCGCGATGACCGCGGTACTACCGTACGTATCCGAACGGGTGGGGGTTATAAGCGGGCAGGGGGGTTCCAACTCCCCATACCCATTCATCTCCTAACCCCCACGTCGTCTCTCTCTCTCACTCTCAAGAACGCTGCCGGAGGACCTCGCCGGATCTCCTCCCTCGGCCACTCTCCTCGCATTCCGACCGGTGGGATCGCTCCCCACCTCGACCTCTTGCCATGGATGAAGGTTTCTCCCCAAATCCCCTCTTCTTTTTGCCTAGTTGTTGTTTTTAGGGTTTGGGGAGATGCTTGGTGTTCTAGCATTCTTCGTGTTCTTATCCATGGAAGATTAGGATGTAGGAGAGTGTTTTTGCACTAGAAATGCTAGTATGTATGTTGCTACCAAGTTACTATGATCAGCCGTAGTACCGTTCTTCGATCTACGCGTTCTAGTCTAGATCCGTTCTTTTCAGATCTGACCCGAGCGGTACTACCGCTGGCTAACCGCGGTACTACCGCTCGTTCTAGTCTAGATCCGTTCTTCAGATCTGACCCAAGCGGTACTACCGCTGGCCAACCACGGTACTACCGCTCTGCCGTGTAACTACACGGAAGTAAAATTTTACTACCGCATCCTGAGCGGTACTACCGCAACCCCAACGCGATACTACCGCTCCCTAAGCGGTACTAATTTTTTACTTCCGTCTTCGGTCGCGGAAGTAAACTTTTACTACCGCATACTGTGCGGTACTATCGCATCCCTCAAGCGGTACTACCGCTCACTAAGCGGTACTAATTTTTTACTTCCGCGTCCATCGGGCAGTACTACCGCTTGTATCATAGTTCCTTCGTAGCTCTTACATATTACCCTTTCTACTCGTTTCATGTGCTTTTTGTGGCTTTTGCATTGATTCTCTTTGTGTTTTCGTCGTGTTCTTGTGTTTGTGTCTTAGGTGGTGGCTCCGGTTCTGAAGTTCGTCGTACCAATCCCGTCCATGACACCGGGTCCAAGCGTCTACGCAACCCCAGTGATGTGCCAGAGGGCTCCAATCCCCAACGCAAGTTCAAGACCGCCGCCAACAAGCAAAAGGAATCTTCTATGACTATGGAAGAAATGCCAGCTAATGAGTTCATGGCACGGAGGAAGCTCAATCCTTATGGAGAACCCCGGGCTCAGTTTCATGGGGATGAACTTTTCTGGACCAAGCAGCAGTATCGCATCTACACAAAGGTGCTCAAGAGCAAGCACAACCTGTACGTGGATGCTCATTGGATGGACATGGCTCACATGCGGAGGGCCGATAACCTGGCCTACTTTGCCGAGGCTCTGGATCTGGTAGAGCAGTTTGGGACTGAGCACTTCATGACCTTTCAGAATGATTTTGATCCATAAATCATTGCTCAGTTTTATGCTTCGGTCCATTTTCACACCAAGGAAGATCACCCAATGACTTGGATGACAAATGGTCACAAGATGACTGCAACTTGGAAGGAATTCATGGATCTTATACAGATTGCTGACGAGGGACTCCACAACCCAATTGGAGCTCGGCCTCATGCCAATCCAGAAGCTGCCAACAAATACCAACTGTTACCGTTCTATGTGGAGAAGACTCTTGCGAGTGGCAAGAAGACATGGGTGTTGAACCCCTTTTTGGACATCATGCATAGGATCTTCCGCAACACCCTGTTTCCTCGAGTTGGGGACAAGGACAAGATTCACTCCTACCTCGTTGATATGTTGCTGATGTGTGAGGCGGCTCGCACAGCTCAGTCTCCACCACTTGACATTTCCCATATCATGTGGTGTGAGCTTCACTTGGCGATCTACACTCGCAAGGTACCCATCTATGGTCCGTTCCTGTTTCTGCTCATCTCCAAGACTTGGGAGAAGCTTTACCCTGATGAGGAGTTCGAGGCCGAGTGTATCCGTCATGACCCCATTCATCTTTGCATCAAGACTCGATGGGCCAACACTACCACTCGTGCACAAGCTGCTGCAGCTCAGATGGGTACTGACGAGGAGCCTGTGGAGGAGGCAGCTGAGGAGAGTCCTGGAGGATATGCTCCTCCCTTTTCTGAGCCCTCTTGGGCTAAGAAGCTGAAGAAGAAGATGAAGGCCCTTTTCTACATGCAAGCTCAAGGTCAGTACAGGGCTCATGTCACTCACAAGGAGTCTCCCCAGCGTGACAAGAAGATCATGAGGATCTTCGGTGAGAATGTGTCCAACGGAACCGAGGACAACATCACCCCTGAGGCAGCATGGATGGCCCGACAGGGGTACAAGTGGTCTGAGTCTGACGAGGAGCGGCAGGAGGAGCAGCAGGAGTCCGATGGAGAGCATGATGACTGAGTTCTTCTGCCAGGGCTACCACCTTTCTTAGTGTCCTCTTTCCCTTTGTGGCGTCTCGATGCCAAAGGGGGAGTGTCAGGGATATTACTAGCAGGTATAAACCGGCTAAGGAAAACCGGATTATGGCAATATAGTTGTATAGTTAAAAACTCAGTAGAAGTTACGGCCCATGAAGGCTTAGGGCCCATGTGTAAAGTTTACGGTTTGTAAACCGTCCTATCATGTAACTTGAGACACAAGGAAGAAAGAGCAGAGACCGAGGCGGACACAATTATGAGCCAGCCTCGGGACTCTGTAAACCGGACCGGGCGTCGCCTCTTATATAAAGGGACGACCCGGCGACGGTCGAGGGACAGGCAACAATCCGTCGAGAGACAGGCAAGCAATCTGCTCCCTGTTCATCGACGCCCAAGCAATACCAAACCAAACTAGACGTAGGCTTTTACCTTCATCGAAGGGGCCGAACTAGTATAAACCCTCTGTGTCCTTTGTGTGCTTTTAACCTCTTCAAGCTAACCCGTGCGATGGTTCCATTACTAAGTCCGTTAAACTGGACATCTGCCGTGCTAATTCCACGACAGTTGGCGCCCACCGTGGTGCCTCCGCACGATGGTTTCAAGTTCTTGAAGGGCAGCTTCGAAGGACTCAAGGGCTACGCGGTCGGCCGGATGACCAAGAGTCGCCGCGGCCGGATCTACATCGACGACGTTGGCTGGGGCCCGGAGGCCGATTCAATCGAATACGGGTACCGGGTTCCCTTCGGTGGCATCCACGTCTTCATCGGCAAGATTGGTGAACCGGGACCTGAGCCGGACATCTTCTCCGACATCATCAAGCCGGCTCAGCGTGCGAGATCGGCCCGGATTCAGCCTGCCATGAAGCACATTTTCGTAGGAGCAATACATGGAGTCCAAGCCGAGGACGGATCGGATTCTGGTGGCGAGACGGTTGTCTATTCCGATGATGAATCCTCATCCGGAGAGACAGAGTCCTTGTATCTGTTGCGGGACGGCCGGTCTGAGGGTATGTCCGACGGGGATAGTATTCCAGACCCCTTTGATCTGCCAAACCGGGTGGCTGTCTTTATGGCCGGATCACAACCTACGTCGCAGCCCACGGTGACCGGGGCGTTCACAGCCGGGGCAGGGAGGAGCGGCCAAGCTCTCTCGCCCGATGACGCTCTATCAGCCTTAGTAGAGGAGTTGACAACACGAGCAGTAGCAGTGGTGGCTCCTGCTGACAAGGCGCAGCACGATGCATAAATCCTTCAGCTAAAGGGCCGGATCGAACAAGCTAGAAAGGATTTGAATGCAGAGAAAGCTATGATAGCAACAAGGCAGGCAGAGCTGGATTCTCAGGCTTTCCAGCTCAGGATGGATCAGGCCTCTGCGCAGGGAGTAAGGAGTAGAAGGTATCAGTCTTGTCTACCGCCGGTCTATGAGGCGATGAATCTCTTTGGAACGCCAGGAGCGGGAGCCAGCAATAATCCGGAGGCAAACCGGAGGGGAGCCGCAGTGACAGGTGAACCGGTTCAACAGCCCACTGCGGAGCAAGATCGACGGATTATGTCCACGCCTCACATCCCCACTCCTTCGGGCCACTATTCAAACCCCCTGGATAACATTGTCGCCGCCGCTTCACGCCTGGCCGCTTTACCCATTGAGGGGACATCCCCTGTGGCAATGGAAGCACGCAGGGTCAAGGATCTGCTTAACATAGCATTGACACAGCAGCAGGCGTACTCTTACAGCAGGGAGAGACTTCATTCAACACCCCGCCACAGCCGGAGTTATACTAGGCATTGGGACGAACCGGAGGTGTCCAGTAGTGAATAGAGGCGACACCGTCACAGACAGGATAATCCGGCGGGCGCAGAGGCGCAAGCCCAGGAGGCGGTAAACCGGGCCAGACCCACGACCCGCGAGGATATCCACCAAACGACGCTGGTTCACACAACCACAGCAGAGACGGGAGTCACAACGAGTTCCTTTGGAGTACAGTGTCCTATCCCCGCTTTACGGAGCATAAGGTTACCCAAAGATTTCAAGGGTCCGCGTAAGGTGCCTAACTACACAGCAGATTTGGCTCCAGAGGCTTGGATTGAGAGCTATGAGATGGCTATGGAGATGCTGGACGTGGATGAAGCGGTTTGCGCGAAGTACTTCACCATGATGCTTGAGGGTACAGCCCGGACCTGGTTAAAGGGCTTACCACCTAACTCCATCGGATCATGGGGTGAGTTGCGCCGCCAGTTTATTAAAAATTTCAAGGACACGTGCAAACAGCCGATGTCAGTGGTGGACCTAGTGGCATGTATACAAGGAGAGCAGGAGCCTACAAGTGCATGGGTGCGGCGAGTATTGGAAATCTTGCACTCTTCGAACGGTATCAGCCCCAGTACAGCGATAGTAACACTGGAAAACAATTGCTGGTTTGAGTCTCTGAAGTTGAAGCTGGGACGGCTCAAAAGGGATTGTGATGACATGGGAACTCTCATGAGCACTCTGGTAAAGTATGGGGACTCCGACAACACTAAGTATCCAGAAGCGGATGGAGATAAATCCGGAAAAGCAAATAAACCTGGTAAACCGGCGCAGGCTAATCCGGTCGGAACAAGCTTCAACGGTAAGAGAAAAGCAGAAGGTGGTTTTGATTTTGTGGCCAATACCAAAGTTCAAGGAAGCTTTCAGCATAATAAGGGTAAACCACCTCCACAAAGCGGCGGAGGGTTCATTAATTGGGAACGACAATTGAACGAGCCTTGCCTGAAACATGGCACAGAGAAACGCCTAGCTAAACATACCTGGGGAGAATGCCGGGTCATGATGGAGGCCATGAACCGGGCCAGATCCAACAACGGAGGCAATCAAACACGGTATTCCATGGAGTAGTACCAGGTAAATCAGCTTACCCAGTTGGGAAAATTGACCTAGAAGTTACCTTTGGAGATGAACAGGATTCCAGGTCGAAGATGATAACCTTTGAAGTTGTAAAGATCCGGAGCCCGTATCATGCCCTGTTTGGACGGCCGGTTTATGCCAAGTTTATGGCTAGACCATGTTATGTTTATCTGCAGCTCAAGATGCTGGGTCACAAGGGAACCATCACGGTTCATGGAAGTCGCAAGATTGTATTGGAGTGCGAAGAAGGAGACGCTGCTTATGCGGAGGCAGTATGTGCTACGGAGGAATTGAAGTTTTACAAAGACAATGTTGATCCGGCAGATATGTCCCCGTTGAAGAAGCCAACTACAGAGCATGATCTGGCGTTGAAGTTCAAGTCTGCGGAGGAAACCAAGCAAGTTGACTTTGTACCAGGCGATTCATCCAAGTTGTTTACTATCAGCGCTAACTTTGATCCTAAATAGGAAAGCGCACTCATCGAGTTCATCTGTGAGAACCGGGATATCTTCGCATGGAAACCTTCTGACATGCCAGGTATACCGAGGGAACTCGCTGAGCACAGTCTTAATATTGATCCGAAGTTTAAGCCGGTCAAGCAGTATCTGGGCCGCTTCAACGAAGAAAGGCGCAAGGCTATAGGTGAAGAAGTGGCCAGACTTTTGGCCGTAGGATTCATAGTTGAAGCTTTTCACCCGGAGTGGTTGGCTAATCCGGTGCTGGTATTAAAGAAGAATGGAAAGTGGAGGATGTGTGTGGATTACACAGACCTAAACAAAGCTTGTCCAACCGATCCTTTTACTCTCCCTCGTATTGATCAGATCAATTGATGCTACGGTGGGATGTGAGCGGCTAAGTTTTTTGGATGCATATTCAGGGTATCACTAGATCAAGATGGCAGTTAAGGACCAGGAGAAGACAGCATTTATAACTCCTTTTGGTGCCTTTTGCTATGTGTCTATGCCTTTTGGTCTCAATAGTGCTCAAGCAACTTACCAGCGTTGTGTACAGAACTGTCTTAAGGGGCAGATAGGGAGAAATGTTCATGCCTATGTGGATGATATCGTGGTGAAGTCAAGGAAGAAGGAGACACTGATAGAGGACCTCAAGGAAACCTTTGATAACCTTCGGGCCTATAAAATGATGCTTAATCCAGAGAAGTGTGCTTTCGGTGTTCCGGCGGGCAAGCTCCTTGGATTCTTGGTGTCCAACAGAGGAATAGAAGCCAATCCAGAGAAGATCAAGGCAATCACGTCCCTGACTAAACCGGCTTGTATCAATGATGTTTAGCGTATCACCGGCCGGATTACAGCGTTGAGCCGGTTCGTCAGTCATCTGGGGGAGAAGGCAATCCCGCTTTATCAGATGCTGAAAAAGACAGACCGGTTTATGTGGAGTGATGAGGCAAACACTGCGTTTGAGGATTTGAAGCGGCAATTGGCAGAGCCACTGGTCCTTGTTGCCCCTGTTGATAAGGAGCCGTTGCTGTTATACGTCGCCGCCAATGCAAGGGCAGTCAGCGTGGCAATCGTGGTCGAGCGCAAAGAGGCAGGAAAGGAGTATCCGGTTCAACGTCCGGTTTATTATGTCAGTGAGGTTCTCATTGAATCCAAACAAAGGTACCCGCATTGGCAGAAGCTGGTATATGGCGTGTTCATGGCAAACCGGAAGTTGAAGCATTATTTCCAAGGCCACCCAATAACCGTTGTCAGTTCAGCCCCACTGGGGGATATTATCCAGAACAGGGAAGCCACTGGCAGAGTGGCGAAGTGGGCAATTGAGGTTAGCCCCCACGGATTGAAGTATGTGCCACGCACCGCTATCAAATCCCAAGCATTGGTGGATTTCATCAATGATTGGACAGAATTGCAAGCACCAGAGGAGAAGCCGGATCATACATACTGGACGATTCACTTTGACGGTTCAAGGCAATTAGAAGGCTCGGGGGCTGGAGTTGTGTTAACTTCCCCGCGAGGTGACAAGTTTTGTTATGTCCTCCGTCTAATGTTTCCTTGTACTAACAATGCAGCAGAATATGAGGCATTGCTTCATGGCCTGCGGATGGCTAAGGAGATGAACTTGAGCCGGGTCAAGTGTTTTGGTGATTCAGATTTAGTGGCACAGCAAGTATCCAGCAAGTGGGATTCTAAAGACCCTCTCATGGCAGCTTACAGACGAGAAGTTGAAGCAGTCGCAGGATATTTCAAAGGGTATCAGGTGGATCACATAGACCGGCAAAAAAATGAAGCGGCCGATGCTCTAAGCCGGCTGGGTTCTCGGCGTAAATCGGTGCCACCGAATACTTTTTTGGATGAGTTACACAGTCCGTCAGTTCAGGTACCGTCGGAGGAAGATCTGGCCGTTCCTGATCCGGAAGCGCAGCTGGTTGCGGCACTTCATGTTATTCCGGATTGGACACTCCCTTACTTGGCATATCTAAGTCGTGGAGAGTTGCCAGATGATGAGATTGAAGCAAGACAGATAATCCGGCGATCAAAATCCATGACAATTGTAAACGGAGAACTTCACCATCGCATTGTTTCTGGAGCATTTCAGCGGTGTGTATCATCCGAGGAAGGCTGTGACATCCTTCGAGAGATTCATGAAGGGGATTGTGGTCACCACACCGGTTCAAAATCATTGGTGGCTAAAGCTTTCCGACATGGGTTCTATTGGCTGACAGCCCATGCTGATGCGGAGGATCTAGTCCGGAAGTGTGATGCGTGCCAGAAATTTTCACGGCGTGCTCTTGTTCCGGCGCAGGAGTTGCGGATGATACCGATTACTTGGCCGTTTGCGACTTGGGGGCTTGATATGGTTGGACCTTTTAAACGATCCCAAGATCAAAAAACTCATCTCCTGGTTGCTGTGGATAAGTATACAAAGTGGATTGAGGCAGAGCCTGTGAGCAAGTGTGATGCGGCAACAGCGGTTAAATTCATCAAAAAGGTAATTTTTCGGTTTGGCTTTCCACACAGCATCATCACAGACAATGGCACCAATCTATCTAAAGGAGAGATGGAAGAGTTTTGTCAGCGGGAGCATATTCGCCTAGATGTGTCTTCGGTAGCTCACCCTCAATCCAATGGTCAAGCTGAAAGGGCCAATCAAGAGATTTTGCAAGGTATCAAGCCCCAGCTTATGACTCCTTTGCAAAGGACGCCAGGGTGCTGGGTTGAGGAATTACCCTCTGTCCTTTGGAGCATCAACACTACACCGAACAGATCCACAGGTTACACAGCTTTCTTCATGGTGTATGGTGCTGAAGCGGTTCTTCCAAGCGATATCCGCCATGATTCACCACGAGTGACGGCTTATGTTGAAGCAGCCAATGAACAGGCAAGACAGGACAGTTTGGACCGGCTAGATGAAGAGCGTGACATAGCAGCAGCACGATCCGCGATTTATCAGCAGGACTTGCGCAGATATCACAGCCGCCGGGTCAAAACCCGGACGTTTCAGGAGGGAGATTTGGTACTCCGGCTCATCCAGGACCAAACAGATGTGCACAAGCTATCCCCGCCTTGGGAAGGGCCCTTTGTGGTCAGCAAGAATCTACACAACGGTTCATACTACCTGGTGGACGTTTGAGAGCACAAGGACTCGCGGACATCAGAAGAAGAAATAAAGAGGCCGTGGAACATCGCTCTCTTGCGGCCCTACTACACCTGAGCCATGAGCTCTGCTATATCCTATGTATATATTATGATTAATGAATAAACCGGCACCCTCGGTAAACCGGGGGATCAGCCTTTTTTCTTCTAAGTATACGTCCTGTGAAATTATTTCAGATATTTTGAACATATTATTTTATGCAGAAAGGACCAAACTAGCAAGCTACGGATCACATATGAATCCTCGACAAAGTCTTTTCTGGTCCGGTCTACATAATGTTCTTGTCCTTAGGGATCCACCTTTGATGGCAGATGTAATATTCCTGTCCCTTGGTGGGCCAAATCCCTTTGATGGCAAAAGAAAAGTTCTTGTCCTTAGGGATCCACCTTTGATGGCAGATGTAACATTCATGTCCCTTGGTGGGCCAAATCCCTTTGATGGCAAAAGAAAAGTTCTTGTCCCTAGGGAACCTTCCTTTGATGACAGATGTAATATTCCTGTCCCTTGGTTGATCACTCCCTTTGATGGCAAAAGAAATAAACCTGTTCTTGTCCCTAGGGAACCTTCCTTTGATGGCAGATGTAATATTCCTGTCCCTTGGTTGATCACTCCCTTTGATGGCAAAAGAAATAAACATGTTCTTGTCCCTAGGGAACCTTCCTTTGATGGCAGATGTAATATTCCTGTCCCTTGGTTGATAATTCCCTTTGATGGCAAAATAAATAAACATGTTCTTGTCCCTAGGGAACCTTCCTTTGATGGCAGATGTAATATTCTTGTCCCTTGGTTGATCATTCCCTTTGATGGCAAAAGAAAATATGTTCTTGTCCCTAGGGTACTTCCTTTGATGGTAGATGTAATATTCCTGTCCCTTGGAAGATACATACCCTTTGATGGCAAAAGAAAAATTCTTGTCCCTAGGAGTACCTCCTTTGATGGCAGATGCAATATTTCCTGTCCCTTGGAGTACATCCTTTGATGGCAAAAGAGTACATCCTTTGATGGCAAAGTTCTTGTCCCTAGGAGTACTATTAGACATAGCCCTTTGGGTCGCACCCTTTGATTGGCACATAGGGAGCCTGATAGCTCGCAAAAAGCCTCGACTACATGGTCTTATTTGCAAACCTGTGTTTTGGTGTTTGTGACTTTTCATGTGTTTTTTATGGGTTTTTTTGATACGGAGCTGGACAACTTCAAAGTTGACCACATATTTTCAAAAGTCTGGACACAGAGCTCCAGCATTATTTAAACCGGTAGTTCCTGTAAACCCGGAATAATTATTGGGTCTATCCCAACAGAGCCAAGAGCTTCCTCAGAAACTGCAAGGTTCGCCGGATTAAGGATATCAAGCATACTTAATCAAAGGTATGAAGTTCTTTTTGGTATAACACAGATACTCATTTGATATACATGAGAACGATTTAATCTGTCCGGCGGTAAAACCGCTAGGACATCTTTTTAGTGTTATCTATGCAGATACAGTTAGTATAAAAGATAAACCATAGCAGACAAAGGAATCAATTTGGCAGACGCCAAAGCAAAGTTGGGACATCCGGATTAAAACAGCAATGTTTCGAGCTATCCTATTACAAGGCACAGCAAGCCTGAATGGATTAAAGTTTTTCTCGACAAAAGAGTACAGCAGCTATAAAGTTAGATTCGGCAGTTTATGCTTCTTCCTGCTGCGAAAGCTGAGGATCGACCTGTTCCAGAGCTTCTTCGTCTTCTTGAAGCGGCTGAAAGTCAGGAACGCGCCAATCGATTTTTGATAAAGCACGGAAGTACATCTCTTCAGTAATGAGATTGGACGGATCAACATCTGGGGCGAAAGTGTGGGGGCGCACTGGTGGGATTAGATTTTCGGTATCATAAACCGGCCGATCCACCCGCTCATTCTTTAAATCATACGCCGGATGATACCTGGTCAAGTCCGACTCAACAGCAAGTTTGCTGGCAAGAGGACACATTTCCTTAGTCAAAGCATGAAGATCTTTGCCAGAGAAGGCCGACCCATCTTCCTTGGTGCTGGGGTACCCGTTCATGGCTTCTTCCGGATCAAAGTCCGGAACCCACGCTTTGGCTCTGGTCAGCGCTACAAGAGAACCGGCTCGAGCAGCAGACTTCTTCACCTCTTCCAAGCGTACAGGCAAGATAGAAAGCTTCTCCAGAGTGCCTTGGATAGTGGTGGGGGCCGGTTTATTAAAAGACATTGCACTTATAATCCTTTGAGCGCCAGAATACAGCTGCTCAACCAGAGTATAAGAGGCCTTGAGTTTCTTCCGGAGGTCATCCCCAAGATGGGTGACGCGTCGCCCTGCATATGGTTATTATAGTTAAGCCGGAATGGACTAAAGATTGCAGAGATGAAAACACATGCAAGTTAAGTATTTACCAAAGATGGCAGAAGTCATAAGCTCTATTTGCCGCTTTAAACCGGTCAGCTCTTGTGTCACCGGGTTAAGAGCCTCCTCAGCTTCCTTTGCTCTTTTTTCAAGAGCATTCTTCTGCACTTCCCAGGTTGTCCGCTCTATTTCAAAATATTTCTTCAATTGCTCAGCAGTGGTTAAGCTCAGCGCCAGATCTTTTTTAGCCTTGGCGGCAGCAGATTCAGTTTCTGCAAGTCTATTCCGGAGCTCAGTTATTTCTTCAGCCCTCCGGGTCAAGTCAGCCTGCAAAGAATATCAAGAGGAATAAATGACAGTTCAGACAAGTCTCAAGCGCATAACCAAGTTATCCACTTGACACTTGGGGGCTAATGAGCAATTGAAGTATCAAAGAAAGACAACTAAAGATAAAGTCTCAAGCACATAAGCAAGTTATCTACTTGACACTTGGGGGCTAATGGGCAGTTGAAGTATTGAAAGAGAGATCCAGACAAGTCCCAGGCACATAAAACTAGTTATGCCCCTGGCACTTGGGGGCTAATGTAAGATCATTGGCACACATTTGAAAGTACCGGTTCACTTTCAACAAAGCTAAACCGGAACTTGGGGGCTACCATGACATAGACAGAAATACAAAGAAAGCAAAAGCAAAAGACAAGTAAGATACCTCGTATTTGTCCTTCATCATATTGACCAAGCCCGCTTCATAGTCCCGACTGGTATGAAGCTGGTTCAAATACCGGGAATAAAGCTCCTGGGCACTCAGCTCGGCATAACTGGACAAATCTGTGCTCCACTTGCCCTTCTCTTGCTGGAGTTTCTCCGCTTTAGCAGTATGCTTGGCTAAAACAATAGGCTCAGCAGGAGCGGTAAAACCTGTACCGGTTATTTGAATATCCGGAGAAGAGGCAGCGGCCGGTTGTGGAGTAGCAGTACGAGGCGGGCTAGCAGGAGCCAGGCTATTCCGAGGAGGGCTAGCCCGGACAGGATTCGCCGGTTCAAGAACATCTTCAGCATTGGTACCTTCAGGAGCAGCAGTGTAATCATGATCCATGGGAGCAGGATCGTCAAGCTGAATCATAGGTTCGTTTTCCGGAGCGATGGCCTCTTCCGGATCAGCTACCGGATCATCGGTAGTAGTTTCAGCTGTCGTTTTGCTGGCCTTTGCCTTTTTGCTAGGCTTGGGCTTACTGAAAGGAATTGAAAAAGAAATCAGAGTCATAAAGGCAAAGTACAAAGGTAAACCGGATGAGCTAAAGGACTTACCTAGGGACAGTTTTCAGAATCGGGACCTGTGTGGCGGTTGATTCGCCGGAAGATGATAAAGGTGTCTCCTGATAATTACGATCAGACGGTTTAAGTGGTTTGCGTATAAGTCCGGCCTTGGGATGAAGAAGAGTTGGAGAAAGTAAAACCTCAGAGCGGCGCCTCTGAGCCGGAGTAAGAGATATTCCAGAAGACTCGACCACATGGCCACTATGGCGTGTGGTCCGGCGGGCTTCATGTTGTTGTTTCTTCAAAAGAAAATTGGGGTCCAGTTGAGCGTAAGGATGAGAAAAAGGGTACTTCCGAGATGCCTTACGAATCTTGGGCACCGACGGTTCAGAATCTGAAGAAAGAAGGATTACCTCAGTTTCGGCCGCTTTATCAGCTTCAGCCAAATCTTGTGAAAAGACACTGTTAATACAAATCTGGATAAAAGAGATCAAAGCATATCAGGATCAACTCATACCTCAGAATCCGGATCATCTTCTTCAACATGTGAACCGGAGCCAGCAGCCGCCTTTTTCTTCTTAACAGCGAAGGTTTTCCGGCGCGGCTGTTTGCCTGATTTATCCTGAGGTTTCCTTTTCCAAAAAGGATCGTCGGCCTGTGTAGAAGATGAGAGATAAATGGAAGATAATTTAAATGGACGGATTAAAAGTAAACAGAAGAGATTAAGGCTTACTGCTGGCAGTTTATTCTTCTTATAATATGGAGCCAATCCGGTTTGGCTACATTCCTCCAAACAGATATTGAGCATCTTCTTAGCAGATTCAATAACGTCCTTCTCAGGAAGTATTATGTTGGTATGGCGCTGAGGATCATCCGGCTTACCGGTATACTGACACATCAAACCGGAGCGCCGGCTCAGAGGAAGGATACTCCAAGCGAGCCAACAACGTACGAAGTCAACTCCAATCAATTCGTTGGCCATAAAGGCTTTGAGTTTGGCAAGCTGAGGGGCGAACCGGGGCCGTTCCGAGGAGCTAAGACGTTGCGGCAGTGGATGATCTTCAGGAAGACGATGTTCGCGATAACCCGGCAGCGGGTTCTCCCCTTCAGGCGAAGTATCTTGGCAATAGAACCAAGATTGGTTCCAATCCTTGGAGTGTGTATGGAGAGCAGCGTGAGGAAAGACCGCATCTCTTCTCTTTTGAATACTAACCCCGCCCAGTTCTTGATGAGGTCCGGCAGTAAACTCAGTTCGCCGGTTTAAGTGGAAGAAATCCCGGAACAAGTCAACTGCTGGCTCCTCTTGAAGATACACCTCGGAGAAAACTTGGAAATTGCAGATGTTTGATACGGAATTCGGACCTATGTCCTGAGGGTGAAGCTGAAAAGCGGCAAGCACGTCCCGGAAGAACTTTGAACCGGGAGGACTAAAGCCCCGGGCTATATGATCAAAGAAAACAATAACTTCTCCTTCTTTGGGAGTAGGAGGGCATTCATTTCCAGGGGCCCGCCATTTCAGAACTGCTTGAGGGCCCAGGGTGCCGATTGCAGCAGCATTAGCTAAATCTTCTTCCGTAATCACGGAAGGGACCCAGTTGCAAGAAACGAACTGCTTGGCAGACATATTAGCAGAAGGAAAGTGCTGAAAAAGTGAAGTATAAAATCCGGATTATTCAAGTAATAGAAGCATAAACCGGATCATATATTCAAAATTACATCGACGGTTTAGACAAGGGACTAATGGCACTAACAACCCGGAAGCAAGTGGGAAACAAGCTGCTACCAATTTATGATGACAAAAAAGAAGAAGCTAAACCGTCGGGTTCATGGTTGATGCGTTACATAAGCAGTGTACTATTGGCTAAACCGACGAATGTCTTACAGATCTATCAAAACGAAGAAACATGTTTCTACAGAAGGCTAAGGTAAAATAGATCTGAGCAGTAAGAAAAAGAGGAAATTTACGCAGGTCTATCACAGAAGAACTGCAGGGGTCTTATACAGAGCAGATGAATCTAAGGATTGAATCTAAAAATGCCAAGCCTAAGCATAAAGCAACGGAGCAGGAGCAAGTTTCGAAGTTAATCTAAGGTTGAATCTACCGCAGAAACAACCTATAGGATGAACAGATAGAGCTTCGAGGTCTCATGGCAGAATCAATGGAGAAACCCTAAGATTACAGATCTGAAGCGAGGGAAAAAGAATACCTGAGAATGGAAGAGACGGCGGCGGAATAATCTGGACGCGGTTCAGGTTGATGCAGCGGCCTGGTCGACGACGGCGACGAGCTCGAGAACAGCGGAGAAGCTTCGGGCGACGGAGGAAGAAGACGAGCGGAAGGAAGAAAGGCAGAGATGCGGCGGTATTTATAAAGGTTGAGAGACGAAACGGCAAGCACGGGATTTGAGGAAGTCGGAGATTGGATAAAGATTCTCCTGTCGCCTCGATTTTTGGGATGGCCTTTAAACAAAGGTAACAAACAGCTGTGCGCAAGATGTCATGATCGAATCAAATGATTTCCAAGGATGACGTCACAGACGGTTTACAAAACAGAGAAGATACAGGGAAGAAGTTTATGCAAGATTTAGAAGACTGACATGAACAAGTTCAAATCATTCTGGGGCCTAATGTCAGGGATATTACTAGCAGGTATAAACCGGCTAAGGAAAACCGGATTATGGCAATATAGTTGTATAGTTAAAAACTCAGTAGAAGTTACGGCCCATGAAGGCTTAGGGCCCATGTGTAAAGTTTACGGTTTGTAAACCGTCCTATCATGTAACTTGAGATACAAGGAAGAAAGAGCAGAGACCGAGGCAGACACAATTATGAGCCGGCCTCGGGACTCTATAAACCGGACCAGGCGTCGCCTCTTATATAAAGGGACGACCCGGCGACGGTCGAGGGACAGGCAACAATCCGTCGAGAGACAGGCAAGCAATCTGCTCCCTGTTCATCGACGCCCAAGCAATACCAAACCAAACTAGACGTAGGCTTTTACCTTCATCGAAGGGGCCGAACTAGTATAAACCCTCTGTGTCCTTTGTGTGCTTTTAACCTCTTCAAGCTAACCCGTGCGATGGTTCCATTACTAAGTCCGTTAAACCGGACATCTGCCGTGCTAATTCCACGACAGGGAGAGAGTGGGATTTGCGTCTTGTGCCGTTTCTTTGTGTTTTTCGTTGGTTGGACTCTATTTGCCTGTTTGTTTTTGTGTCATGTGCGTGAGACTATCGTATGGTGTAAGACATATTCTCCTCTACCGTTAAACTCGTTATGTCTTTACTATTATGTCGTGAGCAGTTAGTTTACTTTCCCTTGTTTATGTGCTCACTCCATCCTCCTTACTACTGTGTGTAGACTCTTATTCTTTATATGCAAGGAGTATATTATCTATAGAATATAGGGGGAGCATTGATCCTGGTATGTGTGTTGTGCAGTCCAAAGCACTCTCTTTTGTATGCACACATCTAGGGGGGGCTTGCCTATATTCTATTGGTTATTAGGATTGCATACTTTCTTATATATCCTTGTGCAAATCCCGTATTGTCATCAATCCACCAAAAAGGGGGAGATTTTAAGGGCATATTTCTCCCTAAGTAGTTTTGGTGATTGATGACAATGCATTTGCGGACTAATCGTGTGCCCTAAGCTCTCTCAGGTATATCTCACCTAGGCACAAGACGATTGTTTGCCCCTCGGATTCAATGGAAGACGGAGTTTCCTTTTTGCTCCCTGTCGGTGGCTTTGATTAATAGGAAAGCCGTACTATTAAGAGGGGGTCCGCTTCGGAAAGGTTTGGGTGGAATCAACACGTACACATCTTACTCTCGCACCACCTTTCCTTTGCTTCTCTGGAGCTCCGGCCGTTTCTTATCGTATATGCAAACCATGGCTTCCTACTAGTACATCTGCCTGGCAAGCGGTAGTACCACTCAAATAAGTGGTAGTACCGCACAGCCACATAGTAGTACCGCCTACGGGCACGGTAGTACCGCACCAGCGGTAGTACCGCGGCTCTAGGACGGTAGTACCGTGTATCTTGCCCGGCACTGCACCAAGTACGGAAGTAGGTGCAGAAGTACTTTTTTACTTCCGCATCCTACGCGGTAGTACCGCTTGAGTCAAGCGGTAGTACCGTGCCGTGTTTTGCTACTACCGTATTTCTGCGGATGTAGCTACGGATGTATTTTATTTCATCAGTGCTTGTCCTCAGCCTGCTTGTCTCTGCCTTGCGGTAGTACCGCAAGGGCGAGCGATAGTACCGCTCAGGCAGTACTACCGCCCGTATGCCTTCGCAACAGAGTACATTCTGCCTAGTGCTGCTCCAGCGGTAGTACCGCACCCAGAGCGGTAGTACCGCTGGCCAAGCGGTAGTACCGCAACTTACGTGCGGTAGTACCGCGCTCTGCGGGCAGAAACGTGGGATAACGGTTGGATTTGTTCTCCCACTATATATAGGGAGTCTTCTTCCCCAAGAAGACTCACCTCTTCCACCCCAAAGCTCCATTGTTGCTCCAAGCTCCATTTCCGCCCGATCTCTCTCCCTAGCCAATCAAACTTGTTGATTTCCTCGGGAGAGCTTGAGGAGGCATCGATCTACACTTCCACCAAGAGATATTTGATTCCCCCCACTAATCCTTGCGGATCTTGTTACTCTTGGGTGTTTGAGCACCCTAGACGGTTGAGGTCACCTCGAAGCCATATTCCATTGTGGTGAAGCTTCGTGGTGTCGTTGGGAGCCTCCAATTCGGTTGTGGAGATAGCCCCAACCTTGTTTGTAAAGGTTCGGTTGCCGCCTTCAAGGGCACCACTAGTGGAATCACGGCACCTTGCATTGTGTGAGGGCTTGAGGAGAATACGGTGGCCCTAGTGGCTTCTTGGGGAGCATTGTGCCTCCACACCGCTCCAACGGAGACGTACTTCCCCTCAAAGGGAAGGAACTTTGGCAACACATCCTCGTCTTCACCGGTTCCACTTGTGGTCATTTCTTACCTTTACTTTTGCAAGCCTTACTCGTTTATCTTATATAGCTTGCTTGTGAGGTTGTTATCTTTACGTCCTACTAGTTGTCATATTAGTAACTTATCTAGACAACTTGCTTTGACGTTTAATTTAAAGTGGTTAAGAAAAGCTAAAAATTGTTAGTTGCCTATTCACCCCCCCCCCCTCTAGTCAACCCTATCGATCCTTTCACCGCTGTCAGCTTGGACCCACCGGAAGTGCCTCCTTATTACGCACAAAAAAATGAATACTCCCCCTGCTAGTTGGGACCCACCGTGGTGGGTGGCTGACTTGTGGGCCTACTAAGTTGACGGGGACGAAGTGCTTTGTCAACTTAGTCAATATGAACGATTCTAGCTCCAGTGACCGTACGATGTCCATCCAACGGCCGTAGTGCTTCTTCAACCTCTAGTCTTGTTGCTCCAGCCGCCCAAAGCAGCGACGGTCGTGTCGCATGCTCCTACCTCCCGTGGCCGGCTGTGCTGCCGCGGAGGCCTCACCATCCCTCTACTCACCCACACCCCCTGTAATTCTACGGCGATGGCAGCCTCACACCGCAGCGAACCAGTGAACCCTCGTACTCCTCTACGCGTGGGCATCCACTGCCGCGTCTTCCCCGACTCCGCATCGTCCCCTTCCTAGGCCTCCTCGTCGTCCACCGCCCTGGTGCTCTCGGCACGGCGTGGTCAACCTGGTCAAGGAATGGCTTCCATCGGACGTGGACTGTACGTGGAGAGGCTGATAGCTGGGTCCACGGCCGCAGCAAGGAAGTGTGTAGGATCGAAAGTATGTCTAGAGGGGGGGTGATTAGACTACTTGTAAATATAAAAATTCTGCCTTTTGATCATGAACAGTTTTTGGCAGTTTCACAATTATGATCAAGTCAAGTATCACCCTACACATGCAATTCTAGAGTATAAGCAGCGGAAAGTAAATTGCACATGTAGTAAAGAGAGGTGGAGAAGATCAAACGCAATTTGGAGACGCGGAGATTTTTCCCGTGGTTCCGATAGGTAGTGCTATCGTACATCCACGTTGATGGAGACTTCAACCCACGGAGGGTAACGGCTGCGCGAGTCCACGGAGGGCTCCACCCACGAAGGGTCCACGAAGAAGCAACCTTGTCTATTCCATCATGGCCTACGCCCACGAAGGACTAGCCTTACTCGGGGTAGATCTTCACGAAGTAGGCGATCTCCTTGCCCTTACAAACTTCTTGGTTCAACTCCACATCTCGATGACGGAGGCTCCCAAGCGACACCTAACCAATCTAGGAGGCACCACCCTCCAAAAGGTAATAGATGTTGTAGATGATGATGAACTCCTTGCTCTTGTGCTTCAAATGATAATCTCCCCAACACTCAACTCTCCTCACTGATTTGGCTTTGGTGGAAGAAAGGATTGAGTGGAAAGCAACTTGGGAAGGTTAGAAATCAAGTTTCATATGGTAGGAATGGAGCAACTTGATCTCAACACAAGGGTAGGTAGTTCTCTTCTCAGAAAGTGTAAGGTAGGAGTGGTAGTTCTTTCTGATGGCTCTCTTCACGAATGAAGAGGGGGTGGAGGGGTATATATAGCCTCCACACAAAATCCAACCGTTACACACATAATTGAGCAATCTCGGTGAGACCGAAGTGGAAACTCGGTCAGACCGAAAGTTCAAATATAGTGAACGTTGGGGTTTTCGGTGGGACCGAAAATACCATCTCGGTTTGTCCGATTTGAGTCAAGACAGGAACTTGCCAGTTTCGGTGAGACCGAAATCATCAACTCGGTTATTCCGAAATGATGTCAAACGGTTACAGAAGCTTGGCAGCCCGTATTTCGGTGAGACCGATCTCAAACTCGGATTGACCGATTTTTCTAGGGTTTGGCTTATGGCTGAGGTGGTTCATCTCGGTGGGACTGAGTTTGGAAAATCGGTTTGTCCGAGATTACTTATGAGTGTGTATAGTAGTGAAAGTTGCTGATAGTTGAAGGAGATATATCACTAAGCACTTGAGCAACCAGATCATCAACACAACCTCATCCCCTTTTAATAGTATTGGCTTTTCCTATGGACTCAATGTGATCTTTGATCACTAAACCAAAAATGGAGTCTTGAGCTTTTGCCAATGCTTGCCTTAGCATTTTGAGGGGTCCACTTCTTCAGTCATTTCCATACCCGCATCACTGAACTTCTCTGAAATGATTCTCAAGTAATTATTAGTTCAATGATATATATGTTGTTATTAATTACCAAAACCACCCGGGGATTAGTTGCACTTTCAATCTCCCCCTTTTTGGTAATTGATGACAACATATGGATCAAAGCTTCGACAAAAGATATAATCAATGAATAATATCGTCGCTTTGAGAAGTATGTGATAAACAAGAGCTCCCCCTAAATTTGTGCATTATTTAAAATTTGCGTTTGAATGCAAATGCACAATCGATTAGGATTATGGGTCACTCTTCCATGTCACATACATCTTGGTGGAGCGCACAAAATGATAAGAATGAATAACATGCACCCAATCACCAAGACAAGAGTAAATAATCATACAAGATAGGAATAGCATATGATAAGCATTAAGCACACATTAAAGCATAGTATGACTAAGCACTCATAAAGGTAGCATCAAACGTAGTACCAAGCACACTGAAAGTTTCAAGAACCAAAAGAACCAAAAGTATCTCAAAGAAACCGCAAAAGAACGAAAGAGCACTCTCTCTCTCGAAGCCCTATGATCTATACAATTTCTCCCCCTTTGGCAACAAGTTACCAAAAAGTTCAAAAAAGCATAGAGCTAAACGTCACTGTGGGCTCTGCTGGCGGCTCCCGTCTGGGTAGATGTCGGAGTAGATATGACGGCATCGGCGAAGACTTCAGCTGATGTCTGCGCTGGAGGAGTGGATGCTGGAGCTGTGGCTGGAGTGACTGCTGGAGCTGTGGGAATAGCAGCTGATCGGGATCCTCTGGGAACCAGAGCAGTCTGGCGATGAGAGTCCTGGACTAGGTCATCCTGCATGAGCTCTGCCTTGTCCTACCTAGCTTCCTCCATGTCTGCCTCAAGCTTGTTGACGGTCACCTGAAGTTCAGTCAGCTTCACGTCCAGAGCGTGGACCTTCTCGTCAACAATCATTTCCAAGCTTTCCTGAGATTGTTCAATGCTGGCCAGGCGTTGTTCAATCCTCTGGGTAGCTTCAAGAATCTGCTCTCCGAAGCTCTTTGGTTTAGCTGCTGCTGCTGCTGCCTCTTTATCAGCTTTGGCTTTCTTAGCAGCTTCAATCTTTGCTTGACCTTCAACAGAAGTTGGATCCTCCTCGTCCATCACAACAACATTATCTTCATGCTCTGGCTGAAGTGGTAAGTGCTTCCTATCCAACAAGAATTTGCCCGTGCCAAACTTGGCATTGATAAGCATCTGAATCTGTGGGGCAAATCCACACGACCTCTTCTGGTCAGCTGCAGTCCTCTTAATGGTTTCTACCATTAAGTCCATCACCTTGAAAGGTGCCTTCTCATCAAGTATGTGCAGCATGTTGATAGAATAGCCTCGGATCATGCGATGGTCTCCAGACTTGGGCATCAAGGTATGCCTCAGAATAGTGTTTGTGGTAGGTAGACCTGCCTGGAGATAGTACACTGAGCCAAGCTTCCACCCTTCCAAATCTGCTGCGGGGATCTCCTTGTACATGTTCTTCATGGAATCATGGTTCTTCTTAGGAATCCCATAGACATCAATGTCGTCCTCTCTTTGCACTGGAGCATTCAGAAGTTCTGCCCATTCTTCAACAGACGAAGAAAACCTTTGACCTTCAGTCATCCAGGTGATCTTCCCATCAGGATAGAAGTGGGCTGTGGCGTAGAACTGCATAATCATCTCATCGTTCCAATCTGTCAGTTTCTGACCCACAAACTCATCAACTCCACATGCAGTGAAGCTTTCATGCACATGGGGAAAGAATTCTCGGTGCTCTTCACTGTCAATGTACTTCCAGTCAACATATCTGGTATCTGCAACAATAGGCTTCTTGTCCATCAATACAGTCTCATAGAAGTCCTGCTGCTCTCTGGTGTGGAATCTGGGGTCCACAGCAGTCCTTCTCCTCACGGCATATGGATCAGACTGTCTCCATAGCCTGAGACCTCTATCCTTCCTTGCTTTCATATCCTCGGCTTGAGGATGAGCATCGTTGTGGAGTGGCAGTTTTGGACGGAGCTTCAGCAACACATGTTCTTCTTCATCAGACTCAGACGATGGCACATCACCTTTGTTCTTCTCAGAAGCTGGGATGTTCCTGGTTGTCCTCTTGGGCTTGGCAGAAGGCTTTGCTGGAGCTGCCTTAGCTTGAGCAGGCTTCTTGGGCTTAGAAGTGGCTTGAGCCCTAATTGCATCACCCATGAGTTTCTGCTTCTGAGGAGCAGGCTGGGGTGCTTCTTCTTCTTCATCTTCCTCGGTGGCTGCATCTGCATGAGAATCAGCATACACTACCCTCTTCCTCTTGGAAGTTTTCTTCACTTTACTTGGGGCTGGCTCTCCCAAGTTTAGCTTCTTGGCAACAGCTGACTGCTTGACCTTGCTGGTGCCTTTCTTTGACTGCTGCCCTTGTTGCTCTTTGGCAACAACCTTTCTCTTGGGCTTGGAGGTTACTTCCTCAGCAATGAAGTCAGAGTCCTCATCATCAGAATTTCTCTGCTTTCTGGTTCTGGTGGCTGCAGGAGGCAAGCCACTAGGTGTACTCCTCTCACCATCATCAATAGGGCTACTAGCCTCAGGACTAGTATCTGCCTCAGGAATCTCTGCAAAAGGTGATTCTGACCTGTTCTGGCTGTCACTGGCATCTGACATGGCTGACAACCTGTGAATAGATAAGGTATAGGCAGAGTAGAAGAGTTATCACAAACTGCAGAAGTTTTTGCAAACAAAATGAGTTCAAATCTTAGTTTTAAGTTTTCACAGAATGCATTTCGGTCAAACCGATTTTCAGTTTCGGTGAATCCGAAGTGTATAACAGAAACTTCCACACCACTTTCGGTTGGACCGAAATGGGTTTCGGTCCTGCCGATACTCTAGGGTTTCACTAAAACCATACTTCGGTCACACCGATTTGCACAACTCGGTTAGACCGAAAGTGCAGTGCAATGGCCAGAGGCCGAATCGGTCACACCGAGAATTTAAAACCGGTTTCACCGAGATGTGTTCCGTGGAAACCTAAACCTAAGAATTTTACTCGAAACTAGAACGATCTGATGGAAAGGAATTTTTCAATCGTGGCCAGATGTAGGGCAAACCAATCGTGCAATGAGTCGGATGGGGAGCACGAGAGGGATCGAGACTCACCCTAACTTGGTGGAGTCCCTCTACGGCGGCAACGGCGCGGAGGAGAAAACCGTTGACGGCGGCGGAGACCTGCGGCGAGGGCGCACAGGCGACGACGGCGACGATCCGGAGATCAGGGCGACGGCAGCAGGGGACTTGGGGGCGAAAACGTTTGAAGGAAAAATCGCGCGCTGCCCTCAGTATCTATATCCCCTTGCTGTCGGTGGGACCGAGTTGAAAAACTCGGTGACACCGAGATGGATAACTGCTATGCAGTTACGCATATCGGTCACGCCGAGATTTAGAACTCGGTTTCACCGAGATGAAACCTAGATCAGTCTAAGCGTTTCGGTTGGACCGAGTGGGAGAAGTTGGTCTGACCGAAATTGACTTAGAAGGTTTTGGAAGTCAGCCTTAGACGGATCGGTGGCTCCGAGTGCTCCTCACTCGGAGGGTCCGAAAATGACTTGTTCGAAGTTTGTGATATGAGCATGAATAGAATTTGAGACAAGAAAGCATAGATAGCTAGGGAAGGTGCTTAGGCATTCTTGTCCATCCATTTGGCCAGAAAAATCAAAGCAATCAAAACAACAAATGGATGTCCTTGAATGGATAAAATCCTGCATTCAACATGCTCACACAATAAGATAGCAAATGAAATATGTGTCAAACATGCACAACCAAAACTCTAGCTACTAGCACACAATTTGTCGATGACTAGGTCATCTATATATGAGTATTTTGACTTAGGAGCCAAATGAGAACATTTGATCATAGGTCATACTCATCGTTTAAGCACAAGTGGGGTTACCACTTTTACATAAAGCATTGATGTGTTCACATCATTTGGAGATGCTTTAGCTCAATTTTTAGAGCAAAGCTCCCCCTAGATGTGAGAACCCCTTTTAAAGGGTCAAACTAACCTTGGGTTGTCGTAGAAGACTTCATGTAGATGTTGAAGATGTGGATGCTCAATGTTGATGTAGATCATCAAGAGTTGGGAGCTATCCTTTGGATTAGGGCACTTTCAATACCTACATGGGTTAGTCCCACAAGGAACAAACAAGGATATCCATGGACATAGATTGAAGTTCACAATAGATGATGTCCATGAAAGCAATGATTACCTTGTCCCTTGACTTACCAACAAGAGGGTTTGTGACTCCATGAACTAGTGCATGATGTGGAAGTTGATTGCACAAGTTGCCAAAATGAATATGAGTGAAGTATGTTGGCGGAGTCACCCTCAAGAACTTTCTAGTTCTTCTTCTTTGGGATCCACATCATCTTGATGGGAATCCTTGGGGTTGTAGTTGAGCTTGACGAAGTAGAACTTGACGTGTCCTTGGGAACCCACTTGACCATGGCTTGAGGTGCTTCAATGAATGCATCAATCTCCTCTTGAAGCTTGTCCTTGGCTTTTAGCTTGTGGTCTTGTGGTGGAAGGTCATCTTGAGCTTGTTCCACATTGGAAGAAGTATACTTCTCCTTTTGAGAAACAAACTGTGGAGTAGGGTATTGACCTTCTTCCCACTCAACACCTTCGGCGTTGAACTTTCGCTCAAAACCAATCCCTTGATTCTTCCGGTGTCTTCCTTGTTTGCGAACAATTTCCTCAAAGTTCTTGCTTCCGGCAAGACTCTTGTAGACACCTTTCTCTATGATTTCCTTCAATAAGCTATTTTCTTGCTCAAGTGTAACTTGGCTTGAAACATTGTTAGTGGAATCAAGAGAACTACTAGAAGTAACAACATTAGATTTAACATGGTTATTGTTACTACTAGAGGAAGAATTTTTCTTATGCTTGTCGTGCTTAGTCTTAATAGGTGGCAAGAAATTAGACAAGAGAAGTCGTTTGGCAAGATATGAAGAACTCTTCTTTCGAAGATCGTCATTGATCGCTTTTAGAAACTCATGTTCTTGCTCTAGAGTGAGCTTCTCGAAGCGTAGCTTCTCATGAGATCTTAGGAGCTCCCTATGATCTTCTTGAGTTGTTTCATGAGCTAACTTAAGAGTGTTTAGTTCTTTAGTTAGACGCTCAATCTCCTTCATAGCATTGTCATTCGACTCTTCTCGACTATAAAGACTACTAGCATTTTCATCGTTACTAAGCTCACTAGATTTATCATGCAATAGCTCATCTTCACCAAGCAAGTCATCCTCATCACTATTGAAGTCAATGAATTCAGGGTGTGTTACCTTGGGGCCTTTAGCCATGAAGCATCTTCCAATTCCCTCATTTGGTGAATCAAATAAGTCGTAGGAGTTGGAGTTGGAGGATACGAGAGCAAGACCGGCAACACCTTCATCTTGACTGTAGTCGGAGTCGGAGTGATAGCTTCCATCGGATTGATTGTCGGAGTCGGAGCCGGAGACCCATTCACCTACATGAGCTTGATGTCTTCTTCTTGTATAGCTCCTTGATGACTTGTATTTCCTCTCCGAATCCTTGCTTCTCCGAGAGGGTCTTCGTTCATAACGATCATCTCTACTCCTTCTCTCTTTCCGAGGTGACTCATCTCTTGATCTTCTTCTTGGAGATTCTTCTCTTCTCTTGTGGGGAACCGTACACTCATTTGAGTAGTGTCCGGGTCTTCCACAATTGTAGCAGTTTCGATCACGACTAGAAGATCTCTTTTCATCATATGATCTAGACTTTGAGCTTCTTTCTTTGCCTCTATTCTTGTAGAATTTGTTGAAGTTCTTAACCATTAGGCTTATCTCTTCATTGGAAATTAACTTGTCACTTGAGGTTGTGGGAGCATCACTTGTAGCTTTGTAAGCACCGCTTGACTTGTTGTGAAGCTCTTCCTTATCCTTAAGTGTCATCTCATGAGCAACAATTCTTCCAATGACTTCAGTTGGCTTGAGAGTCTTGTAGTTTGGCATCATTTGGATCAAAGTGCACACGGTGTCATATTTTCCATCCAAAGCTCTGAGAATCTTCTTGATGATGAATCGGTCGGTCATTTCTTCGCTTCCTAAGCCGGCAATCTCATTTGTGATGAGAGCAAGCCTAGAGTACATTTCAGCGACTCCTTCACCATCCTTCATCTTGAACTTGTCAAGTTGACCTTGAAGAATATCTAGCTTTGATTCCTTCACAGACTCAGTACCTTCGTGCATTTCAACCAAAGTATCCCAAATCTCGTTAGCATTCTCAAGACGGCTGATTTTGTTGAACTCCTCGGGACACAAGGCATTGAAGAGAATGTCACAAGCTTGAGCATTGTTTTGCAACATCCGCAACTCTTCCGGTGTAGCTTCGTGATCCGGAACTTTTCCTTCCTCGAAGAATTCACCTTGCATACCAACACAAATAATGCCCCATGCGGCTGGGTTATGACCAAGAATATGCATTTTCATTTTATGCTTCCAACTAGCAAAATTTGTACCATCAAAGTAAGGACCTCTACGATAATTACCCTCACTAGACGCCATACTCTCCTAGGTTGTGAAACCAAGCTTATGGAGTCCAATGCAATGGAAACCGAAACAATGGAGACCAAAGCTCTGATACCACTTGTAGGATCGACAGTATGTCTAGAGGGGGGGTGATTAGACTACTTGTAAATATAAAAATTCTGCCTTTTGATCATGAACAGTTTTTGGCAGTTTCACAATTATGATCAAGTCAAGTATCACCCTACACATGCAATTCTAGAGTATAAGCAGCGGAAAGTAAATTGCACATGTAGTAAAGAGAGGTGGAGAAGATCAAACGCAATTTGGAGACGCGGAGATTTTTCCCGTGGTTCCGATAGGTAGTGCTATCGTACATCCACGTTGATGGAGACTTCAACCCACGGAGGGTAACGGCTGCGCGAGTCCACGGAGGGCTCTACCCACGAAGGGTCCACGAAGAAGCAACCTTGTCTATTCCATCATGGCCTACGCCCACGGAGGACTAGCCTTACTCGGGGTAGATCTTCATGAAGTAGGCGATCTCCTTGCCCTTACAAACTTCTTGGTTCAACTCCACATCTCGATGACGGAGGCTCCCAAGCGACACCTAACCAATCTAGGAGGCACCACCCTCCAAAAGGTAATAGATGTTGTAGATGATGATGAACTCCTTGCTCTTGTGCTTCAAATGATAATCTCCCCAACACTCAACTCTCCTCACTGATTTGGCTTTGGTGGAAGAAAGGATTGAGTGGAAAGCAACTTGGGAAGGTTAGAAATCAAGTTTCATATGGTAGGAATGGAGCAACTTGATCTCAACACAAGGGTAGGTAGTTCTCTTCTCAGAAAGTGTAAGGTAGGAGTGGTAGTTCTTTCTGATGGCTCTCTCCACGAATGAAGAGGGGGTGGAGGGGTATATATAGCCTCCACACAAAATCCAACCGTTACACACATAATTGAGCAATCTCGGTGAGACCGAAGTGGAAACTCGGTCAGACCGAAAGTTCAAATATAGTGAACGTTGGGGTTTTCGGTGGGACCGAAAATACCATCTCGGTTTGTCCGATTTGAGTCAAAGACAGGAACTTGCCAGTTTCGGTGGGACCGAAATCATCAACTCGGATATTCCGATTTGATGACAAACGGTTACAGAAGGTTGGCAGCCCATGTTTCGGTGAGACCGAACTCAAACTCGGAATGACCGATTTTTCTAGGGTTTGGCTTATGGCTGAGGTGGTTCATCTCGGTGGGACTGAGTTTGGAAAATCGGTTTGTCCGAGATTACTTATGAGTGTGTATAGTAGTGAAAGTTGCTGATACTTGAAGGAGATATATCACTAAGCACTTGAGCAACCAGATCATCAACACAACCTCATCCCCTTTTAATAGTATTGGCTTTTCCTATGGACTCAATGTGATCTTTGATCACTAAACCAAAAATGGAGTCTTGAGCTTTTGCCAATGCTTGCCTTAGCATTTTGAGGGGTCCACTTCTTCAGTCATTTCCATACCCGCATCACTGAACTTCTCTGAAATGATTCTCAAGTAATTATTAGTTCAATGATATATATGTTGTTATTAATTACCAAAACCACCCGGGGATTAGTTGCACTTTCAAAGTGCCTCCTTATTACGCGCAAAATAATTATTCCTCCACCTGACAGCGGGGACCCACCGGACGGGCCACCGTATTTCAACAAAAAAACGTTTCCCCCTGACTGCTGGGACCCACCAGCTACATCTTCGTGCGCAAGGAAGTGCGTCCGCGCAAAAAAAACGATTCGCCCCCTGACTGCTGGGACCCACCAGCTACATCTTCGCACGCAAGGAAGTGCGTCCGGGCAAAAAAAATGATTCGCCCCCCTGACTGTTGGGACCCACCAGCTACATCTTCGCACGCAAGGAAGTGCCTGACAGTCGGGACCCACCTGGTCGAAGCGTACGTAGCGTTGTCATTCTGGTCGCGAACGTGTGCGTACATACTGGTCGATGTAGAGGCGTGCACGTGTTGTAGTAGAGGCGCGCACGTAGCATGTACACGTACATACAACGACAAGTGTGCAAGAAAGGAAATATGGCCACGTACGTACATACGGCAGGGTCTCGAATGCCTACTCGCGCATACGTACGGCCAGGGCTCGTGTACATGGCTGGGTCGGAACGGAGAAACAACGTCGTCGTCGTGTTCATGGGGAGCCAACCGGCTGGGTCAGAACGGAATGCGTCGTCGTGTTCATCGGGAGGGCTTGGACGGAACAGCTGATGGAAAGAAGGCGTGGTGTACCGCAGAACGGAGGAAACGGCCTTGTGTTCGACCGGCCACGTTCGAAACGAGATCATATTCATCGGGAGGGGTCTGGCATACCGCAAAACAGAGGAAACGGACCTCCTACGGTCGAAATGGGGGTCTTGTTGATCAGGAGGGGTGTGGCGTACGGCAAAACGGAGGAAACAGACTTGTGTTGGAGCGCTACGGTCGAAACTGGGATCCTGTTGATCGGGAGGCGTGTGGCGTACCGCAAAACGGAGGAAACGGACTTGTGTTGGAGCGCTACGGTCGAAACAGGGGGTCTTGTTCATCGGGAGTGGTGTGGCGTACCGCAAAACGGGACTCCACGGGATAGTGTTCATCACCACCGTCGACCCCCTCCAGCCTCCACGGGCTACTGTTCATCCACCGTCGACCTCCTTCAGCCTCCACCTGCGACTGTTCAGCCTCCACCACGCGCTACTCCACCGGCTACTGTTCAACCAGCCCTCTCCATGGGCTCATATTCAACCACCCCTCCACGGGCTCCTGTTCATCCAGCCCTCCATCGTCTACTGTTCATGCAGCCCTGCACGGGGTGGTCCTGTTCATGCAGCCCTCCACAAGGTCCTGTTCATGTAGCCCCAACCGGCTCGATCGAACGGGGTCCTGTTCATGCAGAGTGTCGGGGGAAACTGTCCTCCCACGAGCACCTATGGGACCGGAGCCCCTTCTACGTTGCGGTAAAGGAGCGGAGGGAGCACGAAGAGCAGATCGAGGAACACACGCGGGCAGTTTACCCAGGTTCGGGCCGCGCGGACGCGTAAAACCGTACTCCTGCTTGGATTGTATTGAGTTCTTGAGCTCGAGAGCTTGAAGAGCTAGCTACACCGAGCGAAAGAGTTGTCTAGGTTCTGAACCCCCTCTACGTTGTGCATGGGCCTCCTTTTATAGCTCAAGGGGTCACCGACAGGTGTCAACGTAGAGGAGGGTAAAAATGTAACTTTGGTGGTAGTTGTAACAGTGCGGGAACAGTGCATGAACAGTGGTCTTCACCTAACTTTGACAGTGGGGGACAAGGGCATTAAATGCCCGTCACCGTCGACCCCAAAAAGTGTCCGTCCGTGCTTCTCCGTTCGCCACGGCGGTAGCCTCGTCACCGTGGCGTGCCACCGTGTCCCCTAGGCTGCACAGCCATCCGCCACGCGTCCCTGGAAGGGCCCCAGGGCGACGCGTGGGCCGATGAGCTGGAGCGCGGGCACACAGCGCAAGCTTCCCCCGGCAAGCACCTTGCCGGGGTTTCGATCTTGCCGGGCCCGGAAGCTTGTCGCTCTCCGGGTCCTGTCGGGGCGCAAGGTGCGCCGAGGCATCTCATTGAGATATGCATTCCTTGTCTTTCCTGGAAAGCTCCTCTTGCCAGGGTCTTGTGTTTAAGTGATAGTCTTGAGCCTGGTGCGGCCTTCCCGGCAAGCTCCACTTGCCGGGGTCTTGATCTTCTGTCTTGTATACTTTGTTTTTGAATGGCTTTATAAGGACCGAAAAGGTTTCCGGCGAGCACGTGGTAAACCCTGCCGCGGGAAGCTGCTACTGCCCGTGCACAAGTTGGGGTACTAAGGTACCCCTATCTTAGTACACCGACAGGAGCCCCCGGGCCTGGGCCACACACGGTGCCGAGCGCTGTTGGGCCAGGCCCAAAACAGTGCACGGGCACACGCGGCCCACGGCACGCCGAATCCCCTTCCGCATCTGCCGCGCCCCTCCCTAACGGCACGCGTCGATTGCGGCATCGTGGGAGAGATCGTGGCCTGTTCTTTAATGGGAAATGCGGAGCGTCCCCCACTCCCCCCTTAAAAGCAGAGGAAGCAGGGGCAGTTTCCTCCTTCGTCTTCATTGCGTCCTAATCTTTCCAGAAATCCCCCGCTGCTCCTTGCCCCCACCCCTCCTCCGCCGTCTTCCGCATCCGCGGCGCCGTCGAGCTCCTCGCCTCTTCCCTCGCCGCCCCCGCCATGGCTCCGAAGAGCGACAAGGCGAAAGCGGACAAGGCCAAGAAGGAGAAGTCTGAGCAGGCGGTGAAGCTGGCCGCCCTGCGGAAGAGGAATGTGGTCTTCGCGCCGAGGCTTGGCGCGAAGGAGCTGCGAAACAAGTACTATCTCTTCTGGTCGGGGGAGACCAAAGCTCATCCCCGCACCCGAGCCTTCCCTGCCGTCACCAGAGATATGTTTCCCGGCGGGTACTTCTTCTTCGCTGCTTTCTTCCATTGTGGATTGTGCCCTCCGTACTCGGAGTTCTTTTGCGACATTATGAACACATATGGCCTCCACCTCCTAGACTTTACTCCCAACGCCATCCTTACGATGGCTGTTTTCGCACATCTGTGCGAAAACTATGTTGGGATTCATCCAAACGTAGCACTCTTTCGCCATTTCTTTATGCCTAGAGTAGAGGCTGGCGCTCCCCTCTCCGGCGGCATCTCTTGGATCTTCCGGTTGAACAAGAAAGATTCATACCTGAAGGGAGAACTCCGCGGCAAGTGGGAAGAATGGCGTGCAGATTGGTGCTGGGTAGTAGAGGATAAGCCGGAGCCTTTCACTGCGCCGCGCACAACAGCCATAGTGCGCGGCAGGAATTGGAGCGAATTAGCCCCGGAGGACAACAAGCTCAGTATTGCCCTCGTCAGGATTATCCGTCTCCGGGTAGCTAATCTGACCATCGGAGAGGTTGGGGCAGATTTCCTCCGTCGCCGCATTGCCCCTTTACAAGAGAGGAAAAGGCCCGCCTGGGAATTTGGCAATGCGGCGGATATCATGAGGCTGCGCCCAGGATTAAACTTCAATTTCACTGCTTTGGAGCTGAAAGGAATGGTCCGAGAGCTCTTCAAGCATGACCCGGCCCATCCGGAGTGGTTCAGACCGGCCAAGGGAGTGGTGCCGCTGTGCAACAGCACCGCCTGTGATTCCTTGCGCGCAATGATGCCGGAGTGCGACTCCCATGGCATCGTCCCCACCTGGATAGAGCCTCCGCCGGATACAGTGCTGAGCTTCTTCGACAACTTAGCTGAGACGCCCAAGAACTCCGAGGAGAACAGGGGCCTCACCCGGGCCACTACGGCGCGGGACATAGCTTATATTGCTTCCAGGATGGAAGAGGTCGCCGCAGCTGCGGCGGCAGGTGACTTTGGATACACGGTGGACGACGCAGAGGCTGCGGACGCGGCGTGCCAAGCAGAGGAGGCAGAAATCCACAGGCTGCTCAAGCTTCCGCCCGAGGAGTTTAGCGGGGTGCCTTCCCTGAGGCTTGCCGGGATACCCGGGGTTACCGGGGTGAGCGAGGCCGCCGCAGGGAGCGAGGTTGCCGGAGGGAGCGGGGCCGCCGGAGGGAGCGGGACCGCCGGGCATGGCGCTGGGCCCAGCGAGCCTGCCGGGGAGGAGGAGGAGGACGTTGAGGTCGATGAAGACACCGGTGGGTCTCTGGGACTTGACGACGATGCCTCCTCGTCCTCAGAGAACTCCCCGCCTCCGGCGAGTCCTACGCAGCCACCGAGGAAGCGCCTCCGCAAGGTGGCTACGGCGACGAGAACGCAGGCGCCTAGACAGCAGCCTGCGCGCCGGGCGACGCGCGCCACCAGGGCGAGCCAAGCCGCGACGGAGGAGGCGCCCCGTGCGCCAGCGCCAAGCGGAGGGGGATCCTCCCGGAGCGGAACGGCCGCTCCGCCTGCTCCTCGGGCCTCGGCGTCAACGGAGGCTGGGTCTTCGCAGCCCCCAGCCCCGGAGACCGCCAAGCGCCCGAGGGAGCCTTCTCCTCCTGCTCCTCGCGCGGGAGCTTCTCAGGTGGAGTTCGACTTCTCCGCCCTCAGCTCCGACGACGACGAGGAAGAGGAGTAAGTACTTGCTGCTTGTAACTTCTTCGATTTTGTCTTAATTTTCCTCGATGATTCTGATCTTGTTCTTGCTTCGCTTTCAGGACCCTGGCCCAGCGGATGGCGAAGAGGGCCAAGATCCCCGTGGTTGAGGTCGAAGACAACTCGCCCGTCGCGGCGACCGAAGACGCGCCAGCGGCGAGCTTGCCGGATCAACCCGCTGCTCCGAGGAGCAGCCCCCAGCGCAGCCCCCAGCGTAAGTCTGATTTTTGTATTTCTGCTTGGCGGGCGCGCTTGAGGTTGTTGTGTGTACTGATATTTTGTTGTCTTGTTTGTCTTGTGCAGAAGTGGAGCCGCAGCCGCAGGAGCGCCCGAAGACTGCCCCCGACGAGCCACTTGCTCCACCCTCCCCGCCAAGGGTGAATTCCCCGGCGAGGGAGAACGCTCCGCCAAGGACGGGCACCCCGCCAAGGGTGAGCAGCCCGACAAGGGTGAGCACCCCACCAAGGGAGGGCGCGGGCAGCCCTCCGCCAGCAGGGGCCACCACTCCGCCGCCAAGGGTGGATTCCCCGGCGAGGGAGCCTGTCGTCGAAGAAGTCCTCGAAGGTAAGTCTTGTAGCTTCTTCTTCTTGAACTCTTCTTTTTGGATATTTGCTTGATCTTTTCTTTTCTTTTTCTTCTGCTAGATCCTCCCGCCCCGGAGCGGATGGAGACGGAGGCCACCGTCGAGGAGGAGGTGCGCGGCGACGGCGGCGACGCCACTGCCACTGAGGGCATGGCTAGAGCCGACGAGCCTGCCGCTGAGGAGACCGCCCCGACCGCAGGCACCGCGGGCGGAGAAGGGACCGGCGACCGCACTGCTGGCCCGGAGGCAGCAGGAGCGTCAAGCGCTGTGCCGGCCGCCGGCCCCTCCGCATCCACGGAGCGGTCGGGCGTCTATCTTGAGGCCCCCAACGGGATCTTTATACAAGTCCCGTGGGCGTCCTCGTCGCGAGCCCCCGTGGAGGGAGAGACCTATGATGGAGAGGTCCTCGCCTCCGCGGGGTTGAAGGTCGTTGAAGCGCTTGGCGGGAGTGACGAGCCCGAAGAGGAGAAGCTTCTTCGCCAGCTCCTGGCCCTGTACCGGGCCAGGCAGGCGAAACTGGAGTCCCGAGAAGCTCTCACCGCCAAGGCTGGAGCTGATTTGGAGAAGCGCGCTGCAGAGCTCCGCGCCGCCAACCAGGCGGCCCTCCGCAACTTGGCGGAGGAGCACGAAAGGCTTGCCGAGGAGCAACAAGCGTTCCTCCTTGAGAAGGCTGAGGCCGAGGAGCAGCAGCGCTTGGCTGGTGAAGAGCTGTCCCGGCGAGAAGGAGCGCTCAACCAACGGAAGGTCGACCTCAACGCCCACGAGGACGACCTCACCGCCCGGGAGCGGGCCATTGGCGGAGCCCTGAAGGAGGCGAAGGCTGCCGCAGCCACTGCG
Source organism: Secale cereale (assembly GCA_902687465.1). Taxonomy (NCBI): domain Eukaryota; kingdom Viridiplantae; phylum Streptophyta; class Magnoliopsida; order Poales; family Poaceae; genus Secale; species Secale cereale. The sequence goes on along the minus strand of LR738713.1, from coordinate 719,746,300 downwards.
GAGACCGCCAAGAAGGATCTTGAGGCCAAGGTGGAGCAGCTGGAGCGGTACCTGAAGGCGAGTGCGGACAGAATCACCGCGCTCAATGTAGAGCGGGAAAAAGACGCCCATACCAACTCTGACCTGCAGGTACGTCTCTCCAAGAAAGGCGACGAGCTCACTGCCGCCAAGGATTCAATTGCTGACTCGGAATTGAAGGTCTCTACTCTGACTGATTCGCTCGACGCTGCCCGGGATCGCTAGACGAAACTGAAGGACGAGCTCCGCAAGGAACGAGGCCTGGTGGAGAGCGTCGCCGTCTCGGCGAACAACTTCAGCCGGGCGGTAGAGCAATGGACTGACGATCTGGTCACCTCCGCTGCCAACATTGACAAGGAGATGATGGCGCTGAGGGCGGAGCACCTCGTGTATTCTCCCGACGAGGCCCTCCCCCACAGCGCCAGGTTAAGTCTCTTCTTCAGGGGAATCGCGCCGGGGCTTGCACGGCTGCGGGAGAAGCTCCCCGCGCAGTTGGCCGACGAGTCGCGTCGGCTCTGCGCGGGCACCTTGGAGCGCGTCTTGACGAAGATCGTCTACCGCAATCCCGGCATCAACCTCGTCAACGTCCTCCGCTCCTTGCCGGACGACGCCGACCAGGAGGCGTTGAAGGCGCAGGTCGCCCACATCGTCGCCAAAGTGAACAAGGTCACGAGGCGTGAGGGCGACCGCGTAGATTAGGCTTCTTCCTTTCTGTTTCCTTTGCCGCTGCAAAGTATGTTATGGACATGAATCAATTAGTATCACGGCAAGCTATCTTTGTAATATAGAATCTTATTTTGATCAATCAATACAGTGTTATCTCCCTTGCTTTGGTCCTTTACTTTGTATGCTTTTTACCCTATACTTTTAGGGAACTTGCCGGCAAGGGGCCCTTGCCGCGAGCGCTGAGTGCTGGACTCTGAGCAGCCTGCTGGCAAAGGCCTTGTCGGCAAGAAACCTTGCCGCAGCTAGTCGCAGCGCACTTAGCTTGCTGAGCGAACTCGGAAACGAAGTAATGGCGCGACACTTGTCGCAGCTCACTTAAGTCGTTGAGCGTGCTCGAAAACAAGGTAAGGGTGCGGCTAGCAACGGGCAGGTTCCTCCGCGCACAGGTTTTCCATACAAAGTGTGGTTGTTCAAGGAAGACAACTAAAATTTAAAATTTTGAATTGCTCAAACTCTGGTAACTTAGCTTTCATAGTTCGTTCATTCCGGGAGAAGCTCCCCGCGCAGTTGGCCGACGAGTCGCGTCGGCTCTGCGCGGGCACCTTGGAGCGCGTCTTGACGAAGATCGTCTACCGCAATCCCGGCATCAACCTCGTCAACGTCCTCCGCTCCTTGTCGGACGACGCCGACCAGGAGGCGTTGAAGGCACAGGTCGCCCACATCGTCGCCAAAGTGAACAAGGTCACGAGGCGTGAGGGCGACCGCGTAGATTAGGCTTCTTCCTTTCTGTTTCCTTTGCCGCTGCAAAGTATGTTATGGACATGAATCAATTAGTATCACGGCAAGCTATCTTTGTAATATAGAATCTTATTTTGATCAATCAATGCAGTGTTATCTCCCTTGCTTTGGTCCTTTACTTTGTATGCTTTTTACCCTACGCTTTTAGGGAACTTGCCGGCAAGGGGCCCTTGCCGCGAGCGCTGAGTGCTGGACTCTGAGCAGCCTGCTGGCAAAGGCCTTGTCGGCAAGAAACCTTGCCGCAGCTAGTCGCAGCGCACTTAGCTTGCTGAGCGAACTCGGAAACGAAGTAATGGCGCGACACTTGTCGCAGCTCACTTAAGTCGTTGAGCGTGCTCGAAAACAAGGTAAGGGTGCGGCTAGCCACGGGCAGGTTCCTCCGCGCACAGGTTTTCCATACAAAGTGTGGTTGTTCAAGGAAGACAACTAAAATTTAAAATTTTGAATTGCTCAAACTCTGGTAACTTAGCTTTCATAGTTCGTTCATTCCCCGGCAAGCTTCTCTTTCTTGAACAGCACTTGGTTCATCCTCCACCTCCTTCCCCCCCGGCAAACTTGTGCGCGAGGAACGTTCCTTCTGCTTAAGAGGGAAAGAAAAAGAGAAGGGAAAACAAGTATAGGGCTTCTTGGCCCATTAATGCTTACCGGAGATGTGGGTTGCACAAGATGCCAAACAATGCATGCAAATAACAAAGAAAAGCATGGAAATGGCAAATAGTGCGAAACACAAAAGCTTTACTGATGCACGGGATCTGCGCCCGGCTTTGTACAAAGGTTTACATGCAACAGCGGCAAGACTCGTACAAAAGGTGGTTGCCGGAGCGGATCACGGCAACCGCGCCTTATGGGTGAAACTTGCGAAGATGCTCTATGTTCCAGGAATTGCTCACCGGTAAGCCTTCTTCGGTCTCAAGGCGGACAGCGCCGGGCCTTGTGACTTGTCTCACCCGATAAGGGCCTTCCCACTTCGGCGTCAACTTGTTGGAATTCTTGGCGGACTGAACACGCCGAAGAACAAGGTCGCCTTCCTCGAGACTCCTGGCCTTAACCTTGCGGCTATGATAGCGGCGCAAGGCTTGCTGGTATCGAGCAGCTCGTGCAGCAGCCTGGAGACGTTCCTCCTCAAGGAGCAATGCATCATCTTGTCGCAGTTGCTCTTGCTCGAGCTCATCATAAGCGAGCACTCGAGGAGATCCGTATACGAGTTCCGTGGGGAGAACTGCCTCTGCTCCATAGACTAGAGCAAAGGGTGTCTGTCCGGTGGCTCGACTAGGTGTCGTTCTGATTGACCAAAGAGCAGCCGGCAACTCCTCTATCCAGTTTCTTCCGCACTTGCGTAGCCTGTCGAAGGTTCTTGTCTTGAGTCCGCGCAGCACTTCAGCATTGGCCCTCTCCGCTTGACCATTGCTCCTCGGGTGAGCAACAGAAGCGAAACAGACCTTGGCGCCAAGGTCTTGGACGTACTGCATGAAGGTGCGACTCGTGAACTGTGTGCCGTTGTCGGTGATGATCCTGTTAGGGACCCCGAAACGGCAAACAATCGCTCTGAAGAACCTGACTGCTGACTGTGCCGTCACCTTTCTCACCGGTTCCACTTCTGGCCACTTTGTGAACTTGTCGATCGCTACGTACAAGTACTCAAAGCCCCCGACTGCGCGGGGGAAGGGGCCGAGGATATCGAGCCCCCAGATCGAGAAGGGCCAGGATAAAGGAATCGTCTGGAGAGCTTGAGCTGGCTGGTGAATTTGCTTGGCATGGAACTGGCACGCTTCACACTTGGTTACTTGTGCAGTTGCATCTTGGAGGGCTTCTTGCCAAAAGAACCCTTGCCGGAACGCCTTCCCGGCAAGTGCCCTTGCGCCAATGTGGTGGCCACATATGCCTCCGTGTATTTCTGCCAACAGCTTCTGTCCATCTTCTCTGGAAATGCACTTCAACCTGACACCATTGAGTCTCCTTCTGTACAGTTCATTGTCAACGAACTGGTACATACTTGACTGCCTGGTTATTTTCTCTATTTCTTCTGGGTCGTCGGGAAGTTCTCCAGTTTGCAGAAAACGGATGATCTGCTGTGCCCATGCCGGAGCTCGAGGCTCAACGGCAAGGACTAAAGGCATGAGGGCCGCTGCGGGAACCCCAGCTTCTACGGCAATAACCTCTGGTTCTGCCGGAGCTGATGGTCCCCCGGCAAGCCTGTCAGGGCAAGGCTTGTCGGGAACGCTTGCTTCAACTGTACAGACCCTCGGGTCTGCAGGAGCAAACTGTTCCTCAGCATCTGGATTGTTGATCTTGGGGACCTTGGCGGCGGCTTCTGGAAGGTCCGCCGGCAAGTAGTCGCCGGAGACCAACTTTCTCTTCTTGTTCTGCCCAATTGATGGTGTAACGGATGGCTGAGTTAGCTTGAGCAGGAAGGTCCCTGGTTCCACAGGTAACTTCATTGCAGCACACTTTGAGAGGCCATCTGCGATATCATTCTGAGCTCTTGGGACGTGCTCCATTTGCAGACCTTCAAAGTGCTCTTCAAGCTTCCTCACTTCATCAACATAAGCTTCCATCAAAGGGCTCTGATAACTCTTGTTCACTTGTCGGACCACTAACTGAGAATCTCCCCGCACAATCAACTTCTTGATCCCAAGCTCGGCCGCAATCCTGAGACCGGCAAGCAAGCCTTCATACTCAGCAGTATTGTTTGTTGCTTGTTCCTTGGGAAAGTGCATCTGGACAACATACTTGAGGTGCTCTCCGGTGGGCGCAATGAGTACCACGCTGGCACCAGCGCCTTGTAGCGAGAAAGCACCATCAAAGTACATTACCCATTCGTCGGTCGCTTCTTGTACGGGGACACTTGTCTCTGGAACTTCTTCATCTGGCGTTGGAGTCCATTCAGCTATGAATTCTGCCAAGGCCCTGCTCTGTATAGTTGAAGTACTCTCAAACTTGAGACCAAAGCTCGACAGCTCCGGTGCCCACTCTACGATCCTGCCTGTTGCTTCGGGATTCTGCAATATCCTTTTCAACGGAAGGCGAGTGACCACTGTTATCTCATGTGCTTGGAAGTAATGGCGCAGCTTTCTCGAGGCCATGAGGAGACCGAAAAGCAACTTCTGCACCCCAGAGTATCTTGATCTAGCCCCCTGCAAGAGGGAACTTACAAAATACACCGGGCGCTGCACCATCTTCCTTCGCATTTCTCCTTGTTCCTGCACAGACTTGTCCTTGTCGGGGCCAGAGCTTGTCGGTGAAGCCCCCTGCTTGTCGCTGGATTCGCTTGCCGGAGGTGTGGGCTCTTCCTCTGCCTCCCTTTCCGCCACCAACGCAGCACTAACCACTTGATTGGTTGCCGCTAAGTACAGCAGCAACTTCTCTTGTGGCCTAGGTGTGACAAGTATTGGAGTGGAGGACAGGTATCCTTTCAAATCCTGCAGCGCTGCCTCCGCTTCCGGAGTCCATTTCATAGGACCTGCCTTCTTCAAAATTTTAAAGAAAGGCAAGGCACGTTCTGCGGATTTTGAAATGAACCTGCTGAGGGCAGCCACACAACCAGCAAGTCTCCTTACGTCCTTGACGCGCTTCGGGGCTTCAATCTGCTCGATGGCTTTTATCCTGTCGGGATTGGCTTCAATCCCTCTCTGGGACACAAAGAACCCGAGAAGCTTGCCGGAGGGGACTCCGAAGACGCACTTCTCGGGGTTCAACTTGAGCTGGATTTTGCGCAGATTTGCAAATGTTTCTTCCAAGTCTTGGATCAGGGTATCCTTGCTCTTACTTTTGACCACGATATCATCCATGTAAGCTTCTACATTTCTGTGGATCTGTGGCTCAAAAGCAGTGTGCACCACCCTTGCAAATGTTGAGCCTGCATTCTTCAATCCAAAGGGCATGCGTATGAAGCAATATGTGCCACATGGAGTAATGAATGCAGTCTTCTCTTCATCTTCCTTGGCCATAAAAATCTGGTGGTAACCTGAGTATGCATCAAGGAAGGAAAGCAGCTCACATCCAGCGGTGGAGTCAACAATCTGGTCAATACGTGGCAAGGGAAATGGATCCTTGGGACATGCTTTATTCACATCAGTGAAGTCTATACAAAGTCTCCACTTCCCGTTGGCCTTGCGTACGACAACTGGATTTGCTAACCACGTCGGATGGATCACGCCTCTAACCAAGCCCGCTGCTTCTAGCTTCTTTATCTCTTCGGCGATAAATTCTTGGCGCTCCACGGCTTGCTTTCTGACCTTCTGCTTGACGGGCCGCGCATGAGGACAAACAGCAAGCTTGTGCTCAATCACCTTCCTGGGAACGCCGGGGATGTCAGATGGTTGCCACGCAAACACATTGACATTCGCCCGCAGGAAGGCAACGAGCGCGCTTTCCTATTTGTTGTCAAGCGTAGCACTGATGGTGAAGGTACCACCAGTGCCGTCCTCCTTGGCGGACACCTTCTTGGTTGCCGGTGGAGCGGCCATCCCTTTCTTGCACTTGCCGGTGGAACTCGATGGAACGTCCTCGACGGCAGCGTAGCACTCCGAAGAGGTGCGTTTGCCGGAGTGGGCCCCAGAGCCCTTGCCGGACTTGGTCTTGGTCTTCCCCCCGGGAGCTTCAGCGGCAAGTGTGTTGCTTTCTGCTGCGGCTGCTGCATCCCGGTATATCTTGTCGGTGCAGATAAGCGCGTCCTTCTTGTCGCCAGGGACAGAGATGACGCTTATCGGCCCCGGCATCTTGAGTACGTTGTAGGCGTAGTGGGAAGCTGCCATGAACTTGGCGAGGGCAGGACGTCCAAGTATCCCATTGTATGGCAATGGGATATCGGCCACGTCGAAGGTTATCCTCTCCGTCCTGAAGTTGAGCTCCCCGCCAAAGGTCACTGGCAGAGTAATCTTCCCTTTCGGCTTGCTCCTTCCCGGGTTTATTCCTTGGAACGACCCGGTTTCTTCGAGCTCGCCGTCTGGGATCTGGAGTTTCTTGATCACAGCTGAGGAGATCAAGTTCAGGCCGGCCCCGCCGTCAACCAACATTTTGGTGACCTTGAGGTTGCGGATGGTTGGTGAGACCAACATCGGCAAGCACCCGACCGCCGTTGTGCGGTCAGGGTGATCCTCAAGATCAAAAATGATGGGCGTGCTGGACCATTTCAGCAGCCTGCGTGACTCGACGGGCGGCTCAGCTGCGTTTACTTCCCGCACCCACTGCTTGAGTTGGCGGTGGGAAGCGTGCAGAGAGGCGCCCCCGTCGACGCACAGAACTTCCGTGGCCTTCTGGAACTCCTGCTCGCTGTTATCTCCTTCCTCCATGTCGTCGTCGTCTTCTTCCTCATCCTTGTCGCGGCCCCGGGGAGGTCGATCACCTTGCCGCTGCTTGGCCTTGCCGCGGCGTCCTCCCCGGCCATTGAATGGCCGCTTCTTGCTTGGTTCTCCTCCGCCACCTTGGGCCTTCTCCTTGTCGCGCCGCTCGTATTCAGCTTTCTGCTGTTCTACGAGGTACTCGACTCGCTTGCAATTCGAAAGGTCGTGGCCCTTGGTGCGGTGGATCTTGCAATATTGCTTGTCGGAGCCGTCCTGCTTGTCGGCTGCCGCCACAGGGGCAGGCTCCTTGCCGGAACCGCCAGCCTGTGCTGTCTTGGCGGGAGCCTCCTTGCCGGACTGCTCGACGACCAGCACTTCCTTGCTCTTCTTTCTTCTGTTGTTTCGCCGCCGGCTCTTCTTTGCCGGGGCGGCGTCCTCGCTGTCGCTTCCTCCTGCGCCAGCATCCTCTCCGGGGAGTCTCCTCCCCTCTTCGGCGCGCGCGCACTTGTCGGCCAGAGCGTAGAGCTCGCTGACATCCCGAATCTTGGTCATGGCCATCTCTTCCCGCATGCGGCGGTTACGCACGTTCTGGTGGAACGCGCTGATAACCGCGGCGGGGTGGACGTCGGGGATATTGTGCTGCACGCGGCTGAACCTCTGGATATACTTGCGTAGGGACTCTCCTTCCTTCTGGGCCAAGATGTGGAGATCACTCTCCTGGCCGTGGGGTTTGTGGCCGCCCGTGAAGGCGCCAACAAATTGGTGGCACAGATCTGCCCACGAAGAAATGGAGCCTTCCGGCAAGTGCATAAGCCAAGAACGGACGTTTGGCTTAAGCACTAGCGGGAAGTAGTTCGCTAGTATCTTCTCGTCGCGCCCTCCGGCAGCCTGCACCGCGATGGTGTAGATGTTGAGGAACTCCGAGGGGTGCGTCTTGCCGTCGTACTTCTCGGGTACGTCAGGCTTGAAGTTTTTCATGCTGGGCCACTGGACTCGCCGCAGCTCACGGGTAAACGCAGGGCAACCTGCCGCGTACGGCAAGTCGCCTGGCTCACCGGGCGCGTACGTGTCGACAGCGGTCCCAGCGCGCTGATCCGATTGTCGCCGGGCTTCTCGTCGGCGCTCGATGCGCGTTCGAGCGTCTTCTTGTCGCCGATCGTCGAGGACTTGGTGCTGGTCCCGACGAGCCCGCGGGTCCGACGACGCCGTGGAGTCGTCGTCGACGTTAATCCGGCGGGGTGGCGTCTTCTGCTTCCGCGGCGGGGAGTGCACGGTGGTTGCACCCCCGGCGGTCTTGTCGCCATCGGCCTTCGTCTGGTCGACTTGCCGTGGCCGCGATGTCGCCGGCTGCTGCGGCGTGTCGTTGTTGGCGAAGGCGATGAGGCTCTGGATCGTCGCCCTCCAGTCTTCGGCCTTGTCTGCCGCTGGAGGGAAATCGAGAAGCAACTGCGCTCTTGCTAGAGCTTCTGCTGGAGAGGAGGGGAGCGGTGGCGAGCGGTGCGAGGAGCGAGATATGCTCGGACTTCTAACAGGGTTAGAAGGAGCAGTCTCTCGCCCCGGCGACCGCGCCTTGCTCGTACCAGGACGGTGGCCTTGAGCGTCCCGCGATCCTCCGGCTTGTCCTTGCCCCAGCAAGCGAATGGTAGCTCCTGTACCACGGCGCTGCTGGCCTGTCGTCTGCTGAGAGGGACGTGGTGCGTCTACGGACACCGAGGCTTTGGAATTTGCCCGGTCGTCCGTCTTGTCCTTGAATTTGGTGGTGCCGTGAGTTTCCTCGCCGGCGACCACCCTTCCGCCGGCGTCTCCTCCACCCACCGTTGGTTCTGGTGGCGGGGGAATCGACGCAGACGGGCCTGCGACCTCCGAAGCTTTCTTCTTCGGGGCCATGTCGTTGTTGCTGATGAAGTTGATGAAGTTGGAGAGGTTGATGAAGATTGCGCCCGCGTGAGCGCCGGATCAGGTTCGCACAACCTCGACGCCCCCCTACCTGGCGCGCTAAAGATGTCGGGGGAAACTGTCCTCCCACGAGCACCTATGGGTCCGGAGCCCCTTCTACGTTGCGGTAAAGGAGCGGAGGGAGCACGAAGAGCAGATCGAGGAACACACGCGGGCAGTTTACCCAGGTTCGGGCCGCGCGGACGCGTAAAACCCTACTCCTGCTTGGATTGTATTGAGTTCTTGAGCTCGAGAGCTTGAAGAGCTAGCTACACCGAGCGAAAGAGCTGTCTAGGTTCCGAACCCCCTCTACGTTGTTCATGGGCCTCCTTTTATAGCTCAAGGGGTCACCGACAGGTGTCAACGTAGAGGAGGGTAAAAATGTAACTTTGTTGGTAGTTGTAACAGTGCGGGAACAGTGCATGAACAGTGGTCTTCACCTAACTTTGACAGTGGGGGACAAGGGCATTAAATGCCCGTCACCGTCGACCCCAAAAAGTGTCCGTCCGTGCTTCTCCATTCGCCACGGCGGTAGCCTCGTCACCGTGGCGTGCCACCGTGTCCCCCAGGCTGCACAGCCATCCGCCACGCGTCCCTGGAAGGGCCCCAGGGCGACGCGTGGGCCGATGAGCTGGAGCGCGGGCACACAACGCAAGCTTCCCCCGGCAAGCACCTTGCCGGGGTTTCGATCTTGCGGGCCCGGAAGCTTGTCGCTCTCCGGGTCCTGTCGGGGCGCAAGGTGCGCCGAGGCATCTCATTGAGATATGCATTCCTTGTCTTTCCTGGCAAGCTCCTCTTGCCAGGGTCTTGTGTTTAAGTGATAGTCTTGAGCCTGGTGCAGCCTTCCCGGCAAGCTCCACTTGCCGGGGTCTTGATCTTCTGTCTTGTATACTTTGTTTTTGAATGGCTTTATAAGGACCGAAAAGGTTTCCGGCGAGCACGTGGTAAACCCTGCCGCGGGAAGCTGCTACTGCCCGTGCACAAGTTGGGGTACTAAGGTACCCCTATCTTAGTACACCGACACAGAGGCAACACCACGGGGTCCTGTTCAGCCACCCCCATCGGGAACTGTTCATCCAAACCCCCCAGCAACGCTCACTATTCATGCAGAGGCAGCATCGATCGGCTTCAGTTAGCAGTAGTAGCGAAGGAATCGCTCGATCGGGTTCAGTTAACAGCCATCGATCGATCGCTCGGGTTCAGTAACGCGTAGCCTGCAGTGCAATCGCTCGGGTTCAGTTAGAGCCCAACACCTCGCTCGGGTTCAGTTAGAGCCCAACGCGTCGCACCCACGCGCGTGCGTGTACGAGAGAAACGCGCATCGCTCGGCCCCGACCACCCACCGTAACCGGGAACACCCCGATATTTTTCTCGCCCTCGCTTCTACCACGGTTTTTTCCATCATGGAGGAAAAAAAAGAAAGAAAAACGAAAAAATATAAGAAAAAAACTCAGAAAACCCGGCTTGAATCGTCTCAAGTACGATGCACACCTACAACTTATCACTAACATGGCTTGGGCGGAGTGGTAGCAGCACCCACGGTCACCACTGGATACCAGGGATCGAACCTTGGTTCTTCTTAAATCATGGACTCGAAAAAGTTCATGGATTTTGAAAAATGTTCATAATTTTGAAAAAAAAAACATCGGATTTGAGAAAGTTCATCCATTTTTTCTGGATATGGACACGAAGGGGAACACTAGGAACTTGGAGGACGGACGTCGGCGAAGATTTAGACTATATTAATTTCTGAATACTTCTGTTTAATGAAAGATGCTCCGGTTTAAATGAAAATCATTGGATTTGCATGAAAATCATTTGGTTTCACTTTGAAAACTATGCATGATTGATCGTCTCATGTATTCGTGTCCATAGACGACTCGAAAAAGTTCATGGATTTTGAAAAATGTTCATAATTTTGAAAAAAAAACATCGGATTTGAGAAAGTTCATCCATTTTTTCTGGATATGGACACGAAGGGGAACACTAGGAACTTGGAGGACGGACGTCGGCGAAGATTTAGACTATATTTATTTCTGAATACTTCTGTTTAATGAAAGATGCTCCGGTTTAAATGAAAATCATTGGATTTGCATGAAAATCATTTGGTTTCACTTTGAAAACTATGCATGATTGATCGTCTCATGTATTCGTGTCCATAGACGCGTCCGGTCGAATACAATGTCTATTTTAGAAGTCCGTGTTGAATGCCCCTGAGAGCCTTCTCCTCCTAATCAGTAGTTTATGTTACTACATTAATAGTGCAAAGTAATATAGAAATAGTATCATACATGGTTGCATTTATTAGATCGTAGACTCATTTTGCTTTGGGTTATGTTTTGTTACGGTAACATATTATTGTTACCCTAAGAGCATGATTAATAGTATAGCCAACTGTTGTTTATATGATGTTGTCGTGTCATATATAGTCACCACGTATAGTCACTCATACAATAAGGTTAGTTATAAGGCTGGCTATAAGAGTACTATTTTTTTTCATCTTCTCTTTATATCTTTCTTCATATTTATTGCAATTGCATATGACTACGCATATAGCTAGACTCTTGCATGAGAGTCCACTCCCACCATTTTTTCATGTCTCTTTTCTCTACATAGGCAAAAGTGCCATGTAACGGGGGTATAAGCCTATTTATTGTACTTGCTCTAAACACCTCTCTCCTCATAAGCAAACTTGTCTTAGATTACGCTATGTTGCTAGCTAAGTTACTCTCAGTCTCCCACTATGAGGCTAGTCATGGTATGGAGTAACTTAGACTAGTAACATGCATATGCGGAAAGCCATTTGCATTTGCTCCCGGTGCCAAAAAAAATCAAGACAAAATTTGTTTGTGTACTTAGTCACATCCAAATGCTACCTACAAATTTTGAGGCAAAAAGATAAAACATTTTGGCTTGTGAAAAAAATCGAACACCAAAAGTTACCCCAAAATGTCACCCCCAATTTATTTATTTTTTTTCCGGCGAAACTCTGCTGCTTCGTTTTGCATGAAAATTGTTATGCCTGTTTGCGACACTAATACAATCATCTAAAAAAAATTCAGAATTTTTCGAAAACATCTAATATTTTTTTCACATTACTGTTCATCCACGAGCAAATGCTACCGGGAGCCAAAACGCCAGCCCCCATATAGAGCATGGTTAATAACATAGCCAACAGCTGGCTATATAAATATGCCATGTCATCAAGAGCTAACATTATTAATTACTCATACAATAGAGCTGGCTATAAAGTTGGCTATAAGGTTAGAACTTTTTTTAAGTTTCTCTCTATGTCTTTTCTCTCATTAAATGCTTTTACCTAGGAGCGCGCATAGAGGATGGCTCTTGCATGTTAACTCACTCCATTATTATTTTTCTTGTCTCTCTCTCTCCTTCACATAGGCAAAAGTGTCATGTAAGCGGGCTTATAGCCCACGATTGTACTTGTTGTAACATAGGTGTGATAACATATAGACCTTCATTTAATACATTGTAGGCTTATTTTGCATCGGAAAACGCTATGGGATGTAGTAACATACTCCCTCCGTCCGGTGAAGAGTGTGCATCTAGAGATTTTAGGACAAATTATGGAGCCAAGTAAAAAATGCATTGGAAATGTGCAAGCCATCATCTCTCTCCTATTTAATTACCCAACCCTCAATGAGCTAAGTGCATGTAAAAATTAAGAAGACCATGTCTAGATTGTTATTGGTCTTGAGAGAAGTACTTTAATGTGCATTGGGAAGTTAGAAGTACACTCTTTTGTGGACAAATTTTGAAGCTAAACGTACACTTTTCACCGGACGGAGGGAGTATTATGTTACTCTATTTGTCTGTCTCCTCATTAATTACTTGACACATCATCTATTTTGCTTATGTGGCATGTATGTTACTACTTATGCTAGGGCATCTCCAACGGTGATCCGCAAATTTTTCTCACACATCCTTCCGCGGACACGGATGCAGGAGGCCGCCATCCAACGCTACTTGCATGCATTTCAACTACTATCCGAACAACCGGACGAAATTTGTTCAAACTTGACCGGATGTTCATGCAAACACGGTGGATTTTTAGATTTCAAACATTTAGAACAAAAAAACATTCCGACCCGGCCCTAAGCCTACGACAAGATCGGTTGTTCCACGCCCTTGTGGTCCTCCACCGCTGTCTCCATGAGCACCGACGGTAAAACTGGTGAAGTGAAGTTGCGATCTTCCGGGAGAAAGAGTAGAACACGGGAGACGGCCCGACCCACATGGGACACAAGGCCCTGCCACCTCCCGTACCCTACTCATCCTCGAAGGAATCAACCCCTTGTCCATCGCTAGTGGACGTGAGGTTCATGATGGAAATGATGGTGCGCGCGCCATCGTCGTCCCACCAGGCTGAATGATGGTTCAACTGTTGCGCGTACGAGACGCATCTGGCATTGTTCTCGTCCGCAATCGCCTGTAGCTGCGCCTCTGCGGCGGCTTGAGCGCGGATGGCCTTGTAAATCGCGCGTTGCTTCGCGACGAAGTTGGGGTTCGCCGCAACCATGGCCGCCATGGCCTCCTCGCTCACACACTCGCCGTTGATCTGGCACTCCACTAGCCGTTGTTGCTCTAGCAACGCCGACAAAGGCACCGACGCATGCAACTCCTTCACCATGGCGGCGTTGTAGTGCGTCTGCGCCATGCTGAAGCCGGGATGCACATGCGCGGGCTACGGTGCGGTGCCGTCGGAGACCTCGGGCGAGCTGGTCGGCCTCGATCCGCCTGGCATGACGGCTTTGCCAGGCAGCCACAATGGCGGGCAGCTCATGCTTCGTTTTCGTCGATAGACTCTTGAACAGATCGTTGACGCCTGCTGTCATGGCGGATGTGGTGTAAGGGAAGAGGCTATGGAGTAGCTTGTGTTGTGGTATGGACTAGGTCGGTGTGGACGTCTTTAAATAGTGAAGCCCGGTGAGGGGCACGCGTCCGGGTGCGTCAGTGCGTGTCATCGGAGTGGATTTTTCGGCCGGCGAGCCTGATTAATGACGGTACACGGATGTACAAGTATTGAACGGACATGGTATACCGTTCAGTAATGTGTCTCTGTCATTGAATAGACGCGGACGCCGAAGATGCGTCGCGGACAACGTTAATAGTATAGCCAACTACCGGCTATATGAAGTTGCCATGTCATATATAGTCGACCTAATAGCCAACACATATAATAGCAAGTTGCTAAAAAGTAGTACTTTATTAATACATGACCCACTTTACATCCTCACAATGTTTCTTGAAGCTCATGCTACAGCCGGCTGTTAATCCGCAGCCCGCTTTTCTTCTCTCTTCTATTCTCTCTCATCCAACTCAGCAAAAATATAATAGTTTAATCCTTACAGCCTACTAATTGTACCTTATTATACTTGTTCTCAACACGCTCGCGTTTGCTGAGTGGCAAAGGCCACGAACGCCGTCGCCCAAACTTTGCTGCCGGATACAGAGCAGCTCGCGCTGGAATCCAGCACGGATATCAAGCCGATTATATTAATGCATGTTCAAATTGAAATTCAAAAGTCACAGCCCCGATTACCGAGCGCACGCCCGTGTAGCCTACCGGTGGCGGCTAGCGGCCATAGACAGCTCCCCGTAGTGCGGAGCACCTGAAACCCAAACCTACCATAAAACTCCGGTCCCCGACACGTAGGTCCAGGCGCCACGCGGGCCTGCCGTGGCCCACTTCGCAGCGAGTTGCGGGGGGCTTCCGGTAACGCCTTTCCAATTCTGAACTAGCCGTTGCGGCCCCGCCGGCCTCACTTACCCCCGCCCGCTCCGCTCGCACGAGTTCTCTCCTCCTTCGTCCTCCCCCCTCCCCCATTCGCCACGGCGTCATCCAGCGAGCGAGGGCGCCCTCCTCTCCGGTCTCCCCCCGAGCGCGCCTCCCGCTCCGCCTCCGCCGCCTCCGAGGGATTCCGCCCGCGGCCGGCGCTCTCCTCCGCCGCTTCGCTCGCTGGGCAGCGACCGGCGCGCGTGGGCGCGGAGATCCCTCCGAGATTGGCCCGATTTCAGTCGCTGGTGACGAACCCTAACCCCCGCCTGGATTGCTCGTGCAGTTTCGTTTACGCTGACCCGGACCCTTCCTTGTCTTCAGTCTGTTCCGGATTTTGCTTGCTGCCTGCGCGGCGCGGACTGCTGACTGATAGCAGCTTCTGTTTCCGGAGGAATTGGGGGCTTCAGCCGCATACTCAAGCTCGCCAGCCCGGTTTCGGTAAGCGATTGCGTTGGGCTCTCGGGTAACGTTTGAGATGCTTTTGGATTTACGAGAGTTCGGTGTCCATGACGATTCCTTTTATTTTGGGGCGTGCTTGCGGTGTTTGGAATAGGAAACTCTGGCATCTGATCCTGACCCGCGCGAATGCAGCTACCACATGTCTATCAGGAAATTAGTTAGCATCCGGATCTCTGCTTGTATTGTTCAGTGGGAGTTGGATTAGAAGGTCATTTAATCAGCTAGAGGAAATGCAGAGATTGATGATTCGAAATTTGGGGCCGTTGCTGGCCTGATAGCCGTGTAATATTAGTCATAAATGGTGAAGTAAAATCTGATACGCTTATTTATTTCTGTCGTTGGAACTTAATGACTGTTTATTGGATTGATCAGCAACCAGAGGCGCCTAACTGTGCACATCGTAGTAGCACCATATCCTGCATTCTTTGAAATTATTTCCCACATTGTCAGTATTAGCCCGCATTCTTTGAAATTGTTTCCCACATTGTTAGTATTAGTGTTTTTGATGGCTGATGATGAGCCTATTTGTTTCTGTCGTTGGAACTTAATGACTGTTTATTGGATTGATCAGCAACCAGAGGCACCTAACTGTGCAGATCGTAGTAGCACCATATCCTGCATTCTTGAAATTGTTTCCCACATTGTCAGTATTAGTGTTTTTTATGGCTGATGATGAGCTCTTACTTCATTTTATATCGATATTCTTTAGAAAATTGAACCTGACAATTGCCACTGTGCCTTTCCGTAAGAGTTAAGGCTGACTTCTTGTTTCCCAGCCTTCTGGCTGCAGTTCAGATCGTAGGACTTTGTACACCAACAAGAACTAAAAGACATGGTTGCATCAAGGCCTCCAAGCACCCCTATGTCAAAGATTGAGCGTGCACCGACCCTTACCCCTGGCGGTAGCTCCAAGTCCAAGGAGGAGAAAATATTTGTCACGGTTAGGGTGCGACCATTGAGTAAGAAGGAGCTAGCCATGAAGGACCAGGTTGTGTGGGAATATGCTGATGGTCAGACAATTCTATACAAGGGTCCCCCACAGGACCGGGCGGCACCCACATCTTACACTTTTGGTACAATGCCCAGTGATCAGATCAATCCATTCTGTTGTCATGGAAGCGGTGGTCTTCTGTTTGACTAATTAATGCCTATGTATCCCTTGCAGATAAGGTGTTTGGGCAGAGTTGTCAGACAGACATGGTTTATGAAGATGGAGCTAAGGATGTTGCCATGTCTGCATTGACAGGCATTAATGGTAGATTAGTGCTTACTTTCAAGACATGCGCTAGTGGAATGATCATCCCGTAAATGACCTCTTTCTTATCTTTGTTTTGCAGCCACTATTTTTGCCTATGGTCAGACTAGCAGTGGCAAGACATTTACCATGAGAGGTGTGACAGAGAGTGCTGTTAGTGATATATACAGGCACATTGAAAATGTGAGTTCTGTGCATCTTCTGAAACCACAACTCTGTGCAATTATTGACGACTGCTACATGTTTGTAAGACATAACCATTTCTGGCTTTTGTCTATTGCTTAGACCCCCGAGAGGGAGTTTACTATCAAGATATCTGCTATGGAAATCTACAATGAGGATGTGAAGGATCTTCTAAGACCTGGCTCTGGTTCCCTTCGGCTGTTAGATGATCCTGAGGTTTGTTGGTTTAATCAATACACTGTCCTTAAGAAATTCCCCTTCATGATGTAATGATCTTGTAAAAACATAATTTTGTTTCACAGAAAGGACCCATTGTGGATAAGTTGGATGAACAAGTTGCCAAGGACAAAGAACATCTGAGGCATCTAATCAGCATTTGTGAAGGTTATTACTATTTGTGAAGAAATATGTACTATTAATTATGTGTTATTTTGTTACTGATCCGCCAATTAACTGCAGAACAAAGACAAGTTGGGGAGACTGCACTAAATGACGCTAGCTCACGCTCCCACCAAATCATTAAGCTGGTATGTGAGAAAAACATTTCCCGTTTACATTCAACCTTTGAAAGAATAATGTATTGAGCAAAGAAGTAATGTTTCTTTTGTGTATATATCTCTATGCAGACAGTGGAGAGTAGGCTCCGTGAGGTATCAGGCTGTGTCAAATCTTTTGTTGCCAGTCTAGTAAGCATACTATCCTACTTTTGGTTTTGGCATGTGGTATGATGATTTTTGTTGTCCATGGTCGTAACGATTTGGTTTTTGCTTTGTTTGTAGAATTTTGTTGACCTTGCTGGAAGCGAACGGGCTGCACAAACACAAGCAATTGGTGCAAGATTGAAAGAAGGATCCCATATAAATCGCAGTTTGTTGACTTTGACTAAAGTCATCCGGAAGCTAAGGTCTGATTTTTTGTAAAGGCCCTTCTACATAGGAAATTTGGTCCAGATGGCTTTAATAGCTTTTTCTCTGCATTCATTTAATAAATGAATTTGCAAGCTAACATAGCTTGTGAAAACGTCTTACATTATGGGACGGAGGGAGTAGTTCCCAACTTACTTAGATACACTGTTTCTGTAGTCTTAACTCTAGCTATTTGTTGGATATGTAACAATCTCTCAAGTTAGTGTGGCAACGTAGCTACTAATGAATTTCATGCGGAAGTGCTCAACTGAAGTGTAAACGAAATGCATCAGATGAACATTTTTTTTTACAAAGGCATTTTATGAAGTGAAAGATGTTATTATGCGCCTGTAGTTAGTCCAATCCCAACAATTTTGAGCTAGTCATTTTGTGTATATGATTTTTTTTCTCTTTTCTTAAACATCTCATAGTAATAGATTCTTGGGTCTGTTGGCTAAATGACTGAAAGTTCAAACTATTGTTGACTAATAAACAGATGTTTGTCATATTGCAGGGTGATAAAACTCATCATATTAAACTATTACTAGATGGTTATTTTATGCAATTCATTTCATTTATGTTACCTACAATTTTTGGTTCTCATTGTACATTTAATAATTTATATCAGTGCAGACACATTCTAAATTAGAATACCTCACAGGTTAGCAGCATGAACCATGGTAAATACTTACATAACAACTAAAATGATATGGTTACTGCATTAAGTTCAGTTTGCTCCTCTATGTATTTTTCTAACGAACCTGTCAAATATCTAAAAGATGCTACAAATTTGCATAAACTATCATTGATGCAAATAATTAGTACTCTGTACATTCCAAAGTTGGTTATACCTGAGTTTCAGAAACTGTGCACCCCTTATGTGGACTAGCAGTTAGCATTAAGATTATGTTAGTAAGATATTACAGCCAGCATCTGCATAGGTTTCTTAATTTTTAACAGCAATGTCTGAGAAAAATAATTTTCATCCTTGTTGGAACTTCAAACAGACCAATTATTATTTATTTGAGGATCTTAAATATAAATTTGGATTGCAGCTCCGAGAAAAGAAGTGGACACATACCATATCGGGATTCGAAGCTAACACGTATTTTGCAACTTTCTTTGGGTGGGAATGCAAGAACAGCCATCATCTGTACCATGAGCCCAGCCCTGACATATGTAGAACAATCTAGAAATACTTTATTCTTTGCAACCTGTGCCAAGGAGGTCACAAATACTGCAAAAGTTAATATGGTAAGAGCTGTGACTATGAGGCTCTTTGTCACACACTTGGTTATTGAAACCAACTTACCGTTTCATTGTGAATACAGGTTATATCTGACAAGCAACTTGTGAAGCAGCTTCAAATGGAAGTTGCTAGGCTACAAGCAGGACAAAGGACCACGGACCATGCCTCTCCTTCTGAGATCCTCATAATGGAGAAGGACAGCAAAATAAGACAGGTAAGGTCTCTAACCAAGGATGAAATGCTTGCCTTTACCTTTTGAGGATTCAGTGTATTTAATTTTGCAACTGGTCTAATATAATAGAGTGAATGTTGCAGATGGAAATAGAAATGGAAGAACTCAGGAAAGAACGAGATAATGCACGTTCACAACTCGAAGAACTACGAAAGAAGATGGGTGACAAGCAAGTAAGATTTTGCCTTTTCCCATCAAGAACGTATTTCTTTTGCTGTTAACTAAATCTTTTCCAAATCCATCATTTCTTATAGGGGTGGAATTCCTTTGACTCGCCACAAACGGCCCGAAAGTGCCTCACATTTTCTGGGTCACTACAGCCTAGTAGAATGATCAAGATAAGGAATTCAATCAGGCAATCCTCCACTGCTCCATTTATGCTAAAGCATGAAATTCGCAAGCTCGAGCAGCTACAACGACAGCTTGAGGTTGAAGCGAGCCGAGCTATTGAAGTATTGCACAAGGAGGTCGAATGCCACAAACATGGCAACCAAGATGCAGCGGAAACTATTGCAAAACTTCAGGCAGAAATCAGGGAGATGCAGTCTGTTAGATCTGAGAACAGAGATGTTGAGATGATTACAGATGAAGGAAATGGGTCTGATCTGAAAGATGAAATTACCAGGCTGCATATGCAAGGCAGTGACATTGCTAAACTTGAGGCGAAACTAGAAAATGTACAGAGGTCAATTGACAAATTGGTCATGTCACTTCCAAATGCTGGCACACAGTGTACTGAGCCGTCCACAAAGTCCAATGCGTCAAAAAAGAAGAGGAGGATGCTTCTTCCACTGGGCGTGAGCAACCTGAACAGACCAAATCTAGCACGACCACCTTGCTCTCCTGACTCTTCTACCAGAACTTTGGAGCCAGAAGTTGAGAACAGAGCTCCAGACAGTCACACTGCGTCTCATGAGGATTCAGGAAAAGCTACTCAAGCCAAGAGTGAAGACGCTGGAGATATATCATCGCGTGATGAAGCGCCGCGCAACAGGGGATCCGGCTCAGTGAACATGAAAAAGATGCAGAGGATGTTCCAAAATGCTGCTGAAGAAAATGTAAGGAACATCAGGGATTATGTGACAGAGCTGAAGGAGCGGGTGGCGAAACTTCAGTACCAAAAGCAGCTGCTTGTGTGCCAGGTCCTGGTCTTGCACACAAATTCACTTGTTGGTCATCCTGGAATTATTTTTTGTTTTTCCTGCTAAAATAGTTCCCTTGAAATGTCCTTACAGGTCTTGGAGTTGGAATCAAATGAAGGCAAACCAAATGACATGGAAGAAGATCCACAAGAGAATGCCGGATGTCTACAAGACGGTCCTGAGTCATGGGAGAGATTATTTAAGGAGCAGATGCAGCACATTATCCAGCTTTGGGATATGTGTTATGTGTCGATCGTACACAGGACCCAGTTCTACCGGCTATTCAGGGGGGACACGGCAGACCAGATATACATCGAAGTTGAAGTCCGAAGACTGTTGTGGTTGCAGGAGCATTTGGCTGAAGTCGGTGATGCAAGCCCTGCTGCACCCGGTGACGAGCTTGCAGTTTCTCGAGCCTCAAGGTAAATATGCTGCCGGTCATCTTATTTCTGTTCTGTTATTACAGATTATGTTGGTTAACTCTAGAAGCAAGAAAGTAGTGTTGAATAGTACTCCCTCCGTCCCAAAATAAGTGTCTCAACTCTCAACCTTTTCTATGATTATGATGAGAAAGTGGTGTTATACTATTGCGATGAGCTTTAGTCATTTCAGTTAGCTATCATTCAACGACCACAAACCTTTTCTATGATTATGCACAGATTTCGTCATGTTCATACTTCTCTGCTGGTTAGCTATTATTCCACGACCACAACCTTTTCTATGATTATGCACGGATTCCGTCATGTTCATACTTCTATGCTAGTTAACCACCACTCAACAACCACAACCCTTTCTCTGATTAGGCACATATGTCGTCATGTTCATACTTCTGTTCTAGTTAGCCATCAGTCTTTCTTTTATAGTTGTAATTGTTCATCAGTCAATAACTCAATATGCACATCCCTGTCTATGATGTAAATGCAACCAGGCCAAGTCAAAATGTTTCAACAGTCGTTACTGAATGGCATAGTACAAATTTTTGCACAATTTGCAGCATCAAGGCGCTGAGGAACGAGCGGGAGTTCCTGGCGAGGCGGATGGGGTCGAAGATGACGGAAGAGGAGCGGGAGCGGCTGTTCATCAAGTGGCGGGTGCCCCTCGAGGCGAAGCAGCGGAAGCTGCAGATGGCGAGCAAGCTGTGGACGGACCCGGACGACAAGGCGCACGTGGAGGAGAGCGCCGACATCGTGGCCCGGCTGGTGGGCTTCTGCGAGGGCGGCAACGTGAGCAAGGAGATGTTCGAGCTCAACTTCGCGTCGCCGGCGACCAAGAAGCCGTGGCTGACGGCGGGCTGGCACCCCATTTCCAACATGATCAGGGAGAAGGCTCAGCTCTGGTGACGAGCTCAGCTCCGTCAGGCCATTGCCGGTGAGGGGAAACGAGGGTAGATTTCGTCGTGTCCATGCTCCGGACATGATGGCCTGCTCTTGTTCGAGTAGGGATGGATGTAGGACGGTGTAGATATTGAATTTTTCGGGAGAGGTTATAAAAAGCTCTGGAAAAGTATTCATTTGGCTACGTCTCTCTGTCTTCGTTCTGCCGCTATCCCCAGGGCCGAGGGTGTGGGGAAGATGTTGCCAGGTTGGAAGGCCAATCATATTTACCCATCCGGGGCGCATCGAGCTGCTGCGCTCGCTGCATTTGGCATGGACCTTTCGCCAAATAAATTAGCATGGACCTTTTTTATCAGCGAATGGCGATGGCGTGCAGTCCCATACTGCGTGCCCGCTGTGCAACCAGTACTGCCTGCCCGTCTCTTCTCGAGGGGGTCTGGACTGCCAAGCATTGTTCCTGTAATTAGCAGTGATCATTGCCGCCCGCCCGGATCCCAGGCTGTTTCCGTGCCACTTTGTGGCGCCGGACCCCTTGTGCTGTTTGCTTTTCCACTTCTTCCCAATACATCGACCAGCAAGGCTTTTGCTGCATGCTAAAAAAAACCTAAAATATCGTTTGATTAAGAGTGATACACACCGTGAACATTTTTTTCCGATGAACAAATGAAAGAGACATGCTTGACTAAGCACGTCATCAGTTAAGAGAATTGATGCTCCATTTGAGTCAATAAAATCCATCCTTTGTCGGAAAAAAAATCAGTTAAGATACAGCTAAGATAAGATAAGACAGCAGCCTTAATAAAACATCATTTGATTAAGAGAGCACCATTTTGCGGATATTTCCTCGGATGAATGAATTAAAGAAAGCGACACGCTTGACTAAGCGCGTCACCTAATAAGAAAAGAAAAACACAACCAAGATAAGATAGCAGCCTAGTCGCCACTACAAAACCACGCCCACACCTCGCACAGGCTGTCAGAATCCTGTAGAGGATTGAAGACGAGAGAGATAGAGAGAAAAAGAATTCAGAAGAAAGGAAGCAGGAATCATTTGGGCGCCGGACGGGACCAAGCAGCCACGCCACGCATGGAAACAGCAACCCAATTATCCAAAGAAGAAGAGAGGGGAGAGGGGGACTCGACGAACTGTCAACGGATGGCGATGCCCATTTGCCGCTGCGTAGCGTAGGCCATGGCATGGCATTTGATTAGCACTAGTGTATAGTATCATGGTGGACGATGATGTCTTTGTAGCGTTGCGATCATGGCGATGAGGACGACACGCACGCCCGTGCCTATCCGCGGCGCCGGAGACCAGACCAGCAGCCCCTCCCCCTCCCCCTGGGTCCGCTGTTTGGCCACCCACCAGGCCACCACTTTTTTTATCGTTCGTACGTGCTCTGGGTAATCATGGTACACTACCTGCTAGGTGCTAGGAGTATAATCGTATTCGGTCGTTGCCCACCATCCATAGCACTAACCCTTTTTTTGTTTTGTTGTTGATGAGATGACCGTAGCACTAACTTTGAATGTGTTGGGGTTGGGGGTCATCTTTTCTTCCTCTTTTTGTTGGAAAGTCTCGTCTTTCCCCTGCTAGAAAATTTGGTGTCTTTTGGTCGCCGAAAGTTCCTAGGTATGTTCAAGTAAGACGGTTCGATTTCCAACAAGGCCGGAAAAAATGTCTCCCTCTATCCTGTAATATTTAAACTGCAAAAAGTCTTATATTGAAGGACAGAGGTAGTGTTTCTTAGGTAACTGAAAATGTACTCCCTCTGTCCCATAATATAAGATTGGTCGATTTGCTGGGAGAGTTCTGCTGAATACATTCTTCACTGATCTTGTTATGACTTTTGAAATCATGTGGGGGTCGTGAGCTAAGCTTTGGCTAAACCAGAGAAATTTTAGTTCCGTAATGTCTGTCAAATCCTCTAGATAGCGAAGACAATCGAGGGGAGCAGAGGAAGAGCTGAAAAAAATGACTGGTTGCAAAAAATAAAACCATGCAACTGTTTTATATGTGGCCTCATTCTTATTATGATTTGATTGACGTGAAAAAATTAGTTCAGTTCAGTTTTCAAATGAGTCGGTATTGCTTGGCCTGTTGCTGAAACGGAGTACAGTAGCTGGGAACTGAGACCAAGTACGGTGTACTCCAGCTAAATAGAAAAACAAAATACGGTGTAGTACTCGGATATTTGTTGTTGTCGTCGTCATGATCCAGTTGCTTCTCTAGTCAACATCTGCCGACGTGTCCCATATGAGCGCATGTGCCTCCACAGTACGCTCGAGTAGTACTGCTCGACATGGACATGGACAGCCATCATTCAGAAAGCGTCACTACTAGTGGTATTACTGCATGGTAAAATGTATTATCTGCAAAACTAACAGTGCTTCTTCTCGGTGCTGCACAGCACAGATCTCATGGATTTGCGGCATCAAATCGCCGAGATGTGTCCATAGATCTTGTTCACAGGAACTCAGCAAGGATTATACAGTTCCTCAATCGTACTATCATACGTACACTGTAGAAAAATATGTACAATTTGCTTCCTTTTTGGTGGGTGCCTCAAATGGCTCAAGGAGATGCGGAGGGGAGCGGGGGCGGCGGGCGGAGGAGGCATCAATCAAGAACCTGGCTGCGGTTTCGCCGGCCGCGGCGTGCTGCTCTCGCCGCCGGCCTGCGCGGGGCCCATCTCCAGGTCGCGGTGTGCCTGCGGCGGCGGTGGTGGCGGGGGCGTCGCGCCGCCGCAGCCGAGCAGCCGCCGGAGGGCCGCTACTCTGGCTGCCTCTACCACGGCCGCGACGCCGGCGATCGGGCCCTGCGAGGGCTGAGGTGCTTGCGGTCCCACCGGCTGCCGCGGCGTGCCGCCGGTTGCCACGGTGTCCTGGGAGCCGAAGAAGAGCACGTTGGTGGGGAAGATGGGCGACTCCGGATCGGCCTCGGGGGGCTGCACGGTGGGCGCCTCGTCGGCCACCGCACACCGGCAGAGCGGGCAGGTGGAGTGCGACCGGAGCCACATGTCGACGCACTCGACGTGGAACGAGTGGCCGCACCGCGGGAGCAGGCGCGCCGCCTCCCCGGCGGCGAGCTCCGTGATGCAGACGGCGCAGTCGGCCGCAGGGTCCCCCTGGGCGACCTCCCTCCGCGGCAGCGCCACGATGGCCGTCTCGTCCAGGCCCCTCCCGTGGCAGGGCCCCCCGAAGACGAACCGCGGGCCCCGGCCGTCCGCTCCCCCGCCGCCGCCGCCGATTGCGGGCGCGGCGCCCCGGTAGCGCTTGGCGCAGAGGAAGAGGTAGAAGCAGACGACGAAGGTGATGAAGATGGCGGCCGCCGCGGCCAGCATGGTCGCCGCCGCCGCCACGGATGTCCCCGTCACCGACATCGATCCGGTCCTCGCCCCCCAAATCGCGCCCTCTTCTGCTCCCCCCAACGACCCTCTCTTCCCCAGCCGCGCCTTCTCGTCTGGGAATTGTGGGGGTTTGCTTGCAAGAGATTTGTGTGTGTGTGTGTGAGAAAGAGAGAAGTGGATTTGGGCCGAACAGGCGAGAGGTGTTGTACTTGGTGGTACATATACTAGTAGCACATCGCCGCCGCGCTCCTATGTGAGCCTTTTTTTTGTTGCTGTGGAACCCCTGTAAGCTTTTGATTTTCTTTTTGCAAAAAATGCAAGAGTAACTCCAACGCGCACACCCATTCATCCACGCGTGTCCGTTTGATTTACCGCGGATAGAAAAACCAGCCCAATGCGCCGAACCAAACCGACTCGTGTCCGCTTTTCGTCCGCCTGACGACTCCATTCCTGACCCGAATTTGGGCTAGGTTTGCATCGGCGCCAGCGCGGGCACAAAGACGACGCACGCGCGAGCGTGCCTACTCCGACCCTTGCCCGTCAGTCGGTGGCACATTAGCTGTTTTCTTCCACCCCCATTGACAGCAAGCCCTCGCTCGCCCCACCCCGTCACCGTCGGCGGCGCGCCTTCGGCTCGCTTTAGTGCTGGTAGTCATCGCTGGGTGGTCTATGGATCTGGATGTAATTTTTATTATTTCTGGTATTCGTTGTACTGCCATGATTGAAGATGAATAGATCGGTATTTTTCTCGCAAAAAAAGAGCCCTCGCTCGCCCCACCCCGTCACCACCGTCGCCCAGTTCCCGTGCCTCTGCCAGCAGTCCACCACCTCCCTCGTCGCCGCCACCACCGTCTCGCCGCCGGGCCACCGCAGCTTTCCCCCATCCCAACGTCGCCGCGAGCACGAAGTCGCCCCCCGCGCCCCCGGACAGCTCCTTCGTCCGACGAACGGACGCTCGCCTAGCGCTGCCACGCTCGTAGGACGCCGCCAGGGCAGCTACCTGGTCCAGGGAAGGCGCGTGTCTCTTCGCCGGCCAGCTTCTTCGACGACCCCCGCAAGTTGTTTGACAGTTTGCCCCCAAGGTACAAAGGGACTCCGTCGATGAGTTCTTTTTCCACAATTTCCTCCACGACTCCGATGATTCCTCATCCGACTATGAGGAAATGGTGGTTGCCGTGTTGGTCATCCATGACCACCTTAGTACGCAGCAGCCGTTGTTTCGGGGCTTGATCCTGGGACACACTCGGGCGTTGAATCGCAACCGAGAGAGCGCCCATTTTCTTCTTTCGAAGGAGTACTTTGAGACACCCAAGCCGCTCTTCAAACATTACCAATTCCGACGCCGTTTTTGTATGGCTAGGAATATTTCCAACCGTATTCGGGAGGGGGTGGTCGGATACAATAAGTCTTTCGAGTGCAAGGAGGATGCCCTTGGAAATATTGGCTTCTCCTCTTATCAGAAATGCACTGCAGCTATCCGGATGCTTGCATACGGAGTGCCCGGTGATCTCATTGATGAGTATGTCTGTATGAGCGAGTTTACGTGTCTAGATTCCATGTGCAAGTTCTGCAAGGTCGTGATTGCAGTGTTTGCCCTGAGTACTTGAGAGAGCCAAATGTTGAAGATACAGCCCGCTTGTTAGCGATGAATGCCAGCAGGGGCTTCCCAGGGATGCTTGGTAGCATATAATGCATGCACTAGGAGTGGAAGAACTACCCTTCTGCTGGGCAAGGGCAATATAGGGGCCATGTCTGGGCTTGCACTATCATACTTGAGGTTGTGGCCTCACAAGATCTTTGGATCTGGCACTCTTTCTTCGGCATGGCGGATCGCACAATGATATCAATGTGCTTCAACGCTCGCCGGTGTTTGCAAGGCTTGCCGAAGGAAATTGCCCACCGGTGAATGTTAACATCAACGACCACAACTACAACAAAGGATACGACCCAGCTGATGGTATCTATCCTCAGTGGAGCACTATTGTGAAGACAATGCCCAACCCCGTCGGAGAGAAGAGGAAGAGATTTTTCCAAGAGCAAGAGAGTGTTACTCCCTCCATCGATATGTATAGGGCCTAATGCGTCTTTCGAGGTAGCCTTTGACCAATGATAAAATTATTAGTATAAGAGTTGTATGATATAAAAATTATATCATTAGAAACTTCGTTCACATACAATTTCAATGGTATGCTTTGTGTAACATGCATGTCATATATCATTGTGCTAAACCATGGTCAACGGTAACCTTGAAAAACGTATTAGGCCCTATATAAGTGGAAGGAGGGAGTGCTACTTCTCGAGTTTGCGTTGTATTCCCTCGAAGAGGAAAGGGTGATGCAGCACAGTAGCATTAGTATTTCCCTCAGTTTTTGAGAACCAAGGTATCAATCCAGTAGGAGAGTACGCGCGAGTCCCTCGCACCTGCACAAACAAATAAGAACTTCGCAGCCAACATGATAAGGGGTTGTTAATCCCTTTACGGTCACTTAGGAAAGTGATATCTGATAGATAGGATAGTTTGATATTTTTGGTATTTTTGGATATAAGAACAGAAAGTAAAAACGGAAAAGTAAAGTAGATTGTAGATTGATATGTTGAGAATAGACCCAGGGGCCATAGGTTTCTCTAGTGGCTTCTCTCATGATAGCAGAATTCTACGGTGGGTGAACAAATTACTGTCGAGCAATTGATAGAAAAGCGAATAATTATGAGACTATCTAGGCATGATCATTATATATAGGCATCACGTCCGAGACAAGTAGACCGAAACGATTCTGCATCTACTACTATTACACATCGACCGCTATCCAGCATGCATCTAGAGTATTAAGTTCATAAGAACGGAGTAATGCCTTAAGCAAGATGACATGATGTAGAGGGATAAACTCAAATAACATGATATAAACCCCATCTTTTCATCCTCGATGGCAACAATACAATACGTGCCTTGCTGACCATACTGTCACTGGGAAAGGACACCGTAAGATTGAACCTAAAGCCAAGCACTTCTCCCATTGCAAGAACTGTAGATCTAGTAGGCCAAACCAAACCAATAATTCGAAGAGACTTGCAAGGATATTATAATCATACATAAAAGAGTTCAGAAAAGAACCAAATATTTCTCATAGATAATCGCACCGCAAAAAGAGATTACATCGAATAGATCTCCTCGAAGACCGAGGAGAACTTGGTATTGAGATCCAAAGAGAGAGAAGAAGCCATCTAGATACTAACTATGTGTTGGGGAACGTAGCAAAATTCAAAAAAATTCTACGCTTCACCAAGATCAATCTAAGGAGTTCATCTAGCAACGAGCATAAAGGAGTGCATCTACATACCCTTTGTAGATCGCGAGCGAAAGCGTTCAGAGAAACGTGGATGATGGAGTCGTACTCGTCGTGATCCTCGTCCACGATGATCCCAGCGCCCAACGGACGGCACCTCCGCGTTCAACACACGTACGGTACATCGACGTCTCCTCCTTCTTGATCCAACAAGGGGAGAGGAGAGGTTGATGGAGATCCAGCAGCACGACGGCGTGGTGGTGGATGCAACGGAAAAAGCTGCAGGGTTTTGCCGAGACACTATGGGAGAAGTAGGAGATGTAACGGGGGGGGGGGAGGCGCCAGGGGCTGAGGTGCGGCTGTCCTCTCTCCTCCCACTATATATATAGGGGGCCAAGGGGGGGCGCCGGCCCTAGGAGATCCAATCTCCTAGGGGGGCGGCGGCCAAGGGGGTGGCTTGCCCCGCAAGCCTAAGGGGGGCGCCCCCACCCCTAGGGTTTCAACCCTAGGCGCGTGTGGGGAGGCCCATGGGGGTGCGCCAGCCCACCAGGGGCTGGTCCCCCTCCCCCTACGGCCCACGGGGCCCTCCGGGATGGGTGGCCCCACCCGGTGGACCCCCGGGACCCTTCCGGTGGTCCCGGTACACTACCGGTGACCCCCGGAACTCTCCCGATGGCCGAAACTAGACTTCCTATATATCATTCTTTACCTCCGGATCATTCCGGAACTCCTAGTGATGTCCGGGATCTCATCCGGGACTCCGAAAAACATTCGGGTTTCCGTGTGCATGTATCTCTATAACCCTAGCGTCACCGAACCTTAAGTGTGTAGACCCTACGGGTTCGGGAGACAGGTAGACATGACCGAGACGACTCTCCGGTCAATAACCAACAGCGGGATCTGGATACCCATGTTGGTTCCCACGTGTTCCTCGATGATCTCATTGGATGAACCACGATGTCAAGGATTCACTTAATCCCGTATTTAATTCCTTTTGTCTATCGGTACGATACTTGCCCGAGATTCGATCGTCGGTATACCGATACCTTGTTCAATCTCCTCATGGCAAGTCTCTTTACTTGTTCCGTAATCCATCATCTCGTGACTAACTCCTTTAGTCACTTTGATCTCATGATGATGATGTCTTACCGAGTGGGCCCAGAGATACCTCTCCGTCATACGGAGTGACAAATCCCAGTCTCGGTTCGTACCAACTCAACAGACACTTTCGGAGATACCCGTTGCATACCTTTATAGCCACCCAGTTAAGTTGTGACGTTTGGCAAACCCAAAGTATTCCTACGGTATCCGGGAGTTGCACAACCTCATGGTCTAAGGAACAAATACTTGACACTAGAAAAGCTTAAGCATTACGAACTACACGATCTTATGCTAGGCTTAGGATTGGGTCTTGTCCATCACATCATTCTCCTAATGATGTGATCCCATTATCAATGACATCCAATGTCCATGGTCAGGAAACCGTGACCATCTGTTGATCAACGAGCTAGTAACTAGAGGCTTACCAGGGACACGTTGTGGTCTATGTATTCACACATGTATCGCTGCTTCCGTACAATACAATTCAAGCATGAATAACAGACAATAATCATGAACAAGGAAATATAATAATAATCCTTTTATTATTGCCTCTATGGCATATTTCCAACAGTCTCCCACTTGCACTAGAGTCAATAATCTAGTTACATTGTGATGAATCGAACACCCATAGAGTTCTGGTGTTGATCATGTTTTGCCCGTGGAAGAGGTTTAGTCAACGGATCTGCGACATTCAGATCTGTATGCACTTTACAAATATCTATGTCTCCATCTTGAACATAATTCCGGATGGAGTTGAAACGGCACTTGATGTGCTTGGTCTTCTTGTGAAACCTGGGCTCCTTGGAAATGGCAATAGCTCCAGTGTTGTCACAGAAGAGAGTCATCGGGCTTGACGCGTTTGGAATGACTCCTAGGTCGGTGATGAACTCCTTCATCCAAACTCCTTCTTGCGCTGCTTCGCAAGCAGCTATGTACTCCGCTTCACATGTAGAATGCGCCACGACGCTCTGCTTGCAACTGCACCAGCTGACTGCTCCACCATTCAAAATATACATGTATCCGGTTTGTGACTTGGAGTCATCCAGATCTGTGTCGAAGCTAGCATCGACGTAACCCTTTACGACGAGCTCTTCGTCACCTCCATAAACGAGAAACATATCCTTAGTCCTTTTCAGGTACTTCAGGATGTTCTTGACCGATGTCCAGTGTTCCATACCGGGATCACTTTGGTACCTCCCTACCAAACTTATAGCAAGGTTCACATCAGGTCTGGTACACAGCATGGCATACATAATAGAACTTATGGCTGAGGCATAGGGGATGACACTCGTCTTTTCTCTATCTTCTGCCGTGGTCGGGGACTGAGCCGTGCTCAATCTCATACCTTGTAAAACAGGCAAGAACCCCTTCTTGGACTGATCCATATTGAACTTCTTCAATATCTTGTCAAGGTATGTGCTTTGTGAAAGACCAATGAGGCGTCTCGATCTATCTCTATAGATCTTGATGCCTAATATATAAGCAGCTTCTCCAAGGTCCTTCATTGAAAAATTCTTATTCAAGTAGGACTTTATGCTCTCCAAGAATTCTATATCATTTCCCATCAGCAATATGTCATCGACATATAATATGAGATATGCTACAGAGCTCCCACTCACTTTCTTGTAGATATAGGCTTCTCCCCAAGTCTGTATAAAGCCAAACGCTTTGATCACATCATTAAAGCGAATATTCCAACTCCGAGATGCTTGCACCAGCCCGTAGATCGAGCGCTGGAGCTTGCATACCTTGTCAGCATTCTCTGGATCGACAAAACCTTCCGGCTGCATCATATACAGTTCTTCCTTGAAGAAGCCATTAAGGAATGCTGTTTTGACGTCCATTTGCCATATTTCATAATCATAGAATGCGGCAATTGCTAACATGATTCGGACGGACTTTAGCATCGCTACGGGAGAGAAAGTCTCGTCGTAGTCAATCCCTTGAACTTGCCGATAACCCTTAGCGACAAACCGAGCCTTATAGATGGTCACATTACCATCCGCGTCTGTCTTCTTCTTAAATATCCATTTATTTTCTATGGAGTGCCGATCATCGGGCAAGTCCACCAAAGTCCATACTTTATTTTCATACATGGATCCTATCTCGGATTTCATGGCTTCAAGCCATTTGTTGGAATCCGGGCCCGCCGTCACTTCTTCATAGTTCGAAGGTTCACCGTTGTCTAACAACATGATTTCCATGACAGGGTTGCCGTACCACTCTGGTGCGGAACGTGTCCTTGTGGACCTTCGAATTTCAGTAGTAACTTGATCTGTATCTTCATGATCATCATCATTAACTTCCTCCATTGTCGGTGCAGGCACCTCGGGAACAATTTCCCGCGATGCGCTACTTTCCGGTTTGGGAAGGGTGACTGTCACCTCATCAAGTTCTACTTTCCTCCCACTCACTTCTTTCGAGAGAAACTCTTTCTCCAGAAAGGATCCATTCTTGGGAACAAAAATCTTGCCTTCAGATCTGAGGTAGAAGGTGTACCCAATTGTTTCCTTTGGGTATCCTATGAAGACGCATTTTTCCGATTTGGGTTCGAGCTTTTCAGGTTGAAGTTTCTTGACATAAGCAACGCAACCCCAAACTTCTAGAAACAACAGCTTAGGTTTCTTGCCAAACCAAAGTTCATACGGTGTCGTCTCAACGGATTTTGACGGAGCCCTATTTAAAGTGAATGCGGCAGTCTCTAAAGCAAATCCCCAAAAAGATAGCGGTAAGTCGGTGAGAGACATCATAGATCGCACCATGTCCAACAAAGTACGATTTCGATGTTCAGACACACCATTACGCTGAGGTGTTCCTGGCGGTGTCAGTTGTGAAACAATTCCACAGTTCCTTAGGTGCGTGCCAAATTCATGACTCAAATATTAACCCCCGTGATCTGATCATAAGAACTTTATTTTTCTGTCACGTTGATTCTCAACCTCATTCTGAAATTCCTTGAACTTTTCAAAGGTCTCAGACTTGTGCTTCATCAAGTAGACATACCCATATCTACTTAAGTCATCTGTGAGGGTGAGAACATAACGATAGCCTCCGCGAGCTTCAACACTCATTGGACCGCACACATCGGTATGTATGATTTCCAATAAGTTGGTTGCTCGCTCCATTGTTCTGGAGAACGGAGTCTTGGTCATCTTGCCCAAAAGGCATGGTTCGCACGTGTCAAATGATTCATAATCAAGAGACTCTAGAAGCCCATCTGCATGGAGCTTCTTCATACGCTTGACACCAATATGACCAAGGCGGCAATGCCACAAGTATGTGGGACTATCATTATCAACTTTACATCTTTTGGCATTCACACTATGAATATGTGTATCATCACGTTCGAGATTCATCAAAAATAAACCATTGACCAACGGGGCATGACCATAAAACATATCT
This sequence comes from Secale cereale, assembly GCA_902687465.1. Taxonomy (NCBI): domain Eukaryota; kingdom Viridiplantae; phylum Streptophyta; class Magnoliopsida; order Poales; family Poaceae; genus Secale; species Secale cereale. The sequence continues at coordinate 719,713,905 of LR738713.1, read as the reverse complement.
CTCATATAAATAGAACAACCATTATTCTCGGATTTAAATGAGTAGCCATCTCGCATCAAACGAGATCCAGATACAATGTCCATGCTCAAAGCTGGTACTAAATAACAATTATTAAGGTTTAAAACTAACCCCGAGGGTAGATGTAGAGGCAGCGTGCCGACGGCGATCACATCGACCTTGGAACCATTCCCGACGCGCATTGTCACCTCGTCCTTCGCCAGTTGATACGTCTCAAACGTATCTACTTTTCCAAATACTTTTGATATTGTTTTGGCCTCATTCTTGCATGATTTGGACTAAACTAACCCGGATTGACGCTGTTTTCAGCAGACCTGCCTGTATGGTTTACTTGTGTGCAGGAAAACGGATTTTTAAGTATCTCAGAAAAATCCACGAAAAATCAGAGAAAATCCACGCACCCGAAGGAACCAAATACCAGAAGTGGGGCCAGAGGGGGGCCAGGGGGTGCCCAGGCGCCCTGTGGGCGCCCCCCCTGGGCCGCGCCGGGGGGGGGGGGGGCTGGGTGGGGCCCACACCCCCTGGTGCCCTACTTTAGTCCGTATTTTTCCTCCCGACGCAGAAACCCCAGATCAGAAGTCCTTTCGTAGTTTTTCGTCGCGGAGCCGCCGCCACCCTCTGTTCTTCCTCGGGAGGGCTAATCTGGAGGCTGATTTGGCCTCCGGAGAGGGAAGATCGTCGCCATCGTCATCATCATCACCACTCCATCATCCCTCCATGACTTCTCCCTCCATGTGTGAGTAATTCCCCTGCTGTAGGCGAAGGGGATGGTAGGGATTGGATGAGTTAGATCATGTAATAGTTTGTCAGATTGTTGGGGGCATGTTGCCTATCATCTACTATGGTGTTTATCATCTTTGCTACAACTTGTTATTCTTAATGCTTGACACTTAGGGCCCGAGTGCCATGATTTCAGATCTGAACCATATGTGTTTGCATGAATATATTTGTGTTCGTGATCCTATCTATGAGTTGTATGCACCTGTTACGGTTCGGAACCGGCGATCCCAAAAGTGACAGCTTGGGACACCAAAGGGGATGGTCCGTAGTTTGAGGATTACATGTATCCATTGAGTTCATTGCTTTGTTCCGGTGCTCTTTGACAGGAGCACCTTAATATCCATTAGTTCCTTTTGGCCCCGTTCGTAGCGGGATGGTAGGACAAAAGATGTTGTGCAAGTTCTTATTGCAAGCACGTACAACTACCTACGGGATACATGCCTAATGTTTGATATTTGCCTAGATGATCATTACTTTTCCGTGTGCCGTGCCCCAAGTTAGAATCTATCTCATCCATGCAGCGCCCAACCATCCATCTCCCTAGCCTACAGTATTTTAAACCTTGCTTGTTACTAGTTGCTACTTTTGCCATTTACTACTACTATTTACTTTTGCTGTTTACTTTTTACTATTACTATCATCACTATCATATCACTGTTACCACTTATCTTTTGTTGCAAGTTAGTATATTTCAGGTGCGGTTGAATTGACAACTCAACTGTTAAAGCTTATAAATACTCTTTGGCTCCCCGTGTGTCGAATCAATAAATTGGGTTATTCTTACCCGCCAAGACTATCTCGATCCCTTACGGTTGAGGGTTATCAAGTACCGTTTTCTGGCGCCGTTGCCGGGGAGCATATCAATATTTACAAGTCTACTTGAGGTATCCTACCTGCTGCACTTTATTCACTATGGGTAAGAAAGGAGACCCCAAGGTTCCGATCTTACTATCCACTACAAGAAGAGGTACTGCTCTGAGCACTAGTGCTACGCTTGATTCACCTTCTGTTATGAGTAAGTTTGCCTCACCACCACCACATGATGCTCCTACTGAATCTGTTACTATGTCTGATACTCTTGATGATGCTTCTACTACTTTTGATGATGATATTAGTTCGCTTGGTTATGCTCTTGAGAAACAAATTGCTGTTGCTGCTGAAAAATATGGAATTGAACTTCCTGTTGCTCGCTACCCTATTGGTGAAACTTATGATTATCCCGATTTGAGTAAACTCAAAGAGAGGCTCCTTGATGATGATTACTATATGCTTGATGAAGATCTATGCAGGGAACTGACAGAGTTTGCTGGCTCTGACCCTGAAGTTATTAAGAAAATATTTGAAAAACACTCTTTGAAAAACAAAACCGTTCCTAATCCTGAGTTTGCTACATCTCCTATATGCATTGATGATCCTGATTTTGATTTCTCTGTTGATCTTTCACTTATACCTATGGTTGAAGCTGACCCCTTTTATGGCAGAGAAAATGATGATGCTATTGCACACCTGACTAAACTCGGTGAGTTGGGTAGCCTGTTTACCACAGATGAGAAGATACGATACTTTTATGTGACCAAGCTTCTTCCTTTCTCCTTGAAGGAGGGTGCTAAAGCATGGTATGATTCACTTCCATGCGGTTCCATTAAGAGTCCTCAGGACTTAGCTCACTCTTTTGTTGATAAGTACTTTCCTGCTCACATGCAACATGCTGCTTTACAAAGAATTTATAACTTTAAACAGTTGCAGGATGAGTCCCTCCCTAAAGCTTGGGGGAGGTACCGCGGTCTGATTCGGGCTAGACCAGGACATGAAATTCCTAAGAATGAATTAATCGATATATTCTATGCTGGTCTAACTGATGAATCCAGGTCCTATTTGGACAGTTGTGCTGGTTGTGTTTTCAGGAAAAGAACACCGGACGATGCGGGAGATTTAATGGGCAGGATTGCCAAAAACCATGAAGATTGGTCCGTCCCTGAACCACCTCCACCAACAAAGAAGAGGGGCATGTTTGTTCTAAGCCCCGAGGATATGCGAGAAGCAAAGAAGTCTATTAAAGAGAAATGTATTAAAGCTGAAGACATGAAGAATCTACCCCCTATTGAGAAGCTGTGTGAGCCTACCACTCACCCTCCTATGGTACAGGTACACTCTCTTTTAGATTTCAACGCAAGCGACATCCCTCATGGTAAGCCTCCTGATCAATGTTTAGATGAGTTTGATAATTTTATTATGAAACAGAATCATTTTAATGAGAGGATAGAAAGTCAGTTGCATGATAATTCCCTTGCTATCAAAAAGTTGCTTGGTGTTTTAGATAGAACAGTTAATGATGTTCAATGTCTTGTGAAGCATTTTCATATGGTTCAAACTCAGCTTGATCAAATTTCTAATGTGCAAAGAGATTTGCTTGCTAACAATGCCAAACAAGATAAATTGCAGGCTTTTGGGATTAAGACCCGAGGAGGAACTAGTACTCAAGATCCTCTTTATCCAGAGGGACATCCGAAGAGAATCGAGCAAGATTCTCAAATGCAGGAAGAAGAAATTGTTGTCTCTCCAAATAAGAAGAAGAAACATAAAGAGACTGGCAATTCTAATGATCCTATTGCAGATGAAGAGCCAGCTATTGATCCCAACAGTGTATCTATTTCCGATGCTGAGACTGAAGACGGTGCTGAACCTGAAGGTAATAATAATGAGAAGAATGACCCGCCTGAAGTTCGAGAAGAAGAAGCACCTGACAAACGTAAGAGGTACACTAAAGAAGACTTCATCGCAAGAAAACATGGGAAGGAGAAAGAACCATGGGTACAGAAACCCATGCCCTTTCCAGGTAAGTCTATCAAATCTAAAGAAGATGAGCATTATAATAAGTTTTGTGAATGGATTAAACCTCTTTTTCTTCAGATACCCTTGACTGATGCTATTAAGTTACTTCCTTATTCAAAATATATGAAAGATATTGTCACTAACAAAAGAAAAGTTCCTAATGATGCAATATCTACTATGCTTGCTAACTATTCTTTCAGTGGAAAGATTCCTGAGAAGCTCGGTGATCCAGGTATACCCACCATTCCTTGCTCCATAAAGAATAATTATGTCAAAACTGCTTTATGTGATCTTGGAGCGGGAGTGAGTGTTATGCCTCTCTCTCTTTACGAGAGGCTTTGTTTAGAGAAACTAATTCCTACAGATATCTCCCTTCAGATGGCTGACAAGTCAACCGCTGTTCCGATAGGTATTTGTGAGGATGTTCCAGTAGAAGTTGCTAATTGTTTAATTCTTACTGATTTTGTTGTGCTTGACATGCCCGAGGATGGGAGCATGTCCATTATTCTTGGTAGACCTTTTCTTAACACCGCAGGTGCTATTATTGATTGCAATAAAGGGAAGGTTACCTTCCATGTGAATGATAAAGAACACACGGTATATTTTCCGAAGAAGACCGACAGGAGGCATGCCCTCAACTCTATAGAGAATATCGAGACCGTGAAAATTGGAGAATGGGACTGTCCACTACATGTGCCTCATAAATACAAAACTATCATGGTAGGGACAATGTCCATCAAGGTAAAAGTTCAGTGATTACTTCGTAGGAGGTGAGACTTTTTGCTCTATATATCGCTTGTTTGTTGGTAAGACTTGATCAACCTTACTAGTGAACGTGTTTTATATGGATAAAAAGTTGAGCTTGCTATGTTTTCATTTGTTTTTAGTTTTGTCCTACTTGCTGTACCAAGTATCTATGTTTTTGAAGCTTCACAATGCTACTAACTGCTTCAAGTTTTCAGAGAGTCTCGCAGCTTTTTGAACTTCGAAAAAATTTCAATAGTGAAGTTTTCAGAAAAATTCCAGAAAAATTATATTAAAAATTTCCACAACGGGAGAGACCCGGAAAGTCCTGGGACCAGCCAGGGGGGGGGGCCATCAGTGGCCCAGGCGGCCAGCTAGCGCGACCCATCCCCTGGCCGCGCCCACAGGGCACCTGGGGCCCACGGGACCCCCCTCCAGGTACTTCTTCTTCCCCCCTCTCTCTCTTTTTCCAGAAACCCGAGTTCTGGTCTTGTTCTTGCTGTTCTTGCTGTTCTTGGAGGCGATTCTTCTATCTCTCTCTACAGCCCATCATTTGAGCTGAAATTTTGAGCAAATACTCCCTGGTATGTGACTCCTCCACCCCTCCAATTAGATTTTTGATTGGTGGCCTCATTTGTGAGTATTTAGTAGTTCTTGGTGCTGTAGAGATGAGCTTGCATGCATGTGTAGAAAGTTATTTTCCAAGTTTTGATGCAAGTTTATGCCTTGGGCAAGTGAGTTGAGTAGTTTGCCTTAGCTCACTTTGTTTTAATCCTCGTTTTTGTAAATTGTAAAAAATTTCAGAAATGAGTTTGTTAGGAAGGGCAAAAGGATGGCTTGAGAAGAGGAGGCCCGCACACTCCGATCGAGTCACTAGAGCTGCAGCTTCACCATCGACTGCTAGGGTGAGCTATAACAAGGATCATGTGCCCCTGGAGTTGTTGGAAGATACAAGTCCAACACGTGCAATGACATTTCCATGTGATGAATTCATGGAAGCTGCGGGAATCAAGGATGAGTTTTATAATCTTTGTGCTAATGTAGGTTTGACACGACTCGTCACGAGCCGCGTTACTCAATATCAGAAACTCACCTCCGGTTTCATTAACAGTTTTAGATATAATCCTGATTCAGGTGCTATTGAGTTTAAAATTTATAATGATCTTATCACCATGACTCTGGGAAATTTTTGTGAAGTAATAGGTGTGCCAAACGTTGGGAGGACGGCAAGGATGGCCACTCAACCCTCCGAGCTGAAAACCGTCATCAACTCTCTCTGCAGCATGGGTACGAGGGATATTCATCGGTCGAAGATCTCCAGCATCTTGTTTCCTCACCTCAGGTATTTTGCGTATTATATTGCTAGAGGGGTGTTAGCTCGTGACAACACGAGCAGCATTTCTGCTCCGGATATTGCTATCCTGGCAGCAGCCCTCTCAGGGAGGTCTGATTATAATCTTGGTACCTTAATTGCTCGACGCCTTGCTATGAACGGTAACAAGGGGGAGTTATATGGTGGCATTTATGCTAAACTTATCTTAGAGCATCTTGGAGGCACCCCACACCCTGATGATACTCCTTTTACTTATTTAAGCTTTGATCTTGCTGCTATGAAAAGGCATAAGTTTGTTACCATGGGTTCTGAGCTTGATAACCTTTTTATATCTTGCGTTTCGGAACTACCGCGGAACGCGAGATCCGCCTACCTGCACCTCTCTTGTTTGATTTTTCTCGCAGGAACGGATGGTCCTTTGATGTTGTCTAGTTCGATGAGTTCATGGTCCAGCATCAGTTTCATAACCCCATGGACGGGGTTGTGCCCGACGAGGAGAGGCACGGTGAGATACCACATTTTCAGGAAGAGACCGCCACTGAGTTTGGTGAAGGGTCTTCCTCTATCTGGCGCTCGGAACCTTCCTCGTGGGAGACTCCGAGGAGTTCGGTGTACGCGCTAGCATCCTTCTACGACCCTTGGTCTCACCCCCATACCCCTGGAGCAGGAGGCTCCTGGGGGCAGTAGCTGCTACCAACTTAGGCCAAAAGCCTAAGCTTGGGGGAGTACGTGCCCTTCTCACTTTTTCATTGTATTATCCGTTTTATTCACTTTGATCTTTTCGAAGTTTTTGCCCGTTCTTCTTTATTGCTCTCTTTGCAAAAACAACAAAAAGATTTTCTCTTTCTTTTGCTTTTTATTCAACCTTTGAAAAATCCAAAAAGATTTCCTTTTTCTCTTTAGTTTGCTTTGTTTTCAGAGATCAGCTCGAGTCCGTGATGGCATTTAATTATATTTCCTACGTTCGATCGTGTAAGTGACAAGCAGTAATGACGAAGATCAACTGAAAGGAAGCAACAAGGAAGACCGGTATGAACTCTTATTGTTTCTACTTTTGTACATATGCCTGTACTTATGATCTAGAGACCAGCTTGTAGCGACATAGTGCTATGTTTACAATGCTCTTCCAGTGGTTCATGCTTTCCTTGTGGCTAGTCTCGAATAACTAGAGTATATAATGTGTTATTGAAATGATCTACATGCATTGCACTGTTCATAGTCTGCTATACTAAGGTGGTATTTCCCTTTAGAGAATTTTTGGATTGACTTGGCACATGCTTACACATGTTTAAGACTAAAAGTCTACTTTGCCTTGATGATCTTTGAGTTTTAGAATAGTTATATCACTTTCATGCCCGATTCAATGTTGCTTTGTCGCTCTGCATGATTATGACCGTTATTGCTCTCTAATTGGTCGCTTCCCAGTCTTTTGCTAAACCCCCACCTGTACTAAGCGGACTGACTGCTTGTGCATCCAAAACCTTTAAACCTGTTATGCTATATGAGTCCACTATACCTTCCTATACATGGTATTTACCTGCCATTCCTAGCGAAGACTTTCATGTACCATCTCAAAATTATTCAAAAGCACTTCTCTTTTTGTGCCTATGCTTTAGCTCATGAGGAAGTAGTAGTTAATTCATGATCTCTTTAAGTTGGACAAGTTTCACCCCTGGGTTGCATGTATAATGTGCAAACCCCTAATATGAAAAGGAACTGGCATTGAGTGCGCCCGGCTCAAAAAGATAATATAACAAACAAACCCTCCTTCACGCTTTGTTCATGAGAAATCAGAAAACTTTGGCAGTGATAAACAAAGAAGATTAAGAGGATGTGATCGTCCTCATGCGGGAGCCGTTCCTCGAGACTTGTCTAGCTTAAAAAGTGATTGAGTTATCTGCTAGCATTCGTTGACGAAATATGCACCTCTCAAAAACATATTTACTTCTGTTTTTAAAACCAAGAGCTCTGGTACATGCTTAGTTTTTGTTTCCGATCACGGGTTTTCAACTTTGCCAACAAAAGCCACGGTTCGAGAGTCTCATCTTCTTTCTTCAAAGCACTGACTAGGAGAGCATAATTGTCATTCTGAGTGTAATGTGCATTGTCCCAAAGTATTACATTGTCTTCTGCATACTTGTGATATGATTTATTCTGAAATTCTTAGCTCTAGTCTCCTTTAAAACTCTGGAGGAGTCTCTGCATTTATGTTTTGCTTCACTCATGGAGGCTAGCGAGATACCACCCTAATATGCTCAAGCTATGTGCAATGTGATCTTGTCTTGATTTTCAGTAATATATTATTTACTCTTAAGTATCTGTGACTGGTCACTTGAAAGAAGGATTGCTCCTTGCATTGTCCTCATAAGTACTGTTTCAATACTTGTTAAACTCTTTTCGTAGTACATGCTTATATACATCTAATGAAGCAAAAGAGTTTGTCAAAGTTTTCTTTGTCGCGTCCAGTTCGTTGAACTGAATTGCTTGAGGACAAGCAATATGCTAAGCTTGGGGGAGTTGATACGTCTCAAACGTATCTACTTTTCCAAACACTTTTTGTTGGGGAACGTAGTATTTTAAAATTTTCCTACGATCACGCAAGATCTATCTACTAGATGCATAGCAACGAGAGGGAAGAGTGTGTCTACGTACCCTCGTAGACCGGGAGCGGAAGCGTCAAGTGACGCAGTTGATGTAGTCGAACTTCTTCACGATTCAACCGATCAAGCACCGAACGTACGGCACCTCCGCGTTCAGCACACGTTCAGCTTGATGACGTCCCACGAGCTCTTGATTCAGTTGAGCTTCACGGGAGAGTTTCGTCAGCACGACGGCGTGGTGACGGATATGATGTATTCACCGGCGCAGGGCTTCGCCTAAGCTTCGCGACGGTATGACCGAGGTGTGTTTCTGTGGAGGGGGGCACCGCACACGGCTGGAACAGTTCAACTTGTGTGTCCTAGGGTGCCCCCCTGCCCCCGTATATAAAGGAGCAAGGGAGAGGCCGGCCCTAGAGGGGGCGCGCCAAGTGTGGGGAGTCCTACTAGGACTCCCAAGTCCTAGTAGGATTCCCCTTTCCTTTCCGGAGTAGGAGAGAAGGAAAGAGGGGAGAGGGAGAAGGAAAAGGGGGCTGCACCCCTTGTCCAATTCGGACCAGAAGGGGGGCACGCGCCTCCTTCCTTTTGGCCTCTCTCTTCTATTCCCGTAACTCCCCAGTACTCCGAAAATACCCGAATCACTCGGAACCTTTCCGATGTCCGAATATAGTCGTCCAATATATCGATTTTTACGTCTCGACCATTTCGAGACTCCTCGTCATGTCCCCGGTCTCATCCGGGACTCCGAACTCCTTCGGTACATCAAAACTCATAAACTCATAATACCGATCGTCATCAAACGTTAAGCGTGCGGACCCTACGGGTTCGAGAACTATGTAGACATGACCGAGACTCATCTCCGGTCAATAACCAATAGCGGAACCTGGATGCTCATATTGGCTCCTACATATTCTACGAAGATCTTTATCGGTCAAACCGCATAACAACATACGTTGTTCCCTTTGTCATCGGTATGTTACTTGCCCGAGATTCGATCGTCGGTAT